>OX638361.1:4193622-5447042 GCA_951812935.1 Hermaeophaga mercurialis | reverse complement strand
TCCGCCTCGACCGCGATAGCAGGCGCTCCCGAACTCATGAAGGTCGTCGCAGTCTCGAAGGCGGGCGACACGCGCGCTCGCAGCCCACACCCCCTCTCAGCTGAGAGCATCGTCGTGAGGTCGAGGCGGCCGGCCGGCGCGCTGATTCCCAGCTGCGAGCATCGGCGGTTGGCTGCGCAGCTGAGAGCATTCGAGGCGGCTGGTCGGCGCGCGGATTCCAGCAGCTGAGAGCAGTCGAGGCGGCTGGTCGGCGCGCGGTCCCAGCAGCGGTGGTCGGCGGCAGCGTTCGGATTCCAGCTGAGAGCAGCGGTGGCCGGCGGTGCGCGCGCGGACCCCGGTTTCAACGGCGGCTGAGTCGGTTGCGAGCATCCATCGTCAGCACATCTAGTTCAAAAACATGAGCGATCCCGACGACGCCGTCGAAGCTGCTGGAAACCGTCTCCGACGGCGACGATCTCGACGACGATGCTACCTCAGCCGCTAAATCAGCAAGTTTTTTTTTTTTCGTTTTTATTTTAATTTTAATTTTTTTTCTTCTAATTATTGCAGTCATTTAAAAGCGGGGTGTGGAGAAAATGATGGGCGGCGGCGGCGGCGGCGGCGGCGATTTTCCTCAAGCCGATTGAACTAGAAGAAGAAGAAGAAGAAGGGGGATTTGTGATTAAAAATGGCAGTTTCTATTTGTATTATATTGAATAAAAAATAAATCTCTTATTATTGGTTTAATTATGGAATGCATGCATAGGCAACCAACATTACGCTACAACGTAAAACGGTCGGTTGTCTATGCAGCGTGTCTGCGCTCCACAGTGCCGGCGTCAGCGGTGACGCTCGCTGGATTTCTGTGGGGGTGGGCCTCAAAAGCCTCATTTTGAGGTCGCTTTTTAGAGGCGGCCAAGACTTGCGAACCATTTTCCAAGAACACATTTCCATCTAGGCCACTAGGCCATTTTCAAGAACGGGGCGGCGGCGGAGGCGGCGGCGGTGGATATTTTCCAATGCGATTTTACAAAGGCTGCTCTTCCACAAGCATTAAGGCCACTTTCAGGGGCCATTTCAAGGCCGGGGGCGATGGAAAAAAAAAAAAAAAAAATTTCCATTTTCCGAGGAAAACCATCAAGGTCACTTTAAAGGCCAGTTTCAAGGTCAAATTTGAGCCAAAAACCGCCTTGTTATACTACTGGTCTTTTTGGTTTGGAAAATCAACTATAAAATCCTGGAAATTCTCTATTCACAAGATTAAATAATTATTTTTTATATCGGCAAAAAGAAAAAAAGATAGTTTGGAAACTAAGTTCTTACGTGGATAACGATTCCAAAAGAAGATTTAAAAAAATATTACAACCATAAAATTAAAGTTATCCGATGATAATGACACAAATTACAAACTTTCATAAGATATGATTTGTGCAATTAAATAGAACGCAATTACTTTAACACTGAATAATTTTATATGCAAAATGGGTTCGATGGCAACATTTCGAACCCTAACTATGAAATAACAATTTATCCAAATTTTTCGCATTAAATAAAAAATCTAATTGGCCAGAAATTACCCCAAAACGAATGAAGACACAAAATTGCGTAGAACTGTTTGAAATAATTCAAAAACTATTCTATATGATTCAAAAACTGTTCTTAATCACTCAAAAACTGTTACAAATAATCCAAAATTGTGCAAATGATGTAAAACTTTTTAAAAGCATTGAAAACTGTTTGAAACAAATCAAAAACTGTTGTGAATGATTCAAGACTACTTAAAACCAGCGAAACCTGTTTGTTATAATTCAAATATTGTTTCAATTGATTTAAAAACCGTTCTAAATGAACCAAAACGTTTTAAAGCATGGAAAACTGTTTGAAATAATTCAGAAATTGTTTTAAATGATCCAAAAATTGTTCTTTATGATCCATATTTTTTAAAAGCATTGAAAACTGTTTGAAAAAATTCAAAAACTGTTGTAAATGATCCAAAAGATTTTAAAGCGTATAAAACTGCCTGAAATAATTCAGAAATTGTTTTAAATGATCCAAAACAGTTATAAACAATACAATTTTTTTTGAAAACAGCAGAAACTGAAATTATTCAAAAATTATTTTAAATTATCCAAAAATTGTTCTTTATGATCCAAATTTAAAAAAAAATATTTTAAAGGATCAAAAAATAGTTCTAAAAAGTCCAAACTTTTTAAAACATCGGCAATTGTTTGAAATAATTTAAAAACTGCTGCAAATTGTCCAAAATTACTTAAAAGTATCGAAAATTGTTTAAAATAATTTAAAAATTTAAATAATTCAAAATCTATTCTAAATAATTCAAAAATTATTCTAAATGATCCAAAACTTATTAAAAGCATCAAAAACTGTTTGAAATGATTCAAAAATTGTTCTAAATTATGCAAAACTTTTTAGAAACACTCACTCATCAACTGTTGACCGATAAACATCCCAAGCAACACATTTAGTCTCGGGAACAGGTAGTATAGAAACCGGAACTTTATAAAAGTAAATGGTTCAAACCTGTTACCTATTTTTTAACTTAAAAAGATTAATAACTTTCTGGTACTGAAAAGCTGTAGCAGCTACCTATTTGCTACTTAAATTGGCTACAACAAAGGCCCGCTCCTTGAAGACATTTTTAAATTCAGTGCAACTACCCGGCTACTCTTCAAACAGCTTTTAAAACCGCTGCTACTTTGAAACGGCAAACTAATTTTCAAAAATTTACGATAAACTTTCATTCGTTTGTAAATTTTGTATCCGATATGAAGAATACATGAATTATATAGGTATTATCAATTACCGCCATATTAAGTATAAGTTTAGAAGAATGATGTTATGGAAACCTTAGAGAATGGAATAACAAGTTAAGTTGAGATAAAAGTATTATTCAGAAATATGAGAAACAAAGACAACAAACATAGAAAATGTCGGAAGTCAATGCTACTGCACGGGAACTACCCCGGAATGTTCTTACAACGTAGCCGTGAGGTTCCATGAAGTTGTAGGGACTGTAGCCGGAACGTAGCAAATACGACTTGGCTACGTGACATTTGTTCCCCACTTCGGTACCAGGAACGGATTTAATCCGTTCCTATGACTTAGTGGCAACTAAGGCAAACCACTATGGAGTGAGTTATTTAGTCGCTACCACGTAGCAGGTACTAAATGTGTTGCTTGGGATCTCATCAGCCTAGAAGCCAAAATGTATTAAAAATCTTTATTATGGACTTTTTAAAAATAGCAATATCAACCAATAACTGTTAATTAAAAATAAGACGTTTTTAATGTGAAAATTAATGACAAATTAAAATATAAGTGAATTTTTTATATGCCAACGCCATTTTGCGAAAGTTATTTTATCGACTATTGAATTATTTATTTATGTAATAAATTTGATTTGCTAAAAAAATATAAAAACCATTGAACAATACAGTTCATCTTAATCAAAGAAAATTTGAAAATACCATCAAATTTCTACAATTACTAATAAACATTTTTTATTTTTACATTTTTGTTTTCTTAAATTATGCATATCATCTAGATTGTTATTTATTTTATTGTTTTTTAACAATAGCGCCAAGTTTTGTTGGCACCAGGGCCCAAAATCTAATAGAAACGGCCCTTTATCCCAGATAAAAAATTATCATTAAAATAAATTGTTGGAACGTTCTTTATCCACATTTCGTATATTTTGAAAGGATTTTCCAAATTGAGCGCCTTTTAATCAGGCGGCAAATTTAAAAAAAAATAATACTCCAGCTGGTTCTATTTAATACTCCGGTCACACCCATTGAACAGTTATCAATTGTCTCAGGGCCGAGGATTATTTTTAGACACAGAATGCGATCTCGGATCGCGGCAATAATGCTTCATTCGCTCCAAAGTTTTTAATTTTTAACATAATTTTTGCTACATTTAGCGGTGTTTGGTGAGTTGTATTAACATTTCCAATACTTAACACTTTAGTAGTCGGTATTTAGTTTTTTTAATGAAATGAAATTAATAGAAAGAATACAAGTTTCTTAGATTAGTTGTAGTTTTCACTAGTGTTGTGTAGACAGTAGAGCAACCATTTATAGGTATCGCTTGTAATAATGGTTGCATAGATTTCATATATATATTAAATATATTCTTCCAAAATACATTGTGACTACTGATTTACTCCTTTCTTGTTTCTATCATATTTACTAAATTAGTTTTAATAAAATAAGAAGTTATGACTGATAATAATAAGATATCTTGAATTATCCATGTTGAATTATCGCTGAGGCGCCATCCTGTATAATATTAAAATTAGTCCCACTCACACTGTTTTTGCCGAATTCTCTGTTACCAATTTAATTAGTTAATTTGATTTTTTTTATTTCAGAAAAAGCAAGAGAATGGCTTGCGCTATAGAACTGGACTGTCCAGGACCTTTTTCTCCAGGAACCGTGGTATCTGGGAATTTGATCTGTTTATTTAACCATAATGAATCTATAATGGGTATGAATTGTGAATTATTAATTAGTTAAAATTGAGAAATTGTTTTGAATTATCCAACAACTGTTCTTAATGATACAAAACTTTTTGAAAGCATCGTAAACTATTAGAAATAATTCAAACATTTTTGTAAACCATCCAAAAACTGTTTTTTATGATTCAAAGTGGTTTTTCATGAATCAAACTTTTTAAAAGCATTGAAAACTGTTTGAAATGATTTAAAAATTGTTTTAATGATCCAAAAACTGTTCTCAAGGATGCAAACCTTTTTAAAATCATCAAAAACTGTTTGAAATAGTTCTAAAATTATTTAAATTGATCCAAACATTGTTCTTCATAATCCAAGCTTTTTAAAAGAATCGAAAACTGTTTGAAATAAATCAAAAACTTTGTAAATGATCCAAGACTACTTAAAACCATCGAAAATTGTTTGCTATAATTCAAATATTGTTTTAATTGATTCAAAAACAGTTCTAAATGATGCAAAAAGTTTTAAAACATGGAAAACTTTTTGAATTGTTTGAAATTGTTCAAAAATTATTTTAAGTGATCCAAAAATTGTTCTTTACGATCGATATTTTTTAAAAGTATTGAAAAAATTCAAAAACTGCTGTAATAGATCCAAAACATTTTAAAGCGTATAAAACTGCTTGAAATAATTCAGAAATTATTTTAAATGATCCAAAAATCGTTCTAAATAATCCAAATGTTTTTGAAAGCAGCAAAAACTGTGAAATATTTCAAAAATTATTTTAAATGATCCAAAAATTGTTCTTTATGATCCAAATTTTTTTAAAGTATTGAAAACTGTTTGAAAAAATTTGAAAATTGTTGTAATAGATCCAAACATTTTAAAGCGTATAAAACTGCTTGAAATAATTCAGAAATTATTTTAAATGATCCAAAAATCGTTCTAAACAATCCAAAGTTTTTTGAAAGCAGCACAAACTGTTTGAAAAAACTGTTGTAAATGATCCAAAACATTTTAAAGCGTATAAAATTGCTTGAAATAATTCAAAAATTGTTTTAAATGACCCAAAAATCGTTCTAAATAATCAACATTTTTTTAAAATGTCAAAAACTGTTATAATTTAACAATTGTAAATCATTAAAAAACTGTTCTTTATTATTATTATTTTTATTATTTGAAATTTGTGATGGGTGCCACTCACACTTGATTTACTTTTCTCTGCTATGAGTTTTTTATTTTTATATTTATACATGAAGTTGAAGTAATAATGTAGTAGTATATTCTAATACATTATCTTTTTTATTTTTAGGCATAAAATGTTTCCTAATAGGTGAAGAAGAAACGAACTATACAAGAATTACAACAGCCCAAAACTATTCCCTTGGTTCACAAGTTGTTTTTTTCAAAGACGAACTTACTTTAAAGGAAGCATGTAGGTAACTTAAAAATAATATCCAAATAAATATAAATATGTGTTTTTAGGTACAATGCAACAAGGGACGTATAAATATCCTTTTTCATTTAAGTTGCCAACCACCAATATACCGTCGAGCTTTTCTCATGATTACGGAAGGGTTGTTTATTTTTTAAAGGGCGAAACTTACAGATCTCCAGGGCGTGTTTACATCGGCGATCAAATAATTAATGTCGTAGTTTCAGTTAACTTAAACGATATGGTGAACGAAATAACAATGGTACATACATGCTTTTGCTTGGCTTTAAACCATTCGAATGACATTTTTTCTCTGTTTTAAATTGTATTAGGAATACTTTTATAAGACAGTATCATTCTATCTTCATTCAACACAAAAAAATACCATTTTAATCCATTCATCTCAGATTTTCTTGAAAACTGGGACATGTGTACTATTGGTGCAGCCTTGGGAAAATTTTACTGATATATGTCAACTCGTTTTTTAAAATTGGTTGTACTTAAACAAGATAAAATAAGAATTGTCTATAAAAAATGTACACTTTTTTCGTTTACCACACTAAATTTGCTGCTATTTATTTCATTTTAATAAATTACTATGAAACCCCTTAAATAAATATAGAAATTAAAAATTTCTATGTGGGATTACTAATTTTGAAGCACAAATAAATATTAAGCTGGTGCAGAGTGCCTTTCTCTAATGTAATGAGGGATACGTTCGATTTACGATAAAAAAAAGAGATATTTTACTATCGGTAGAGCCTAGGAAAAATATGAAATTTACTATTATATGTCAACTCATTTTTGATTTACAGTGCTATAAAGTTCACATAAGAGGGGCTAAAAACACTGAAGGACAATTGTTTGAATTACAGGATTTTCTACGCCTTTTTGTAACTAATTAATAACCCCATAGAGAAATTTTTAAATTTTAAATTTATTAAAGACGCTATAGTGAATTACTAAATTTATTCTATCATGAATAACGGCAAATTTGGTGTCTTAAATTTAAAATTTGTGCATTTTTTATGAACAATTGTGATGTTATCCTGTTTAAGTATAAATTAAGTCAATATATGAATACATGTTGATTTAACATTTATAATTAAGCCAACTCTGAGAGTTTCCATTGAGTTCTTTGGAATGTTCATATGTAATGGTGTGAAAAATGCTGTAAAATGGTAGTTTTTCCATGTTTCTAACTCAAATAGGAAAGCTTAGACATCACATCAAACTTCAAAAATGAATTTACATATATCAGTAAATTCCAAATTCTTCCAAGGCTACACTAACAGTATACTTGTACCAAATTTCAAGAAAATCTGGAATGATCTAATAACCAATTGAATAAATATTATGTGGATTCAAATTTTTGATTTCAGAGACCACTCACTTACCCATCAGATGAAAATCTAGAGGGATGTTGTTGCATTGGAAACGCAATTGTTTCGACAGAAACCACTCTGCAAAAGGACGCTTTCTTACTTGGAGAAAATGTAGATATGAAAGTAAGCGTAGGGTGTAAATCCAATACGGAAGTGTATAACGTCGAAGTGGCACTCGTATCTGTAAGACATTTTGTTACATTAGCGTCAGTGTTTATAATAATTCATTTTTAGCACCTCAAGTTCTTCTCCGATATTTCCCAAAGAGAAGCGCACGAAATAAGAGAAGACGTATGTAAATTTTCAGATCGTGGACTGGATGGGACCAATAAAAAAATATACTCCTTCAATTTTAGAATTCCTCCACAAATGTTCATACCTTCTTTGAAGAGATGCTCTTTGATTAAACATTGGTTTTCTCTAACGGTAGGCATTTATCTAATAGAGCAAAAAGTTGAAAGTTTTGTGTCTCAACAAACATCACAAATGCAAATGATAAATAAAATATACTTATTTTGAAATTCAGATTTTCTAAAACTTTAAAAATTTTTATGATAATTGTTCCACATTTTAGTATCGTCAGTTAAGATTATAAGAAATTGACAGGTATGTGATTAAAAAAAATATCTGATTAATTGTCTAACACTACCTGTAAAACCAGCTAAAAACCTCATCAACATATCTATACCAAAACAATATATTCTTGGAAATATTTGGAACAAAAACTTTTTGTTCCAAATTATCCATAAAAATATTTGCCAAAATTGATGATAATTGGACTACCCATTGGTAATCCTTTATTTTGAATATAAAATTTATCATCAAAACAAAGTAATTGTGTCTGATACATAATTAAACAAGTTTATAATTTCTAATTAAAACTTTCCTCATACTTTTTTCTTTCTAAAAACTTAATTATCATTGGTATACATTCAGATGGAGATATTTTTGAGAATATCAAATGAAACTAATTTTGAGTGTTCTTTTAATTTGTGTATTAATTTTTTGAATCAATTCTAAAGAGTTTTTACTGAATATTTTGATATGTAACCGTAATGTTAAAGTTTTATTGAGCACTTTGCTGATTTATTATACGGTGTATTGACATAGGAAACCACAAACCTAATTGCTTTTGTGTTAATTTCCTTCCCAACCATTCTTGCTTAAACCAATTATTTTGAAAAGCTAATTGACGTTCCATCTGCATAGAGATGGGTTATTAAGTCTTCTCTCGATGATTCCCTACTAATAATAGAAACAATAACTAAAAGAATCATCATTTTTCTTCACCAACGTTTCTTTTACAGTCCAGAATTTCATTGGGCGAATGTTATGGTGTTATGGAAAATCCAGTTAAAATATATTTAGGTCACATTGCAGCTAATGCACCAACATCCCAGCCTTCAAATCCATTGGCTCCTCTGTTCTCAACGGGCCCGGTTCCAGTAGGACAAGCACCTGCTGGTAAGGAAATTCCTAATTTTTTTTTCATCAAACATTATTATTTTCTTTAATGGTTCTTTCAGATGTTTATCCACCAGTTAGTCAAGCTCCTTATTACGTGGCAGATGTGAATCCAGGGATACCCCGAGTGCATCTACCAGACAGTTACATAGCACCTCAGGGTTTGGCTCCAGGCCCCATGCCAATGCCCTCCCTTTCTTTAACAAGAAACGGAAGACCAGTACCGTCGGCGCCGTTGGCTCGAGGAGAAGAAGAGGGGTTGCTTCATCAGGGAGGTAAGTTTTTCTCGAATTTCTATACATACATGTAATTTAGAAAGATGTTGAAAAAATTATTATTTGTTAGGTGATGAGCCAACTCCTCCTCCTACGTACGATGAAGCCATACAAAGTGGTCCTAAAATTTAATGCATCATAAATTAAGATGCAGAATCTACCTCAGTACTATTGATATTTGCTGCTATTGACGTGGCGCTTCAGGGCTACTTAAGGAATAATTATATTAAATAAGAATGTGATATGACACAAACTTAAAAAATACTTCATTGTTAATCTCTGTTCAATGTTTGAATATTCTGTTTTGTGTGCTAGAACTGCTATTAATGTTTTATACCAATATTTTTGTATCTATGTTAATTTTATTAATAATAAATTTTAAAAGTTTTGTACTGATCCAGTTCTATTGCGTTTATTCCTCTGCCAAAATTGCTTGTCTGTTATCAATTTGAGCAGATAATTTTGTCAGGTTTAATATGGATTAATATAGTTACTTCCCTTTTATATATCTAAACCGCAGCAACCAGATCGAATGAATCATACAGGGTGCTTAACAAAGACGTAGCGGTAAATTTGCGGAAGTATTAGTTGGAATCAAATTTTTTAATCAAAAGTGACCATAGCGGAAATGCTTACTTGTTAAATTTTTTTTTGGGGAAAAAAAGATATTGAAGTTTCGGCAATATATTATCATCAAAATTACAGTTAATGTCGGAATTTCCGAATTACAAACTATTAATCATTTTTTAACATAAAGTTGATTAGTTGTGTGGATTTTTTAAAATTATCATAAAGCAAAAAATTAAAAGTCGTCGTTTTAATAGTATCAGTATTTATTTTAATAGATTTGACCTAGATGTGTGTGATGAAAACTGAAAACATTTGGTTCTGAGGGAGAACATTTTTTGGAAGTATCATTTTTTTTGCATACTTTGAGCCTAATTTTTTTTCGAAATTTCTATCGTTCGATATTTTTTGTCAAACTAAATGGCCCTAGTAAAAAAAATAGAAACCCCTGGATTGGAATAGTACATATAGTTAAAATTAATGACCCCTCCAGTCCCCTGATTTGAATCAGCTAGACTTTTAGTTTTGGTTACATGTAAAATGTTTATTTTAAATCTATTCTAAATGTAAAGAAACATTTTGGCTAAAGGAATAATTAATTCTCCGACAGAAATTTAGAATTTCCTGGTTGTTGTACATATTGAAAAAGGCAAATTAAGAAGGTTACAAATTTGTAGCTTTAAGGATGGGAACAAAAAGTTTTGGATTCGATACAAGAATCAACATTTTCAAATTATGAGCTATATTATTAAAAAAAAAGTAAGAATACTTTTGGAGTTGCTATCAAGCTTTGGGGGTGATGAAATAAAATCTCCAAAATAGGCACGTGAAATCGATTTATGAAAATGTACTGAATGTTATGTGATTAAAATTTCATGACTGGATAACAAAAAATAAAGCCAAAAAAATTAATAATGTGTGGGACCTCCTCTAGCTCTAATGCACTCATCTATCCGTCTAGGCATAAATCTAATTAAATGATTAATTTCATCTTGAGGTATCTCTTCCCAAGCAAGTTGAATTTCGTTCTGGAGGGCTCATAGGGTCTGCAAAGGATTAGCTAAATTATTCAGCCGTCTTCCTATGATATCCCACATGATATCCCATATGATATCGAACTCATGTTCAATAGGCCATAAGTCAGGAGATCGAGCAGCCACCGGCGCTTTCAATGTTTTAAATTTAAGGTCTGTTTCAAGAAAAGAAAAAAAACTGCTGGTCGAAATGGGCTTGTTTTTTATAGGTTTGTCTTTTTTGGAGGCGAGAACGATGTATAAAGAGTGAGAACAATTTTTTTAAGTATTACTATGTGTTGTCATTCAGTATATTTTGTCTTTAAAAATTATATTCCTTAACAAAAAATTAAAAACTGTTTTTTGTGCTACCTCTTTGTGTGGCGGTAAATTAAGAACAAAAGTTTATTTTGAAAACTTTTATATGAAAAAAAAATATTTACTATTATTTTAAAGCGTTTGTGAAAAATAATTATAAATTCTGGAAAATTAAAAAAAAACTCTTTTACAAAACACTAAAAAACATGAGAACAGAAAACCATCAGTATACATATTTTACCAAAAATAACATTGGAGAAGTGTTATCGGAAGAAAAAGGAATAAAACAGAAATGGAAAAAAATATTATCAATAATTATTCAATGTACCAAAAAACAAAGAGAAACATAGAGAAATTGAAATGTCGGTCGATAAATGAATAGAAATAAGCAAAAAAAGAACTAGAACAACAGAGTTAAAAATCGAAAAACACAACAGATCAGTTTTTAACGACACAGAGTCTACAGAAATAACCGAGTTGATAATATCTCTAAAAAATAAGTTTAGTAAGTAAAAAAACAAAATAGTTGTAAATATAGTCAAAATTTCTATCGTAAAAATAAACGAAATTCTTTCTTACATTATAACTATTTTTTAGGGAGGGTCTATATTCGAAATAATTAAAACGAGTGAACGAATTGGTGATTATTGATTATTTATATTTAGAGTAACACAAAATATTAAAATTCCAGCCATTCAAAAAATAAATGGTAAACTGAGTTGTTTTAGTAATTTTATTTGAGGATACCGGCGATATTTATTTTTAAATGGAGCGAAGTGCAGAATTACATATTTTTTGCATCCATTTCTACGTTGATTTTGAACATTTCGATATAACGGGTGTTTTCTGTTGTTGTTAATCCGGACTTGAATTTTTTTTCTGGTCAGTACGTGGTTTATTTTTGGGCTCTGAATAAGAAACATGTGTACCAAATATCATAAGAATATACGGGGTGATTCGATAATTTAGCCCCCAAGAAACAATTAGCAAAATCCTTAAAACACCCAGTATCTCGTATAGAAAAACCGGCCGAGCCAACCGTATATTAATAATAAAATCCATGTTCTGATTTCCCCACGTGCCTCCTAACCTAACCCTGGAAGCAACCCCTAGAAAGAGCAAAAACAATCGAGATTCAAGAACGACTATCATCCCAATTAATACGTCTTCGCAATACCGGCCCATTATGTCTTCTCGACAAAAAAATTATCACGAATTATCAGTTATCTGGCAGCGGCGGTACGATTGTCGAATCAAATAATGTATAGGTGCAATATATCGTCCGGTTGCTTGCGCATCTTCAGTACGCACGCGATCGAAACGCATTTGCAGCGACGCCAGCGCCACTGTGGACGAATTCGAAACTGACATCACCAACATCCCAGCCGTGTGTATGGAGCATAGAGGTGGAAGGTACAAGGGAACAGTTGTTTTCTTAAAATGCTAATCATAATGATTGTTTCTCCACGACCATTATGGGAATGAATTAATTCCAAAATCATTTTTAATAATAGAATGGAACCATTCTCGCTCTTGAGATAGACAATTTATTCTGAAACACTTGATTCCTATTCCATAATTTTCGAAAAGCTTTTTAAATATTCGTATGACAATTGTTTCACCTTTTGCCATCATCGAGAATGATTTTCATAGATTCGGATGTTGTACTTTCCAAAATATTCATTTTGAACAAAAAGTGTGACATATAATTGAAACCAGTTTAGTGAGAACATTTAAAAAATAAAATAAAACACCTAGTGTCCCTTTTAAAAAATCATAAAATTTCTTTGACGTACACACTTTTTTAAAACACTGCAAAATATATGAAATAAGAAAAAGAAAATTCACATTTCGTATTTAATTTCTAGAAAACAATGACTAATAGTTATAATCTTGTGAAGTCATAATAATGAATAATGAAGAGTTATCATTCAGGAGGTTTCTGAACTACATGATACATTAATCTGGATAACTTAGTACTAACTTGGATGTTGGAATCATATAAAAAATGTCACTATTGAGTTGTTTGTTAATGACGATTAATAATATATATATATATATATATATATGTAAGTTTTTCTTAACAAAAAAAAAACAAGTAAAATAATGAATAAAACAACAATTATTATGCTCAATAATATTTAAGTTTTAAAAGGGTTTAATTAGCGTTATTTAAAAAATTATGTTTTTGAACTTCATAAAAACCAATTGAAATATGATAAATTTTTAGCTATAATACTTTGTACACTTTGTGGCCATAAATATTACGTTTAATTTTTTGCATTTGGTAGTAAAACTGTCAAAATAACGTATATCACTTGTTTCAAGAATTTAAATTTGCTCATGTTTCGCTTAAAGATTAATCGAGAGGAGGTTGACCTTCAAAAGAAGTTTTTTTCTAATAGTAAATTCATTATTGTCTTTTTAAAAACGGAGAATGAATTTAAATTTTTAATAGTAGTTGGTAAGTTAATAGAGTTTGATGTCCATGTATCCGAAATTGTGATACATTTTAGAAGTTTTACGTGGGAGAATTTTAGTATCATTAGAATTGTTGGTGAGATAACAGTCATTTAACGAATTTGACATAAATGAGTCTATATTTTGTTTTACGTAAAGAAGACAGTGAAAATATATATAAAGTGAAAGGACATAATTTTATGTTTAATAAAGACTAGTTTGCAACTATCTCTTGGATCTATAAAAAATATTTTAATAATAATTATATTGTAGCATAAGTGGCTGTAAATAACATTAGTTGGCATACTGTTTCTTAACTTTAATATTGCATAAAAAATTGGTTTTATTTTTTATTAATTGAGTTAACATGATTTGTCCAACCGAGAGTAGAGTCAACGTGTAGTTCCAAAAACTTTATAGTAGACGTTGAGGTAATTAGAATCTTATCAATATTAAAAAACGACAAAGAATCGGATTTATTGAGCAAGTTTAGAAAATGAAAATATATGATTTGTGTTTTTTCAATATTAATATGCTGAATACATATCAGATGTCTTAGCTGATACCGCTAATGAGGTAGTATCATCAGCATAAAGTACTAATATTTTAGATTTTATGTATTCTGGTACATCATTTATGATTAATAAAAAAATAAGCGGTCCCAGTACAGACCCCTGAGGGACTTCCATATTTATTTCATATGATTCAAATATAGAATCCTGGATTTGACTGAGATTTTTCTATTACTGAGGTAGCTGAGTATCCAATCCAAAAAAATCGCTCTAAATCTAAATATATAATATATATATATATATATTCAAGAAGGTTGCAAGGAGCAGTAAGGTAGATATTTTGGTTGTAAAACTATGGTATTGGTATATTGGTATATTGATATTAATCAAAAGAAACTCAAAGCCTACAACAAAATTTAGTCAAATTAAAGACAACTGGTTTTGACTCTATAGCGTCATCTTCAGGTCTGAAAAATTACAATCGTGTAAAATACAAATTACATTACAATTGTTAACAAGAGGCAATCAAATTTATTTAAAAATTTCAGGATTGAAAACCGCTAAAGTAAGTAAAAACAATTACTAATTACTTCAAAATTAAAACAAAAACCAATTCGCGAACCATAGTCTGGTAATGAACTTAATTAATAGATAAAGTGGTGAGAAAAGAAAACCACCAAAGGAGGTTGGGGGATAACCACGTTATAACGCTAAACTTCCACCAAAGGGATAGAAAACCAAAAAGAAAATTGAGAACAGGAGCAATATCGGCAGCCAAACGATCAACTCAACAACCAATACTAAAGGATGAGGCAAGCAAAGGTTGTTAATATGAAACCAAAAGATACACGTAAACATAGAAAAATATGTCAAAATAGACAGCCAAATGGTAACCCACCAACTAAGCTATTCAAAACTTAAAATTTACCACATTCGAACCCAACGGAGAACCTTCTTTATCAAAATGATATTAGATTGTTGGTTTCAAGAAAATGTATCATTCTATTATAAACAAGCTATTGAAGTATTTTGGAAAACATTCTCAATCTTTTTTAAAAATTGATACAACTTTAGCATGTTTCAGCGAGTTAGGAAATATACCCTCATAGACAAGATTTACAATATAAAATAATGAAGCTGAGAGTGAGTCTGCCTCAGTTTTTAAAATTCCAAGAGAAATATTATCCATGCCCGTACTAGGCTTATGAAAAACTTTAACAGTACATCAGGTCCAGTATCTCAGACTTACAGTTCGTCGACGTCCTACAATAAATGCTTCTCAACTTAATAATGTCATCGGCAAACTACTGGTATTGTAATATCGACTCAGACAGTAAGAAGAAGGTTGCATGAGTATAGTCTGAGGTCAAAAAAGCGTGCCAAATGCATGCGCTTAACGGTGGTTCACAAAGTTGCTCGAAGACAATGGGCACAACAACATTTGCATTGGGGTGAGTACGATTGGCGTCGAGTTATGTTTGCAGACGAGACGAGAATCACATTTTTTTACTCAGATGAGTATGAATGCAGCACTTATGGAACCTCTGGTAGCTTTTGGTGGAGGTGGAATTACCATCTGGGGAGGCATTATTTGGAATGGACTCACAGACTTGATCAGCCTCCACAGAGAATATGACTGCAGTTAGTCATCGAGACAGGTGTATTCTACCTGTAGTCCCATTTGCTGAAAATTTTGGTCGAGGTTTTTTGTATCCAGATGATAATGCTCGCCCACCCCGTGCCAATCTGGTATTCACAGCACTGAGGACCCACAACATTCAACGAATGGACTGGCCCGCAAATTCTCCTGACCTGAACCCAATCGAGCATGTTTGGTCACGTCTCAAGCTACAGGTTCCCAACGAAATGATGATTTGGAGAACGTCGGAGCCCTAACAAATGCCGTTCTAGAAGAACGGAAGAGGATTCCTCAAGATTTCCTAAATACTCTGATAAGCAGTATGCAAGATAGATGCAGAACTGTCCTTAGAGTTCGTGGGGGTCCAACGAACTAACTAATGTTACATAATGCATCTTTTTCACACTTTTTTCACAGATTCTTTCGCGTCGGTTTGGTTGGTTTTGTGTTTTTTACATTACTGCAAAAGTTTTGGAACGTTCGAACACAATTGTTTCGTTTTCTTTATTTAGCCTCGCATAAGCAATTTTTTTTTTTGGTCTTTTTTTTTATTTACCGTAGTTTACGCGCAACCACTCAAAATGAACGGTGGATCATTTCAATTGTTGAGCAGTTTAGAATGTAATCGCGAAATGTAACCGAACGGAACCGTTTCCGCCCACCTCTACGCGAAACCCATCGCGAACGAAGACTAATGTCCATAGACCACTAGATCCAGTCGTGGTGCCGCGAGGCTCTGCAGTCACAGCCGAGAATATTTTCATTCCCGTTATCTTAAATTCCCCAATCTTGTACATTTAAATGCCGATTTGATTATCAAAACATCGGCATTTTGGAACGTTACACGGTCACACGTACCGGTCAAACCGAATGCATTTATTTGGTACATTTGAACCCCGTGTATGTCATGTTGTTGATGTACCAGTGAAACAGAGATGTAATTAATTGTGTTTTGGAATAATATGCCGACTACGTGATCGCGTTTACGTTCAGACAAATGTGTCTTTTATCGGTGGTTTTGTGAATTTCAATTGCCCCAACAATCATGGATATATTGCCCAGCGTTGATATATTCAGGGAACTCCAAGATATTCACGATACTGGATATTTTTCAGCTAGGCCCTCGCTAGATGATCACTGGCAACAGGTAAATTTAAATAAATATCTCGATTGAATGTCCCCCGAAATTTTTTTATAATGTTTTTAACTCCGATTCAATATAAGTCACATACAAAAACATTTTTTGACAGATCAGATTTAATGGTTTAGATTTGAGTGGAAACCCAAACGAAAAGGTAATATAATCGTTTTGATTATCAACAGGAGTTTATAGAGTGGTTACGTGCTGTTTTTAATGTTTTTTTAACGATATTTTAGTATTGATTTTTGTTTGATTGCGATTTGAAGTGTCTGCGTTTCCTAACCTTAAAATATGTGACAGCATGGCGGCCGTAGGGTCATTCATAGTGTTTTCGGTATCTTGCATCGCTATTTATATTTATATTTATATGTATAAATAAATATTTACTTAATTATACTTAACTATAATATCGAAACCATAGAAATGTACAACCAAATTCATATGGAATAAACTAGTTTTACAGAAATAAATTATTAAGTAGGTACTTATTAAATAAAACTACTGTACAAAAAAATTAAAAATAATACTGTAAATATTTTTGATATTAAATTAAACTTAAATGCGAGGCAATGTTGCAAATTAAAAAAAATATTAATGAATTAACTTTAATTTGTAATTGTTTGCAAAGATGAAATATTCCACAATTTTCCAATACTTTTAATATTCTAATGACAATTCTTTCACGTTTTGGTATCTTCAGATAAGATTATAAGAAATTGAAAGGCATTTCACATACAGACCTGATTTTGTATAATAAATGTCGTAACCAATAATATTCTTCATTTAACATTCGGTTAAAGAAGTCAAGTATTTATAAGTTAAATTATAGAATATATTGACAAGACCCTTAGAAATTTAAAAATCAGATATGGTGAACAGTTACAAGACTATAGATTAAAACAATCAAATGAGTAAAAATTAACAATCAACAAAACAACAAAAACGGAGGATTTCAATCCTTCATATATTTGATAAGAAGCAAGAATTTGAAATAAAGAGAGATATACGATATCTTCAATATCTGATAACTAAATGAACTAATAAATCAGGGAATTTCACCTTTTATAGGCTACCTCCTGTACTAAATAAGTAACATTAACCAAATGTTTTGGAAAATAAAGTATATTATGGATTTGTAATACAAAATTAAGTCTGTATGTGAAATGCCTGTCAATTTCTTTAATCTTATCTGATAAAGCCAAAAGGTAATTGTCATAAATTACCTCATTTCAGATTAATAAAATTTTTAAATAATTCTGGAATTTTAAGGTAAGTATAATTTCTCTGCTACATTTAGTTTAATTTAATTAGTAAGATAAATTTGCCTATCGTGAGCATGTTAGGAGACATCTTAAATCAAAATTGAATTACAATTAATGGCTTTTAACCCATTCGCCAATTCTGCTGATATTTATCATTTTTAAATATGTTTTTTATCTTAGTACTACAATTTTACATTCGTAATTAGAATATAATTAAATTTTGGTGCTACAATAATAATTGGTATCATACTTTGAGTTTTTTTTTTAATTTTATTAATATTAGTACTACTGCTAATTTTATAATTAATCTAAAAGAATAATAATAAAAATTTTAACCCTAACATGGACAAAAATGTTACTTTAAGTCGACATACCCTAATTTTCTAGTCTTAAAATTAGTAAAAGACGAATTTACTCAAAACTTTTTATTTTGACCTTTTTTTTAATAAGCACGAATTATACAAAGGTAATGGAATTATGTTACATTTCTTTTTTCTTAAAAAAACTTTATTTAGATTTTCTTTTAAAAGTTCTCTTAATTCTTCTTTATCATCATCAAATACTTCAGTTTCTTCTTCGGTTGTCTCATTATATTGAAACGATTCACTTTCTTCTTTCATTGGTTTGTTATTTTCTGTTACAACTTGTTTCATCTTTTCCTTTTTCTTCCCTTTCTTCCTCTATTACTTACTTGCTTTCTTTGCTCCTTTTGTTGTTCCTTCTTTTTCCTTATAATAATACTCCAGCATCTCAAAAGAACAGAAAATTGCATTTTGGACATCGTTTTTATCCTGTTGATGAGTACTTTGAAACACTTTCGATGTTTTAAGTAGTTTGACAAAATGTTTTTTTTATTTATTATTTGTTTTGTTTATATTTTTTTAATATACTTATGTGTTGAATTATATTTTTGTCTTTTTTGCTCTTGACCTGCAATTAACCTTTATAATTATTTGATAAATCTATCTATATAGCAATTTTATAAAATTTATTTTTTGTTTGCAACTTAATCCCTAGATTTTCCAATATTTTTAATATTTCGCAAGAAGGTTTAGATCTTTGATTATAATGATAATATAATAGAAATTATCAATATATAAACTAATTTAATTAAAATCACACAAATAGGAGTAATTTTTCATGCAGCAGAATAATACATGAGAACACATTTTTTTATGAACAAAAAGGGTCACAAATGAAATTAAACCTCAAAATACAGCATTAAAAAAGAGATTAACTTAAAATTTGAAGAACAAAAACCAAAGTGTTTAAAACGAAAATAAATAATTAAATTAAATTGTCTAAAATTGAACTGACGAAAAGTCTTACGGATCCCGACTGCAGAAATGTCATTGTCTTTTTTCCAAATCAATTGATTGTTATTGTTTCCTTTCCAAATCACGATTATCGTCTTGAGATAAGAAATTAGCACCCAATTGTGTATATTTTTTTTCTTAAATCTTCGATATGTTTTCTCCAAATCAAAATTCGTTTTTAAAGTCCACTGTAATTTATGGTTTTCTACTAAAATTTTACAACTATTTATTGTAACAAAAATACTTAGATAGTTATAGAAACATAAAATCAATTGCTTGAATATCTATGATCTATGATTGAATAATAGTTATGTACAACTCCTGAGAATTTTAGTTTTCAAAAATTGACGCTGAAACTACCTAAAACATGTAAAGGAAAAACAATGTATGAAAGAACGAGTTTTAAAAAAAATATTATGTGAATTAATAGAGAGTAAATCTTGTAGATTTAAAAATAATTTTATAATCAGCGCATGTGGAAGACGTAAGAATATATATTTTTTTAAATATTTATCTCACATAGGAACAGAGTAATTGGACTTCGACGTAGCATTCTCGAACCATATACTTTAAAAATATAATTTTTTTATTTATAAGTCCGGACCTATATTTCGATCTCTAATTGGCATGTCAAACAAATGATCCAATTCCAAAAACAAGTGTTTACATTACATCAAAACATCTATCTATATAAATAACAACATTAATAGACAAAGTTCACACCCACAAATCTCCTCTCTATCACCTCCGTTAGCGACGTTTCGTAATTTTGAAGTCCATCATCGCCTCAGAAACTTCTAATCCGGTACAGTGGAGCAAAGTTTGGCCTATAATAAAACCATTAACTTTAGTTGAAAAGCTTATTAAGGGGTTAAACCTTCTCGGGGTCCATAAATTTCAGATGAAGGAACATGGAATGACGTCTGCGACCCGGTAAACGTCAACTTTAATTTATCGTCCGATTAGAAGGATAATCAGCTTTGCTTTCTAGTTACTGTGTAACGGTTTGAGCAGGAAATATGGGAATGCGATTAAACAAATTCCGTTCTAACGTCAATTCCAATTTGGAAAGTATTTCTCATAGTGTTTTCGTGATTTAATTGTTGCTTTCTCACAATTGTCACTCATTTTTGGGGCCTGTAAATGTAAATATTCCTCCAAATTCAAAAAGATACTTATTTTTTTACAACAACTTTTTTTTATTTATATATAATTAAAACAGCAAGTATAACATAATAATTATTAAACTGATCAGAATATAATTGAAAAAAGGCAAAAAGAAATAAATTATTAAATTTATTTGTCTAAAATTGAACTAAGTAACAGTTTTACGGATCCCGACTGCAGAAATGTCATTTTCTTCTTTCCAAATCACGATTATCGTCTTGAGATAAGAAATTGGAAAATCAGAAAAGAAAATAAGAACAAAAGAAGATATTAGGTGAAATACAAGAAAAATTTCAACAACAATTTACAATATTAGGAAAGAACATAGATAATGTAACGAAAATTGTGAGGGGAAGAAACAGCAGAAGAACCAAAACTAGAATTCAAGAGAAATTTAAGATTATAGAAAAAAAAAGTATGTAAATGAAACACAAAAGAATAACGAAAAAGTTAAAAAAAGAATATGCATCATTTTATATATATTTATGAATTCTATATATTTAAATATATAGTAGATATATTTCTGTACGATTGAGATTTTTGCAATGCTTAATATTTATTTTTGGATACCCACATCTTAAATTCTTGTATATGTTGGGATCTGTAAAGTATTAATTTTCTAATGAACTATATTCGTATGATAATTTATCTCAATTATTTTGATTAAGGTACTTATGAAATGTTTATTATTAATTTTTACACGGACAAAAAAAAAAAGGATAGAAAAACAAACAAATTAGATATCGATAATACTAAAGAAATGGAAAAAAAAATAGAAGAGCAAGTTCAGGATAATTATATTATGATATTAAAAAAATATAAGAACGAAGAGAAAAAAAAAAGAATAAAAATTAAGTTAAAAATGAAAATAAAAAATTCAAAAAGGAGATTAGTTAGAAATTAGTTAGAAATTTTAAGAAGTAGATATCGATAATCCTTAACAAATGCAAAAATGAGAAGAGCAAGTTCAGGATAATGTTCAAACTGAACAAAATGTAATAGAAGAAAGGCAAGAAGAAACTAAAAACTAAAAGGAACATGGTGATTAAAAGCAAATAGAAGGATAAAAGAAGATAGTAGAAGTAATACAAGAAAAATGTCAATAAGAATTCATAAAATTAGGAAAAAAATAGATTATGGAACCAAAATTGTAAATGGAAAAATCAGACAAATTAGAATTAAGAAAATAAACTTAAAATGAAGACAATAATAATAATAATAATAACATTAGAATAAAATATTTTTAAATATACAGTCCATATATATGGGTACCCGCAGCTTAAATTCTCTTATATGTTGGGATCTGAAGAGAATTTTTTATTGCTCGATGGATCAGTCAGTTGTGATACTTTTAACGTATTGATTTTTCAATTAACCGCGTTTAATATGATTATTTATCTAAATTATTTTGACTAATGATTGATGTGGAACCAGGCAGCACAACAACCAAACCATACTTGTTAAATATTTATTAATTTTTAATTGATTGATATGAAAAAGTACTCATTAATGAATTTTTATACAGGTTTGCCCATTTAATGGATTGAAAAATATAAAATTTATTTTAATTCGAATTCTAAAAATAGTTTTCTAAAATTTTATTATATTATATTAATTTAAATTTCGAATTAAAAAGCGGAATTTCCTTAAATTTAGATTTAAAAAGAAGAAATTTATTTAAATCTGTTTCAAAAATTATTCCACCTTTCCATTTAAAATCGAAATTAAAAACACGGAGTTTATTTAAATTTGTACTTTAAAATAAGAAATTTATTAAAGTTTCAACATTTGAAAAGCCGATTTTATTTAAATTTAACTTTCAATGTAAAAAGATAAAATTTAAATTTCTTTCAAAAACAAAATGTATTAAATTATGGGATTAAAAAACGAATTTATTTAAAATAAAAATTAAAAGCACGGAATTTCTTAATGTTTAAAATGAAAAAAAAAATCCTTAAATTTAGATTTAAGTTTATTGAATTAATTTATTTAACCAAATGACACCACAGAAATCTTTAAATTTAAACTTAAAAAGATAAATTTTATTAAAGTTTCAACATTTAAACAGAACGGACTTTATTTAAAATCGATATTAAAAGTAAGGAATTTTTTTTAAATTTAAAATTTGAATAATAGAATTTTTTAAATTTAAATTTGAATGTAAATAAGTCAACATTTAAATTTGGTCTTAAAAAGCAAAAGTTATTAAAACTTAATTTATAAAAATGAAATATATTTAAAACACGGAATTTCTTCAAATTTAAAATGAAAAATCGGAATTTCCTTAAATTTTAAACTAAAAAGATGAATTTTATTAAAATTTCAAAAGAACGGAAGAAAGGAATTAAATCTAGATCAAAAAGTAAAAATTTCTTCTAATTTAAAGAAAAAAGTTAGAATTTTTATAAATACAGAGCTAAAAAAAACTTTAAAATTGGCCAAATTTTTTTTTAAATTTCAACAAAAATCGAAATTTCTTCGAATTCCGTCTAAAAAGTTTTTATTTTAAATTTGAACAAAAAAAATTGAAATTAAAAAATATTCCATAAAACAAATAAATAAAAATTGAAAACTGTATTGCAATATACAGGGTGTTAGCTTAATTTAGCCGAGTTGGAAACTTCACCTTGTATATTAAAGGTTTGGTTTCTTTACGTTTTAAAGGAAGTCCCTTATTTACAAAACTATTCTCTTATCTTTGTTTTCAATTTTAAGTGATACATATTTTCGATCTAATCACCGGGAAGGTACATGCATTTCACGAAATCCATTACAAAATCCTAAATTCCACGTTGGTTGAGTCACTAAACCGGTTGTTCTAACTAACAGCCGTTCACATTTATTCGAAATTTGAGTAAACCAGTCCGAGGCTTTTGGATAATTTTTCGATATTCCGTAATTAGATGATTACCTTAAAAGTCGTTTTAATGATATTTTAATGACATGGCGGATTGTCGCCAGTTTGGGTAGACAGACGTTGATATGTTAATTTGAGTAAAGTTTAAAAATGATTGGTAAAAGCTTATATAAGCACCAACTAATTGAGATTATTGTATCGAACATGTAAAAGTGTTTTTTTTTTTTGTGGAATTCCATCTAATATTCGAATTTTTAAGAAAGTGAAAATCCAAGTGCTGAGTTAAAATTATTTTTAAAATTGTAACTAAATGTGAGAAGTTTATCAATTTGTATTTATTAAATTTGGAATTTATATGTACAAAGATCGGTTAATAAATTAAATTTTAGCATAGCAGAAAAATTTAATGAATAATTATGAATTAGAATTCAAATTCAAAGATTCAATAGTATTTAAATGAATGTATGTAAATTGCGTAACTTGTTAGAGCAGTTTTCATTGTTATTTATAGAAAAACTCATTAAAATTATGAAATAATCGTGTCACTAGTTACAAAACATACCAGGTTTCCAAAAACTAATAATGTAATTTAATATTTGTGTATTTGTAAATTTCCCTAAGGATTTGTGTTTTTGGGGAATGTTCTTTCAGTTTATCTGGATCAAAACATCTTGGATTTGCCTGGAAAAAGACGAGTTTTGGGTCATTCCACATCAATTCAATACAGGATCTAAACCTCATTATCTCACATTTTCTTGAGTTGACGGCAAAATTTCATATTTTCCCAATCCTATACCAATAGTAAAATGTCTCATTTTTTATTGTAAATCGAACTCATCCCTCATTACGTCAGAGAAAGGAACTCTGCACCCGTTTAATATTTAATTGTGTTGCTAGAATTGGTAATTCCACAAAGAAATTTTTAATTTTAAATTTATTAAAGATACCATAGTGATTTACTAAATTGTCATATTCATGTCAAGAATGTCAAAATTATTTTACTTCCCATATTTAATTTTTTTTTAATTGATTTTTTGAAGAAGATTAAGCCTGTTACAATATATTCGAAGGAATTTCTCTATTTTGCAGACCTTTGTAAATAAATAAGAACCAGAACGAAAAACCTAATATCAAATACCAGACAGTTCTTGACCAAAATGTATGAAATTCGATAAACAAAACTCGGAAGTCATTTTTCAACCTATCCATGAATCATAATCACCCTGTATGAATTGTAAAACCTACGAGTACATTTTTAAAAGTTCCACCAATTTTTTCTAAACACGCTAACCTCATAATTATTTTGTCTAGCCCGGCGTTGTGATTTAACTTTTAAATATCTTGTGAAGGTTTTTGGAGTTGGAAGAGTGACGGTTACAATAAAATGCATATAAACATACCAATTTATATCCAATATGATTACATAATACGATTCTGTCTATTTTTAGATCTGTAGACACATAAAACTGGTTTCGCGATCATGTAAGCGAAATCGAACGTTTTCTATTTTGCATTCAAACAAATTTTATGTTTTTTTTTATATTTCAGAAATACACGCGCTCTTAAACATTATTTTTTTTATTAATTCTAAATATATAATTGCTAAATATGGAATTTGTATTGTTTTGAATTAATATAACAAAAAAGTTTTAAAATACACACATTCTTTTTCATGTTATGCCATAAAGTGTTTAATTTAGCAATTTTTAGTCGATCGACGATCCGCTTAGAAAATTCCGGGATTACATGGCACATTTTTATACCGTAGGGCTTTTTTTCCATAGATATAAGCGTATTAATTCAAGCACATAAGAAGCTGAATCTAATCTTTCATCACCAACCGCTATCCAGTCAAAATTCACTTAAAAAGTAATTGATGTTTATACTAAATTCATCGGCGCACACCGAAACATTCCGAAGAGTTTCACTGAATTTAAGTAGAATAATAATAATAGGTTAAGTGTATTACATTTTTGCCTGCACAACTGAATTGTCTCATTTCATCGAATGAACATTTGTAAAATTTGACATTTGTTATTATGAGCAAAAATGATAGAAGTTGAATATAATGAGCCGTTTGAGTAAACTTAATTTTAAAGTAACCAATCGAAAAGAAAGTAAGAATTTAAATCGCGAGCATTTTCTAGCAATTATTTTGTTTCATTTTCAATTAAAGAAAATTGAAAAAGAGTGTTTGGATGATCTCAAAACTCCTTTTGGTGACGACGAACCATCACGAACAATTGTTTTTCAGTGATATGAAGAATTTAAATATGGTCGGAATAGACTGAGTGAAGAATTTTGTGAAAGTCGACCAAAACCCTCAAAAATTCCAGAAACATGACTATTTGTTTACCAGAAGTATTCTCTAAAATGATAACACTGGGTTTATTCGCACCAAAAAGTGCATAGATGGTTAAGGCGAATATTTTGAAAAGCAATAAAGACACTTTTTGAATTCTAAATGTGTTTTATTTGCGGTTATCCTTAAATTAAAGTTGCAGCTCTCATAATATTTGAGTTTTAAGATGTATGAAACATTTTTTAATACACTATTTTTTAAATAATGCAAACGTATAATTTATTGTAACAAAACAGAATTATCTTCCCAAATATTATATTAGTAAATTCTAGAACAGAGGGTAGCGATTCACAGGCTCTTCTCGAATCAACAAAAGCCATACAATAGTCTCCTAAGGTTTCTGTTTTCAATCATGTATTGTATTAAGTGATAAAATTAATGGTTCAAAGAGAAACAGACCTCCTGGTGATTTGAGTTTTCCCCGTCCGTGGCGATGTTGATATTCAATCGAATCGGTAGAGATTTTCTGGGAAATTTCATTAATAGAATAAAAAGGTATTTTAAAAAGCGTATCGAAAGGTTCCTGTTCGACGCTAAGTAAACAGCCATTTTCTCAATTTTCTCGTAATCTTCGCCAAGCAATTATGCGGAAAAACGTTTAGGAATTACCATTCGTTGAGCCGTGTCTGCTGCTAAGGAGCAGGCACTTGTTCGCTAGTTGGATTTTATATCCGGAATTAAGTTTTCCTTTGGAAAACCACACGTAAAATTTGTAAAATTTAGAGTTAAAACGTATTTTAATGAAAAATAGATCACAGCTCCGATAAAGTGTTGATCTCAGGAACTGCTGAGATTATTTCATTTCCAAAACCGGATACTAATATAAACAATTTGGGACGACCAATTTCCAATCATGACCTACCTACACATTTCCATAAAAACACGGTTTTCTTCGTATGGTTTTAATTCTATAAAAAATAAGTAAGTCACTCCTCGTACACATCTCGGAATGTGGAAATATTTGTTTACCTTATATGTTAAGATAAAACCGATAAATGCGATGTACGCTCGTATAAAAGCGGCTTGCGCAACTTCCACTCACATCACCATAAACCTGATGAGTTAGTACAAGAGGTATGCAGGGAAATTAACAAGAGTTTTATACACGGTGTTGGAATGTTACATAACAAGTATATTGTTGAAGAAATTTATAATAGAAAATCCTTTATCAAAATCTGTTGAACATTTCGTCATTTTACTTCGATATGATACTGTTTTTGTAGTAGTTTCAACTCAAGACAAACAAAATAAATAAATTTCAAATGAAAACAAATGCATTAAGTGATTACTTTTATCAGATTCAACATATTAAACATAAAAGATGCGTTTTCGCTTGCACTTTTTTTCACTGAATTAATTTTTAATATTGCAAATAATAGTGACATAAAATTCGTTAAAATACTTAACGGTGACACGAATAGATTTTGTTCAGCGATAAGAAAATAATATTTTCAAGAATTTTCAAGCCCTCACGCTGATGCTGGTCCATAACCATCATTGTATCGGGAAGTACTTCAAGGTGAATAATGGTTCAAAAGTAAGACAATAAAATAAAACTTCTTAAATTTTTTATAATTTCTATATTTATTTTTTCATTCCTCCAAACAGGGTCAACCGCATATTTACATGGATTGGATGGATTTTTTACAATAACACAAATAGTATTCTGTCGTCTCATACAATACAATCGAGTTGTACCACAAGTATAGCAAAATTAATTAAAATGAAAATAAGAGTTTTTTTTAGCGTATGGTAATGTAGGATTTGTTTACGAATCTTTGTTTGTCCAATGCAATGAAAACATATTTGATTTGCCGCTGGAAACATATTTATCTTCAATACAAGAGAAATGAAAACTAGTGAAATAAACTATATTTTTTCTCTGTTTGTGATATAATTTTGTGCTTACTTCAAAATTATTTCAGCTTATACAAATCTTACTTTGTGGATCGAATATCAAAATTTATGCTTTGAACAATTATTTGGTATCCCGATAATTATTAATTAGTTCAGAATTAAATTGTAACATGCAATCTAACAATTATTAGTAATAGACACTCAATGACATGACTTGAGTTCATATTTCACAGTTTTTGTTGTTAAAATTTTACAATGTTACCTAGAATTAGAGAAATTTTGAGCTAGAATCTCACAAAATAAACAAGCGAGAGGTACAGTTGAAAACCGCATCCAATTTTTATTTTTATTAAGTACAAATTTCTTGGAATCTTCTTCATGAACCTAACGAGTAGAGTTCTACGTAATGTTCTTATACAAATGTTTCTTCTGGCTATTTTCCTCGACCATCTCAACTAGAATCGAATGAGATCACGTCATGACACATACCTGATGTTCAGCCAGTGTGATTGGATTATGAGAAAAAAAAACAGTTGATAAATAAAAGAACCGGTTTGTCGTTGGCATTGCATTGCCATTCGCGGTGCCATAACATAACATCCATGCAGATGCAGTTACATAAAAATCGTTGCCTAGATTTCTACAGTTGCTCCCATACTGCAAGGTTAATATCTATCTCTCTGTGGATTTTTTTAATGTTTGCGTATCCATTTCACGTCGCCGATAAGTTAACTTTTTTTAACAAATTTCCCATTAATTTCGCGTGGATAAATATGTATGCAATCTAATTTTAGATTTGATTTCAATACAAACTGAAAATTTTTTTTTCTATGAAACCCCACGGAATATTTGTCCCATTGGAGATAATTTTTACTCTTTTTAAGGAGGAGGAGGTTGGGTCAATAGGATTATTTGTAAATCTAAGCTCCTGTTCAAAATTAACGCACCACTTATATTTTCTGACTTATTTGTATTATTTAAAAAGATATCGCCCAAATATTAGCGATTACTGTTAAAAAAGTTAAGTACTTCGTTCACGTTATTTTTTTCAGTTTGATAAGTTTATTATTTAAAGTTGCTGTTTGAGTGTCGGTTATTCTTTTGTGTGGATTAGTTCGCTAGATCAATATTTAACAATTTCGTTGCACAAAGATGAATCGAGCACGTCATTTAAGCAATGATGAATGCTTAAGAGCTTCAACTTTGCTAGAAGAGGGAAGAAGTATGCGTTATGTGGCGAATTTACTAAGTGTTAATCATTCAACAATTAGTCGAATGGTTAGAAGATTTTTATTGAAACCGGAACACACCATAGAAAACGTAGTCAGGGCAGAAAAAGTCAAATTGATCAGCGCTTTCTCCGACAACAGGTATTACGAAACAGAAAGTGTACTAATAGAGAGCTAAGTAATCAACTCGAAACCGTTAGAAATGTCATGATTTCTGCTTTAACCGTCAGGAGAAGATTAAAAGAATTCGGATTGGTTCGTAGAAGGCCTGCTACTGCACCGCTACTTACTGCAGATCACAGATCACGTAGATTAAGATTCGCTAGAGATCATGCACAGTGAACTGTCGATGACTGGAAAAGAGTTTTGTTCACAGATGAAACTCGAGTGAGCCTAAAATCTCCAGATGGTCGTGATAGAGTATGGCGCGGACATGGAGAAAGATTTTATGATTGAACTATCTTTCCAAAGGAGCAATTTGGTGGCGGTTCAAAAATGTTCTGGGGGGAATATGTTTTGAGGCACGCACAGAGCTGGTTCCTATTCCTATGAATGCAGAATTCTATCTGGAAAACATTATTCAAGATCACGTGGTGCCGTTTGCGCCATTTAATAGGAGACACCTTCATTTTCATGATAATGCAAGGCTTCACATTGCAAGAACTGCTTAAATAAAATCAATATCCAGTACTTGGAGTGGCCACCGCGCAGCCCAGACTTAAATCCAACAGAGCACCTTTGGGATGTTCTAAAAAGATTAGTTCGGCGTCATGTACCTGCCCCAATGAGCCTGCAAGAATTAGAGCGTGTTGTTCTCTTGGAATGGGAAAATATTCTTCAAGCAACCATCCAAAATTAATACCCCGACGAATGCAAGCGGTTATAAGAGCTATATATAAGAGGAGGTACAACGCGTTCAATTTTATTTGTAAATTGGAATTTTCTTTTTGTTTGTAAAGTTAAGTAGATTTTTAAAATTTTTAAGTTTTTGTACCTGATCGCCAAATTTCGTATAATTCTTCGAACTTTAATTAAAATTAAAGGTTTTCTGGTGCAATATTGTATAATTATCTTTAATTAGATTATACTAACGCCAAATTAAATAAATAGTGCAAAAACAAAGACATAATTACAAAATTTATAGTGGTGCGTTAATAGGAGATTATTTTGATTAGGAATTTCCAAAAATATCGTCGAGCCGCTGCCTTTCATCCAACTTGACATAAATTTCTGTATTTCCCCTCTAACAGAAACGAAAGCCAAACATTTTCAAAGACAAATACACATCCACAGAAGGCCTTGACGAAGGGTTCCTTAATTATTTTTAGCCCAGCTTGTATACTGTGTACGTCTGCAATGTGAATAAACTTCGCTGATGTGATGCCAGACATGTGTTATTAGGAATGGTTCGGAATCGTGTAGGAGTTCCATCAATAGTCTGGTCCCAAACCGAAAAATATCACTCGCATATTTGGTTAGATTCCACAATGTAAGACCGTTACTATTTTTATTATACACATCTGACTTACCTCAATTCCCCTATATCTTAGAAATAAACTAGTATTCCGGGTATCTATGCACAATGTAAATATTATAAATATTGTTAATTTGACGATACACGTCACTTCACTGCTACATTCAAACGGAGCTTCTCATACAAAGCGATTGTCTTGTACAACAACTTGGACACAAATCCAAAATCATTACAATCCTCTTCAGTCTTCAAAAATGCTTTAAAGCAGCTACTGGCTTCTCAGTAATTTATGATAATGAATGTTTTAACATTATTTTGAATTATTTTGAGTTGAGTTGAAAATTCTTAATAGAAATCAAACTAAAAAAGTTTCATATAATGTTAGTTAATTAGTTAATCTTAACAACTATGACAAAAAACATATAATTCAAAGAAATCCTCAAGCACCAAATTACATTAATATGCAAAACCACTTAAACTTGTGATTTCCTATGTCAATACACCGAATAATAAATTAGCAGAAATGCTCAATAATACTTTAACTATTTACGGTTATATATGAAATTATTCAGTAAAATACTCTTTAGAATTGATTCAAAAACTTAATACACATAAATTAAAAGAAAACACAAAATTAGTTTGCACTATGTTGCAAAAAATCATCCATCTAAACATATGGCAATAGCAACTAAATTCTTAGAAGCAAAAAAAATTACCCAAATTTTAATTGTAGAAATTATGAATTTTTTATGTCACTTAACGTGCTATTATAACAATCCGTATGTAAAAAAGTTTATAAGTCAAAATAATCAAAATTATAGGCAAAATAATTATTATTCATTTGGAGATAATCACCCATATTTTGTTTTTATCGAAAACAAATCAGGTAATATGGAAAATTACATACACTTGCGACAACCAAATTAATTTTTTATTCCAAACTCCAGATTCAGAAGAATATTGTAAATATATCGATGGCAGACAAAAATAAAGTAGGTAATAATTGAATTAAATTCATTTAATAGGGTGTACTTCAACATCTGTAGAAGCAGTTAAACGTTTAGTTGAAGGTTCTGCAACTTTTGCAGTTGTAAGATGAACATTTCTACTTATATGATTTTTTTGAAGTATTTGCAATAAAATCTTGGTAGCTGTTAATAAACTTCTTAGAACGTTTATATTTTCCAACAAATGTCACCTACAAAACGCAGTTGCATATTTACTTCAACCATTCAACAATTTTCTAATATACTTGACCAATGAAAACTGCCCTAACTGAGCCCCAAATTGACCAATTAAACCTGATCACAGTCTTAGTCAACAAACAATTAGAATTAAGTTAGTTTAAGTTGTGATTAGGGAAAATTTGTGCGAACTATTCTGAAAACTACTCAAAGAATTCAATCAAAGTTATGGTTAAAGTTATCTTCATTAAAGTTGTTAAAAAATAACTCATCTATTGGATAAAAGTGGTTTACTCCATTTATATTTATAAGCACCTAGAAATAATGCATAGGTAATTCTTGCCAATATGCACTTAAAGCAAAGTCATTTTTTGCATAAAAAGCAGTTATGCTTGAAAAAAGTTTTTCAGGAATAATGTACAATTTTGTGTGAGTTTCCAGAGAAATTCCTTGTTACATCATACAATAAAGACTAATTATTTAGCAAATTACATGAGTCAAATAAGAAAATAGTTTTCAGAACGTGTTAAGTACAAACTTTTAACACCTCTTTAAAATAGAGAGTTGTAGGGTTAAAAATGTAATAACGTTCGCAACCACATAAATAAATTGAATTTCATCGCTTTACTTAATTTTTTATTGCAAATTAATCCGAAAATGGATAATTTTTATGTAGAACATTTCGAGGAAGCTGTTTCAATTAAATTAAATCTACCAAGCTCAATTTATAATGAGCAAGTAAGTATTTCGAAGCAGAAAATAAATGTTCCATCAGATTTAGGGGTCAGTTTGTTATAATTTCGTTGTTAATTTATATACAAACCCATCATAGCTATATTTAAGAGATTCTTATTAAAGTGCAATTATAGATTTCTTATCCCAAATAAAGACTTCTATATTCAGTTAGTTAAAAAATCATTATAAAACTAGTGATGTAATAAAACAGACATTTGTGAAAAATGCATTCAAGTTCGTACAAACAACTTTCCTTCGATCTTTTTCCACCAATGTTATTTTTATAAAATGGTCTTCAGCGGCCGGACTATGGGTTGAAAACAGAACCGGATAGGATGTTCATTTATTATGGAACATTTGGTATTAAGCAAAGCCGGATTTTGATACGATTCCAATGACTGACACAGAAACGATTCAAGATTAGCCAGAGAATGTTACTTCTCGACACGTTTCCTTCAATTGATGGAATACATTCATGGTATAACCCACTTCAGGGATTTCTAGACCGACGAACCCATTAATTGGAGCCATTTTTTAATGCATTATTCTAGTTACTCTAAAAGGACAACTGTTAAAGCCTTAAGAAACATCATTAACTTAATAGTTGTGGGTTTTATTTAAAAAAAATATATTTTGTTAGAATACAGTGTTTTATGATTATTTTGTGATTTTTATGGTGGCAAACATTCATTGAGAAACTCTTATTGTAGAGAATTTGATAATTATTAATTCAAGTTATTTTTTCTTTTATTATATTTGGACATATAAAAGCATGCAAATAATACAGATATTAATAAATTTAGTAGTAGTTTAAATAAACGGTAGTTTATAGATAAAACATTGTGTACATTTTTTTAAACTAAATACCGTTTCTTGACGCTTAAAAATTGTTCCCGAATTAATTTATAACTTCAATAAAGCGCAAAATGTAATCGTCGTCATATTTTACCGGTTTATTGTTCCACTTTGTTATCTAATCGCTGGTTGTCAAGTCCTTGGTTAAATTAATTGCTCAAGTACAATTACGTTGTCTTAAAGTTAAGTTGGCATCACATAAGCCGCTCTAAAGGTAGAAAAATATGTCAAATGGTAATTAAAAAAATATTTGGGGGGTTGTAATATTTCCTAGAGGTACTTTCCTACGGTAATTTCAAAAAATGAGCTCAACGACTAACTAATAACTGATATTGTATGTAATTGTTGATTTATGTCCACAACTTAAGCTAGAACAGCTTCATTTTACCTCGGGATATCAAATATTATCTAAATTATACTAAAATTTGCAGTAAGTACGCACAATAATTTATTTCTATAAAAAACTGTTTATATCATGTTCATGCCTTAAACGGTTCAGCTGACCTGTGCTAATACCAAATGAATTATTGTAAGACAAGCCCATAGCGCTAAAATAAAGCAAAACGCTGTTTTCCTTTTTTTCTTGAGTCCATAATTTATGGTCAACATGTGTTGAATATTTCAATGGGTAGCCCTGTGCGCAGTTATGGGTCAAGATGGGTGTGTGCACTCGGTAATTATAATTATCGAGTCGAACCGAGACGGTTCACTTAGAAAATAGATGACTTATTGGTGATGAAATAAGTACATAGAAACTATAGTTATTGAAGATAATTAGAAAAAAGAGAGTTGATTAGTGGATATTTAGCTAACAGAAAATTCATTGTTTGCACAGGAATGCCATAAATGTAAGAAGAACTTAACACCTCCATAAAAATACGTCCCTATATTAGTTGTGCGATGACATATCATGAGCGGAGATACTTTTTTCACAAGTGTGAAAGTTCGTAACAGTGAGAAAAGTATTTTTCCTACATATCGCATAGTATAATTTCATTCGAATGACAATTATTATAATTTAACTTTAAACTTTTTTCTCAACTCTGTACTTCTCATAAATTATTTGAAATTTTTGTTAATACATCTAGAGTGATGCTTGTTTCTGAAGGTGTTTTTCAGAATCACCATCTGTTTCCATTTTAAGATTTTTTAGAGAAATTTTTGCAATTATGACTGAATTTATTAAAAATTAATCTTTGGACTTTTCTGTCAAAAGCCCAAAATCAACTTTGCAAACCTTCAGATTTTGTTGGTTCTCCCTTTAAATATATATATTTAATACTTTGGTATAAATTTAATCTCAATACTGAATCTAACGAGGAGTAATACAATTTCAAACAGAATGTATGAATATGATACAAAATTTGTTTTAATGGCTTGAAATTTCATAATTTTTCAAGGAAATTCTTGAAATTTCACTTAGAACATATTAAAAAACGTTGATAACTTAAATTTTTGATTTAAAATTTGCTTTAAAGAACTTAAAAATGACAATATCGGTTCTAGTGGTTTGAAATTTCATATTTCAAGGAAATTCTTGATATTTCACTTTGAACTCGTTAAAGAACGTAGGAAATTTGAAATAATTTTCTTTAAACGACTTAAAAGTGAATATTTCTGTACTAGTGACTTGAAATTTCATAATTTTTCAAGGATATTCTTGAGAAATTTCAGTTTGAACTCGTTAAAGAACGTTGAAACGTTGAAAACTTGAAATTGTTGCTTTAAAATTTAGTTTAAAGATTTTAAAGTAAACATTTCTTTTCTAATGACTTGAAATTTCATCATTTTTTAAGGAAATTCTTGAAATTTCAGTTTGAATTTGTTAGAAAACGTTGAAAATATGAAATTTTTGCTTTAAAAGACTTAAAAATGATCATTTCTGTTTTAGCGACTTGAAATTTCATAATTTTTCAAGGAAATTCTTGAAATTTCAGTTTGAATTTGTTAAAAAATGTTGAAAACTTGAAATTTCGGCTTTAAAAGACTTGAAAGAAAAAATTTCTGTTCTAATGACTTGAAATTTCATAATTTTTCAAGGAAATTCTTAAAATTTCAGTTTGAATTTGTTAAAAAATGTTGAAATCTTGAAATTTTGGCTTTAAAATACTTTAAAGAAAAAATTTCTGTTCTAATGACTTGAAATTTCATAATTTTTAAAGGAAATTCTTCAGATTTTACTTTGAACTAGTTAAAAAACGTAGAAAACTTGAAACTTTTGCTTTAAACGTGGTAAATAAAGAAAACGTACATGATTTTGTTAAGAAAATTGTTAAAATTTAATTCCAAAAGCGCAAACGAACTTGAAATTTGTATCCTAATGACATGAAATTTCATTATTTTTCGCAATATAATATACAGATTGTTTAAAAATTGAAACTAGAATACTTATACCAGATGTTTGAGCTGATCATTACAATACGAGGGCTATTTTTTTCAAGGTCTGATTGCTAGCGAAAATAAAAGCCCAGCGAAAATTAAATTTTTTTTATTTGCGACAATTAGCTACTCCTTTCAATACCATCGTCATAAAGGTCATCCGTTGTGCTTTTGACCAGAAACTATTGTTTTAGACATGTTTACGTGCTCACTGATAAGTGCGACGTGACGCATCTACGCAAAATTTCTTTCGATTTTGACTGCATGAAAATTTTATTCTTTTGATAAAAAACAAACAATGAACGCCAATGTCGACCGTTTTCATTTTTACCTCGTTGGCAGTTAACGAATTAAGAAGTTACGCAATCTTATTTTTGAACCCATTGAATTTTTCCCGACTAATTTCCATTTTAAAAGGATGGAATTTAGGGAGTGTTTACAATGTTTCTTTGCTTCTTGTTTTTCTTTTTTCTTTTGAATATCTTCTTAATACCTTCGAGGTACTCGAATGGATTTCGTGTTGTTTCAACCGAACTTACTTAACATAATAAAGGATTTAAGCCCTTGTCTTGTTGAATTGTAATTAGAAAATTTAAAAGGAATTAAGAGAAGAATCCAATTTATGCCTTCCACGAGAAAGATGTTAAGTTTGTAAACAATATATATCGATATTGTAACGGAATCTTGTATCGTACATGATATAATTAACAATAAATAAAATATTTCTCAAGGAAGCAGGGTATTAAATTAATAAGTCTGGTAAGGATTCTAGATTATAAAACAAATTAGCAGGATTATTAAGTTTTATATAAACGATATCAAATTACAAAAAAAATTAAAAATATTTCAGTAAATTATCATTAATGTTAAATTAAACCCAGAATTAAGTATAACTTCATATAAACTAAAAATTTCGAACAATTCAGTTTTGGGAATAATGTTTGGAATCAAATTTAATATTAAGATGGATATAATTAGGTCATTTATATGATTATAATGACAAATATTATTGAAAATTGAAAAAAATACAACAAAAGTCATAGAACATGTGCTCATTCAATACAAAAATTCTTTGCAAATTTTATATTAAGAAACATTTTTTGTAGGCAAATCTAATACTTTTGAACATACATTTTGTATTAAATAGTAAGTTTGGGAAAAAATTGTTTTAAGTGATTTGTGAAGTTAAAATCTTATAAAAGCAATATCGAAATTTTGTTACATTTAGAATTTTGAAGAGTTCACGAGACAGATTTTTTTATTTTCCCAAGAAAATAAGTTTCTACGTCCGTATACGAGATCTTGGCCAGAATTGATATGCCATGTTGTGACAATTTTCCCAAAGTTAAATTATAAAAAGTTATTTGAGACAGTTTTATAATGAATATAATTAATTTTGTAATAGATTTAAGATCATTAATTTATAGCTAATCTTAAGTATTTGCGGAGATAATAATTTTAATATTGAACTCATTCTGAGAACTATTTTTGTTTGTAATGCATTTATATTTGGTGTTAAATCTAAAAATTTATTTCATTTGACTTAATAAATGATAATTTAATCTTAATCCGAATGTCATTTTCTTTAAAAAAAGTCAAATAACATGTAAAATTCTTAATTATAATTCACTGACAAATTGGTTTTTATTTACATGTAATTATTCCTGTTAATTTGAAGCTACTTCGTGTCTTACTCGACTTTACGAAAAATTCACAATTTCTTTTTAAATTCTACATAATATCGTTTATAGAAACCTTAATTAATTATTATGATGATTTTCTTTATAATTTAGAATCCTTCTCAGATTTATTAATTGCATGTCCTACTTCCTCGAGAAATATTTTATTTATTGTAAATTATTATATAAGATAAGGTATTCCGTTACACTAATATCTATAAATATAAAAGAAATATATATGTGTATATATATATAGCCACAGTGCCTAAATATGGAATTTGTGTATTTGAAAAATAAAATTTAAACTAAAATGAACATTAAACTTTATTTAAATTGGGTAAAGTAAATAAATAAATAATAAAAAAACTTATAAATTCGAAACTAAACAACTAAAATTAAATTAAAAAAATATAAATAAACCAACACAAGAAAATCCTGGTATTAAATCACAATGGAATTGAATATTTAAATTACTTATAACTATTTACATATGGTTGATTTGACAGCAAAATGTATGTAACTTTCATAGAAAATAAATTTTAAATAGTTTCGATTATAATTCTAGAACATATTTCCCAAGAAAATATGAAAATTTAGACGTTCTTTTCTAGTCTGCATCAAACCATAAATTAAATTATTCAAAATTTAAGGAATTAAGATAGACACGTTTCATCATTCATCAGAAATGTTAATACAATTAACTATAGTATAATATTTAATAGAAATAGTTTTAACATGATACAAACTAATTAATCTACCCCTTTTAAGTATTTTGATTGTTAAAACATTATTTGTTATAAAATTATAATATAATATATATTTTGATAGTCTCATGTAACATCATACTAAATCTTTGAATTCTTAATTTATTTAATTTAATGCTACTCGTTAAATTTCTATGCTATACCAAAATTTACGGTGTCAACTGAGATAAATTACTTTTAATTTAAATTATTTAATTGTTCGTTTAGAGACATTTATTTTCTCGGCAAAGATTCCAAATTTATTAAATTTTTGTTAAATGTCAGTTATAATTATATTTTTCTTTTTTATTTGACACCTTTTTATCTTATCTGTTAATTTAAAGTATTGTAAACCGAAAAAGTAATATTCATAAATTTTTTTATGCGTACCAAAACATTTTCCTCGCTATAAAAGTATAATTTACTTAAAATGATCGTAACATGTGTAATGTGCGACGGCTGTTTAAATTCCCAATCAGGTATATTTATCAATCAGAAACCTGTAGGCCCAGCTTTCTTTTTCAAATTCCATCGCAACTCGGAGACTTGCAGACCCATGTTGGTATTTGTAATTGCAAAGATGCTATATTTATGTCGTTTAAAAACAACTTTCTCCACACACACACAAACACACACACACACACACATACACACACACACATGCATATTATACAGAATAGTCATTCGAGAAGTGTCGCTGAAAACGGATTTTGAAAATATTTTTTTTATTTATTTGGTTATTGTAATAAAAAAACGAGAGCTTTACTTTATCTTTTATAATGGATTGATTCCACAAAGTAAGGGTAGAAACAATCATTACGATTACGAAATCCTCGAGAGAACACTTAACTCATCTTTATAAAAAATTGGCAGATGAAACGTCAATTAGCTTCTCAAAATATTTGGTTTAACCAAGAATACTTGAAATGGAACTGAACACCAAAATTTATAAACTTAAAATATCGAAGGAATAAGTCGCAAGCTGAAAAGGCAATCAGATAATCAAAAATAAACGAATTTCTTAGTAGAAATCCAACTGCAAAGTTTCATATAATGTTAACGAACTAGTTAATCAATAAATTTTCCTTTTTAAGGACTATTACAAAAAAACATGATTCAAAAAATTCTATGCACCAAAATTATATAATAGGGTTAAAATGCATAAAGATACAAAACCAGTTAAGCCTATGGTTTCCTATGTTAATACACCGAATAATAAATTAGCAGAAATGCTCAATAAGACTTTCTAATTATGGTTAAATATAAAAATATTCTGTAAACAACTCTTTAGAATTGATTCACAAACTTAGTTCAAAAAATTACTTTCATTTGATGTTAGTAAATTTTCAAAAAACCTTTCATCTGAATTGTAAATAAATTCATAAAAGAAAAAAACATTAACCAAGTTCTAATTATAGACATTATAAAGTTATTTAATTAATGCAGCAGTCAACATTATTTAATTACTAAACGAATCTAAGTATACTATTAAAAAAACAGTGGCAGGACATAGGGAGCAACCCTAATATTAGGTAGTTGTTGAAATTGTTGACATAAATCGTATGTTTAGGGTTAAAATAAAAGGAAAATCCATCGACAATCCCTTAGTGCTTGGCGGGTTACAGTAAAAATTCAATTTGTGTTGAAATAACATACTTATTTCCCGGAGAGCGTCTAAAGGGCTCCTCTTCCCGACCCAATTTATCTGATTTTCTCCAATGAAAATGGCTTAGGGATAGACTAACGTGCTGTTTCGGCACAGTTATACAGTCAGCTTATTAAATTGTCCCTTTTATTAGAGAAAATAAAAGTTTCTACACCTGTAGGCACATTAACCTTTTTCGGGATACAATAATATTTTTTTTCTGCACCAATAATTTTTATCCTCGTTTACATTTTCTATAATATTTTCCCCATTAATAATTTCGGAAAACAGTTTTCGTATCGCGAGCGCGACAGACGAGCTCATGATCATCAATAATAAAAAAAATAATTAAGCAACATTTCCTAACGACATTTAATGATGGAGGGAGGCTACGCATTCCGACCCGCCACCGCGAACAATATTCAATTTCATCGATTATGAAACTTTTAAAAAGGGTCCACGCTAATTCAACTCGACGAGGGTTAGTGTTGACATGACTTTGGGGTGAACACAGAGGCGTGCCACCCTCTAATTTGGTCAAAAACCTTTTGTTTCCATTAGCCACCGAATGTAAAAGAAGAACTGGCCGCGTCCAAGTGCCACATGAACAAACTGTAGGAACACCAAATTTGTAGTTCCTGTAGGCCCACTTCCTCAATAGCACTAGATCTTCTGTTGGTTAGTGGAATAAGGTTAAGAGGTCATGTATGCTGAAGAAGAAGTGAAAATGTTTTCCACATCATTCGCTAAAAAGTTCTTCTTGTAACCTTCATGTCGGTGTAATAGAGCGCGGATTTGACTTTCGGGAAGAGAAAAAACTCGCACGGTGCTAGGTCCGGGGAATACAGTGGATGTTCTATCACTGGAATGTTGTTTTTCGCCAAATATCTGTTCATAGATAGCGCGTTGTTCTGATGAAGAATCCTTGAGGAATTCTTCCATAAGTCTGGTCGCACACGTTCATGGAGGCTCTTCAAAACATTTTTATAATAAACCTGATTGACAGTCTGATCTTGGGGCAACTAATTAATGTAGATAATTGGAAAAAACAACCATCATTACTGCTTTGAATTTGGACTTGCTCGTGCTTGTATTCTTCATCCTAGGGGTTTGGAGCTTTTCCAATGTATGGATTGTCGCTTAGTTTCTGGATAATAGGAGAAAATCCAAATTTAGTTACATGTTATTACGTTTTAGAAGAAATCAGGATCATTTATAATGTTTTTAGGACTGTCAGGAAAACAATTCATTCGATGTTCCTTTTGCTCGAATGTGAGGAATTTAGGCACCTCTTTACACCTTTTTCATTCCACCTTTGTCGTATACTCCTGATTCATGTTGATATATTCAGAAATTGCTCGATTGCTCAGTCGGCGATTTTTTCGAACAATTCTAGCGGCCTTCTCCATATTCTCTTGAGTTTTCCCACCTCCTTAAAGTTCTTAAACCACTCGAAAACTTGCTGCGGGATAGACATTTATCACCATAAATTTCTGTTATAAAATTGTAAATTTCTGTGACAGATTTTGTGAGTAATTTGATGTTAACATGTTGATCTAATTTTGTACTGAGCATTATTCCGACGGAGCTCAGACACACAATTCGCTTCTAACAATGTAACCGTCACACGTTAATGAATCTTTAGGTGACAGTAGCTAGGAAATTAGTAATAAAATCAATTCGGTTTCTTTATTGCCACACCTTGTATTGATAGAAGACGTTGAAGTTCAGTAGAGCTATGCTCTATATAGGCTAACATATCATTTCAATCAGAAATATTTGCAGGAAACTCTTGGAAGCAAAAGTGGATCCACAACAAACAGTTTTCTTTTGTTTTGACAGTAATGTGACTTTTGGTTTAGATTTTTGATCTCAGAACTGGTATACGAGTGCGTAGAGTTTCTAAACAGGATAATAGAAAAGTTTCACTGATATGGGTATGGTAGTGCTTCGCGAGAGAACGCAAAAATAGTTGCCTAGGTTATGAAGAGTGTTGCAGACATTCCAAAAAAATAAAAAACGCCTTGGACCTAAGTGTTTGTTCAGATTGCAATCTTCTAAGGCACCCTTCCCAGTTTAAGGCAGTGGAAGATTCGCACTGTTAAAAATGAGAAGAGGAGGAGTAATTCTCTCACTACTACTTGGTAGGTTTAAGGGTTAGATACATTTAAGAACCTAAAAAAATGTTATTACTGGAATTGGAAAAGATGTGATATACAGACAGTTACCAAACCAGTGAGGGAATAGATGAAACAAAATCGAAGTTAGAAACCGGATTGAACTTTGAAAAATAGACGACATTGTTCCAAGTTCTTACAACTGTTTAAAGCTTATGGCCATATACTCTAGACATTAAAGGAACACCAAAGACCGTTTTCTTAAAGGAAGAGTTAGTACCTGTAAATAGTAAATAGTCTTGAGTTAACATGGATCAGTACTTATTTTTAATTGCTTTTCGTATATCTCTGATTTAAATCTGAGAAAGTATAAACCATCGCAAACTTCACCATTTGAAAGCCATGGATGTAGTTAGGTACTAAAAAATCCAGATAATAATTAACCGAGTAGTAATACAGGTTTTTTAATCCATTATTTCAACATAAATTATTATAAGCGTGAACAAGATAGCATTTTTTCAAACGGTTTTCGTCGTACTATATTTAATCCAATAAGTTGTCGAATTTAGTCTGATAGGAAACGTCGGCATTAGAATTTGGTTTGTGAACTTAAGATAAAAGTTATATGAATTTAATTGGAAAAAGGTTCGAACTCTGGAGATTCCGTTTATGGAATTTTCAATTAATTTTCTGTCAGGACATTACTTTTTGAGACCGGTTGGTGAAAGGTAATATTATCCTTTGAATTTCATTTGAACTATTTTTAGATGTCTGTTGCCGTAAAACTCTTATACTATGCGCCAAATGATATACCATTTTTCAATTGACATCAGCCATTTTGATACATTTTAATATTTTTTATAGAAACCGTATCGATTTTGGTTTTATTCTAGCTGATAAATAATGTTTGTTCATTAACTATTATCACGAGTGACACTGTATCGGTATGACTATTATTGCTTATTATCACACCTGACAGCGTGTTGACATGACTAATTATAACGCTTGACACATAGATGTTCATTTCCGATAGCAGCGTTAAGAAAATAATACTACTTAGTTATTAATTGTAATATTTGTTCATTATAGAACTCAAACCTTCACACCTGATGTTATCTTTGACCCATTTTAAGAACAACGAAAATTTTATATCATCGGTTTATAGACAGACTGAACGTTGTACGTACATATCTTATTTAATGTTGATTTCTTATGAAATGAAAGGGGATTATAAAGAGTTTCTTGGGCATTTTCCATTATTTCTTCTAATACGAGATATACACAAACGATATTATGTTGTGAATTATCGGCCTTCCTTCTGTTTCTCTTTCTCCTCAAACAGAATTAACTTTCAATTGAAATTCTCCCCCCAAGGAACATATTTTTTCTCTTATTATTTACCCCGTATCGATCGGCGTCTTGATCGTGGTTTATACAGTATATGAAGTCCGTTAAATCTAATCATCTAGAGAATTTCCCCGGAATTATATAACTTCGTATAAGTTTTTACGATTCAACCCACATTGGAAATCTAATTTTTTTTCCAAACCCGACCAGAATTTGGCTTAACCAGCCACTCTTTCCGTCAACGTGATTTTTTTTTGTAAATTTTAGGTCGCCCAACAAGAATTTTAATAAACGGAAAAATTCTTGTCTCCAAGTTGTACAAACCCTAGAACTTTTCTTGTGTTTGATAAGAATAAGAATTTTCCCATTGTGGGCGTCGAAACTAGAGAAAATGCAGGTTTAAATACGGCCTGCAGATTTACACAATTTTCCACATCCGCCGGGAAAAGTTTGCAATAAAACTTAGCCATAGAACAAATTAATCAGCAGACGAGCTGACTCTGAAAATTCACAGCCCATCGGGGAATTGCTTGAGATGTCTCCAGAATTCGTTCAGATTCGTTAGGTTGGACGATGTAAAAATAGTAGAAACATCATTTACTCAAGGGCGTACGTGACCATCTATTAAAAATTTACGTTCCGAAACTTGATCAAGAGAATAATACAGAGTATTCTTAAAATAGCTCGGAAACCATTTAGTTGAAGAGTATGCTTTTTTTACTACGTGATTGGAAATGGAAATTGGTACTTGACTCATAGTACGATCTATACCAAAACAATACATTTTTGGAAATATTTTAAATAAAAATTATTAATCAAAATGTTTGCCACAATTGCCACAATATAATTTGTTGTAATTTCTATAATAAAAACTCTGTTAATGATTTTTCTCTTCGAAAAATTTAGTTAGGTAACATACTACTAACTACAATAAAACTAATTTTGTGTTTTATGTGTATTACGTTTTTGAACCAATTCTAAAGAGTTTTCGTTGAATATATTAATATTTAACCGTAATTAGTTAAAGACTTATTAAGCATCTCTGCTAATTTATTATTCGGTGTATTGACATAGGAAATTACAGGTCTCATTGGTTTTGTATTTTTATGTAATTTAATTTCACCATATAATTTTGGTGCTTGAGGATTTCTTTGAATTATATGTTTTTATCATATCCATTAAAAAGGAAATTTGATTGATTAACTAGTTCCCAAAATTATCTGAAAACTTTTTAGCTGGATCTGTACTAACAATTTTCAATTCGCTTGTTTGGATAAATTCGTTTAATTTTGATTTGTAATCATTTGTATTTAAATTGACTGTTGCACCATCTTTATTTAATTGATGGTAAGATCATTTCGATTTAATAGTTTTTAAAGCTAAAATGCTCTTATTAAGATCTTTGTCAACTTTGACAGGTTTAATAGGTTTAATTAAGTTACAAATTTGTAGTTTTCTATAATAAGAACTATTTGATTGTGATTTCAGAACTATTTTCGAGTCAGTTGCTACATTTTGTGAATATTATTTGTTTTTAAGTTTCTTATTAAGAAATTCTACTTCATTGTTAGTGAATTCAATTTCAAATCAGTTTTGGAAACTGACATTTTTTTTTACTTAGGATCTAATGTGTAACACTAGCAGTTTACATATACATTATTTTTAAAAGTATATATATATCCATCTATAACTTTTTTTCTGTAGTACCCTGTTAAAAACTCTTCATTCCTTTGAGTTTTCTGGTTCCAGATGTTCTAACTAACTACTTCCTCTCTTGTATTCTTCCTACCAACACTTTTTTTACTTCGAAAGAAGTAGTTAAACTTAAAAGCATCTGGTTTTGTTGTTATCACTGCTGAAATTTTAAACTTGCCCTATAACAATCTTTTAATTTGTACTTAAATCTTACTTTTACATGTTATGTCACCAAAAATACTGAGTCTTTCTATTAGAAATCGACCATTTTGGTTACCAGAAATGTAAAATAAAAACAGATTGCATCGACATTTCCTTGAGTTAAAACCTAATTTAATTATGTTCACATACTTTAATTAGAACAAAATAATATTAATTTTTTGAAGTATATAGTAATTTATTCAAAAGTGTCAAAAGCACAATTACAATAATCCCACAAATGGAATTCTATTACATTTGCTGCCACGAAGAGATTTATTTACATTTAATGTTAGAGTTATAAATCTTTTACACTTATTTGAAAAACAGTTTAGGAAAAATAAGTCTTTCCAGGATGTGCTCAAAGTTTGCCTATGAACAATATACCGAAGATACAAAATACAATACTGTGGGTACATCATAACTCCATATTACTCAAATATTTCACTTATACCTACACCGAATCAGATCAATCGATCAATTACTTCCTTCGTAATATCCCAATGCATAAATAGTTGCGATTATTGGTTCGCCTTGTAAAATAGTTGCGTGTGTGTTTGTGAGTAATTCATTGATACGTTGCAATTAATGAACGGTCATTTTGAAATAGGAATGCCAGATATGCCGTTGAATGCTGAGGCTTCGTCCGGCCTTCGTTGTTAGAGATTATGTAACCAACTCGAACGAATTCGAACGTTGAATTACAAGTGAGTAGCGAATGCAAGCGCGATGCTTTGGTAGGGCAGATCGGGGGATAAGGATAAATAAGGTCGGGTCATCAACTTCGATGGTGGCACACGAATTGCCCACTGGTAGCTTATAAACATAAGTGGGTGAGTTTATAAGAGAGAGGATCGAATGGGGTTTCTATTTTTCCAAAGTTTAAATTTCGTACTTATAAAATTGAAGAAGGTTATTCATAGCTCTCTGATGTGGTATAGTGGATTCACCAAAACAAAACTCAAAATCAATACCACAAATAAATTAATGTTACAATAAAAAAAACTGAAAAATCAATAAAGTGACAACAGATTTATAACATTATGAAAAAGTGATGAAAGTAAAAATGAAAGTGGTAATGACATTCCAAAAGTTAATAATTTAGAATTACAATTAATTAAATGGTGTAATATACGTTGGTGGGTGCTAGCTATAAAATAATGTGAATAGAATGTTTATAAATGTATGTATGACACGACACGTGATATTGTAATTTTTTTGCCGAGCGGAAGCAAAACGTGGTTCTTACAATAGATTTGTTAACGAAACAGGTTGGATTAATTAGTCGAACTTCCAAAATTGGGATAGATAAGGGTTAAAAACGGGAAACGTTATTTTCCCAGTAGATAAATGCTAACAAAATTATGAATGATCCTCCCTTCTGCTTCATTTTCTGAGCATTCATCTATTGGGTAAATATTTTTCACCTTTTTTAACCCATATCTCTCCCAATTCTGGAAGTTCCTTTCCCGTTTTAAGCATTTAGTTGAATTACCAATCTGTGGTTTTCCTAGAGTTCTTACCTTACCCATAGCTAAGATAATTGCTTAAAAATTAGTAAAATTTTCATTTTTCCTGATTGCAAAAGCAAATTAAAGCTAGTAATTTTTATTTTTCTTGGAATATTCCAGTAAAAGTAGTTATTTTCAAATTTACAAATTCGATAGTCAAAAAAACGAGCTGGCTTTTAAATACGCAAGGGTTCTTTCGGGAAAAATATACGACGAATTTCAAAATCAGCAGATGTTAAATTTCATTTTTAAAGGCATATTACTGAAATAAAAGTTGACGCTTCAAATGACATCACTGATGCGTTTTAAGATTGTAATTGTATAAAAATAATGGACATAGTTGGAGAAACTGAGCTGCATCTGGAAAGGCATTTTTGCTTCCATAAAAAAATGTGACGTTCAGATTGTTATCCCGTCACATAATTTTCCGAACGCAGGATTTTGTTAGCTCTGTAAAGAGCGAAACTCTTTAATTAACCGAAAGTCATAAAAAATCCGTAAAAGCAAAAATAGCTATAAAAGTTCGGTTTAGAAAGCTAGACAAATCCGGAAATCAGTTGCAGTTTAACACCCATCTCGAGTTTTATTTTGGTGAACTTTTAAAATTATTGGGAAGTGTTTTCAAGTGCAGAAATTGGGTTATAAGAAATTTCCAAAAGTTTAAATTAATCTTTTCTCTAAAATTTTTCAGAATTCATAATCTTGGGCATTATCGAACCACCGTCAGTAAATTGGAGATGATATTATGGAAAAAATCTAATTAAACTTTTGACAATAGTTTATTTGATGCGAATAAAAAACTTTTCATTTCCAGAAACCCCTTACTTTGCTCACAAATAACGATTTTACTTTTAGGTAAATAAATAATGTTCACATCGTTCATACTTTCTACCGGTTACAATATGTGGCTTTGTTCCCCATTGTTTATTTAACGTTTTCAATTCGGCAGCGATCAAACATTTTAAACGTTCGAGGTGTTAACAATTTGGAAATGGGATGTACGCTTGAAGATTATTAAAAAGCGCCGGATAATGTGTTTCACGCTTTCACCTCTGTCTCTACTTTCGTTGTTTTTACAAAATTTACACTCATACGGGTCGTTCAAAAGCTGTTGAGCCAAAAAAAATCCTGTACAAATTAATATGCGAAATTGTCATATCAGTGTGTATGGAAATTTTATTTAAAGTACCTACAGATGATTTATACACAGGGCAAACTTTTTAGAAAGTACATATACAGGTTGTTTTATTTATTATTGTTCATGGGGTTACTTCGAAAAAGAATAAAAAAAAACAAATGGATTAAATTTGGTTAGTAAACGAATCAACACTAAAAATAGCTCTTGCACAATGTTGTTAGTGAGATAACGAAACAGTGTTTGTTCTAATGAAATAAGATGATAATATTTAGTGGAAATTCTAAAATTACGTTTTGCACAACTGTGTAGAATATAAAAGATGGAAATTAAGTCTTTATCCCTGTCATACGCCTCTGTTAATTACTGTTTATGTATCTGTAAGCAAACCAGCCAATTGATAAATTGATGGCCGGTGTTCTGATATCTGGGGTATTCGTGACAATTTATCTGGCGTTCTGTACCGCACGCAGCTGACATTGTTCCAAATCTCAATGTTTCGACGTCTCTCCTCTTTTGTACTGATGTAAAACCGGGCAGCTATTCCAGTATTCCAAATTAATTCTGATCTGTGCTCAGTCAATCGGTTTGTACAGTTTGGCGCAGAATAAAATAGAAGTTTATCTGTGTTCTACGTTTTTGGTTGTGGAGTATCGTCTTGCGCTTTTCTGCTTCTGGTCTTTTCTTCCATGTGCTTTTCATCTTGTGTTCTTCATTTCTTTATTTACCTTAGTTTTTGGTTTAAAAAGAGGATAAGCAAGAATGTTTAATTTTTTACTGATTTACTGATCGGAAACGTGAATAAATTCATTATTAATACAGTAAACAATGTTTTAATATGAAAAATACAATTTGAGTTAGCTATTGTTTGAGACAAATGCCTGTTTTGAGCTTGACTGTTTTATGTAAATAAATTTGGTATAACGAATTTATTGCCGTTAATTCTTATTAGAGACTGTTCTGTTTATCGGCTGTCTTGAGACTAACTTTTAGATTTCAACTTTTATCGGTAAAAACTGCTTGGTGACTAACTTTTAGATTTGTGCCTTAGTTCCTTGTTGATTGGTGACACGACAAATTTTTAGCCAATCAGGAGGCTTATATCTTCCACCTCTTGTAGTACAACAAATTGAACTGAATGTTTGTTTAACACACTTTTTTAGAAAAATATATTTAATGAGAGTAATAAGGACAACTAAAAGAGAAATGAGTTAGATAATGATGGATTATTAGCGTTGCATAGTACAGCGTATAATAAATTAAAATATAAAATACATTCCTCTATTCTATTTCCTAAACTTCTTTATTATATGACACACAACCTAACATTCACCCTGTCGCTCTTTTCTCACGATTCCCCCCTTCCCCCCAGGTTCTCTGCGATTTTTTTTAAGATTTACGAATTGTTCTCCTGATTTTTCCCACCTTTTTAATTTACTAATAGCGGGGTTATTTAGTTATGAGATTAATTTTTGTTGCAATCTTCGTTTTTTTGAATCCAGATAACATTCATTTTTTCTGCCTTCAATCTGATCTTAGTCTCTCCCGAACTACAATTTGCTATATGTTCATTAATTCTTGTGTTTACTGATTTTTTCTTTTGGCTATATATTTCTACTTTTATCGGTAAAAATTGCTTGGAGACTAACTTTTAGATTTGTGTCATAGTTTCTTGTTGATTGGCGACATGACAAATTCTTAGCCAATCAGGAGGCTTATATCTTCTCCTGCTTGTTTATTCGTAATGCAACAAAGTCTACCAAATTAGAGGGTTTATGCCCAACAGATCCACTGCTTAAAATAATTTTTCAGCAGTTCCCAGATTGCCGCTAAAAGGAGACAAAGAAATGTGGATTTGCTGGAGGAATGAACAAAAAAAAGAGAAGAAATCTGTAGTATTACCCATTTTAAACTACAATTTTTATATCTTAGGTTTTAACCATTGAATAATTTCGGTGAGGGCAGTGAATGTGTTAATATACATTTTATGATAAATATGCGTATGATTTGTGTACAGTATCCGGAGGTTTGTCTAGATAGAAGTACGATATGAATGTATTATAAATTTAAGAGGAATTCTTGTACGATCTAAAAAACGGAAGTGTGAAATATGTTAAATGTTTTGTAAATTGTGGGAAATATTTGAAATAAACAAATATTTATGGTTTTGAAAGTAAACTGAAAACTCTGTGAATATATTGTTATATATTACTAAATGTTATTTTAAGAATAACAAATTTATCCACAAACTGATACTGAATAAAATATCATGTAGATATTGATTTATTTTATCTTTTCATAGTAAAATACAACGAAAACTGTAGATAAATAGCAGATTTAGAAAACTACTGACGTATTTCCGTTTTCCACGTTCTCTATTCCCAAAATCATTCAGGATACGGATTCCACATACGAAATAAACGATTATTGGTTTTAAATGTTTTTTATTTTACTATAATTTATCGGGATTGACTTGCATGAAATTCATTAAAAAATTCAAAATATTCCCTTGTGACAATCACGACTTTGTTCGAATTTTCACGCCCGTTAATGGATTTTCGAATAATTTAATCAGCTACCTATTGTTTTTTTTCGCGGCTTATCTGTAAACGCTGAATGCATTGTTTGTGTACACGACGTGGCTGAACAGCGCCGATAAACGTTTTATCAGCTCCTACATTTTCTTTTACATATGTGCCATTTTCATTCGTTACCAAAATATACGGAGAAACGTAAAATTATCGGGTTGGAATTCCCACTTCGATCATACAGTCCCTAAAAACAAGAAGTTGCTACACTTTTTAATAATACGAGGGTTGCTATTTATGTATTGAGAATAGAAAGAACAAACAAATGCATTTTATCAAAAATATATTTATTGCTTTTCAAAACATTCGTCTTTAAGCTTTATACACTTTTGCATGGGATTGAACCATCCTTCAGAGCACTTTGTCCAGTCAAAAGATGATGGCTCTAAAACATGGTTTTTGAATACCTCAACCGTTTCTTCGGGCGATAAAAATCGTTGTCCACGCAGTTTATTTTTAATTTGTGGGAACAAGAAGAAGTCATTAGGTGCCAAGTCGGGGCTGTAAGGTGGATGACCCATCAATTCGATCTTTTGTGTGTCCAAATACTCGCTTGATTCACTTGATATGTGTGAGCTCGCATTGTCGTGATGTAAAATGATTCGTCGATTTGGACTGGTTTCTCTAAATTTACCGAAAACTTCTGGCAAGCAAATGGTCGTTTCGGAACACTTAAATGTTCGTGCAAAATCTTATGTATGCAGGTCATACTTATGCTTAAACATGCCTCGATTTCACGGTATGTCACATGACGATCTTCTTCAATTAGTTTTCTCAAAGCATCGATGTTTTCCGGCTCAATGAACCGATTTTTGACGACCTTCTTTAACTCCGTCCGTGAGCGAACTACGGCCACGTTTGAATTCAGTGTCCCAGCGATTTACACTGGCTTTAGATGGTGCTTCATCGCCAAAAGTTGAATTAAGTTGATTGATGTACTGTGCTTGAGTTACACCTCGTCGAAAGTCATAATAAATCATAGCTCGAAAATGTTCGCGAGTTAATTCCATTTTTGTCCGAGATGAGATTTTCAATTTACTGTAAACAACACAAATAGTACTCACACGTTAAAATTTTCTGAGCACGTATTCTGTCAAAAATGTCAAACTTTAAGATGGCAATGACAAATTTCACCTGGCAACATTGATGTTGCCAGTTCTCAATACATAAATAGCAAACCTCTTATTGAAACTATTTGGTTCTCGGTGAAAAATCGATTTTACTATTTGGAAGCTAAAAGAAATATATCAAATTGCGAAGAAATGTTCTTCTAGTGGAAATGGTTGGTATGTTGGTTTCTAGGTTAGTAAATAAAGTAAAAACCGATGAATTTTCATTAGTTCCGCGTTCCCAGTTCCAGGGAGAAAAGAGCAAACACATTTTTTTAAAGGAAGACGAACGTCCGCGTTTTGTCACGAGTCGTCCTTCGAATTACAAACTGAAAGATGTCGATTTTTTATCAACCAAGGAGAATATAAATTAGGGGAGAACTCAGTTACTGATCCACGCACATCTTTTTATATATGTATGGTAATTTTTTTGCTGCCGGTTACTACGCTCTTTATAAATATTTATGGGCCGTATTACGAAAAAATGTTGCTTCGCTTTAATAAAAGGATAAAACAAACATACTGCCGGGAATTTTTAGCTAGACTACAGTCCGTGTCGCAACACAAATTTAATATGAAAAGAGATGCAATTCCACTCGAAAAATTCTGATTTATTTCGTCCTTCTTATTCTTGTTTATTTACATTTTTTTAAATCGGAGCGAAATTCACCTTAATTTCGCGTCCCGTTTTAAAACAGACTTTCATAATTCAAAGAACGGTCGGCGACTAAAAAATCAACCGGGAAGAGACTGGAATTTCCTCGGTGTTTCCCAGAAAAGCATCCCGGTGGTCATTCATAATGCAAGGGTTTGTGAATTTTTCATGGGAAGCACTTGCTGCCAGTCCTAGTTTGCCCAACTCCAGAAATCATTTGCAGACTAAATTTCTCGTTTAGCCTCGTTTTAGCAGCAGCATAAATGGCAATTTAGCTCTATGACCTCGCTTTGAATATTTTTATTTGTAATTAATATACAGGGGGAAATTTTAAATTTTCTGTAAGTACTTTTACAAAAAGAACATCGAGAAACCATAATAAATAAAAATAAATCCGCAGTTCCATCTGATAAGACAATTAAAAAATAATGCTACTCCGAAGATACAAAAAATTATGAATGAATTCTAGTGAACTGTAAAATCCGTCAGTAAGAAATGCAGATGGAAATTGGTCAAAAAAGAAAAGAAAAGTCTAATCGACTTGTTCGACATCTAGAAAGTTCGTTAAGAACAAACGAACGAATTAGCATTTTCGACTGGTAAAACATTATTCAAGAAGAAGATGACATCCAAACGAAGTAACCAATAAGAGAAAGAAAATTTAAATCCGAGATAAGAATCAGGGATTGATCTAATTACCGGGGAAATACTAAACTAATTCCATAGAAAAATCATAATCAAACTCATCTATTTTATTAATGTCTTTATATCAAAAATACAATAATAATAATAATAATATTTTTATTGTCCAATAGAAATTTAATCTATTTGCAAGAATAATATTGAAATATAATAAATATGAAAATATAAATTATACTTATCTGAATTTTCACAGTATTCCAAAGCTTTTAAAAGTTATATTCAATCGACCCAGGTTTCGATGTTTTGACACATTATTTTCTAGATTGATAGAAGATTATTAAGTAATATTTTTCTTTTTCTAAAAATATTTTTGGTTAGAATTATACAAATATTTAGTCCAAAAGGTAATCTAAAATAATTGAACTTCCCTGGTTTAATTGTTCAATCACTACTCTATACTGATACTGTTGTTTCCATTATTTTATTAAGTGTAGGTTTAAGTTTGTGTTTAGTGTCAATGATGTGTTTTACTTAATGTGATTTATCTAGTTTTAATCTATAAGATCCGAAGTGTTCACTGTACCTTATTTCAAAATTTCTAAGGGTCTGGCCCAGATAGATGGTGTTATAATTCGGACAATTTTCTTTGTAAATATCCGATTTTGAAAATTTATTAATTTTAGGTTTTACATTGAATAAAACTGAACCTACATTATTTCTTACTTTAAAAGATATTGTAAAAAGTTGTATGAGATATAATTTTTGGTATTTTGATATTTGAGACTTGGGGAACACCACATGTGGGGGAGTATATTCTAGATGAGAAACCATTATAAGTTACATATTGGCTTCTATTGGAAATACAGGATTCTATTAATTTAGTAAGGTAATTGCTAAAGCCAAAATATCCAAGTGATGGACTTTTTTGAGTACTTTTAATAAGTAAAAATCTATAAGAATCGCTACAAAAAATTCTAAACTGTTTTTTAGTTGCTGAACTGTGTAATTATACCAGGAAGAATTTATTGAAAAGTACATTCATTATTTTTGATAAAGAGCCATTTTAATACAAAAATAATCATCCCAACGTTACCGCTTTATTATCAAGGGAGATTCGTAAGTTGAATAACCCTATTTTGCATACTTATTTAATTTTTTTATAGAACTTTTGAATTATTACCGCTATCGCGAAATATACGATGTCGTTAACATTTTTTAAGGGTTTCCAGAGACATTAAATAAAAAATGATGATCCGCAATAAAAGGGCTTATATTACCAAAAAAATATGAAAGAGAATAAAACACATCGGGCCGGCTAACCAAACGGCTAAAATGTCTGCTAAACTTAATTATTTTTATGTCTGCTACAGAATGTGTGTTTTATCTTTTATTTCTCGGTACAAAGAATAAATAGAAAACAGCCCGAGAAGTTGTGTAAAAATACCCTTGTATTACTAAATATAAATAACTATTTCTTGAAAAATCTTCCGCATTTCTTCTACTCTTTCATTCAAATAAATACTTATCTCTTATTTTTTTTTGTTTCAGGTACGTACCGAAAGACTTCTCAAAAAAATATATGGACAACTCTACATTTCACTGGTCAGTAAGTTTTCATTTCGGAGCCCTGTAATAGAATTTAAAGGTATTCCTTATTCCTCCCATGCGCTTAAAATGCAAACAGCCATTTATCTCTGTAGCGCACAATAATTCACATGTCGAGCTATTTTAACACAAACACGAACAAATCGAACTATTCGATTGAGTTATAGTTACCCCAGAACAAAATTCACCCCACATTTTATCCTTTCACATTAACATCGGCGGATTGCCTCTGAATATTTAGATATAATAATAATAATAATAATAATAATAATAATAATAATAATAATAGTAACAGTAATAATAGTAATAATAATAGTAATATTAATAATAATAATAATAATAATAATAGTAATAATAATAATAGTAACAGTAATAATAGTAACAGTAATAATAGTAACAGTAATAATAGTAATAATAGTAATAATAATAATAATAATAATAATAACAAAATAGTGAAATAATTCTTGAAGAGAGATTATGAAGTTAAATTTTATGGATAACTACATTTTTATTTGGACAGTTTTGGATTTACATCAATAAAATGTTGGAATAATCAGTATGAAAACTGTCAGTTATTTATGAGTTAATTTTTTCCCACAATCGGATATAAGGGTCACATTTATGTCACTTTTTTTTATTTCTAAGAGATCTCTTGTGTAGTGAGCAGTTCTTTATCGGTAGATTTTGTAATAAAACAAGTGGGGCCGTGTTTAGTTTCTTAAAAAAACGTAACGAGGTTGCGACGTCAGATTTGCTTTATCCGTTGGATTCAGAACTTGGACCAACCTGTACATGTTCAAATATTACATCCAACAGGATATTTGAGAGAACCTTGAGACCTTTTAATAACAGCTATAAAAGGATTACATCGGATTATTATCATTAGCCCAGTAACTACCCAGAGTAGACTCTACGTGACTAATAATAACTCAATATGAAAACTAGATTATATCATCATTTTTACTTTGCTTGGTTTGCTTAGTCCTACAAGAGATTACAAAAATTTTGAGGTAAAAAGATTTCAGATTTGAACATAATACCAAATTTAAGAAAAAAAAATTATAGATCGATAAAAAGGTCAATATTTATAGGGGCCGGCTGAGGCTATGAAATGAAATAACCATTAACGCTTATCACCACAGAAATTCTTTACCTGGGCCGTACTGTCAGCATTAAACTTTTAGTTTTACGTAACCGAATTCTGTGTGTGGTTGTGTTAGTGTTAACTGAAATTTTCGTTTTTTCTATTTTGATCTGTGTTTTATGAAAGTCAATTTTATTTTTTTCGTAAAAAATCTGAATCTTGGAAAAAAGACGGTAAAGCGAATAATGGTACAAATTGCCTAAGTCTAGATAAAATGTAAAAGAAGATTCTCAGGTATTCAAAAATATAACTAAAATGGTAAATAATGTCTAAAATAAAGGCTTATTGTGTAAAAGCGGTTATTAACTATATTTAGGGATGGTTTATCAATTTTGTCTACTTAAAGAAGAGTAAGGTAATGGCATTTTAATCTTATAGTTAATTAATTTTTCAAACCAACTCAGGTTCATTCATTTTCTGAAATTAACAGGCCCATAAAATTAAAGTACAATACTATTGTTTGTTATTTACTAGTGATTAAGAAGAAATCAAGATTATAGACCCATCATGCATTATTTTGAGTACGACTCTGTGCTAACAGCAGGGAAACCCGTTGTAATCGCATTAAGTTCTTAACTTTTGCCAAGATCAACTCAGATCAAATCCAATTATTTCTTGACGCATTTTACCAAATATCTTGTATTTGTAACATACGATTACTAAACCGTGTCCAGTTCATTAATAAACAGATTTTTGGCACTATAAAATGGATAATATAGAACAATACCGGAAAAGCTAAAAATGTATTAAAAGAAAACTAATGTAACTTAAGTACCATTCGAAACGTGGCTTTAAACCATATTTCTGAGCCTTTCTAATTTTTTGCAATAAATTACATTTTTAAACGCCTGACTTATCCTTAAAAGGAAGAAGTTTAGCTTTTGACAATTTTAACAACATTCTCCCTGTGTTTCAAGATTCCACGGGGTTACAATCCCGACCGAACAGAAAGTTTTCACAGGGGAAAATCCCAAAAAACCTCTCTCTGACTTCTGGTCCAGTCTTCTCATGGGTATTAATATTTTTATATAAATTACAGTCATAAAATAGTAGTAGGATTGATTATTGTTTGAGCCATTTTATATTAGTTGTGTAACACTTTTAAAGATGTATTTTAAGAAGATTTATCTTTTTGAGACGCTTTTGAACTATAGCATTTAGTCTTTTGAAACTAAATCTAAGTACTTTATTAAGACATTAAGAAACAACTCACTAAAAATTGTATATTTTTGGTAAATTTTTGTTTGAAACAATCATGTTTGGTGACGCAAGTGGTTTGGAAAACAAAAGATCGCGGTTGCATCGATTGACAATAACTACTTAAAACTATTTTCAATTAATGACGGAACCACCGCCATTTCGAAATGCTCTCGAATGCTTTTCAAATGGTTCTTTTCAACATTGAAGAGCAGACTCGCATGGAGCCATCAACAGTATTTAATTTTCTAATCAATTGAACTGTTATAATGTTGTATACAGGTTGTGGAGAAAATGTGGATGAGTAATGATAAGACTAAAAAGACCTCAATTACCAATTAAAAATACTAACCAATGAGAATGGAGTGATAAAGGATAGATATAAGTATTGGTCAAATATGTACAAACAGTTTTTACCCCATTCCAATTTGAATTCAACGAGGATGAAATTTAAGAATTCTTGGATAATTCTTGGATAAACTTTCATTTGTAACAAAAATTGCACGATTTCTTTCAATAACATTTCTTCTTCATATTTAATATGCTCTGTAGGAATTTCGTTCTCCTCTGGTCTCTATTTACCATTTTAAATATTATTTTTTGGGCTTCTTTCGCTGCCTTTTCGATTTTCTCGTTTTCACTTGTTACCTCATTAAGCTGCAGCTGTATTCCATTTGCTCCTTTGTTTAGCAAATGTTTCGTTTTTTCTTCTCATCATTTTTGTCTTCTAGAATCTTGCTGTTCACGTTTTTAGTATAAATTATTTATTTGTGACATCCAGTTTTAAATTATTTTTAATTTTTGTAGAAAAATATTGTATCTTTTATTCTATTGCTTTAATTATATCTTGTTGGTTTCTTTTTTTATTCCTGCATATTTTTTCGTTAGTTTTTTTTTGTTCTTAGTATTTTTTTCTTCAATTTCAGTTCTTGTTTGTAATGACTTGAGTCTCAAGTTCTACTTTTCTGTAATTGCCTTTTTGCAAGAACTATCTAACCATTCCGTCTTTCTTTAATTTCTTCTTATCTGTGGCTATTTCCATTGCATTTTCTATATGCATGCATTTTTCTTTTATTGTTGGTACTTTTCTTGTTTGTTTTCCTGTGAGTAATAATTTATCTATATCCCATAGATATATTCTTTCTATTTCGACATTTTTTTAGGGTTTTTACAACGTATCTTAACTTTCTTTTTACTGTTTGTATTTTTTTGTTGCCTATCTGTAAATTTAATTTGGTTTTCTATCACCAGCGGTATAAGCATTTTCCCTTATTCATAAAAGAGTTAAAACAGAAAAAAAAAAGTCGTGTTTTTATATATATATTTTTATGATTTTCTGTTGTTTTGTAATTGGTAACGGCGACTTTATTTAAAAGTTCATAATTTTATAGCACAAACTAATTTTTTGTTTAATTACATTTTTGTTTTTCATATTAATATTTCTGGAACATATTATTAAACAAAAACGGCTTTTTTAATGAAATTTGAAATTCATGTTTTTATATCTTTATTATAAAATGTTTAGTTTCTACACATGGACGAAAATATAAAGAATTAAAATATTTTTTTGATGCCAATATAATTTAATAGTGTATAAATACTATTGCTGTTAAATTTCGGATGTTCTTTTATAAAATATAAAAAAAAATAATTTAATCTAAAAAGAATGTTGGTCAAAGTTTCATTAACAAAAAGAAAGTCCTAAAAATATTTTTTTCTCCTAATAATTTACCGTTCGCCCTTTTCTTTCTATATTTCTTATTTATTGAAATTACTAAAAAAAATACTTGTTTCGAAAGAAATTCTGCTGATTTTTGACGATTATTATATCCAGAAATTCCAAAATATACTCACAAAGATGTAATGAAATCTCATATAAAAAGTTATTATGCAAAGTTTTGTCATACAAATTTAAAGAAAATCCTATTTGTTAGATTAAAAAAAAGTGAAATTGTAAAAATTTATTTTACAAGCTTAAAAACAAGGTTAAGTGAATTAAATTTAGAGGCTTTCCTCAGATGCTAATGTTCGAATTGTTTTCAAGCTGTTCCTGTTTTTTGATAAAACCTTTAGACGTATTTCATTGTCATTAAATACATTTTTATGGAACTTGCATAACCTTAAAAAAAGAACAATTTTTAAGAGCCTAAAGTGTTATAAAACCAAAGTTTCAAATAAGAGTGACAGAAAATTAATTCAAATGCTTAACTGTAACATGAATGGATTTTCTTAAGTGAAAAGAAAATAATATTTTCAAGCCTTCACGCTGATGCTGGTCCAATACCATCATTTTCCCGCCTGTGGTTGACATATTTCAAAAGTAAAACAATTTTTAGCGCTGGCGTTTAGAAAATACCAAGTTTTATGTTTTTCGTTGTTTTGATGATTTTACTTGATAAGTTTAATGTTTATTGTTTAATTAGTCCTAAGAAATATTTTGAAACACTTGTGAAAACTTACGTACAAGAAATATGTTGGATTGTAAGTATCATTATTAGAGTTAAATGAAATCTGAACCCACGTTGAGTTCATTTTTGAACCAACATGAATCTGATAGAAAATGTACAAAGTGCGCCCAACAAAATTTATAAATTTTCGGACAAAAATATAAAGAACGAAGATATTTTTTTAATGACAACATAACTTAATACCACACTAATGTTGTTACTTGTGTAATTTTTTTTAATTATTAATTCTTAATTAAAAGGAGCTTTTAGCAAAAAAAAAGAAAACCTTCAGACTTGATGAATATTTTATAATTTTTTTGTGGATCTTCCTGTATAAATAAATTGAGAAACGACGAGAAAACATCACGAGGCAAAGTCGAAGTGAATAAAATAAGAGACACTACCTAGTTACTAAATACATCATGAATTGAATAAGAAATGACGGCCTTCCGGTGGATTCTTTGGTTTCGTTCGCAGTCACCGCATATGCTTTACTTCCTTCGTTCTTACGCATTTACGAATACGGCCTAAAGTCGAGGGTGAACGCTTTTATTAAGGAACCAGACAATTTAATAATCACGAGGTCGAATTTCAGTTTTTAGCATTATTTTAATACTCAACAGAATCGTTTTGAATATATTCAAGGTTAGTTAGTATTAGCTTTCAGCTCTGTTAATTTTCATCCTAATTTCTTCACCACTTTTTCGTTTTACGAAAGAGCGCAAATATTTCGAAAATCGAGTCGTTTTCAATATTGACAAATTTCATTTATCGGATATCCCCGTCTCGAATTCTCGTATTAATTTCAATTTTGCAGTATCGGAGATAGAGACGACACAAATTTATGATTTCATTAAAATATTATTGCTATAAACACTCGAGTATCTCGGAGAAAAACAAATATAGATGTGAGGTAAGCGCTTGTTGACTTTTTTTATTACCTCAGAGTCTTGTCGCGATAATTTTTTATCTTAATGCTCTTAATCATTTATTACATAAAAGAAAACTTATTTCGCCAACCATGTGATCCTTATATGGTGTAAAATTATTTAAATAAAAGCGATTTAATAGGTCAGAATAAATAATACTTAAGAATTGTGTAATAAAGCAATAATTACGGATCATCGATCAAAACAACATATAAAATTCAACTGAAATCGATCGGAGATTAGATAGATTTCTTGAAAATTGTCAATAATATAAAAATAAACACAAGAAACTGATAAAGGTAAAATTCCCTGGGAATAATTTTTTTTCGAAATTACTTTTCACTGAACTGAGTTAATTGAATATAGTAAATATTAGTCCCTGAGAAAATCTATAAATTAAATTTCGAAGTAAGATTAGGGAGTTTAATGAATTTTTATTTAGTAAAACTTGAACTGTTAATCAAATGTGTTCATTGCACCAATACTTTCAAATTCAACAGTTTCTGATATAGAAACTCCTAAATGTAATCATTTCCGAATTTAAAATTTTAACATTGACTAAACTTGATAACTAGTTTCGACTTCAAAAATCATCATCAGGTCCAAAATTGAAGAACATAAAATTAACACATAAAGCAAAAGGAAAAAATACAGGGTGTGGCATTAATGCCTGGAAGTACGATAAATCCCTTATTACTGAAGTTAGGAAAAAAAATGCAGTGCCAGACAAAAAGTTTGTTTTTTTAAATGGAACGCCCCGTATATTTTTACATTTTTATATTTTTTTTTAATTTAGATGTATGTAGCAGCCAAACCGTTGAAAATCAATAAAAATATGTTCCTATCCTAACTTTTCAAGTTCTATGCTATAGTATTAAAAAAATATTTGAAACAGAGTGATCAAAAATTTGAAATCCCATCTGTTTAAAAAGTTTTCCATAAGATTCCAACATAGGTAGACACGCTGTATATAGGGTAATTAACAATTTGTTTACTAAACATATATCACTGATTAAAAATTCTAGTGCCGAACGTATATCAATATTTATTCTCTTGAAATAATTAATATTTTATTGATATACTGGTATTCAAAAATACATCGTTTTAAATATGGGCGTCGATATAAAATTTACGCAAAAAATGGACTTTTATTTTATTATTTGTTTTAAAATCATTTGGAAAATCTGAGAATGAAAAGCTGCAATTCGAAAAATCAAAAATAAATAGTTTAAAAAAAATATTTTTATAATATGAACCCAATTAAATTTATTAAAATACATTAATTTTAAATCTTTAGAAATGCGTATTAAGCTCAATATATTTTTTTAATAGATCTTTATTACTCTGTTATTTATATTTTTATTGATCTGAATTCCAATCGACAATTTACTTCATTGTTAACATGTAAGTTTCTGTTTCTGCAGAAAACTAAAACATTTGTAAGTAGTTTTTAACATAAATTTCTGTATTTAGGAGTTAAGAATGGTTGGAATTTTTAAGTGATTCACCGTGTATATCTATTGTTAACCGAATAAAGAGTATAGTTGTTAGACACGTACAAAAATAATAGCAAAGGATACGAGTGTGACTGAATAAACGTAATAAAGCCAGAGATATACTGTTGCCATAAAATTTTCGATCATAATATTTCCAAGTGACTATAAATAAAAGCTGAACAGGGTCTACGTTAGTTTTTATTGTCCTCTGCAGTTAACTAAAGGATATTAAAAAGGTTTTATCTGTTCCTTCATAATGCGAAAAAATTCTTAATTAGCATTTATATTTATAACTCACTAGAATTTAGTTTTAACACTAATAAATGTTTAATGGAGTTACCAAGAAAAAACTGTGCGTATTCTGGATTAAACTGTTATGCAAAAATGTGATAAATATGTTAAATTACTGAATCGAATTACCATTCTATTTATGTACGTAAACATTGTCAGGTTAAAAATTAACGCCGAAATAATTTCGCAGCTCCTCGTCGAAATACCGAAACTAAATTAGCTCTTAAAATTGAAATGGCGTTAAAAAGTGCGAAAGACGTCGACATTTTCGCTGCGAACGTTTTGCATTTGAAATTTGAGAATTTCCTTATTAATTATTTGTGATCCAGCGATGCGCTAAATGCATTTCTCTGGCACATCACAATTCCGCGTTTCGTAATTGTATTATATTAATTGCATTATAAATTTGAGCCAAGTCTTGTATTATCGTTATTATAGAGACGAACTCAATGTAGTTTTCGTCTAACAATGCAATCTCGATTTATGGCAAGCCTTTGCTGGAAATGATAAGACTCGGTGGAGACTGTGAGATCCATTCGAAAGCACAATGCCGAACAAAATGTATTAATTGATTTTTAGATGTGACTAACTATTGCTGCTTTAATAGAAACAAAAAATATATAAATCGAAGGAACTGCTCGTAAATGGAAAAGCATTTAACATGAATAAACGGGTGGATTGTTGATGACAAAAAATGTTGTAAAATTCAGCATTTATCTGCTTTTTAACACAAGTATTTTTAATTGTTTTTTTTATCTTATGCCTTTCTAACACGTCAAGTATTTTTCCTTCTATTTTTTTCTATCTTGGATCAACGTTTTGAATCGGTTCAATGGCATTTCTTTTCTATCGGCTTCTTCTTTTACGCTTTCGATCCATTTTTTATTGATCTTATTTCATAATTTTTCCCTGTTGCTTTAGTTACTTAAATTCCGGTTGTGAATCTGCAAACATCTGACATATACAGGGTGTCGACGAAAATAATGCACATTAGGTACAAAAACGTATGCAGAATAAAAATGTCTTATACTTTTTTTTACTAAAGTCAGCCGTTTTCAAAGAAATAAATATTAGTAGTTTAGGTCTGTCCAAATATTATTTACAGAAAAGCAACTAATCTGGCAACACTGATAACTCAGTCCAATATAAACAACGGTTTTTGAAACGATCTAAAAATAAGTTTTTATTTTAGTATAACTGGATATTTAGAATGGTCGATTACAGGGGATGTACAAAAGTTAAAAATGAATTCTCATGTATTCTCGGCAATTAATATACAATCCGAACGATTTCTAGCACTAATTTTTTTAAGTAACACACTACACTTTCCAACAATCTTTGGGACACTGACACAAAACATCGCGGATTAGATTAATTAACATTTCGTAACATTCATAATTTGATTGAAATGCCACTTTTCACTGAATTATTCAAACTACTTTACCAAACTTAAAACGATTAAACGATCCGATACATCTATAAACTAATACAATTTTATGATTTATCAGATAGATATTCCTAGGTTATTAAAAGTGTAAGGTGTTGCCACGTATAAATTTTCGAGTAAATTTTTAAAGTGCATTTTTGTGTAAACTAATGATGTTAGAAAAATTTTTTTATTACAATATTTTGTTACAAATGACACGTTCTACATACCTTTTAAAAATACGCATTATTGTCTCGGACACCCTATATATTCGCTTTTTATCGCTTATTTATTCGAAATACGTACAAAACATTTTTGCATCCGTTTTGAAAATTCCGTTAGCATGTCATATAAATCCGAGGATTTAATGGAAAATACCAAACTACCTTATTCATATTTCATCGGTTTAATATTTTTTATGTATATACCCTATAAAAAATAACGAGCTATGTTTTTTAATTTGTCTAGTAATAAATTTTTCATTCTTGTTTACAACTGGACAATAAAATCAATCTGTTTGTCAGTGGGATGCACATATGTAACGGATTAAATGCCTAAATTCTAATCGATTTTTTTTCAAAATTTAAAATTCGGTTGACAGCGGTAATTTGAGTTTAAATAAAATGTCTACAACGATCTGTAGACGAAGATTGATATCCACCGAAATGGCAAAACAATTCAGACAGTTCCGTAAAAAAGGAATAAGAAAGATTTGTCGTTTTATCGAAAACGCCGAGTTTTGTAGTAAAACAACACCGATTCCATCGTTTTGTGTCTGTATGGGGACATTAACTGAGTCGGATTTACTGTAAAACACATTTATCTAATGTTTTCCTTCTTTCGAGAAAAATAAATTGGTGCAAACGAATTCGGCATATATATTGTAGTATTATATGTAAATTAAAAACATTTGAAATATATCACAGATAGGTTCAGATCTTTGACTATAATTATAATATTATAGAAATTGTCAATAAATAAATTTCATTAAAATTACACAAATATCAATAATTTTTTATGCAGTAGAATGACACATGGAAACATATTTTTTTTATGAATAATAATGTGTGTGCAATAATATAAAATATGTTAAAGTAATCAGTATACATTTAACATTAAGCATGTAACACAATAATTTCTTTTATTAATGTTTGTAAATTAGAATTTGTGTTATTTCTAAAACATAGCGTAACATTACAAAATTAACAAAAAAACGATTCATTTCATGTGTAGTAATTTAAATTAAATTGTTTTATTTATTGAAAATACCAAAAAAATACTTGTTTGAAAAGAAATTTTGCTGATATTTGATAATAATTTTAAAATCTCATATAAAAACTGTAAATTAGTATTTTCTACTATATTTGTTAAAAAATGATAAATTTTCATATACTATTGTATTATGCACAGCAAAACTATAAATATTTGACAATTTTCTTCGATTTTTCACTTTTTTAGAGAGCATATACCTTGTTGTTCCTCTTGTTTGATAAAACCCTTAGAGGTATTTCGTTGTCAATTAATTAAATTTTCATGGAACTTGCATAACCTTAAAAAGGACAAACCATTTTATAAATGCATTAAGTGTTTTAAAATCAAAGTTACAAATAATAGTGACAAAATTAGTTGTGACATGAATGCATTTTTTTGAGTGATATAATAATAATATTTTCAAGAATTTTCAAGTCTTCACGCTGATGCTGCTCCATAACCATAATTTTTTCGGAAATGACTTCAGAGTGAATAATTTTCCCGCCTATAGTTGACATATTTCAAAAGTAAGTCACTTTTTACGATTATTATATCTAGAAATTCGAAAATATACTCATAAAGATGTAATGAAATCTCATATAAAAAGTTATTATGCAAAGTTTTGTCATACAAATTTAAAGAAAATCCTATTGGTTAGATTAAAAAAAAGTGAAATTGTAAAAATTTATTTTACAAGCTTAAAAACAAGGTTAAGCGAATTAAATTTAGTGGCTTTCCTCAGATGCTAATGTTCGAATTGTTTTCAAGCTGTTCCTGTTTTTTGATAAAACCTTTAGACGTATTTCATTGTCATTAAATACATTTTTATGGAACTTGCATAACCTTAAAAAAAGAACAATTTTTACGTGTCTAGTGTTATAAAAACAAAGTTTCAAATAAGAGTGACATAAAATTAATTAAACTTTCTTGAGTGAAAGAAAATAATATTTTCAAGCCTTCACGCTGATGCTGGTCTAAAACCATTATTTTCCCACCTATGGTTGACATATTTCAAAAGTAAAACAATTTTTAGCGCTGGTGTTTAGAAAATACCAAGTTTTATGTTTCTCCTTGTTTTGATGATTTTTTTTTGATAAGTTTAATGTTTATTGTTTAATTTATTGAAAGAAATATTAAGAGTAAAACACACGCGAAAACTTATGTACAAGAAATATATTGAATTGTAAATATCATTGTTCAGTTATTTGAAATCTGAATCCACGTTGAGATCATTTTTGATCCAACAAAATTCATATACATTCTTTTATTCTTAATGATTGCTATTAAATATTAAAAATAAAATTTATAAAAACACAATTTTTTCTTTCATAACAAAATATAACATTACAATATCATAGAATTAGCTTAATATTTTTCCCAGTTAATTCATTGATGAGTTTGAAAGAAATAGCCTTTTAAAACAATGAAAGGAATTGAGATAATGATAAAACAATTGTTTCTTAATTTTATGGGATTCCACAAAACCATAAACATGAGATAAACATAAATTTCATAAAACTATTCATTACTTGGTATCAGTAACAATTGTATGGTTTGAAACGACTTATTATCGGCATTTAAACGCTGATAAAACGATGACTGCGGCTGGAAATCCTGATATTAAATATATCCTCTAAACTGTGACTCATACCGCAACAGTGCTTCATATCGGGATTCGTTTGAAAAACCATTATATCATGAATATACCGCAAACAAAAAAATGTTCTGGGGATGTTATCACTTTCTGCTATCAGGAAATTAAAAGACAAATTGTCATTGGACGTCTACAGAGTGTATTTATTTCAATACATTTTTTGTGATTGATTCGATTTTTTTTATTATTAGGTAATGTATTTTTTATTAAAAAATATCAAAGTTTTAAAATCTACCAATATAATATAAAAGAAGGTAATAATGAAGAAGATCCTGAACAAATTTTCGAAAAATTGTTGAATATAGAAGATAAAAATCAAAACGAAATCACATATGATGGAAATGAAGAAGATCCTGAGCAAGTTTTCGAAAATTCTTGGAAGAAGAAGATAAAAATCGAAACGAAATCACATATGATAATAATAAAGAAGATCCTGAACGAGTTTTCAAAAAATTCATGGATTAAAAGAATAGAAATCAAAACGAAACCACAAATGGTGATAATGAAGAAGATCCTGAGCAATTTTTCGAAAAATTCTTGGAAGAAGAAGATAAAAATAGAAACGAAATCACATATTGATAATAATGAAGAAGATTCTGAGCCAGTTTATGAAAAAATCTTTAATGAAGAAGATAAAAATCGAAACGAAAAACCCATATATGATGATAATGAAGAAGATCCTCAGCAATTTAAAAAAAAAATCTTGGATGTAGAAGATAAAACCAAAACGAAATCACATATGATGATAATGAAGAAGAACCCAAGCAAGTTTTCGAAAAATTCTTGAATGAAGAAGATAAAAACGAAACGAAACCACATATGATGATAATTAAGAAGATCCTGAGCAATTTAAAAAAAAATTCTTGGATGCAGAAAAAATCAAAACGAAACTACACAAGATGATAATAAAGAAGATCTCGAGCAATTTTTCGATAAATTGTTGGATGCAGAAAATGAAAATGAAAATGAAAACGAAGCCTTACAAGATGGCAATGAAGAAAATCCTAAGCAATTTTTCGAAAAATTGTTGAATGCAGAAAATGAAAATGAAACCGAAAACACATCATGATAATAGTCAAAGAGAATACTAACAGTCGAAAAGAAAAACAAACAAAACCAAGAAAATAATAATTATTGTAAATACAAATATAATGTGGAATAAATAAGAAAATAGGCGGAGAAAAAATAGTAGATAAACAGTTCTGAAACAGATGTAAAGCGTAGTTAGTGATGACACAATGGAATTGGAAATAAGAAATAGAGCAAACAACACGGTTTTGGAAAAAATGCACCGGATAAAGAAATCGTGCAATGGTACGAGTATAACAATTCTACCAAATGCAACGATATTGAAGCCAGCAAAACAAACATGGACACAATTAAAAATTATATTATAAGAGAAACCATAAAAGAAACATTAAAGGAAAACAAACAGTTAAACTGGTAGGGTACTGTAAAAAGAAAAGAATACTTTGTAAGAATAAACAAAAATATGGAATGATTAGAAAAGGATACCCAGAAAAATGTGGATAACACAAATAAGAAAAAAGGCAAAATCCTAAATTAAATCAACCAGATAGTGTGGATCGAAAGAAATGGAAACGATGGAAATAATAACACCAATATACAAAAATAAAACAATAAGGACCACAGAAATAGATGCAAGAATTCTGAAAAAACAGAAAGGACGTTATTTATCATTAAGATTTAGACCAATCCGTTAGGTAAATTATAGGCTTCTTATTGTTAGGCGGGTGATTGAGAAAGCTAAATTAACGGAGCAGCAAACTATTGAAAATAATTGTATACAAAAATCGACGAAACTTCGCAAATAAATCTCTAGAAAAATGCCTTTATCTTTTGAACTGAACCGTTAAACATTATCAAAGCAAAATAATTAGCCGAGTTCATTCAACTGAAAATGTCGATTGGGCAAAGTTTTGACAAAAAGAACAAAAGGAAAAGAAAATGTTGCAAGGTCTATACTCTCATTTAATTTTTTATAAAATAGTAATAAGCCACGGTAAAGTGCAAAGTGTTTGTTGTCAACTGAACGTAAAGCAACGGCCCGGAAGTTGTTCGTTGTTGTTTTGTAGTTTATAGGTAAATTGGATTTCTCGTGAACCGCTATAAAAGCTCCGGTAAGATGCCAATTAAATTTGAGCAATCAATTATTTATTGGCGATGTTGATGCTAATGCTTTCACGGTTCCAACTCCAGAGATGGATCTCTGTACTTTGAGCGTGTTATGAATATAATGTGGCTTTCATCCACGCTCTTCTATTAAAATTTTCTATGGATAGTGTTTCTATGGAAAATTAAAGCCTTTTAATTGCCTTTAAATTACGTAAAATTTAGAAATCTAGTAATCTCAATAAAAGTACCTAGATTTATTTCGAAATTTACCAATTCAGTAGTTAAATAAAATATGTCCTGAGAATTACAAACCTTTTTTGATACAAGGGATCTTTTGGGAGAAAATAAGAAGTGTTCTGAAAGTTACGTACCTGCTCTCTTTTATTTTGGTATGTTGTTGATTCGGATGTGATTTTTCCATGTCCCTTGTTGTTCGATATTTGTGATTTTAATTCCTTATTTTGTCATTTGGTACTTTTATTCAATTTGTTTCTGCGAATCTTTCCTTAAATTTCTTCCGTTATTATTTATTATACCTTTCTGATTTCTTCGATGCATACATCCTTTTTTCTATCCCTTCTTAATCTATTTTGGTTCTTGTATAGGTTTGCCTTTTTCTTGGGTTTCATTTTTATTTCCTAAATTATATTTCTGTGGCGGTGCTTTATATTTACATTTTTATAGCCTGTTGCTTTGATTTTATTATTATTTTTTAATTTGATCTTCTTTTTAATTTTTTGCTCTACACTTATTACCTCCTGGGTACTTTCAAATTGTTCTTGCAATATTTACTAGTACTTAATTCTCTCTTTTTAAATTCTTTTCTTGTATTCATGATTGAGTTTAGCCCTTTGCCAGTTCTGGCTATTTGTTTCACTTAATATCTAGTTTTTTTGGTTTTATTTTGGAATATTTTATCTCAAAGATGAGTTATCCAAGCCCCCTTTTTTTTGTTAATTTGTCAGATTTTAATTCCTCATTTCATCATCCATTTTATTTAATTAGTTTGTTTTCGTTTACCTTAAATTTCTTTAGTTTTGTTATGTAAATATACAGAGTGGACTAAAAGTCTGGAAACGGCCAATTTGCGATTTTGGGATACGGAGATTCCAGATTTGACATTTGCAATATTGCTAGATTTGCCGTTTCTCTGATATTATTAGTCACTTGGGTTTTTTAAATATATCACCCTGTATATTGTATATGTTTTTAAATATTAATTACTTTTTTTGTTGGAGATATGATTTTTTTTTAAATTTAGTAACCCACCATACACTTGGCATCTCGATTAAAAATATATGTCTCTATCATAAACATTTTTACTTTAGAATTCCATTAGTCCATGCATTACCTAATTCTATTATTGTGATTAAACGAATTGATAAAAAGTATTGGTTAGAATTCCGTCTGGAAATTATTGGCGCTGTCAGCTCCATTAGAATTTCATAAAAAAAACCAGAAGACATTTAGCATACGGCGTCAACTCTAAATAAAAACTTTTAATGGACACTTACGATTCCAGAAATAGCCAGACTTACTCCCGAGGATCGTCAAGGACGTCTGCTCGGATACAACAGATTTTTTTATTCGCAGATTTTATTTTCATCGAGAAACAAGTACTAAGGAAGAAATATTATAGAGAAGCGAATACCAAAATTAACATTTCCATTCTAATTTTATGGATAAAAAAAAACGAAACACGCTGAGACCAACACTATTAACAGCTCTTCAAGTCATTAAACGAAATTGGAAAAAAAATCCACGACGCTAAACTAAACCTTCTATTTTCAGTCCTTCAAAATATTGATGTGCTTACACAAGCACTTGTAAAATTGCAGTAGTTACGTACTTTGATGTTTATAAAAGCCCAGTTCTCACAAATTGAACCAGTTTGTAATCATTTCTCATAACGATCAATCGAGCGTTACTTTTACGATTATTTTTACTGCCCGACAGGAAAATTCCAACCGTTTACGACACTAATGCTCCCATTGGAAATCTCTCAATACAAGTAACACTTTGAGAATACTCAATTATCGGACCATTAGTAAAATAGAACGCTCTTAACATAAAAAAAATTGAACTATGTTCCGCATAATTAACAAACTTTAACGCAAATATAAAAAAATAAATTATCCTTATATGAATTTCCACAGTGTTACAAAGATTTTTTAATTATATTCAACCAATCATTGTCAAGCAATATGTATAATCATATCTTCTTTTCTTAAAATTTCTTTGGTTATTATTACATAGGTATTTGGTCCAAAATGTAATCTAAAATAATCGAAATTATCAGGTTTAAATGTTAGAACCGTAATTAGTTAAAGTTTTATTAAGAACATCTGCTAATTTATTATTCGGTGTATTCACATAAGAAACTACAGGTCTAATTGGTTTTGTATCATTATGCAATTTAATTGTACCATATAAAATTGGTGCTTGAAGATTTTTATGAATTATATGTTTTTTAACATAGTTTTTAGTCCCTAACATTTTTTTGGTTGAATTTCTACTGAGAATTTTTAAGTTACTTGATTCAATAAATTCATTTACTTAAGATTTGTGTTTAAAATGACGCTGCACTACCTTTAATTTAATTTTATATTTAAAAAAAACATCACTATTAATTTATTTCTTAATTTTTTGACAGGTTTACAATGTTTTATCCAATTGCAAATTTTTTATTTTTCACAATAGAAATTTAATATTAGACTGTGACTTTAAAGCTTTGTAGTACTGTTTGAATTCAGATAAGTATATTTTTTATTTTTATATTTATCATGGAAAAATTCCACAAAGTAAGAGTTGAAACAATTAATTTATGTTCTGCATAATTAACAAACTTTAACGTAATTAAAGCTTTACATATTCTAAAAATAGGGCAACTGAGAAAATATTTAAAAAATTCCGTTTTAAAAGAATTTTGAGACATCCTGTATGCACAATTGAAACGCATCGCTTTATAAATGCATATTTTAATAAAATGAATGAAGTCATATTTTTGGGTTTTAGAAAAGCCTTGTATAATAATACAATGTACATTGTGTCGAGTTCCATTGGGTAATTGCGTTATTATGACGACACACAGTAGGAAATTGAACCATGCAACGCTAAAAATAGACCAATCTGCGAATAATGACAGTTGTCGGGTCCGCCGAAGAATATCGTGACCTCGTTTTTTGAATTTGTTAAATTATTAAAATCGTATCTGAGGCTCGAGGTCGCCGTTTGGACGTTCATTCATGAAAAACTACACGAATTAGTTCATTTTGCTGGTGTAACAAATTTCATATAAAAAATAAGAAAAATATAATTTAGGAAATAAAAAATGAAACTGAAGAAAAATCGGTCTACAGAAGTATAGAAGAATTAAAATAGATAAAGAAAAAATAGGAAAAGAGGATATATGCTTGGAAGAAATTAAAGAAGCAGTACAAAAAACTGGTAGAAACAATTTAAAGTAATAATACTGGAATATTATTTTTTGTTATGAAAAAAATAAAATAAAATATTTTTATAAATTTTGTTGGGCGCATTTTGTATATTTTCTATAAGATTCATGTTGGTTCAAAAATGTTCTCAAGGTGTGTTCAAAATTCAATTAACTATAATAAAGATCTTTACAATTTTATTAGACATAAGTTTTCACAAGTGTTTTACACTTCTTACAATAAATATTAAACTTATTAAAAAAATTATCAAAACAACAAGAAACAAAATTAATCATAGACGGGAAAATTATTCACCTTGAAGTCCTTTCCTCGATACAAATTAAAATAAAAATATTTTCTTATCACTCGAAAAAATCCATTCGTGTCACCGTTAAATATTTTAACTAATTTTGTGTCACAATAGTTTGTAACTTTGTTTTTATAACACTTTATGCACTTAAAAATTGTTTGTCCTTTTTTAAGATTATGCAAGTTCCATAAAAATTTAATTAATTGACAATTGATAATGAAATACCTCTAAAGGTTTTTTTCAAACAGCAAAAAGATCACCATCTGGGGTAAGTCATTAAATTCAATTCATTTAACTTTTTTTTAAGATTGTAATATACATTTTTACAATTTTTAGTTTGCCATTGCACACTATAATATGAAAAATTTTCCTTTTTAACAAATATGGCAGACATTTCTATAAAATACTAATTTACACTGCTTGAATATTCTTAATTTCTATTATTTACAAGAATATGATTACTTTGTAAAAAAAAATGTAATCTTTTTTTTTTAAATTGTGTACAACAAAACTTTGCACAATAACTTTTTATATGAGATTTCTTTCCATCTTTGTGAGTATGTTTTCGAATTTCTGTGTATAATTATTATCAAAATGTCCTTCCAGGCAAGTATTTATTTTGCAATTTAAATAAATAAATTCAATCAATTTAATGTGCGATAGTTTATATCACACATGAACTGAACATTTTTCCTATTTTTCGTCGTGTATTGAACGCATTCTGGCAACGAGTGTAGCAAAACTCTTAACAGCGACAAAAGGTCCATTCTATATTTTAATGGATTATAAAGCTCGACATGTTTTATGTGTCAGAGTAAAACCCTAATTTCAGCTTTATCTCATTTTTGGATCGGGTTTGTAATGCCCAGTAAATGGGCTCCGTGTTGTCATCTTCGATCTACAAGGAGATGTGGTCTACCATTAACTTCTGCTTTTTCTCGTTACCATTTTTTTACAACAATAATTACATACGTTGACCAGAATTCATTGAATAATTAATGTACAACATGTTTAAATTTCTATCAGGATCAAGATCTCAGATAAAAAATCATTAATATTTATTGATAAATCAACATTAACAAATGTTCCAATTTGTCGTTTCATTGACAAATCTGATCGGCTTAATTAGATCGAAGCCTGATATCCAATTAATTTTTTTATGGGATTTTATCAACAAAACTGTATTTGTTTGAATGTGTTCATATTTTACGAAAATATTATTAAATTGGTAGATAACCTTTAGTTAAACAGGTCTGTTAGATTTTTTAAAATAATTGACATTTTTTAAACATAAACACTTTTAATCACAGATTATCGTTATCATTTTAAAAAAACTTAATGGAATTGAAATCAACGTGGAAAACTATATTTTCTAATAAAAAAATTAACAATGTCAATTAAGTTTAATGTTTTATGAAATAATATTGATTTTTCTTAACTGGACTAAAACCTAACAAATCAGAGGTATTTAAAAATTGATTTTATACGAAAATTAACTGTATAAAACATCAAGTGAGTTTTCACAAAATTGTTAATAAAAAGTCGTGGCTTGCCTTGATTTAAAAATAGTTTGTTATTGTCATAGTGAAACATAATCTCAAATTTTTACAAAAAAATGAAAGTTATTTTAAACTTTTTATTTTTATTTGGATTTTTATTTAGTGATAAATGTTCTCAACCTTGTTTGGGAACAACAAAATATGGATTTTTCTTCAACGATAAAACTTTTCATCAAATCACACCAAAAAATTAACACTTGAGTTAAGTGAAACTTCAATTACTGAAAATTTGCAAATAATTGGAATTATTAGAAATGAACAATATACATCACTTTTGAAATCATTTATATTCATACAAATTAATTTTGGAATAACGAACTTTTATTGACATTTTAGGGACAGTTGCATCAAAATTAATTGCGGGACATTTAAATTTTGAAATTATTTATGCAAGTTGAACTAATATCCCGAATCTCCCTGCTTGTGTTTTTAAAATTAATTTTAGTTCTTTTGTTTCTAATTTCTTGTAATACATTTTAGTTTGACTATTATTTTTCAATTATAAAAAAATTAACAAAGTCAAGTTTCATTAAAATTACTAGAAATTCAATTTACCTGAAAATGAATGTATTACGGAAATTGCTTCCATATGATTTTTATGTGGTAATTTTGAGAAACTCTAATTCCATACGGGCCATTTATCGAAAATTATCAATTACTTGGCATATTAAATCAGTTTTATGCAAATTGGAGAGCCGTAACTTTTTCTAAGAGTAAATTACTTAACTGTAAAAAAAATAAAAAACAAAAATATTATTTGGACACCGGGTATATTCTGTATTAAGAATTACTTCAAAAGAATTTGGACACCGGATATATTTTGTGTTAAGAATTATTTCAAATGAATTTGGACACTCGGTATATTTTGTGTTAAGAATTACTTCAAATGAATTTGGACAACGGGTATATTTTGTGATAAGGATTACTTCAAATGAATTTAGACACCGGGTATATTTTGTGTTAATAATTACTTCAAATGAATTTGGACACCGTGTATATTTTGTGTTAAGAATTACTTGAAATGAATTTGGACACCGGGTATATTTTGTGTTTTTGTAATATACAATCCCATCCGGTCTGAGTCAATAAAAATAAACCAGACTCCTAATTTCGAAAGGGAATAGCTCTATATGAGCAGTCAAGTCGAGTCATTGAAATAAAATTTTTAAGAGGCATCTTAAACCGAAATAAGAAATCTGATCTTGTGATCCCGAGTTTCCATAGAGGCTGAAAGGGCCCTTTTATATTACTATTTTCTAGTTTTAAGCTCGAAAAGTCCTTCTTCGTGCTCTTAAATCGCGGACAATGGCCCATTCTTTATTTCAAATTGGATATACCGTACGCCGGTTTGTGTTATTTCTAACATATATTTCCTATAGTATATTTGTAGTACGGTTCTGTGTTTTCCGAAATAAACCGATAAATAACGTGAATAAAAGTGGAGCAAATCGAGCTGAAAAATATAAAACTGTATAACGGTTAATTACTATTTTTCCGATACATCAAAACTGAAACCGGGCATTAGTTTGTTGTTGACGAACTGAGGAGCAAAACGCAAAAAGAAATATGTAATTTATCAAAAATATCCGCTCGGATAAACATCCGAATCCGACGAACCGCAAAACGTCATCAATTTTTCTACACAGGAACCCAGTGGCGGCGAATCCACACTCAAAAAATCAATTACATTCAAGACATTTGAAAATCAAAATTTACTTACTACATGTTGTTACAATTACATTAATATTAAAATTTATTGCGAGAAATTAGAATGTTAAATTTGGCGCAAATTGAATAAATAAATAAAATATAAATTCGAGACAAAACAACTAAAATTAACATTACAAATCCAAATAAATGAAAATATATAAGAATTTTAGATAGGTTTAGCGTATTAAATCAATTTGTATTAGGATTTTAGTTATCTCTCTTAACATTCTGATTGATTCAAATATCCCGCAATCACTTTTGTTGCAACAGTTTCTAAAATGTCAAAAAGTGTTCGTTTGTCCCATACACCAACTCTCGTCTTTAAGAAATACAAAATTAATTTATATTATTATAAATTATTGCAAAATTGATGTACGTACATTGTTCATTTTTAATAAAAATCTACACATAATTATTGGCAAATCCTTTTTAGTAATTGAAGTTTTACTTACCCCAAGCGTAATTTTTTTGTGTGATGTTTGATGAAAAGTTTTATACTTTCTAAAAAATTCAAATTTTGTTGTTCCTAAACAAAGTTGAGGAAACACTTATTACTAAACAAAAATCCATATGAAAATAAAAAGTTTTAAATCACTTTCATTTTTTGTAAAACTTTAAGGTTATGTTTGACTATAACAATAACAAATTATTGTTAAATTAACGGAAGCTACGACTTTTTCTTAACAATTTTATGAAATTGAGGCTACATGGTTCAAAATGGATGAAATTTTGTAAAATGTCTAATATCTTTTTTATAATTTTTTTTATACCAAAACTCACTTTTGATTTTGACGTTTCATTATTACAATAACAATTACATATTTTGGGAATATTTCAAACAAAATATCTAAAATTATATCTCGTACATCTTGAAAAATATCTTTTAAAGTAAGAAATAATGTAGGTTCGTTTTTGTTAAATGTTAAACCTAAAATTAATAAATTTTCAAAATCGGGTATTTACAAACTAAATTGTCCGGATTCCAACGTCATCTATCTTGGCCAGACATTAAGAAATTTTAACATACGTTACTGTGAACACTTATGAGCTTATAGATTAAAATAACCAGATAAGTCACATTATGCAAAACACCTCATTGACACTAAACACAAATCTACACTTAACAACACAATGGAAACAACAATGGAAATATTTCATGTAAGTGACAAGAAACAAGAAGATTTTTTGGAGAAATATGAAATTAAGAAACTTCTAAAATGTCCCAAATATACGGTATTGAACCCGGAAAGTTCAATTATTTTAGATCAACTTTTGAACTAAATACCCATATAATATTAACCAAAATATTTTTTAGAAAAAGAAGAACTTTGTATACATAGATTACTAGTGGTAATTGGTTGAAATATTTATGACATGAAATAATATATTCTTGTCAAAGATCTTTCAATCTACTACTAAACCTTGAAAATGTGAAAATAGCGAAACCGTGGTCGTTTTAATACAAGTAAAAAAAGCGTTGAAGTAGGTTAAGATTATTTTTCATTTTGAAAACTTTGTTGGGTTTAACTACAGTTAAAAAAAATCAATATTATTTCATCGCCCAACGTTTTGACACGTTTATTCGACCATCTCAAGGCTTCCTTAAAGAATCCAACTATACACAAATCGTTAAACATTACAACTTCAAAAAAAAAAATTATCAAAATTTAAAAAAACTGAAGTTAATATGTTTAAATTTTTATAATCTTAGTTACGATTGTGGATTTTACAAAAAATATGTGAGAATACCAACACATGGATTTATCGAGTATCAATTAAATTATAGAAGAAAATCTATTTCGAAGTTTTATTGTAGCAGAAATTCCCGTTTTCTCCCATTTTGCGTCGCTTGTTGTATGCGGGATCAATACCGAAGCATTCCCTCTGGGATTTTGTGTAACTTTTGAATTTGCAACGAACATTATTTTCTTAAATATAAAGAATTTTATGGTCGGGTGGACCGCGAAAGGGAAAATATTTTTGTGAATAAGTTTAATTGAGGATGAAAGAAAAGTTTGACTTTGATTTCGGCAAAAAAAATTATTGTGGAACTCAATTTACTAACAATTTTTTTGAACGCGAATTTTGATTGAAACCGAATCGAAAATGAGGAAGAAAAAGCGTTTGAAATCGACCCACTTCCCAGAAGCCACTTTGTCTTTTTGTATTCTCATTTTACGTAAAGTTGTTAATTTTTTAACAATGGACGGCGTTTTTGTTTTGTCTAATTCAATTAATTCCCAGATAGACAGAAACAAGACAGGTTGTTAGTTAAATCTTGAAAGACGTATTTCTACATCTACGTTTTCTAGTTTATGAAGACAAGTTTGTCAACATCAATTTGTAGTTTCAAATATACTTACAAAATTTAATAAAACACTCAATTATTTCGCATATATTGCAATGGGTTTTTATTTAGTTAATTTTTAAATTCATTTTTTTTGTTGATAAATAAAAATAAAATTCAGGTTTAAAATAGATTGCGTTTATAATTGATAGAAACACGAAATTGGACTCCAAATATAAATTATATTTGAACCAACAAAATTAAAATTAAATGAAATATAACAAATAAATATAGTTAAATCTCAGGGGGGTGTTTTTATTGAGTCAAATGTTGTTAAAAAATGTCCCTAAATAATTTATTTAAAAATGAATAAGAACCATTGTGTCTCCTTGCAAATTTAAATGAAAATAATTTTATATTTATGGATAATAATAATAATTATTTTGAAATGGTCACTTACGAAAACGCTCACTCTTCTCGGCTTCAAAAAGGAAAAAGCAGCGTTAATTTCATAGGAAAATTAAAATGAGAGATTCTTGAAGTCCAAAATGAAGAAAATGTTGAACATGTTTTCACTCCAATGTAAGGGAAAACACTTCACTACACAAAACCAAAGATTATGTTCAAAATTTTAAAAATAAGGTTATGTTAGGGAACAAACTCATGGATTTATTACTTAATTATTATCAATTAAATAAGTCTTTACTATTTTCAAGTTTAGCCCTTAGCACTAAAATTTCGGAGAGAGATCTCTCAAATTTTTCCACTTTATGATTTCGTAGCCTTTTTATAGACAATTTTTATAATTTGACAACTAATTTTATGAAATTTTCTAATACCGAACTTTATTAGATTGGATAATTATTATATTAGATAGTAGAACATGTTTTTTTTAAAAATAACTATTGAGAAGGGAGATAAGATGGAAAATAAATTTAAAAAAAATGTCACCCCTTTTTTTAGGTTTAAATCAACAAATATATTTAAACATTCTAAATGATAAATTAGAAAGTGATTATTAGGAATTTGCAAATAGAATTTAATAAATTTGAAAATTTTGATACATTAAGTTTACCAATTTTTATGTATTAAATGAAAGATATTTTAAACATAAAATTTATGTCAAAAGCTCTATTGCTGATAGAAGTTTTGGCATATTACATAAATTTATTTAGTAATTATAAAATAAAATTTGAATTTAAAAAATGAAGTATTATATCACAGGAGGCATGAGAATTCATAGTGTATTTTTATTTTACAACAAATTATGTTTAAAACAACCCTGTAAGATGAAAAATTGTAGAATTGATTAATTTGTGTCTTATTAGATCTGTTTTTATTGTTATCTATGATAAAATTAATGGAAAAAAAATGTATCAGAGGTTACAAAACGTGTTGTCGTGCACTCAATAAAAATCTAAATAATTAATGATGACATTTGTAATATTTAGACTGAGATATAAAGATTGCATTTTCATCTTAAGTAGATATTTGATATAAAACTTGTTAATTTATCAAAATATTTCTTAAAATTGTAATTCAAATTGTCAAATAATTAGTATTATCTCATAACCAATTCTGATTATTATAAAAGAAGATGCAAAAATATACAGGGTGTCCCATTTAAATTAAAAAAGTAGAGGGTATTTCCGGTTAAACCGGAAGTACATTATTAACAAAAAAATGTACATCAGCCGCATTTTGCCCCATTGCACTTACCTACAAAATTTCATAAATATCGTCCGTTTGTTTTGTTTTAAAGATATTTACTTTGTTCCATACTTTATCCAAACCCTGTATATTTTTATATGGAAATCAAATTTAATTTTTTCCTCCCGAATGTAGTTTTTGTCTATCAACAATAATAAACTATAAATTTTACCAAGTCCATGTAATCTTCCATATAAACTACTGTTTGTTTTGTGCATAGAGTTGACAGGACCTTACGAATAATTTCCACATATTTCGTGTTCCTCTAAAAGCTTTGTGAACCAAAATTCTTGAAGTTCCTACGGTTATTTCTATAACACGATGTCGCTGTGATACCCTTTTGTACGGCCGCAATATTTCAAAAGATACTAACCAAAGCCTTTCCAAAAACTTAAATAACTCTATCGGACAGAGCCGGACTCGCACAATATTTTTCTTTTTATTTCGTTAGTATTATTATTATTTCTCTTTTTAGACATAATTTGCGCTGTGATTAGTGGCTAAACTGAAGTTGTTGGAGACAAAAACCTATAAATTACTTCCGATATTTCAGTTCTTGTCAGTGTGAAATAAGCGAAGGCTCGATGTGAAAAAGTGTCGTTGTAAATTGCGCATTTAAAATTTCTCTCGTTAGGAAAACGGCTAATTAGGAAACTGGAACGAACCGGCGATATTTTATGTGAGCTTCTAAGTTGAAAACAAACAAAAAAAAGAGGCCTTATAGTGGCTATGGTAATACACACGTATAATTGGCTTAATGAATGCCATAATTCTATGTTAAAAGCTTTCTGTTACTATAATTATATGTGTACTTATGGTTAATATTGGTGATTTATTATAATGACGATCTACAGGTCGGATTTGGTTCACCAATGACAATAACGTATTCGAAATATATAAGAATTGTGCCTAATATACAGAGTATCCGCGAAAATAATGCGCATACTTATGAATGACGTATAAAAACGAATGCAGAATAAAAACGTCTTATACATTTTTTTTCTAAAGTCGGACGTTTTCAAGGAAATAAATTTAGTATTTTACATCTATCCGAATATTATTTATGGTTTTTTAAACTTTCTAAAAATAAGTTTTTATTTTAGTACACCTGTATATTTAGAATGATCGATTACATGGGATGTGGAAGAATCAAAAATGTATTCTCTAAAATTATTACACGAACCGATAGATTTCTACCATTACATTTTTTTGGTAATACACTAAATTTTCCAACAATCTTTGGGAAACTGATACAAAACATCGCGGATTATATTAATTAACTTAATTAACAAGATTTGAATAAAACAATATTTTTGCCTTAATTATTGAAACTACTTTACCAAACGATAAACTTAAAAAGATTAAACGATCTGAGCCTTCTACTAACTAACACAATTTTATGATTAATCAAGTCGATATTCCTTGATTACATTACTCATATTTTTATTAAAAGTGTGGCTACATATACATTTTCGAGTAAATGTTTAAAGTGAATTTTTGTGTAAACTAATAATGTTACAAAAAAATATTACAACGTCACATTCTACACATCATTTAAAAACGTGCATTAATCTGGCGCACACTCTGTATTTCTTTAATGGGTTCCCCATTTTTCGATTACGTTTCTAAGCTCAGTTGATTGAAGATAAGAGAATTTGACAGGATGTAGGAGGCCTCTTGAATCTTTGCGTTAAAACAATCTCAAGCATCATTCCTCTCGTTCTTTATGAGTTCGATGTTCTTTGACTCTTACTTCTGTAGATTTCTCCTATATATGATAAACAAAAACTAAATGTATAGTGATGGGGAAAACAAGAAGAAACGAAAAAATAATAATTAACAACAATCACTGCCAGTATCTGGGAGTAATAATCACAAAAAGAATAGAAGAATACAAAAAAATATGAAAAGATGCAAAGCAGCAGTAGCTATGAAGGAGATGATGAAGTAATTCAACAATAAGCAAATAAATTGGAAATTTGGGAAATCTGGACATTAAGATTGATACTTGGAGGAATAAAAAACAACGAGGGAGTTTGGAGAATGCGAACCAAAAGATATTTATGGAAAATTCTCAATTACCCAGAAAATTAAATCAGACAACAAAAAGTTATGGGACAAGAGAAAATGGTTAGAACTTTCATCAGCAAATTTTGGGAAAGTGGGAACAGAAAACTGGGAAACCAAAAAAGAGATCAGCGAAAAAATACTGAAAAAATTTAGAAATTTAGGCCACTAGAAACCAAGGATCTATAGAGCTGTATATATTCCCTTTTATGGGTTTATTTGATTTTAGAAAATATTGAAAACAATATGAATTCTTATGCTTACCTTGTTTTTTTTTTAGTTAACCTTAGGGTTTCTAAATTTATACACCTACAAAGCAACTAATTAAAATTATAGATTGTGTTCATTATTATCTCTAGATATATTATTCAATAAGAGTTAAAGTCACAGTTTTTCGCTGTTTGCTGATTATTTTGTAATACGTACTCAATTTATTATTAACACTCAAATCTTGACAATTTATGATACAACAACATTTTTCTTTAGTTTTAATAAACTCCAAAAAAAAAAACTCTCGACTGTGATGAATGAAAGGAGGGCGAAATGCGGTTTCTCACAGGAATAAAACCAAAACTCCGAAATTTTAAATAAAATTGACGCAGCCGATGATTACTGCCATGATGGCACAGCTAAATTTATCATATTACGGTTTTCATGGTTGAACAAACTAGTGTTGGCCCAATAGTTTGTAAAACACGCTGAAAGTGGTATTTTTGTAACAAAAAATGTGCGCGTATATTGTCAATTTTGGGCCTTTGATTTTTTCCTTATTATTTTAACGTACTTTTCCCGATTGAACCTCATTAATACATAAGTACAAAACAAGGGTAATTAAAAAAAAAACCAACCGGAAACCTCTACAATCCAGCAATTTCACGTAACCTAAATAAATATTTACAAGACAAAAAAAGGAGAAAAATGGCCGTAAAAACCGCGTGCACTCCCGCGGGACCCGGACCCCCTAACTTTGCGGGAAAAAGTAACGCCGCTAATTTATCTGGATAAAAGTATGACATTCTTTTGAAGAAAAGAACATTCGGAAAAAAAAGGCCGACATAAAATTGCAGTAAAAGGCTGTAGTCGAGTGTGCGACCGCCTCTAGAGATGGGAACGTGTTGATCTTTTATTGATTTGTTAGTTTTGTCGAAATAGTTATTCCAAATCCAAAAAAACAAATAAAAAAATAGTAATTGTATACAAAAAGAAAATAAATAAATTCAGTTCCAAAATATTATTATCTAACTTTGTTAATATTGAGAAAATATGGGCGAAATGTTTCTTAGTGTAAGAATGTATCTGTTTTTTTTTTCGAATAAAACAGATCTGAAGAAAGAAGTTAATAGCAATGCTTATTTTTCTAACAAAAAACTGTTATAGTAATAAACAAATTGATTTAAAATCATTGTACTTATACGGCTTAATGATGTTTGTATTCAAGATGGGTTGTAATATTTTATGCCGAGCAGAAGCACTGGTTCTTGTGATAGATTTTTAATTGACATTTACCAGATATGTTTTTTATAATAATTATTTTAAAATTTTACGTCAACTAAATTAATATAAAGGATCATTTTGGTGCTATTTGATGACAAAAGAAAGGTGAAATGGGCCCAGGAAATAACCTTGTAGAACTCCATCTCTCTAACCGGCGATCTTATCTTATGACTGATTAAAATTGGCCACCTCTTGAGTTGTAAATATTTGGTATCGAGCTAAGGCCGGCGTTTCCCTCGGGAGCATTCTGTGCAGGAATCGGGCGTTGCAGGCCTGCGAATGCATCGCGGCTACCGAAAACTGCAGCGTCTCGAATAATGTCTTGAAATTAAATTCCTGCCATCGTTGGAAGTTACCTGAAATATTTGAAACGTCTCGAAAAGGGTTTTTGATTATCGGACCGTGATTTTCACACTATTTATAAATATTTGAGATTTGAAATTACGTTGCATCGGTTTTTTCTCGCATTCTGCTACTGGTATTGAAAATTCATGCATTATTATTTTTATTTTAGACTGAGTGGTGTTCTAAGAAATATTAATCACGTTTTGAAAATTACTTTTAGACTAGTAACGCAGGAATTGTAGAGAAGTTGATTATTTGTTTTTAAATTAAACCAATATAATTTAAAAATGTCGATATCAATCACGCTGGTCATTTTTCTAAATATATTGTTTGTTTAATGTTTTATTGCGAGCAAGAAATGGAATGTTTTCATAACAATGCCCTCTGTATTGATAATAATAATAATTTAAATGAATGTTTGCATCCATTTTCTATAGAGAATGATTCTTTTTAATTATGTCACAATTGATGACTTAAAACAAATAAACAAACACATTTTCATTCTCTTTTCTTTGACGTTATTAGGATATTTGAGCATACATTTATTGTATAACGATGCCAAGGTAATTAGTTGTGTTTTTCTGCATTCCAGCGTAATAAATAATCGCGCAAATTGCAGGTTGCTTTATCCATGACCTTAATGCAAATCCGCTAAGATTATCTCATTAAATGATTCAACAACGGTTTTAGAATCTTACTAATACGATTTAGATGTTCCTTCCAATATAATTTTGTAGTAATTTGGAAATAGGAATCTCTAGTCGTTTCCAAAAATAGATAAAACCTAACAAGTCAATATTTTGTTGGTTTTTGTCTCAACTGAGTGGAAAAAAATATATTTTCGGTTGGTGCAAAATGTCCTTCGAATTGCATTTATTGAAAGACAGATTTACGTAATAATAAAATTGTTCAATAAGCGTAAATCTTAACGAATTAATACGGAGATCGTATGTAGGTATATAAAACAAAACAGTTCAATTACAATTCATATTTTCCGCCAATTAAAATGTAGATCTAAAAATAGCGGCATTTCGATAGTTGTGTTACAAATTGCCATTGATATAGGCGCTATCGCGAAAAAAAAAAACAATATTGTGAAAAACAAAAACCCATCGATATGGATATTAGCGAGCGCTTAGATAATACTAGTTTTGTTTATTTTTGTAATTCTTTCATACATTCCAAATGGATGATGTAATAATCCCATCGCATAAAAATCTACTTCACATCATAGTAGCAAATACATCATCAGTTTAAATTCATACATTGTAGTTTATTTTTGGAAATTTATAACATAAGCCAGCCAAATTCACAGATATTGTTTTTTCGGGCATTTATGTGCATTTTTATGCGTTTGGAAATCAAAACGTTACTTTTTTATTTAGAAAAATTTAAATTAACAATATTACGCATGTACAGGGAGATCCATTCGTACTTCCAAGTTTCGTAACTCGTGAACATAAACTAGAATTAAAAGTTTGATATGAAAATTATAAAGAGGGTTAAGTTTCATATTTTATTGTAATTATATTGAAATGTACAAGGTTTAATAAGTGTATATCAAAGATATGTTTCTTATTAAAAAAAAAAAACAGATTGTTTTTAATAATTTGTAGTAAATTATCAGGTTAACATCAAATAGTTTTTAAAATACCTAAATTAATTGCTGCTATTTTAACTATCGATTCGGTTTTGGGTATTTTTATGAAATAAAATACACAATTCGATTTGGCTTCTTTAGCTTCTTTACGATAATCAAATAATTTGTGTGGAATTAGATAAGTTTTATTATTTAAATTCCGACCAAAGGTGAGATTTTGGCCGAAGTCAAATAAGAAATTCTAAAATACTGGCTAATAATATCGATGCAAACTGTGTAGTTATAAAAGAGGTACTCAGTAAGATTTATTTCTTTATTGAAATGAAATAAGATAACAGTACACAAGCCACAACCAGGTTTTACTGTTTAAACAATATAATTTAGCGTAATTGTACTTAAATTATTTAGGTATTTAATATATGATGGCCATTAAGAACAACAATAAAATCATAAAATAAAAAAAAATCTTTTTAACAATCTCAATTAGTCATAAATACTTCGACCTCGTCTGATTTTTTACCTACAGGAATGTCGACAATTCACTCGACTTTTTTGAACATTAATGCATTCATTTAGCGAATAAAAAGATTAGACTAACAAATAATTTATATTCTGTCCAAAAGTTTTTCAAAAAAGAAAAAATCTAAATTATAGTCTTTTCTCACAATCCTTTATTTAAACTAATTTAGTACATTTGTATATTTTCAAGTATGATAATTGATAATATGAAATACGCAGATTTATATTTCAAAATTTCTTTAAAACGTGAAGTTTGCCTGTATATTTTTCCTATTAACTTTTTTTTAGTATCTCTCAAGATAACGGTTTTCTCAAATTTAGAAGATTAAACGAATCATTCTGTAGTATTATGTTTTAATAAACTAATCCAATCTTAGAAAACTCTTTCGAGTAAAACAGGAGGCGCCACAATGAACAAAGCAGCTTTTATCCCTTTGAGGAAGTCTCCTACTAATTTTTTATCCCTTTTGAATAAAATCAAAAGACGTAGAACCGTCTAAATTAGCATTCACTGAAAACTACAAAACTTTTTACTCTAGTACTACAATGTGATAATAAAACGTGAGAAAACCAGCGGAACCGCTAGAAATAACTGTCGACGAAAGAATGACGGTCCCTTTTTTCCACATTTCCACGGATTTATGCCCTGCTGAATTCGGAATTGTATTATTAACCTCAATTTTGTCAAACAATAACCCCGAAAGGAAATGCTCAAGTACGGCCATGTTTCGCTCCACCAAATTTTTATATTTTTACATTTTACGCATCGCAATCTCAAACGGAAAGGTGACAATAAATACCAGAAAAGTGTTTCCTGAGGAGGTTCCTGTTTTTATTTATTCTTTTGAATATTCCTTGAATATCAAAAAATCAAGCATATATTGGGAGATCTTTGATGTTTTACATAATATTTGGCACACATTTTTCACCGATTCACTTATCACAATTTAAATATTTAAACTTTGGGTGACAAATTATACTTTAAATTTTGTGAAGGGCGATAAACAACTTGAGTCAATCTATTTTTGAGTGGAGAGTGAGTGTGTGCATTCCTCGGTGACTTCTTAGCGGCTTTTGGACTTCTGGAATGTGACGTTGAAAGTGATTATCGCTCATTGATTAATTATGTGCTCAAAGGGAAGTTTTGATTGGTCAATTTATGTAGTGTATATTAGCGAAATGTCGATTGGTTGAAGTAAAAATTACAAACGTAATAAATTGCATGCATAAAATTATTTTGGACAATGTAAAATGAGTGAATCTTATACAATCATCACAAAAGTTTCTAAAATATTTTGTTAGACTTAAAATGACAGTTTCAACCCCTTACTTTGTGGAATCTGTACATTATAAATGTCATGATAAAACAAATCTCATAACTATCGACAAATTAGAATATGAAGTAGCTTGTTCATCTTGTTCTTGAACAAAAAAATTTCACGAAGACTTGCAAATTACAAAAACTAATTCCCTATGACCACGAGGCGGACTAGGTAACTAACTATTTATCGAAAATACATTTGAGCATGAACACTTTTTGCAAACATTTCTTCCATCTGATCAAAAATTCGATGGATAAATCGCCATTTTCTACCATATTCCTCCAGTCTCTTTCCTTTTACAACTGCCAAAGAACTCGAATTTTTCGACCCTTTCCATCAATTTTCTCTTTAACGAATCGAACTGAATGTTTTGAAAGAGCACATTTATTGGCGCTATCAATTTCAATAAGATTGTTCATGTTACTCGCACAGTGTGTCGCACCTTAGTGAGCATGGAAGGTATACCTTTACTTTGAAATATTAGAAAGCGTATTGTGATAGCTCGGGACGTCTAGTATTACGTAATTGGTCCCGTAGGACGGCCAATAAAAGTGTCAGAAGGAGGTGTAGAGATGGAACTTTAAAATCGTATCGGATAACGAACATTTTTAAGGAACCCTTTTGAAGATCGGAAAAAATCCTGAAGTAATAATTGATTACTCATTTTAAGTTGGTCCTGTAAGATTAAGAGCCAACGTTATCGCATAAAATCGTAAATATTGCGAAAACGTGAGATAATAATAATAATAATAGTAATAAAAACTGAGAGATTTGTACACCATAATACTTTAAATGCTGGAGAAAATGACACAAAACAATCAAAACGAACAACGTCTCCCCTCTTCATGCAGATTTTTTAAATTTAAAGTTGTAATGCAACTTTTTTTAACTTCAACCGGTTAGTAGTAAAATTAGATATCAGATTGCGCTTGTACCCTAGAAATGCACAAATCTGTAATTTGGCAACAGTGTTGATGCATTTTTACAGGTTATGCTTTCAGTTTTCCATTCACATCATTATAATTTCTCTCTAGTTTGATGCGTTTATTTTTACAGCGCTCTGTTCCTCTCTTTCTCGCCTGACGTTCTCGGTAGAAGTTGAGTTACTATCTCAACAGTATCGTTTAGGGAAATTGTAAACAACTAGAGTCAAACTTGAGTAACCATGGAGTGTGAATAAACAGAGAATAAACAAAATTAAATCAATATATTGTTAAAAAAATATTTTACTGCATATTTTTTAATGCCCTATAATCAACTATTCAAAATTTGTTGAAAGAATTTGAATACATTCGCGAATTTAAAATTTTTTTCTGTAAAATTTCAGTTAACAATGAAACTTTGTTTTCACGAAAATGTATGAAATAACTTTCAATATCATGTATTTTTATGAAACCATATTTTCATTTTTAATTGATATTTGACTGGAAAAAGATGGCAAATATTTGTTGTATCTTCTGGCAAATATTTGTTGTATCTATTACATTTTTATTACCATTAACGTTGTGATTATTGATCTATTCTTTGAAACCATCTGTTTAAACCATTTGCAATGCACCATTTCTCCATAAATTTAACCCACCGCAAACAAATTATTTTATACTACACGTTTCCCCATTTATTAGTATGTGCGACAAAAAATTGAATATACTTTCTATTAGAGTCGGGCCTGCGCAGTGTTCTACTCGATGTGTATGTCACAAATGCAATGTTGCCAAAATAGTTTTGGTTGAGATCGTATTCGTTTCTCTCTTTGTTTGATGTAATCAAACCAGTAGAAAAAAAAACCGTATTTGTAATTGTATATATTTTTTGAAGTTGGCTCTTAATTGTTGATTTCAAGAAACGTATCAACGCAACGAAACTAATTTAGAAAATTTTCAGATTTGCAGGGTCAACGAAAAGATCACCACTGTGACTCAGTGCATTATTAATCGGGTCATACAACTCGAAACGTGTTGAACGGTTCCATCAGCACCAATTACTAATTATATTTTGTTTGTTAAGTATTTGTCACTGGTCTTGTTTTATTTTCTAATTGCACGTGATAATCGAGCCGTAGAAAATCTTAGTCATGTTTCTTGTAAAAAGACCGTGCTCCGGATAATTTAATTGATGCGACCGACGACGAGAAATTCAAATGATCCTTCTTGTAAGCGTAGAAGCGTCATTAGGGCAATCCTGATAAATGACAGGGACCCCCTTTTTCTGCCGTTCGCAAATGAAGAATTATTGGGATTTTAAATTAATTATCTCAATTCATCACTCCAACAATAGTTTAATAGAATCGCGTTCATTTGTACATTTTTAATTAAAAAGATGTTTCTAAATGTATAGATTATTAATAAATCCGACTAATTATATCTCTTATTGTACCGGTTAATTTATTAAAATTGTCAAAACATTTAAAATACACAGAATTCATGGAATGTTTGTTCTTACTATACGTATATTGTTTTTATTCCCTGTAAAGTAATTATGAATATTTAGTTTAAATTTAATAAGCTCTTGAAAATAAGAAGGGGCTAAATTATTTACTATCTTATAAACAAAAACCATTGTTTGAAAGTATCATCTTATATAATAATAATAATAATAATCGAATTGTGATTGAATAATGAGTTGGTAAATTGGGATCAAATTTGGATTTGACTCGACTTGATCTTGCCGAAAGTTAAGAGCTTAAAGCGTTTCATTTCTTGTTAATTGTAAATAAGAAACAACATTACTGTACTTTAATTTTATGGTTATTTTAAGGTTAAAATAAATATCATTACTTTGCTTATCTTTATATAGAAAAAAAATATAAACCACCCCTAAATATAGTTAATGACCGATTTAACAATTATTCACTTAAGACATTATTTACCATTTTTATTACCTGAAAATCTTCCTTAATACTTTATGCAGGCTTAGAACTAACAATTTATAACATTACTCGCTTTAAGATTTTTTTTAAATATATATTACTTTATTTTCAATTAATTAAATGTATTTATTCAGATTTTTCTTTATATAAAAAAAGATTATATTAAAATTTACTTTTAAAAACATTCATCACCAATTTTTTGCAAGAAGCACATAAATATTTGTTGACTCTGTTTCTATGCCCATAAACTCTTCTGCTATTTCAATATTTCACCACAAAATAGGAAAATTTCAGTTAAAAATCACACGAGCGCACTTAACATTAATTTCTTCAATGATTTTTTCCACTTTACTAGAATAATATGCTAACAATATGAAAACAAGAGGTACTATCACACTACCCTGAGGCATACCTATAACAATGTTTAGTTCATTGTTTCTTAAATTCTTCCCATTTAATATTTCTATTTTCACTCGTTAAGAATTTAAAAACTTTAAACGTATTTAATTTCCCTGTCAATTTCATTTTAAAACCACGGTACATTTCATTTATATGCTAATCTGTTAATTCCTATTTGACAATTGAATTGAAACAAAATTTCAGGTTGATGACATTAAATCAGTTTCGATTTTTGCCATAATCAATTAAAATTTGATTTGTTATCCTTGTAGGCCCAGACTAACTGTTCAATTTCATATTGTAAAAACATACACATTATTTCCGTATCATAAAACTATTACTTAAAAAATCTATGTTACAATCGCCCGATTAAAATACATTTTATGTTACCAGTAGAATGTATTTCACAGATATTTGCAAGATCTAATTAACCACTGACTTGCACCACGATTGATTTTAAAAACTTTATACTTATAATTATCTTTCAACACAAAAGTCTTATGCATTACAAACTTTAAGTTATCCTTTATATAGATCACACCACCTGCATATTGATTTGAAGAACTAACTTAATTTTAACGATTCAATTTAATCTCAGAGTAATTTAACAGACGTATTAAGATTTCATCGTTTGTTCAATAGGCTTTGGGCATTTAGGTAAATAATATCAATTTTAAAAAGGATATTAGGGTCATTTAATGTTTACTGATCTTTATTAACAATGGTAGGCTTATTGTTAATAAATTTTATTGTTATGGATTTTTTACCTTCCCTAACGAGGTTTTTGATTCTAGCTCTAATTTTTTTTAAATAATCTTGTTCCGCTTTTGTTTGATCGGGTGCAATTCTAATTCCAGGGATTTCAACTAATTTGTTTTTAAGAACAACTTTAGCATCTTCAGATGATTGCGTTATAACTTTAATTGGACGAGTTTTGCAGCACCAAACTTTCCAAGTCTTAAACAGTTTTAGATTGATTTTGTTGAGTTTTTTTGCCAGATTCATTATCATTGAATATTATATTAGAGGCTCCTTTTTATCTAACATTTCTGAAATAATGTCTTTTGTTTCTGATATCGCAAGTGAATTAGCAACACATTGTCATTTAAAATTTTATCGATATTTTCTTTAATTCCGACGAACTTCCTGATAAGTTTGGCACTTTATAAAAACCGTTTTCACGTTCTTCACACCAAAATTATAGTTTATCTTTACTTTTTAATCAATTTATTAAATATTTAACCCTGACCTTACGCTGCAGCCATAAAATTCCTTTGTTGCACATTTCCTTATGTAAAGTATTTATTGCATTACATTTAGAATAGGGTAATAACTTTTTGAGATTTATTATTATAGTTCTATATTTATCAAGACGAGTCTTTCATGCAAAACCAACAAAAAGCGATCCACTCCGAATTTCCTGTCAAAACAATAATAACCATTAGATTGATGCGGGGCTTAACGTTCCAATTCCAAACGAATTAACACATTTTAGTTACACTGGTGCCACCTCGAATCTTTTCTACAAACTAATAATAAACCGTTTTTCGTTTCTAACTTTTAAGAATCAGTACAAAAATGATCTCTTTGCATTAATGAAGACATAAGAAAGGGGCAGCTCGTATGTCGCATACCATCGGCAGATGTTCATTAGTGCATAAAAGCAATGTTAGTTGTTATGACTAAGAACACAGAAATGACATTCATGTACGTTTACATTTCGTGCTCGAGGCGCAGCATTGAAAACACATTAGTTGTTCTACAGGACGTAGCGAAAAATAAACACCGACGCTTAATGTGGCTTAAAATGTGTGCTTATTTCCCTATTTGCATGAACTTTGTTGTTAATTGCAAGTGTAGGAGTTTGTAGCTTGTTTTTGGCCATCCGTGATAATTAAATCATAGAGGGTCGAATCGGCAGAACGGAAAGGTCAAGATAATAACTTATTTTAGCTAGGTGTAAATTTTTTTAGAAATTTGAATTTCCCATTCTAATTACAATTTGTAATAATGTTTACATTAATTAAGCAAATGTTTTAATCAGTACTGTAGGAAACTACTCACTACTAATTTCCCTTACTTTAATAATTAATTGCGCCTGGTTTTAAAATTTTATACTTTACCTAAAACCTAAAAGGACATAATAAAATTCGTTTGTGTTTTCCTGTAATTAGATAGTGAGGAAATCTGTTTGGATGATTGTCTAGTCTAGTGTTATATCTAATTGATGAATTTTTAATTTGTGTTTCACTGTTGATTCCGAGATTGCGTGTAATACCGTGGTTAGGGACAAACCACGACATTCAACTGAAACACTTTTATTTTCAATATTTCCATGTTGGATGTTAAGACATGCTTAAAGAGATAATCACTGACGGAGAAACAATTTGGCTAAAAATCAACGAAAATTAAACAAAGATACCGAGGTTTGGAAAAATAAAATGGTAAAAATCGGTGGAACGAGTTTGAAGAAATGAAAATATATAAATACTCAGGTGTCACGATTCATAATACAGGAGACAATAACATGGAGTAGAAGAACTAAATAATAGCTGAAAATACAGCATATTATGCGCCTAAAAACTAAACGTATATAAGACAATAATCAGACCAATAATGATGTATCAGAAATGATGATACTAACAAAGAAAAAAGAAGAAAAATTAAGAATAACAGAGAGAAAAATATTGATACAAAACTGGGGTCTGTAAAAATGAACGAAAATGATACAGAGTAATAATGAATCATGAAATTTTAGAAGAACTAAAAGGAAAAAAAGTAATAAAAAATACAATAATACAGCTAGTTAAATGGACGGAAGGAGACAAAGCGGTAATCTACAACATATTGTCCTGGAAAAAGAAGAAGCAGAAGAAGATGTAGCAGACCAAGATCCAAATGGTTAAAAGAGGTAGAAGAGGACCTTAGCAGAGCTGGAATAACAAACTGGGAGAGGAAAGTAGGAAATGGGAAAAATTGAAAGAGGTCTGTTAAAAAATATAAATGAAGAACCAATGCAGTTATCTTAGCTCAATACTTAGTTGTTTGGTTTGGAGACGATACGCTACTTCCATGTCATACATCCGTATAAATTTCTATGTATTTGATTTCGTTTTGAATTTGTGATAATTCATGGTTTAGATGATTGGACAATTTTGTTTGCCAATAGTGAAAGTTATTTGATTTTAGTTTATTAGCTTTGATTGGCCATTTGCTTCTCCAGGATTTGTGATGCAATGTTTTAATCTTCGTGGGATACAGAAGCGTTTCAAGTACAATGCCTTGAGGAACTCTGGCTTCAATTTGGTGAAAGTAATTTTACGTCCCCATGATTGTTAACGAGGAAATATCGATTGGCAAGGAAATATTTAAGAATGAGAAAGTAGTTTTTTTAATTTATATAAAAGATCAGTATACCATTGGCAGAAGTATGCATTAGATCAGCAAAATATGCAACACAAATTTGTTTTCCTTAAAATCGTGATGTCAAATCCAAATAATTTTTTGTGCCACTATATATGACATTATTAAGCTACATTTGTGTACACAAAACGTTACTCCCTTAATATTTTTCTTGTTTTTGAATGATAACACTACATTATTTTCTTTCTTTCCAGACATGTTACGAAATGGAAAGGTACCTGAAAGACGAACCCAAAATAAAATCGTACAAAAAGCTACCATCGGACGTCGAAAGGACGTGGTACGGTTACGACTACAGCGACAACCATTTCGACGCTTTCAGTTCGGCAAGTTCGCCGATGTCCTGGGATGGCGCACTTTCCTGCGCCATTTTGGTCAAACAGGAACCCATTGACGACGAAGTAAGCATTAGTTTTTTACTTTTAACATCTCTCGAATAGATTCATTTGTAACACTAGCTTGTCAACACACTTGTGGATTATCACGACGGTTTGCTTGTTGCTCCAGCTTCTACACATGGAAATGCGTTTTTCTTTTTAGGAAAGACACACGATGGCCTCTTTTCATAACACGGCCACGTGGTCCAAATATATTCCACAAATACAAGCCTTGGTGTGCTGCAAACGGTATCCAGTTGAAGTAACTTTGGTTTCTTTGCTACAATATTCTTCACCATTGAAGTGTGAATTTATTTGCTCAGATTTGTTGGTCAATCAATTTGTTGTTTTGTTGCAGGAAGAAGAAGACGACGACGACGACAGCGACTTGCAGTTGCGACTGTCGTCGCGGAACCCCGCCACCCTGACGCCCCCTTCTAGCCCCGAATCGGGCCAGGGGGGTCTCAGCAACGAGAGTTCGAGCGCGAGTGACTTGGACGTTTGCGGTTTGCGCATCTCTAACCGGAACACTATCGTGCGAGTACGCGCTTCCGGTTTAACGCGTTACATTTCGGTGGTGCCGTCTAGGCCGCCCCAGGTTAGTAATAGTAGTTCTAGTGGTAGTATATCGACGTCTTCGCCGCCTCAGAAACACCATTCCCGATTGGACCATTCGCCCGACTCCAAGAGGCGGATACACAAGTGCCAATTTCTCGGTTGCAAGAAGGTCTACACCAAGAGTTCGCATTTAAAGGCTCACCAGAGGACGCATACAGGCAAGTACCAACTATTTGTCCACTAAAGTCACTCCCTTTTTATCTTAAACATGTATAACTTTAATATCGCTTTTAGACGGAAAGGTCTTCCTACCAAGTGCAAAAAAGACAGGTGACAAAAATACTTTTTGGCGGATAAATCGTGACGTCTATATTTTTATATTACAGTTATATGTACAAGTTTTCGAAACTTTATATCTTTGAGTACCTACCTAAAATATCTCTTTAGTACAATATTGTTATTGCTTTTCAATTTCTGGAATATATTTGTACCATATGCTAAAGCTTTTTTTTTGTTAGCCGTCAAATTTCGTTATTTTCTTCTCTCACCTATTAATTCTGTCAATTATCTTACTTCATCATGTGTCAAAGCATTTTTTTGTCGTTTCGTATTCATTCTCAAAGATACCATCTTTATATTTTTTGAAGATTCTCTATACTCCGCGTTTTCATTGATAAACTTCATTTATTCAATAATATCTTTCTATAGCTCTGGGTAATAAAATTTGCCTATGATATTTGTCAGATTTGTTTTCTTCTATTTGTCAAAATTGTTCCAACCGTCAGTAATAAAATTTTAAGAAAACCTTTTTTGTATTCAAATTATAAATCGCCTGATGTAAGTAAATTTTTCACTAGATATCTCACGAGTTAGATTTATTTGTGAAATATTTCATTCCATCATCGGTTAAACTTCTCTGCATTGATTTACCAATATTTTCTCTGTGTATCAAAATTTTTTCTCCCAACATTAATTTTCTGTGGATATTGAGTGTGATGTTCTCTCATCCATTTAGGATTTTTTTGCCTAATATCTAATTCTGTCTGTTGACTTCACCGTTTAAAGTATATGTGCATTCATCAGAAAAAATAACGTTTTTGCGAAAATTGGATCATTACCACACTTATCCATCAAAGTTTCGCTAAATTCCATTCTACGATCCGAATTGTTATCTGATAGTTCTTGAACATGGTGCATCTTAAAGGGATGCCACTTTTCATGTTTTAATACATTATAAATATAAGTCAAAAGAATATCATGTTCTCGACTAGCTTGCCGAACGCTGTTGTGTGGATTTTCTTCCATAGCCAATAAAACGTTTAATTTAATATCCCCGACAAGTTCTGGACGGTAGTTCTGGATTTAGGTAGATCTCCTACTGTAACCTACCTACCCCTGGGTACTAGTTAATTTGAAAAACACAAAGAAACTTTAATAATTTAAACCCATCCCTCTCCCCTTTTCCCGATATTTCTATATTTACCTTTATTGGCCTTTCTCCTCCAGTGGTGATCGTCTAGTTAAAAGTTTTGTTTGTATTTATATTCCCCACGTTGTATAAAAATTAACCCAAATCCTTTTTACAAAGTTTGGCGCAAATTTGCGAATGAAATCAAACACAAGAAACCATTTAACTTGATTTATTTAATACTTGTTTAAATGGAATAGACATCGGAAATTTGAATGCCTCATTGGGACCTCGTGGGGCCCCGCTCAGTAAAACCGGCCACAGGCCATTTGCCATCAAATATGTACAAGTTCAGTTATTTGTACTTTGATATACAGCAGATATACTCAAGTTTGGATTCTCTTTAAAGTACTAGAGATGGTTTCTAGGTGCCCCTACTGAGTTACGGCCGGATCAATACCGACGAGTAACCCTTATGTTCAGGCCCACCTAGGCAGGGAAATTATTCTAGGTAATCCTACTGAGGTAGGGCCGGATCAGTACCAGCGTACTACCCCTCATGTTCAGAGTTACCTAATGTTGCAGAATTTGAGAGAGTTAAGAGAGTCCAACCCTGTAGTAACATCGACCATATTTATGTGAATCAGTGCAAACAGAACTTAGCCAACCGCCGTGTCGTTCACCCCTAATCAGCTGGTAATTTACTATAGGTCGAGGGTAAACTAACACTTCGGTCGCACCAAATTCGTAGTATCTTTATGTTGGTACAATTTAAAGGCAAATGTTTCCTGTGTCCCATTCCATGGGCAGGACACAAGTGGAAATCCCAATATTTGTCTATATGTACATTTATTGTTACATTACTACTAATTGCTAGGTTACTTTGGATAATTCACTCACCGTGAATTGTTAGCCCAACATCAGATACACAGACCATAGGGAGTATGTCTTCAGTTAGTGGTTCCGACATGTCAACGGCGTCGCAATGTAATTGAGACGTCGTTTGAGTTTGAAAGAAAAGAGGTGCCGGTCAGAGTACCGGCAAATAAAGGGCGTCGAAATTTGGCAGAAAATATGTTCGTCAGAACGATGCGATGGGCGTCGGTCTCGTACGGATTTGCTAGCGTTGTCAGAGCGTCGGGACGGCTGGAACGTTGTTGACGATATATAATACTGATGATTTGAAGTTTAAAATTGAACTATCTCGAGCTCTTTTGAGCTCGGCTTTTTATACTGATTTTAATTACCGACGATGCATATTCCCACAGTGTCGCCAGACTTATTAATTATCTATTAATAAATTCGTGTCATTTTTATAGTTACGTTTGTTATGGCTGGAATAGAATTTTGTATGAAACTAAAATTCATTTTTATGTGTTTTATGGTTATGATGTCTGGGGGTACATGTAATGTTTAGAAATCGAGTTTGTTTTATAAACATCTAAAAGAATACTGAAATTCGTGGGAATAATTCTTCCTAAGAAAAACGGATTTGAATGTAAATGATTTAAATTTCTTTATAAAATGGGAATTATAGAAAATTATGACGCTACCTGGGTCAGGTTGGTCACACACACCCCCTAGATGTTAATTGCGTAGTAACATTGAAGATGTTTAGTAATTAACATCTGATAATGGTTAATCGGTCTGTATATTCGTAGTGGGCCAAAAAAAATCTGTTACACAAAGTGAACTTATTGAAACACAAAAGAACATAAAGAACATAAAAAAAAATTATCTAAAGACAAATACAATTTATCAGAATAAAATTTAAAGTAAAATTGAACTTACGTTACAACACTATAAAATTTGGGGATATTAACAAAAAATTTAATCTATAATTGCGATAAATTTGAAATAATAATATAGATAACACAGCTTACGATCATTACAATTTACACTCCGCTTTTATGTGTCACAACACTTACACTTGTTGCGTTGTATTTTTTCATATCTTGGCACTTCCAGCTCCAGGATATCTCGACTTCGTCCATAGGGTCTAGGTCTACGTGGGTCTTTTGGTGTCTCCTGGTACTTCGACACAACCTGCTGGTACTGCGACAAAATCTCCTGGACATCACGTCCAGGGGTCAGTGGGCGTCCAGTCTCTCCATACCTCACTTCCATTGTACCGTCTGCTTGTTTTTCGAATGTGAGCTCATTTATGTGTTTTCGAGCCCACATTCTGTTTTTAAATTTTCTACTGACTTCAGTCCGTGTAAGTTTACTTGCCATGCTTAATTCTTACGAGATGTTTGAGAGATTAAACGGCAATGGGTAAATTTACCCTTTGGATGGAACACTTTGGTTTAAATAAATTTCCCCTTCTCACAGGTTTATACATTAATATGCCATCGATCTATCGTTTACATTTTCTTTTGGTGATTCTGAGTTATATGGTATATATTTCTTTTATGGGACTTTCATCCTAGTCGGAGTGGTACCGTAATAGATTGTCTGTATTATATGTTCCCCTTTTCTTTTTTCCGTCCAGTGTACTAATCTCGTACACGTTATCATGGGGAATACGTGTAATTTTATAAGGGCCTTCATATAACAATGCGAATTTTTCTACTACACCCTTTTCAGCGTCTGACACCGTATGCGTTTTTAATAAGACAAGTTCCCCTACTTTGTAGCTGACACAGTTACCCTTTTGCTGGCGAACTCTCTTTTCGGACATTTTCGTCAAATATTTTTGCACGTTTAAATTTAATTGTTCAAGAGGGGTTGGCGGTTCTTCTTTCCGATATTTGCTTATCACGTTATTGAGTTGGAATCTGGGACGTTTACCTTTTACAAGCTCCATGGGACTACATCCTGTACTAGAGTGTGGTATGCTGTTTAGACACTCTTCAAAGTCTGGGAGATACTGGGCCCATCTGGAATGTTTGTCATGGCAGTATGTGCGAAATAAACGTCCTAGTTCTTTCATATATCTTTCTGCGGGATTTGATTTTGCGTTCCTGATTGATGCATAGGTAAATTGTAATCCATTTTCGATTAATTTATTTTTCCAAAGTTTCGAGGTAAATTGTGTTCCATGATCACTAAGAATTCTTCTAGCTCCTACAGTGGGTACCACCCTTTCTAGTATTTTCTTAACAGTTACTGCAGCATTAGCTTTTTTTAAGGCAAATAGTTGTATATATTTGGAGAAGATATCAACTGCTACTAAAACGTAGGATACACCCCCTCGTCCTCTGGGCAATGGCCCATAAAAATCTACAGCAACTAGCTCGCCAACTTCCTTTGCGTGGATTGGTCTTAATGGTCCATGTGGTAGTTTATTTGGTCGTTTCGCCTTTTGGCATATGTTACAGGATTGGATGGACCGATTTATGTGTTTACGTATATTCTTCCAATAGAAATATAGTTGGATTATGGCAAATACTTTCCCTCCGGCAAAGTGACCCATTTCCTGATGGTACTGGTTGATGATTTTCTCTTGTAGTGAGCTTGGTACTACTATGGTTTTAAATTTTTTGAAATGGTCTATATGTAATAAGATACCCTCTTCGATAACATAATTATCCGCCACTCGTCTTATTGTTTCGTCATTTACTGATTTACCCTGTATATGTGCTATCATTCTTGATGTAAAATGATCATCTTCTTGTAATCGTTTTAGGTTTTTTAAATCGTTAATCAGTGACTTTGTTCCTTCGACTGTAAAACTTGCTAATATTGGTTCCACAGTTTCCTTCTTGATTTCTTCGGTATCTGCTGGATAGCGGGACAAGATATCTGCAATTATGTTCTCGGACCCCTTTATGTGTACTATAGCAAACTCAAACTGTTGTAGAAAAAGGAGCCATCTGGTTATTCTCTCATTTAGGAAGCGGCACTGTTTCAGGAATACAAGGGCATGATGATCGGTCTTAATGACGAAGGGGACTCCTTGCAGGTACAAACGGAATCTACCAACTGCATATACGATTGCTAAAAGTTCCTTTTCTGTAGTTGTATAATTTAGCTCAGGACCTCTGAGACTTCTACTGAGAAAACTCACTACTCCTTTCTCATTTGGTTTCAGTTCTTGGTATAGTACTGCACCTATACCATAGTGGGAACTGTCGGTCTCTAGATAATAGGTCTGTTTGTTATCTGGATGGATTAATGTTACAGATCGCAAAAATTGTTCCTTGACTTGGTTAAATTGGCTCTCTTCTTTGTCTTTCCATACCCATATAGCGCCTTTTTTTAAAAGAGTATATAATCCAGTAGTAAAGTTACTAAACCTGGGGCAAAACCTCCTGTAGTAATTGCAGAGTCCCAGAAAAGATCTTAAGTGTTTCTGTTTAGTTGGTTTAGGGAAGTTTTGTATTGCATTGACCTTTTCAGGATCCGTTTTAATACCATCTGGAGTTAGTATGTGGCCCAGAAATTTTACCTCATTTCGTACAAAATATGACTTCTCCAAATTAATTGTCATATTAGCTGCCTCCAATTTCTTCAGTACCATCTTAACATGTTCTAGGTGTGTCTCGTAGGTCGGTGAAGCAATTAATAGATCGTCAATATAGTTATGGGTAAAATCTCGAACTTCTGTACCCAAAAGTTGGTCCATACATCGAGAAAAACTTCCAACAGCAGTTTTCAGTCCAAAAGGTAAAACTTTAAAACAATAGCTCCTACCATTATAAAGGAAAGCAGTGTATTTCCTGCTTCTTTCATGGAGAGGAATTTGCCAAAATGAAGAAACGAGATCAATATTTGTAAGATAACTTCGTCCATGGAACTGTTGTAGAATTTCATCGATTGCAGGTGGACATTCGTTATCTGCAACCATCTGTGAATTTAGCATTCTAGCATCTAGACAGATCCTGATTGTATTATCCTTTTTCTTAACAATAGTTATAGGATTTGAGTATGGTGAGTCAGTTCTTTCTATCACCCCCTGGACTAACATTTCTTCTAATTTTTCATCTACGGCGGGACGTAAGGAATAGGGCACTGGATAGCTCTTCTTGACGAAAGGTGTCTCGTTTGTCATCTTAATTTCGTGTTTGTATACACAAGTCAGGCCCGGTTTATCTGAGAATAAGTGGCTGAATTGTGATAAGAGCTCATATAGTTTTTCTTTCTGATGATTATCTAAATTGCATTCTTCTGTCTTTTTACGTAATAAACACCTAAATTCTGTATCGGGCTGATTTCGTGAAATTGTAAAAATTTCAGCATCTTCTATTTCGGTAATGGTTTGTTCGGCTTTCTTTAGTATGAATTTAATCTGAATAGGTGGCGAGTTATCCTTATTTATGGTTATCGTCCCTTTTGCAAGACATATGGTACATTTATTTTGTTCTAACCAATCATTTCCTATAATGCAGGGTCGGACTAGGCCCGGGATGACGAGGCAACATAGGTCATACGTAACTTCGTTAACAAACATTTTTAGAAGAATTTGTTTGGTTACTCTCTTACTGCGTGGGCCGAATGCTCCCTTTATAAATATAGCCCGTAATGGTAGTGTCGGGATAAGATGAAATTTCGGGTCTTCAACCATCATCTTATTGTACAGATCATCAGAAATGCATGAAATTTCACTTCCCGTGTCAATCATGGCTCTTGTTGAAATATGGCCGAGGTTTATCGAAATCTCAGGAAGTAGGCTAATTTGTTCTTCATCGTTCTTCTTCCATTGGATATATGAAATCGTAGTTCGGCGTCTTTTATTTGCCAAATTTCCACAAGTTTCGGGAAGGTCAAATCTTCTTTTACGTATTATGTTAACGGGCATTATTCTACCTTGTCCATATTTTCCAAGGCCCGTACCTGGGGTCCACCCCATTTTGTGAATTAAATTCCACCCAATATGAGGGTCTAGAGGTGTCTGGCGGGGAGCATTGGCGATTGTCGAAATATCAATGCTCTTTCTGAGGGTCGTAGTGGATGGCCGGCTGGTTAGCTGTAAGGTCGAACATATTGGCCTCTTTAGCTCGACCTTTTCTCGTTTCCCGACACCTTATTGGGCTGATTTCCATTTACAGTGTCAGGTCCAGTTCTGATCTTCTTGTAAGGGTTGCGATTTCCAGCAAAATAGCCTGTTTCGTACCGACTGGGACCTGTAGCGGAAATATTGTCTTGTTGACGGAGGAATTGTGCTGCTTTGGCAATTGTTCTATTTTCTTTTAACATCCAGAGGGACTGGATATGATGTGGAAAATGTCTCATTATTTCTGAGAGCAGAACATCTTCTGGGATCGGTTTTGTTAGTAGACGTGCCAAACCAACATATTTAGCGAAATGGTTTTCCATCGAGTATCGGCCGTTAGTGGTCCATCTGTGGGAACTTATCTGGTGTCTAACTTTGTTTTGTTCGATATCAGACCAGTAAGTGTTGAGGAAATCTTCTTTAAAATCGCCAAAGTTTATCCAAGAGATTCTGTATATATTCGACCAATCTTCCGAACTTCCGGCGAGTGCTTCGAAGACGGTATCCAATTGTTTGTCGTAAGGAATTTCCATTTTTCTTATATATGCTTCAAGTTCCCCTATAAATCTTACAGGGTGTTTACTGCCATCTCCCTTGAACTTGGGAATTATTGGAGGCGGGCAAACGTATACTGGTCGATCACTTCTAGTTTCTGTGCTCACGAGTGATTCCACGCTGTTTGTATTATTTTGTTGGGAGACTACCGCTTCAGTTCTTCTTATTGACTGTTCCATCGCTTCTAAGGTTTCTTTATGCATGGCAATCATACTTTTTCCCATTTGTGTCTGGAATTTCTGTTGGGCCGCTAGGACTTCTTTTATTACATCCTGAAGTTTGTCCATGGATATCTTGATATCTGCCATGAGCTGCGTTAGTGTCCCTGTTGTGGGGGTGGGTACTGGTTCTGGCATGCTGTTGTGGCTTGTTGTTGCTTCTAATAAGTCGGAGTTCCTCTGCTCAAAGTTCGCTGGATCTTCTGCACATTAACAAAAATAAAAAAAGAGCATCCGTTCAAAAAAATAATAAATTTGTGTAAGGTTTCAAGGATTTCATTCACTTTGCACCAATTTATATAACTCTGCATCCTGGTCACGGCACCAGTGTAACCTACCTACCCCTGGGTACTAGTTAATTTGAAAAACACAAAGAAACTTTAATAATTTAAACCCATCCCTCTCCCCTTTTCCCGATATTTCTATATTTACCTTTATTGGCCTTTCTCCTCCAGTGGTGATCGTCTAGTTAAAAGTTTTGTTTGTATTTATATTCCCCACGTTGTATAAAAATTAACCCAAATCCTTTTTACAAAGTTTGGCGCAAATTTGCGAATGAAATCAAACACAAGAAACCATTTAACTTGATTTATTTAATACTTGTTTAAATGGAATAGACATCGGAAATTTGAATGCCTCATTGGGACCTCGTGGGGCCCCGCTCAGTAAAACCGGCCACAGGCCATTTGCCATCAAATATGTACAAGTTCAGTTATTTGTACTTTGATATACAGCAGATATACTCAAGTTTGGATTCTCTTTAAAGTACTAGAGATGGTTTCTAGGTGCCCCTTACTGAGTTACGGCCGGATCAATACCGACGAGTAACCCTTATGTTCAGGCCCACCTAGGCAGGGAAATTATTCTAGGTAATCCTACTGAGGTAGGGCCGGATCAGTACCAGCGTACTACCCCTCATGTTCAGAGTTACCTAATGTTGCAGAATTTGAGAGAGTTAAGAGAGTCCAACCCTGTAGTAACATCGACCATATTTATGTGAATCAGTGCAAACAGAACTTAGCCAACCGCCGTGTCGTTCACCCCTAATCAGCTGGTAATTTACTATAGGTCGAGGGTAAACTAACACTTCGGTCGCACCAAATTCGTAGTATCTTTATGTTGGTACAATTTAAAGGCAAATGTTTCCTGTGTCCCATTCCATGGGCAGGACACAAGTGGAAATCCCAATATTTGTCTATATGTACATTTATTGTTACATTACTACTAATTGCTAGGTTACTTTGGATAATTCACTCACCGTGAATTGTTAGCCCAACATCAGATACACAGACCATAGGGAGTATGTCTTCAGTTAGTGGTTCCGACATGTCAACGGCGTCGCAATGTAATTGAGACGTCGTTTGAGTTTGAAAGAAAAGAGGTGCCGGTCAGAGTACCGGCAAATAAAGGGCGTCGAAATTTGGCAGAAAATATGTTCGTCAGAACGATGCGATGGGCGTCGGTCTCGTACGGATTTGCTAGCGTTGTCAGAGCGTCGGGACGGCTGGAACGTTGTTGACGATATATAATACTGATGATTTGAAGTTTAAAATTGAACTATCTCGAGCTCTTTTGAGCTCGGCTTTTTATACTGATTTTAATTACCGACGATGCATATTCCCACAGTGTCGCCAGACTTATTAATTATCTATTAATAAATTCGTGTCATTTTTATAGTTACGTTTGTTATGGCTGGAATAGAATTTTGTATGAAACTAAAATTCATTTTTATGTGTTTTATGGTTATGATGTCTGGGGGTACATGTAATGTTTAGAAATCGAGTTTGTTTTATAAACATCTAAAAGAATACTGAAATTCGTGGGAATAATTCTTCCTAAGAAAAACGGATTTGAATGTAAATGATTTAAATTTCTTTATAAAATGGGAATTATAGAAAATTATGACGCTACCTGGGTCAGGTTGGTCACACTACGGTACCAAACTCCCTAATTTTTTTTTCAATTTTGCTCACTGTTGACTGACTTATAGATTATTCTGGATATTTATTATTAAACATAGCACATACTTCTTGTTGAGTTCGCATATTATCGCCACAACGAATTAACATAAGAACTTCAATTCTTTGTTTTATAGATAAAAGTATTTTTAAAGTGTCAACAATCAAATTTAGAATAACTATACTGGTACTACACTTCACAAGTCTCACTGTCATTAGTGAGTATTAAAGAGTGGCCTACTGAGTTATGGTCTTTAAATTTGCAATCTAAAAAAATAAAATATACAGAGTGTGCTATTTAAAAAATCGTCGATGACATCGTTACTCACAAATAGTTTACTCCGTACATTTAATTGTTATGTAAAAATACATTGAATTAAAATCAAAAACCGAAATGTCTCTGGATTTTTCCTCAAAATTATTTGTTAAGTTTAATATAAATTTATTCCATACTTTATGTACACACTGTATAATAAATCTAGATTTACTATTCTGTTAAATATTTTACTCCATCATCTATCAGACATATATTTGATTTATTATTTTTTTCTTTTCTTTTCACGTTCCTATATGGGAATTTGTTATGCTTATACAGTTCTCTTCCTTTTTTATTGGTTGCCAGACTTGTGTGGCAACCTACTTGCTTTTGTTTTTGTTTTCTGCCCTGTTTTGGGCGTCCTTCTTATTCCACCTACCTAAGATTGTTTTATATTGTAGGCTTTGGTTCCTTTATTCCTCTTCCTACCGTGAGGATTGTTTCCTCACAGTTATTTTTACATTTTTTAACAGTATCCAGTTGTTTCTGAGTCTCATACCTGCACTAGAAGTGCTCTTTTCTATTGAAGCATAAGTATTAACTATTAAAATATTAATTGTTTAATTTTTGATGTTAAGTTTACCACATTTTTTTGTTAATATTACTTAATTTTCACCTTTTACTTTTATCGCATATCAACTTTAACGATTTAATTATTGCCGTTTTATTAATTTTAACAAGGTAAGTTTATTGATTGTAGGCTCGAACATGTAGACCTTACGATGACTTACTCGTTCCTCTTTTTTATACATTAAATTATAATGTAGTAATTGGAGTTTTTTTAGTTAATTTTTTTATTAAAAACATTTGATTGTTGATTTCACCTTGACTGTTATCGCTCCTCTTTGAATTTGCTACAAATAAAATCAAACCTAATATTATGATAATAATCTGTTATCGCGGCAATTAATTCCAATATCGAAATCGAACAGACTGGCGGTGATTTTTGATAGTGACCTCACAACTGACCTAGGAAACTTGTCGGTTAGACGGGATTGCGTTTCAGTTACTATTAGATTAGTCGCTAGTTTTTGGAGGTCAATGTCATGGCTGAGACCAGATTTAAGTTTTTATCTATTCGGTTGGTGCGCTTATCTTGGCCCGTACACCAGGTGTTAGGAACGCGAAGATTTTTTTATAGATTACGAGATGCCAACATTTTTTTTAGCGGATTTTGCCGGGAGACGGAGAGGAGTTCTAAAAATAAAATAAGGAAGAACGTTTTATTCCCAAAAATAATTGTTCGAGTGAAATTTCTTCGTTTAAAAATTGTTCTATGGAACGTAAATAAATGAAAATTATTATTAAAGTTCACGAACCCGAATTGCACATAGAAGGAGGGAAAAAACCGAAAGTCCATTAATATAATGAAAGCCGTGGAGTCCCAGAGCGAGTGCTACATTTTCGGTCGGTTAAAACGGCATCGGCGCCGCTTCGCGTTATTTTAACGCGCCGATTAACTTCATTAAAACTCGCATTCCAAGTTTGGACTTATGATATCATCAGTTTAAAAGGTTATCTGCCTGAATGCTACTAATTGCTAAATGAAAATAAACCGTTTATTCCTGCGAGTTCATTCTTGTGATGAAATATGTATCGGACTTTTATCAATATTAATCGGTGTATATTTTAAGAAAATAATGGCCAAAATTATCGGGAGCTTTCTTATTGGACTAAATTCGACTTGGTTAAAGCATCTTTTCTGTTTGCTATTTCCAGGCCTGACAAGCTAAGCAAAAAATTGAAAATTAAGTTTTTCACAATAGGGGGGCAAACTGCGACTAGCAAGTTCTTTATTTTAGAGTTCGACCTTGCATAAAGCGCCGTAAGATGAGATATCTTGATTGGCTAGTAATATGAATGCGTAGAATTGTTTGAAGCATATACCAGGCAAGCGAAAAATAACTAAAAAATAATTAATCTTACATACACGATGTACTTTTTTGTCTAAAAAAATTGCAGGAGTGATTATTACTTGAAGGAGTCCCATGTAAGGGTCGAAACTTGATTTTTACTTATTTACTTTAGATATAATTTTAAAGATGATCACTCACTGGAGTGATACTCTACATGTCATTCTCCTGCCAAAACAAACGCTTAGTGCCCAATGGGCAGATTGCAGATCTCTGAGAGTTTAATAAAAGAAAAAAAAACTTATTTACTTATTTCGACCCATGGTAAATTTGTAGTACGGGAATTTTTGGAGAAAATAAATTGTGACTATAAACAATTTATTTTAAAATTTAAAAATGTATATTTTGCCTACTAATTATATCCAGTAATTATTATTGTTATATACCTAAAATGTAATTATATCCAAACGGTGTTGTATCTCAAAAAAAAAAAATTATATGGTTTTTTCCTTTAAGAGAAGATGAGAGAGCACCAATTATTTTAAAATGGGATCTGGGTATTTTTATTTTTATTGTATAGGGTGGGCCAAAACTTGATGCCAAACGAATCTAATTTCAAATTCTTGGTTTGTGAAAACCATTAAAAATGTGAAAAACTATGAGAATCTTGACTTTTCGATTATATTTATGGTTTTTATCCAAATTCAATGGTTTTTATGCGTTTAAAATCCAAAATTACAATTTTCTATTCTACACAAAGACATGATAATCCAATTTCAAAAATTACCTTTAACACATCAAACATTTTTTTGTCCACCCTTTTAATGAAAATAATTAAAATATCTTCATTTGATTTGAAATACAGTACCACAAAAAAATAATGTATACTATGAATTGTTTAGGCATAAGAGACCAAGAAAATAGTTATAACTTATCATGTATAAAATAAAGAAAAATACTTTTTGAAAAAATAAATTAAGAAATATTTAGCAATTACTTAAGATAAATTTGTCATTTGACTTTCGTCGAATAAACATCGTATCGATAGCAGTCGAGTGAAGCGACAAAAACGCAAACGGAATAAAAACGCGATAGCAGTAAGCTTGTTAAAATTGTTAAATAGTCCGGACGCTTTTTAAAATATTTCGTTTTATGCGTAAATAGTCGAAAATAACGGGTCTCATGTCTCGCGAGTGAGCCCGGCGACCTGTGTGAAAGTTGCAAGTTATCGTGAGAATGATGCAATCAAGTATTGCGATGCAAACACCCAATGAGGCGTTACTAATGCAAAAAAATAATGCACTCTTTCAGGAGAATTATGCGAGATCGCAAAATGAACAACAACTGTATACAGTATGGAAAAAAACTGAAGCAGAAAAAGGGAATGCCGAGAAAAGGGCCACCCACTTAGAAAAAGTAGTTGAACAGCTACAATTAAAATTAACAGAATTAGAAAAGAGATTTCCAGAGCAAAAACAAACTCAGAGAATCGAATATGCAACTGATGAAGAGGAACTAGCTGAAGAAACAGAGTGGATTCGTGTTAAAGATCGGAAAAAGCGTAGAATGAATACATCGCTGACCCCTCCGCAAAAAGAATCAAAAGTACCACAAAAAGTGGTTGAAAAGACGAAGAAACCACAGCTACCACCGCCAATAATAGTGGAAAAAATCACCAGATTTCCTGAATTACATGAAATAGCTAGAAAGAATTCCAACAAATTCAACATAAAAGTACTAAGCGACACCAGCGCAAAAATTAACTTTGAAAATGAAGAAGATTTCAAGAAAGTTGTCAGAAATTTAAATGAAAATAATTACATGTGGCACTCATATGAAAATAAGCAAAACCGACCAATCAGAGTTATGGTCAAAAAGCTTCATCACACTGCTGGAAAAGAAGCCATCATGCAGGACCTTACAAGGAGAGGGTACAAAATATTGGATGTAATACCAAAATTAAGATATAAAACAAAACAGCCGCTGAACATGTTCATGCTAGTATTTAGCAACGATGAAAATTTAAACAAAATACATGAAATTACCGATATACTCAATATCAAGGTAATAATAGAACCACTGAGAAAGACAAGATTAGTACCGCAATGCAAAAGATGCCAGTCATATGGACATACTCGAAGATACTGCGGCAAAGAACCCAGATGCGTTAGATGCACTGCAAAACACCTAACAGTCGATTGTGATAAACCAAGGAACGCAAAACCAAAATGTGTAAACTGTGGTGGAGAACATCCGTCAAGTTACAGAAACTGTATCGTTGCAAAGGAGATGCAGAAATTAAAGAATAATAATCAAAACAAAAAAAATATTAATAAGAATCTACCAAGACAACCACAAAGAGAACAAAGAAGAATGAGTGAAATTCCAACTCCAGAAGAAAGAAAAAAGACCTTTAGTCAGGTACTATCTAGAAACGAAGAACAAAAAAACGAACAAAACAAATCAAATATAGAACAAACTCTACAGCACATACTAGAGAAACTATCCAATCTGGACGAAAGAATAACCAGAATAGAATACAGCACCAAAGGAGCTATACCAAAAAGGGTTTCTAATGGCGGTAAATAGTCTACGAATCCTAGAATGGAATGCTAATGGGCTATTACAGCATCAATTAGAGCTGCAAGCCATATTAGAGATAGAAAAAATTGATATATGCCTCGTTTCTGAAACACATTTCACAAACGAGTCATACGTTAGATTTAAAGGATATAAAGTGTATCATACCATACATCCTGACAATGACTCCAAAGGAGGTAGTGCAGTCATAATAAAAGACAGTATTAATCATTACCAAGAAATGGATTACAAGACAAGAATAATACAAGCTACATCAGTAAACGTAAGAACAAAAACTTATGAGATAATTGTCACAGCGATCTATTGTCCGCCCAGGCATACTATCAAAAAAGAACAATACATTGAGTTTCTAGAAACACAAGGCTATAGATTCATCATAGGGGGTGATTTCAATGCCAAACACACTCATTGGGGATCAAGGCTCATTACAACTAAAGGAAGAGAACTCTTTAATGCAACTAAACAGTTGAATTGCGAAACCTTATCAACAGGAAAGCCAACATATTGGCCTACCGATCTGAATAAAATTCCAGATTTGATTGACTTCTTCATAACAAGAAATATATCAGTAAACTACATGCAAGTAGAAGAGGCATGGGATATGAACTCTGACCACTCTCCCATCCTACTTACACTTAGTCATACAAAGGCAAAACCCTCCAAGTCTTGTCAACAGGCAAACAGACTGGCGGAGTTTCCAAATTCTGCTGGAAGAACAAATTAATCTCTCAGTAAAACCTAAAACAAAAGAAGAGATAGATAAGGATGTCGAGTTACTGAACAACTGCATCCAACAAGCTGCATGGGACAGTACCCCTAATTTAATTGCAAGAACAAAGGGCAATAACTACCCAAAGGAAATAAGAGAACTGATTCGCGAAAAGCGCAAGTTAAGACGGAAGTGGCAACAAACTAGAGCACCAGAAGACAAAACTAGATTGAACAATGCCACCCAGCAGCTGAAAAGGGATATTCAGAGTATGAAGAATAATGCTATAAGCGAATATTTAACAGATTTGACAAACGATAAAAATACAGATTACTCATTATGGAAAGCGACTAAAAGACTAAAAAGACCAATTGTCCAAAATCCACCAATCAGAAATGAAGATGGAAGTTGGGCTAGAAACAATCAACAAAAAGCAAATAGATTTGCAGAGTACCTAGCAAACACATTTACAGCCAACGAAGGAGAAGAGCAACTAGGTCAAATAATATTAAATCAGAACAATTTGGAAATAACCCTTACTACTCCGAAGGAAATATCCACAATGATCAAAGAAAATATCAATCCGAGGAAAGCACCTGGATTTGACCTAATTACAGGTGAAATACTTAAACACTTACCAAAGAAAGCTATAGTTAAATTAACATATATTATCAATGCAGCCTTCAAACTCAAGTATGTACCTATCTTGTGGAAAGTAGCTGAAGTTATAATGATTCCCAAACCAGGGAAGCCACCAAATGTAGTATCATCTTACAGGCCAATATCTCTATTACCAGTGATATCAAAACTATTTGAGAAAATACTACTGAAAAGATTAAATCCTATACTTGAAGAAAGAAAGTTAATACCATCGCATCAGTTTGGCTTCAGAGAAAGTCACTCCACCATAGACCAAGTACACAGGATAACTGATGTCATAGAAAAATCATTAGAAGAAAAGAAGGTCTGCTCCTCTGTCTTCTTAGACGTGGCTCAGGCATTTGATAAGGTTTGGCATGAAGGACTCAAATACAAATTGAACAAACTCTTGCCTAAACAATATGCACAACTATTAGACTCATATATATCACACCGAGCTTTTAGAATAAAGCAGGAAGATGTTTATTCAGATCTAAAAGAAATTAATGCGGGTGTGCCACAAGGAAGTGTGCTAGGACCAGTCCTGTACCTGCTGTACACTAGTGACATCCCGCAGTTAGACAACGATACCATTGCTACATTTGCTGACGACACAGCCATATTGGCCATAGGCAATAACCACGAAGAAGCAGCAAATAACCTGCAGACATCACTTAATAAAATTAATAACTGGACGAAAAAATGGAGAATTACCCTAAACAAGAATAAATCGGTACATGTTAATTTCACAAACAAAAGGGAACAATATGTACCAATCAGAATAGATGATGAACAGATACCACATGCTAACACAGCAAAATACCTGGGACTAACTCTAGACGCGAAGCTTCGCTGGAAAGCTCACATCAAAAAGAAACGTGAAGAACTCGGAATTAGATACAAGAAAATATATTGGCTGCTGGGAAGAAAATCCACTCTGACAATATACAATAAATTATTAATATATAAACAGATCTTAAAACCGATATGGACCTACGGGATCCAACTATGGGGTTGCGCTAGCGAAAGCAACACCCAAATCATCCAGAGATTCCAAAATAAAGTGCTGAGGAACATCGTCGATGCACCCTGGTACTTCCGAAATAGTGACCTCCACCGGGACTTGGAGATGGACAATGTTAAACAGGTAACCACCATATTTGCCAAGAGTCATGAACAGCGACTCTTAGATCACGTGAATGTTGAGGCAATCCAGCTCCTCGACAACACCAACCAGACGAGAAGACTCAAGAGGACAAAGCCATTTGAGTTAGTTATTTAAGTGCCTAGTGTAAAAGCAGAGCAAAGTGCGAAATTTTATACGATAGTGTTAGTGTTATTTTTAGTACAATCTAAGGAACTTCTACTGAGTAAGACCCTTAGTTTTAAGACATTCGTAGTAATTTAGGCTAGAATAAAATTGTTCATTGATCGCGCTGATGATCAGATCACAATGATAAGAAATTCCCTAAAGGTGTTTCTAAAAAAAAAAAAAAAAAAAAAAAAAAAAAAATATCTATTTACTATTGGCTAGATCAGATTATTTTGTTGTCTCTTTACCGAGTATATATATAGCGAATGTCGCAATAGTTTTCAAAAAAAAATCTCTAATTATTCCTTTATTTACCATTTTTTTATGTGGCTATAGACACTATTTCAGTACTTGGAAATCTGTAATGTAAGAATATTTTTTATTAAATAAATTATATAGTACGGTAATTATAGAAAATATTCTTATGATAAATATATAATAATTGTTTGCTAAAATTAGGTGCTCAATAAGAAAAAAAAGCAATTAGTGCTCACCTCAAAATTCATTGGAAAAATGCGAAGGCAGGTTGTGGTTATTTATTTGAAGATGTAACACAATTAGTATTAAATTGTAGATATTTGGTTCTGCCCCCTTTTAAAGAAACAAAACTATCATTTAAGACATTATTTATATACTAATTTCTTAAATATACATTTTAATTAAACCAAACTAATCTGAAATTGTAGATCTTCGAAACATTAAATTAAAATATAAAAAATATAAAAATTTTTTGAAAATAATAATCCTTTATTTTTTAAATTAATTTTATTTTCGCTGAAGGGGAAGGGAAGGTACCAATTTTTTTCAATCTATTTTGGTATTAATAAAATATTTAATTTGATACCATTTTGGTTTTATTAATTGATGACTATGTTTTCCTTGAAAAAATTTCTACTATATTCTCGGCATGTTTTACTAAATATATTATATAATAAATAAATTTAAATACTATTAAAAAAGTTTCAGTTGCATTCTTATGAATAAAATCTAACTAAAGGCTAAACTGGATAATTTCCACAAAGCAAAAGCAACACTTAGTCACGAACTATGATAATTTATGTGTATTTCTCCTCAGAATTCCAATGATATCACTTTTAGTACACAACTAATTTATTTTTTATTGAACGTATGTGGGCGATGGTAGATCAGTCAATGGTGTATGACATAACATTTGTGAGTCAACAGTTTAAATACCAAAGGCACCTTCTAAATTCACTCTCGCTAATTCGGGTAATTTACTCAGGGATACGGGTCATTCTTCATTAAAAACACGTACACGGAATATATCGTTTTCCTACAACAAATAAATAGTGTTTTATTAATTTTGGTTCATTTATTTTTTTTTTTTTTTTCAGGGGAGAAACCGTACAAATGCTCGTGGGACGGTTGCGAGTGGCGGTTCGCCCGGTCGGACGAACTGACCCGCCACTACCGCAAACACACCGGCGCCAAACCGTTCAAGTGCCGCCACTGTGACCGCTGCTTTAGCAGATCCGATCACCTGGCGCTGCACATGAAACGACACACCTAGGCGCCGCCGCCGCAGCCGCCTCCCGGCGCTCGCCGCGGGGGCGGGAGGAGCGCCCCGCCGCATCACTGCCAGTTACCTACAGTTTGTGTAAGTTTTCATTTATAACATCTCTTATACACACATTTTATAACAAAAGAAAACTAAAAAATAATATAAAGTAAGGATAAATACCAAGAAAAGATTTTTTTTGTGATAGGTTAGAATGTTGTAAAGTTTTATTTATGTGTTGTCATTTTTCTAAAGTTTACAATTTTTATTAAGTTTAAAGATCCAATATTCGATCCCGAGACTGTAAAAAATGGGATTTTATTCATATCAAGAATATCAAGATATGTTAATTAATCTAATCCGCGATGTTTTGTATCACTGTTCCAAAGTTTGTTGGTAACGTGTAGTGTATTACTTAAAAAAAGTAGTGGTATTTCTATTCTAAATTGCTAAGCTTCAATTTTAACTCCATATACGAGTTCGTCCAATATAAGTACCTACTTGTAAATGTTATGAACTTTATAAGAAATGGGTATTTAAATATTATATATACCACGTATAATCACTTGATATTTGAGGTAGTGAAGTTCAGCCGGCCAAATAAAGTCGTTTTAATCAATCGCACCCGCATTTTCAAGTATTTGACTTGAGTTTCTATGATTGTAAATCGTTTCCCTTCTAAGTTCTCAGGCAGTAGCGCGTATCATTGATTGTTTTCTTAAATTGTTCATTTTTCTCTTCTTTAAAAACAGGGGATTTCGGAGACCGTAGCTAAATAGTGAAATATCACAAGATCACGAAATTCCACAAACGAGTAATGACAATTATGTACTTAAAAATAAAGATTTACACATACAAACGCAACAAGTTCGTACTCAAATTCTGAGGAATAATCTTCATTTAGTCTAATGAGGTGGTAATTGGGAGGGGGGGAGTAACACAATATACTCATGTCCTTTTTTTATGACATGCTTTGTTAGTTCTGAAATTCTTTTAATTATTTCATTGTTCGATTTTACCATATCTTCTTTTTTAAACACCGAACATATTTAAAAGAACTTGTTGCGGTTGTACGTGTAAATCTTTATTTTTAAGTAAATAATTGTCATTATTTGTTTGAAGAATTTCATGATCTTGTGAAATTTCACTATTTAGCTACGGTCTCCAAAACGCCATATTTTAATGAAAAGAAAAATTAAAATTTTAAAAAACAATCACTAATATGCGCTACTGCCTGAGAACTTAGAAGGAAAAAATGATTTACGACCATAGAAACTCAGTCAAATACTTGAAATTACTTAATTTGGCCAACTGAACTTCACTACCTCAGATATCAAGAGATTATACGTGGTATATACAATATTTAAATGCCCATTTCTTATAAAATATTTATATTGGATGAACTCGTAAATGGAGTTAAAATTCAAGTTGTGCACTTGAGAGTAAAAATACTAAATTGTTTTTTAAAAACCCCATTATTGTTCGAAATGCACCCCCGACAAAACATTTTCTTCCCATCCCGTCAACTTTAACCGAGAATAATGCACTTTATGCCGTGACCATTCGGCACATCTCACGTCTCATCCAACTTTTCGAGAAGAGTTCGGAGCATTATTTAGCACGAGCGGCGGCTGGAAGCGTCCTGACACCGAAAATTTATGTCTCTTTCCGTCCTGCGGAACTCTCGCCATCGGAAAATGTTCCTTTAGTCTGAACCGAAAATCGGGGTCATCGCGGAAAACTAAAACCCATGTCTCGATCTAAAACTTTTCGATTCGAACGATTGATGGAATCTGCAGCTCACGAGAAAATTTATTATTTTTCTTTTTGCTCGCGGGGATAAAGGGGAGATAAGAGAAGGGACAGCCAAACTTCGTCTCGAAGCGATTGTATCTATCGGTAATATAAATACAGGGTGTTTGAAACGATTAAACGTTAATTGTGGGTAATTATTACCTTTTCTAAAAATTTTCAATACCGCGGTTTATACATGAACGAATGTTGTTAAGCGAAGAAATTCTAAATGTTTACGAGAAATTATCGCTTGTTTTGATTTACCATATGAATATTTAGTGCATTAGGTCAATACAATGACGAATGCTACAAAGCAAACAACAATGTACAGGTGAAATCATCCTTAGTCATGGATTTTTTTTTCTATTCAACGCGACACGCTGAGCAGCCGGCAACTAATTGGTATTGGTAATTAATTCTTCGATGATTTCATACTAGTTTACAAACATATCGATTGTCGACGGTTTAATATGAAATATTGGAGAGATCAGTTAAACAAGGACTACGAAAAAAAAAATGTAGGGCGATAAAATCATCGAGCATTTTGTAGATGGTGAAAAACGAGAAAAATTCGATATAAAAATTATTATTGGTTTATATTTTATCGTAATTGTCAAGTTTAAAAAATCATATCATTTTTTTAACTTATATATATAGTATAGTAGTATAGTATTTCTATTCTAAATTGCAAAACTTTAGATTTTAACTCCATTTAAGTACTTACTTACTTACTTTATTGCTAAGAACTTTTTAAGAAATGGGCATTAAAATATTTTGTGTACCATGTAACTTGATATCTGAGGTAGTGAAGTTCCGTTGGCCAAATTAAATCGTTCCAATCAACCACACAAGCATTTTTATGTATTTGACTGAGTTTCTGTGGTCGTAAATTATTCCCCTTCTAAGTTCTCATGCAGTACCGCGTGCGGTGTTTGTTTTCTTAAAATTCTTATTTTTCTTTTCTTTAAAAATATGGAGTTTTGGAGACCGTAGCTAAATAGTGAAATATCGCAAGATCACGAAATTCCACAAACAAGTAATGATAAGTATGTACTTAAAAATAAAGATTTAAGCGTACAAACGTAACCAGTTGTTTTAAATATGTCACTAAAAGAAGTATAGTCAATTTACGCATATTGTAGCACAAAAAGATATTTGGTTTAGATCTTACCTATTGTTAGTAGTATTTGGTTCAACACAGTTTTCTAATAATTTTAACGGACCATAAATTATCTGAATGAAAACAGAAAACGATAAAATCATTATTCATTGTCCTAATAATTGCTGGTAAATTCAATATTGGCACAACTTGAGCGAAATTCTCCATTAAAAGTCACTTCTAAACGAGTCAATTATAATTAGTGTCAACTGTTATTTGTTTATATAATAAGTGAAATTAGTTGTGAAAATCGTTATGTGTCTGAATTGGTAGATGTACCGTATACCATTGTTAGATCATGTACTTCATACAAATAAATTTATCTTTATTGTGTATATATTTTGTGATCAAATTCCACCATTTACCTATCGCATAACCTATTTTTACATTAATTACTGCCTCCAAATTGGGTGAATTATATCGTATATTTTTCTCCTTTTTGTTCGCTATGTTTTGAGCTTAATTACTTTAATTTGTCTTAAATGCTCAAGTCTTCGACCGTTTAAACACCAAATCAAAATACAGCATTGTCAAAAAGGCACTAGATATATTTTCCAAATTAATCCATTCAATGGTTTGTATTTAATAATCTTTTCGTATAGCAAATTTTGTTTTACATTCTTCGGAGAGCTAAAGCGAGGTTATTATTCAAGAACACCAAAACAACATTTAATATAAATACAAGATGATCACATTGATGATAGAAAGTTCTGTTGTCTAGTAAGAATTTGAGTTGTTATTGATATTATCGGTTACCTTGTAAACTAGTTCAATGGTTACATGTTCTATTTGAAAATCAAATTGCTGATGACAGATATCAGAACAAGATGTAGTGTGATAGTAGTTGGCCAGGTTTTGATATTTCAATTATTTCTGTAACTTTCTGCTAATCAAATATGTAAATCCAATCTCAACATGCCATTCGTGGTGGAAATTTTTGACATTTTTATTATAGATGAAACCTCACTTACTTAAAACAAGCAAGTGTTACTAAAATGGAACCTCCAGCAAACCATGGATATCCTCTTAATAGGAAATTCGACTGAGCTTGTAAAGAAGAGTAGATAAGTTATCTGGGTCTATTGCTTTTTTACTTTAAGTTGGTGTCTAGTGGCGTATCATAGTTATTTTTGTTTTGTTTACTTGTCTAACAATCCTTAACAGATTTCTATGCTGCTACTTGTAAATAAGTATATCCACTTCTGTTTTTAAGAGCAATTAAGAATACTTACTCCATTTGGTGAACTTGTTGCAGAAAGATAAGTGAACTCGTTTGCAATTTTTTTTTTTGGTTTTGGTTAGTGGGCCAGTAAGTTAGATCTCCTATAGAAATGTAGTCCAGTATGTTTATTCCCAATACATTAATAAGAATGACTCTACTTTTTATGGTCGTAGGTCTTATAATAATAATGCTTAGCATTATAATCACCAAATGCATCGAATTTTCTTGGTCCACAATATAAAGATGATATTTTCAGCGAACCAATCCAATCAGACACTTAGTGTTAACTTGTATAGGAATTTTCTGTTATTAATGTAACTCGTCGTGTTTAATTGTGTTCTTAAATATAAACAGTGTAGTATATCGTATAGTTTGGTATTCATATTGAACATCTTTTAATCTGCTATTTTTGGTCTTTCAGCTCTAGACGAATTATATCGTTTTTAGTTTTCTGATATTTTGTTCACGCCACTGCTCCAATATCGGTTCGAGTTCCACTCAAGTTTGAATCTGTGGCCACAGAATTTCAATGGAACGATCATAACGCTTTGTAAACAGGCATTCCCATGTACGTTCATTTGTTTGTTTGTTCGTTCGGAGCGGTTCTGAACTTTGTTAATAATTCTGTGACGTTTCGCCACCTTTGCAAATAAAGCTTTGTTTGGAAATGAATACCAGGAAAAATGCAACTTGCAACTTATAATGGTCACGTCTATGACTTGTTCTGGGTCTTTGTGATCGCGTGTGGACGAATTTTCATTAAAATTGTTACGGAAAATGTTGGCGAAAAGCACTCGCGTATGTTTTTTTAAGCGAGTGCATGGAATTTATGCGGAGTTTAAAATTGCACCGGTTTTTTTATTACGTGGAAATTGAGAGCAACGCGGATTCTGTCTCGCATGGAATCCTAATCTCTCGAAGCCACTTATGCGGGGACATTTACATGTAAATGTAAGAAGAAAGAGGAACAAACTAAATTAGCAAAATCAAGAATTCAACCACTACCACAAGACTGTTTACGCAATTTTAAAAACGGTATTATAGTATTTCTACGAGGGTTGCTATTTATGTATTTAGAACTGGCAACACCAGTGTTGCCAGGTGAAATCTGTCATTGCCATCTTAAAGTTTGACATTTTTGACAGTAGACGTACTCAGAACGTTTTGACGTGCGAGTACTATTTGTGTTGTTTACAGTAAGTTGAAAATCTCATCTCGGCCAAAAAATGGAATTAACTCGCGAACACTTTCGAGCTATGATTTATTATGATTTTCGACGTGGTGTAACTCAAGAACAGTGCATCAGTCAACTTAATTCAACTTTTGGCGATGAAGCACCATCGAAAGCCAGTGTATGTCGCTGGTACATTGAATTCAAACGTGGCCGTAGTTCGCCCACGGACGGAGTTAAAGAAAGACGTCCAAAATCGCTCATTGTACCGGAAAACATCGATACTATGAGAAAACTAATTGTAGAAGATCGTCATGTGACACATCGTGAAATCGAGGCATGCTTAAGCATTAATATGACCAGTATACATAAGATTTTGCACGAACATTTGGGTGTTCCGAAACGACCATTTGCTTTCCAGAAGTTTTCGGTAAATTTAGAGAAACCAGTCCAAATCGACGAATCATTTTACATCGCGACAATGCAAGCTCATACACATCAAGTGAAACAAGCGAGTATTTGGACACACAAAAGATCGAATTGATGGGTCATCCGCCTTACAGCCCCGACTTGGCACCTAATGACTTCTTCTTGTTTCCACAAATTAAATATAAACTGCGTGGACAACGATTTTCATCGCCCGAAGAAGCGCTTGAGACCTCCAAAAACCATCTTTTAGAGCCATCATATTTTGACTGGACAAAGTGCTTTGAAGGATGGTTCAATCGCATGCAAAAGTGTATAAAGCTTAAAGGCGAATATTTTGAAAAGCAATAAATATATTTTTGCTAAAATTCATTTGTTTGTTCTTTCTATTCTCAATGTATAAATAGCAACCCTCGTATTGAAAATTGCAAAACATTAAAAAAATATTGTATTACAGAGTCTATTATTTTGTTCCACATACTAAAAAACTAGCTCTTTGGTTATTTAAATAAAAATGTACTTTATAAATCTTCATACTCAAATTCTGAAGAGTAATCGTCATTTAGTCTAATAATGATGGTTTGTAAGTATGGGCAACACAATATTCTCATCTTCTTTTTTAATGACAAGCTCATTTATTTTTGTTAGTTCTGAAATTAGTACTTATATTATATACTTTTTTAAGGTAAACATCTGGTCTTTCCAATTATCTTTGGTGTACTGATACAAAAGATCGCGGACTAGATTTATTAACATGTGATTTTTATTTTATAAAATTTTTTCTTATATTCTTGTAAAACGGTTTTTACTTAAAAAATAACCGTGATAAGAAAAAATTAGTCTTCTGGCTTCCCAATAAGCGAACATCGCGATAATCCAATTACTTTTAAACAGAGAACACTTGAAAATTATGCCATTCTGTGCGTTAGTTTCTAGAAATTTAGAAACACGTTTGTTTGAGTGGAACCGTGCTAGGATTCGAAAGGGTTTTTCTCTAAAACGTCGCATCGCGTGCTGTGTTTGTTGAACGATTCAAAGAAAATCCTCGAAAGAGTCGAAGAGCCGTCAGTTTGCGAGTTCACTATCTAACAAGATTAGGGAAATAAAAATGTACATTTCATCTTTTAAAACGGGTTGCGAGACTAGAAGTAATGTTGATGCACTTGACTAGTTCGGACGAGATGGTTTCTCCTCTTCTATTCGCGAATATTAAATCTCTTCAAGCACTTCTGAGTATTCTTTGAATATACGAACGTTTCCGTAATGAAATATCAATAATTTATACAACATTTTAAAATCGCTTCGAAACATTTGTACAGGATGTAAAAGAAAAATAAGGAAACAGAAGTAGGATGCTTTTAATATCTCGCAAATGATTTATTTCTGGTTTATCTTTTACAATTACAATGATGAAATGTAAATATTTTCAGCAATTGTTTCTGATGAAGTTTCGCTAATTGTGTACTGAAGTGATTAGTTAGAAAAATGATATTTTAAACATACAATTGTCTATTTCTAAATATGTTTTTGGTCTGAATAGTTAATAAAATTTTAAAATTGGTGTGACTGTGGCGTTGGGATGATCGGTTTGTGTGTTCAGAGGGCAGTTTTCATTGGTCAATTTTTGTAGAGTATATTAGCGAAATATTGATTGGTTGAAGTAAAAATTTCGGACGTGACAAATTGCATCATAAAATTATTTTAAAGAATGTACAGGGTGTACTAATGTAAGTCGAATATTATTTTAACTTGTTTTTTAAGAATAGTTTTAAGTTATTCACGAATATTAAATCTCTTTAAGGGTATCTGAGTCTTTTTTGAATATATGAACGTTTCAGTAATGAAATGTCAATAATTTATACATTTTAAAATCGCTTCGAAACATTTTGTACAGCATGTAAAAGAAAAATAAGGAAACAGAGGTAGGATGCTTTTAATATCTCGCAAATGATTTATTTCTGGGTTATCTTTTACAGTACAGTGTGAAATGTAAATATTTTCGGCAGTTAACTTAATTCTGATAAAATTTCACTAATTGTGTACTAACGTGATTAATCAGAAAAATGATCTTTTAAACATACAATTGTTTATTTTTGGAATTCCTCTTACGTAAGAATAATTGTATTTCAATTTTAAGGTATACAGGGTGATCAACTTATACTCCGAAGTTTGATATCTCCGTTATCTTGAGAAATAATAAAGAATGTTTTAAATAAAAGTTATAAATATAGTCAAGCTTCACATTTTAAATGTATTTCGTAATATAGGATGTCTCATAAGGTCACAGCATATCTAAGTTATATATTTATTTCAGAATATAACAAATTTGGTCAGTAGTTTAATAAATAATAATAATGAACAAACATTTAAACATTAAACATTAAAAACATCATTAATTATTTAATTTAATTAAGGTAAATGTACTTTAAAAACTGAATTAGTTGTTTTTTTACAATCACTTGTACAACTTTTAACTGCACATTTACCAAATTTATAGCTTTAATAGAATATATAAAACAGTTTTTATTGATTTTCAACGGTTTGGCTGCTACATACATCGAAATTCAAAAAAATATTATTTTCAGGTGGCTGTAGATCCTTTATTAAACATAACAGACATTAAGTTTGATACATCGTTGAAATCAACTCGACAAGAGGTTTATAAAAATATCTAAAATATCCGGGGTATTCCATAAAAAAACATAACTTTGATATGCTGTGACCTTATGAGACATCGTGTATATTACAAAATAATTTAAAAACATGAAACTTCACTATATCTATAACTTTTATTTAAAACATTCTTTCCAATTTCTCAAGATAACGGAGTTACCAAACTTCGGAGCATAAGTTGATCGCCCTGTATATTAAATATAATTTATCTCTGAAAGATTTTGGTACATCCGTCCTCCATTTATCCCCTTTCTATTCGGATCTACGACGAATTAGCAATGATTCAAAATCCTTTTGAGTAAATTCCGTTCGGAGAAAATTGGATTACTTAAAAACATCCATTTCACCTAACCATGAATTTTAAACTAAAGTTGAAAACTTTGCCAAATATATTCAATCAGTCCGAATTATCCAGGTTTAATAAGTTTAAATGCAATACGCACGGGAAACAGGAACGGGATATTTCGAAATAGAATTAGTTATTTTAAAAGCGCTTAGTTAGATAATGGAAGTTTTGAACGAAGTTTTCCGTGTAAGAAGTTTGTGTTTTGTAAAGTTGGTTTTAAAAGAGGCGTTTTCATTAAATCTGTAATCCTCGCTAGTTAAACATATCAAGTACACTAGCGGTTTTTTGATATTTTTAACAAAAAAGATCTAAGTGAAAATTTACGCGGTGCGGATCAATAGAGAAACAGCCTCTGGCACGTAACCGCTAAAGTGGAAAAATTAAGACACGCTGTACATTGAAAAATAGGAAAAAGCATCCTTTATGTCCTGACAAAACCGTTAACTCTATTTATTTCGTCGCGCAGAACTCGAGGGTCGGTTCAACACAAAACGTGGAAAAGTTGCTTCGAACCTCTCTAGTAAGTTTGCCAACTTTTCTCCCTTTTTTTAAGGGGAAGCTTTTCCCAGTAAAACGAAGGACAAATAATGTAATGCAAAAGTCTTACTTAATGTAGTTTCGAATTATTTTCTAGGGAAGGTTTAATTGCTGCCGAAATAATTTTTTTCTGGATGTGAAAATATCGAAATGTAATTCATTATACCTTGCCCATAAAATTTTAGCATTTAGCATTTATTACTTTAAAAACGTCCTTCGTCATTTTTTAGTTACCCGAAACTTTTATTTTATTATTACTTTATTTGAATTTTTTAACAGTTCTTTTAATAAATTTTTACTTTTCAAATATTCTTCAAATAAATTTTAACTTTTTAAAGACTTTTAATACATTTTAAATTTTTAACCATTTTTTAAATAAATGTGTAATCTATAACGATTCTTTCAAACACATTTTAATTAATTAATAATTGTCATTAATTTTAAGTTTTTAATACATCAATAACAATTTTTTTAATAAATTTGAACTTTTAAAATATTTTTTTAGTAATTTTCAATTCTTTAACAGTTCTTTATTAAATTTTTACTTTTTAAGAATTCTTTTACTAAAATTTGATTCGAAAACGAAACTTTTAATGAATCAAAAATAATTTTTTTTAATAAATTTTAACATTTTAACTATTCTTTTATAAATTTTAACTTTTTAATGAATCAAAAATAACTTTATTAATAAATTTTAACATTTTAACGATTCTGTTAATAAATTTTTTTTGCACGTGCTTGAATTGAATTATTTCATAACTTAATTATAAAAATATTTTTACAACCAAAGTATACTACAGGTTATATATTTTTGTATAAATAATACATCCTAGAATAACTATAAAATTATTCAGTTTGCGAAGCGAATTAATTATCTTTAACAGTTTAAATTCTATTTAAAAAAAATTGGATTAACGTTTTACGTGGACCATGTAAAATAATTTTATAAATATTGTTTTGAGACATTTCTTCACATAAAAAATTGCTACTGTAGACACTGTAATTAAATTTGAAATTTATTATTATAATGTAAAATAAGTAATCTTAGTTGATATAGTTGTCACAATATGATATACATTTTTTCTACACGAGATCATTACTTCGAGTTATTTTAATTATTTTATTTGAACTAAATTCATTGTAATAAATTTGTATTAATGTAAAAAACGTGCTCGACATTAAAGCCAATAATGAAATAAATGTTACACGGTGTTAAATTTTATAGCGGTATATTATTTTTTCTTCCAAATATTATTAAGCTTTTTAAAACGCCTTGCAACTTTTACGAAATATTTATATTTGCAAGAGAAATAATTGAATAATTGTTTGTGATATTTTATGAATCACTTATATTTGAAATATGTAACAAATTTTATCATTCTGTTATTTATCACACGAATTCAATCAAGCTCAGTACTTTTTTTGGGAAATAAACAATGAATTTAATGAAATAGTTTTTTAATTAAATATTCTGGTATCTTAAATATCAACATAGCACATCTCTGATTTTTATCATGCGATTTAAATTAAAACTAATAATTTTGTACGTTTTCGTGCAAGTTTTGTCCATTTTTTATACAGTTTAATTTAGCAACGTATTTAGTTTTTAAACAGATGTAATTTTTGAAACGAACCACTCCACTCGAAGAGGATCTGTTTAATTTTTTGATGCAAAGAACTAATGAAAAATGTATTAATAGAGATGGATTTTACGTTCGTAATTAATAAAATAAATTTTTTGGCATTTTACAAGTAGATCCTTCATATTAATAATTTTTTCATATTCGCTAATTATTGTTTAAACGTTGTTTAGAATGAACAATAAATGCAAACCATTAGTCTTAATATACAGGGTTTCCCATAAGTTTCTAACGAATGAAGAAAAAAATCTGAAAATTTGGGGATCAATAAAGGGCAATAAAAAATACATTTTTAGATGGTTTAACAGTTTCATACACTGGGGAGTTTTTTTAGGAGGTGATAACCCCAACATTTTTAAATTGCAACTCCTGTTGAGTTTCACATTATTTTAAAGGTAATGAAAAAAGAAACACATCCCGATAAAACCAAAACCCATATCTTAGTTATTTTAAGAGTTGTACTACCAAATGAGAAAGAAAATGTTTATTAAGATTTTTATAATAAATTTTCAAATTGTCAACCTTCCTCGATTTCGCAATGACCCAAACACTCATAAATGGAATTTTGAAACCTTTTTAGAAACCCCTCAAAAAAAAATCGAGTGGTGTAAGATCCGGAGATCGTGGCGGCCACTCGATTTCACCTCTTCTCCCTATGCAACGGTTTGGAAACATGCGACCATAATTCCAGCCCACGCATTAATTTTCTACAGTGTCTGAGTACGATCTTCTTTTATTAAATATTAATTTTTGTCAGCCCAATAACGACAATTGTGCCTATTAACTTTACTATTTAGGTAAAAAGTAGCTTCATCAAAGAAAACAATATTGAGAAGAAAATTTCTGTCACCATCACAGTTTTCACGCATTATTTCGCAAAATTCCAACATTCTATCGAAGTTATCTTCGTGCAATTTCTCAACTAGGTGAATTCTTATATGACATGTTTCACTTTGCGGCATCATCAGTTGCACAATCTTCAATATTTGATGCAAGACTTTCAGATTCAGACTCACTCATATTAACGCGTTTTCTAGAAAAAAAGAGAAATTAAAAATATTTGGCGTTGTTTGTAACAAACTATCAGGTTGCCATATCAATAAATAAGTGCTTATACAGAATAGCTGCTTTGATTTTAATTAAAATATTCACCAATTGTTAAATAAATTAAATCGAAATGTCAATCATATTTATCAAAATTTTGCAGTTGTAAATAATTCTTGGCAGTTATAGATAAAATGTTGTATTTTAATTCGCTTGATAAGAGCAGTTAACATGCTGTTCCGTAAATGTATGATAATAGCGCTCTTAGTTCGCAGGATTATTTTTTATATTTGCAGGATTATTTTTGATATTGTTAATAAATTTCCATAAACATTTATTTCCGTCGGAAAGAACTTCCTGAGATGACCTCACCCCTACGTGACTTGTTCGTCCCTTCATTCATTGTCCATCTGATTCATCGCGGCCGCTGTCGCCAGGGGAGGCGGCGGACGTGTCCCACCCTCGTAAACCAAATTTATAACACCCTCTTGGATTAGTTTTGCACGAATTCGATTTTCTGACTAAGTAAAGTGTACGCTATACCTGGACAATGGTCAACTTCGTTTTATATAGGGTGGATAATGTGACGGGAATACCAAGTGAAACGAGAAAAAATATGAGCAGCAAGTGTCTCTGCTAGCTTGTCGACAATTTTGGGTTTTTAGGTCTATAAATTATTTTCGATGGTGATGTAAAACATTGGCGTACTTGGAAAATTTGGTTAAACTTAGTGGAGTGTATTAAAGATTACGTTATTTCCTCTTAGACAGATCTGAATTCACTTTTGATAAATTGTGTATTGGTGGAAGGTTTAGCAGAACCTCTAGTGTTCCCATTTAGCAATCTCATATTTTAATAACAAACGAGAAAACATTTTTAAAATTGACTTTTGAATAAAACTATGATTCATTGTTTATTGCCATTTTCTACGTTCTTCCTGAAACCATATTAAATATTTATATAAACATTTATCACTTTATAAGAAATTGTACTAAGCAATTATGAAATATTTTTGTATGTGACAAGATTTGTTTAGAATTATTAAACAGTTTTATAAATATTACTTACTGTCATTTTATAAATAATTATCTACGATCTATTTGCACATCTGACATCATTATGCTTTTAAATGTCTTCTTTTAAAATGCTGAGACAACATTTTATCTTCGACTGCCAAGAATTATCAACTGCAAATAATGACAAATGGCGAATATTTTATTTAAAATCAAAGCAGCGATTCTGTAATAGCACTTATTTATTGATATGGCAATCTGATAATTTGTTACAAACAATGTCAAATATCATTAAATTCTCTTAGTATGTATTTAGAAAACGCGTTAATATAAGTGAGTCTGAATCTGAAAGTCTTGCATCAGATATTGAAGATTGTGCAACGAAATCATTAATAAAATACAAACGGGCGGCTTAATGACGTTTTAGCAAATGGTGTGAGGAAAAGAAAGTCAAAAAAGAAACGAATGAGACGGTGTTACTACCTTTTTTATTCAAACAGTTTTAGATAAAATATATTGACAACACATTTTTTGCTACATTTTATACGCAAAGGAAAAACTGAAAAACTAAATTGTAACCATGTGTTAAGATTATAATCGTTGGCAAATGTTAACAGTACGTGCCTAACCACTATACAATGCGTCCATAAAATCACCCTCACCCTATCGATATAAGCCACAACAAGATAAACAGAGTTTTAAAAAAGTATAGAAACGAAACATTTGCAGGCAGCGTCGCGACGTTAATAAAGTCAAGAAATTCAAATGAACAGGTTCAAGTAAGACATAATTTTACGGAAATATCATTAAAAATCCACAAACTCCTAAACACAACAACCAAAAGGAAATAAATGTTCACACTCATGTATTTGATGAGATATTTGCAAAGCATAAACACATTTTTAAACCAGAACAAATTGTATCCATACTAATTAGAAATGGTGCAGGTAAATTTTGAAATTAGTTTCAATTATAAACTTATTTGTTTAAATCTTTTTATTTTTTACATTCAAACCATGTGGACTTTACGACGTCTTTAAAAGGAAGAGAGAGTCAAAATTCTGATATATTTTTGAAATTACAGCTGTTTAAAAAATTATTTCATTTGAGATTTCTTAAACTCAATTTTAATATAAAGTTATATTTAAATTGTTCTGCATTTTTCTATAAAAACCTGTTTGTACAAACTGGAGTGACAATTTTCAATTTACTGAGAATTATTAGAAATTTATTGTAATTTTGACTATTTTTTATAAATTTTGCTAATAATTATCATTACATTAGCATTTTAATTATATCAATTTTCTACTTAATTTTAACGTCCTTACAATTACTATTTGCACCTAAAATTTATGATTTGATTATGGTGCTATACTTAATATTGAAATTCAACTTTTAATTTATTAGCGTTATTTATTGAAAGCAGTCAGCATGCCAAACGTTAATAAGACTTATTAATTAGGATTTATAGATATATATTGCTTTTAATTTCTTATAACTAGCCTTTAGTTAACTAGGAACTAGCTATTTTTTGATTAAATCCTAATTTTTTTAAAAATTTAAAAATGTTATCATATCTCTTACGAATTTCATATAAAGAAAAAAGTAAGGGATTCCAATATTTTCTTTGTTTAAATAGTCTAGTTCAGGCTGCTAGTTTGATAAGATTTTTAGTTCGAAGGTAAATTAAGTCTCGAACGTCTAATTTCATTCGGTTTATTAAAAAATAAAAGTTCGAGGGTTACCGCAATTTAAAGTTAAAAAGTTCCATGAATCAATATTTATACAATTTTTTGATGGGATAATTTTACAGGTACACAAAATAGCATTATCTAACAGACTAATGTACGTATTGCTCACTTTTTCAATATTTAAAACTTCTGATTTGTAATTTATAATGTTGTTTTTTATTTTGTTTCAGTTTTACAATATTAATAGTAATAATAATAGTCCAATACAGGGTAATAATTTAGTTTAAATGCCAATTTTTTTGTTCATAGTTAAGAACAATGTTTTTCGGTCAAGAGTTGATGAGAGAATAATGTCTTGGTGAATTTTAACACTCTGTCTACTTTTAGGGGTGAATTAAAGTTATTACGCCTTAGAAATATAAAATGTGAGCTTTAAGAAAAAGAGATAACAGTATTTTATTTTATTCTTAGAAATTCCCTATATCTGCAACATATTTTCTCTTTTAAATATGTATTTGTTTGTACTAAGGAAAAATTTAATTTTTGCAAGGCGCATTGGGTTATTATGAATATCTGAACGAGGATTACAGAGAGTTGGGTGTGGTGGGAATAAAAAGGACGCCTGATTTAAATTTCAAAATGGGCTAATATGAATTTTGTGAATATAAATTGGCGGTTAGAAAACATCCCATGCCCCCGGAGATCGAATTACCATATTGTTTTTGATTACGTTCTATTCAGGAACTTCACTGAGGGGGCAATTTCTGCTAAACATCCAACAATTATTTTACTAAATGTACTTATATTGAATATAGAACATTCCGTATATTTATGTAAATAAATCAAAATGTAGGAGTATTTATTTATACGAGACCTCATTTAAAAAGCAGATAAATGAAAGCACTTTCTGTACGGAATTTCTTTCCATTCCTGGTCCCCCTTTTTATACCTGCTCTAATGGAAGCAAAAGTAATTTTTCGTCATAAAAGCGAGCCGCCGAAAAAATCTCGTTGCCAGCGCCGATTCATTTTCTAACATTGTAATATCCGCTGGAATTATAATTTTTCTTTTGCGCCCTTTTGCCCACTAATCCATACATTATGGCCCGTTGAAAAATGAACACAATAAATTTCATTGCACCCCTTCCACGCTTATTTTTTCGACTACCAACGCCTTGGATCCCACTCGATTAATTGCCGCAATCTCGAAATTACTCCAAACTTTACAGGGGTTGTGCCAAAAGTAATTAAAAAAGTGATAATCGTAAATAGAAAGAATGATAAAAATATTATAAATGTAAAAGATAAATTGTATTTATCTTAAAGTTCCAAGATTTTCTAAAACTTTTTGGTATTCTTGTGACAATTTTGACGATGTTCGCCCTCAGCAGTCAAAAATTAAATCTCGTTTGTCAAATTTTAACAGTTATTTTATAGGTTTTTGAGCTCACATCACTATAACAAAACTAATATTAACAATTTGTCTGATATTTTGAAGAATTTTACAATAGTTAACGAAAAAATAATTATAATTTAAGAAATATCATTTTTTCTTCTTTACAGTACCAATAATAATATATTTTTATACAATATATTCTTTGTTAAAATATCTTAGTAGTTCAATATCCAGTTATTTGTTACTTCAACACATAAATATATTGAATTTTATTTATAATTTGTTGCCAATCCCTTATAAACCCAAATCAACAATAATAATATGATTAGTGTGTTTTAATGTTATTCAAAATGTGTATAGCTGTATTTTGAAATTTTAAAATAACGTTAATATATTTTGATGTGAACTAACCAAATAACTTCATATTACAATTCATTGTGTAATTTTTTTTATTTTTGATTTCTAGTTAAATAATTGTTTTTTAGCTTAATATTGAATGATTATATTACAAATGTTCAATATTTGATTATATTTATCCTCATTCAGAGAAATAAAAAATTACCATTTCGATTATTCGTTCGATTAACCTAAAAAATTTTCTATTTAAATAAATTCGTGTTATTTAGTATGTTTAAATTAAAATGTATTCTTATTTGTTCCAAACAACTATATGATAATTTTCTTTCACATAATTTTAATTTTTTTTGACTCCTGCTAAATCAGAATTCCTTTATTTTGAATTATAATAATCATATGAAATCAGTGCGGCTGATCAATTTTTCAAATACTTTAAAAATAAAAATCCTATTACATTATACATCAATTAAAAAAGTAATTTGGTAATAAAGATTTAAGAAAATATTTACTGTATTTACGAATCTACAAATTACATTTCCAAATTAACATATGTTTCGTCTAATTATATTTATAGGATAATAATAAAACGTTCCAAAAACAAAAAACGATATAATGATTACTGAACGATTTTTCGATTTTTTTTTAACATCGCAATCATGTTTCGTACGTCACATTCGCTGTTAATTCAAGAAATATGTTTCGTCTCGATCATTCTAGTGCATTTTAAAGAAACTATTCCCTCGGGAGTGGTCTAAATAAGATGAAAACCGTCACGTAAAGGCGAGGTCATCTGCCGTGAAAAGAAATCCTGTCACCTCGCCGTTGAAAAAGGCGATAGTGGACATCGGGGTTATGGCATGTCGGCTACCCTTTTTATATTTCGACAACTTGAAAAATTTTTCCGCAGGAGATGGGATTTTACGGCGGGAATTACTTTTCTAATAAGAAAAGTCGATTCAAACGGACAGGAACGTCTTTAGATTTTTTACTCAAATCTTTGGTTGAAAAAAAAAAAGGTTGCAGATTTTGACCGCTTTGGGTTTTGGTATTTTCAAGTTTTACTTCTTTTGAACAATAAAATTTGCTAAAGTTACGTGTTTTATTAATTTTGACCATTTTATCTTGTATTCAAAAATGTACAAGAAACCGTACGGTTTCGAACTTCTTCTTACAATAAAATTGCTTGTTTTTAATGTATTTTATAGGAGGAAATATGCAAAATGTATAATTAAAGTGAATAGTTTTCCAAACATTTTCTCCTTTCATTAAGAAAATGTGTTCATTTTCGTGTTTTGTTGGTTCTTTGCTTTTTTTTTCTAGTTTCTAACGTTCGTCTTTTGTAATTGATCTTGAATAATTTTATGCCAATGTTTATCATTCTCAAAAATATTTTTGGCTAATTGAAATAACTTACATTAAGGCAATTTGGAGCAGCAACGCTGTAAATTTTAAAAAATTGGCAGCCTGGACATTTATTTGTGTATGTACGTGAATATAAGGAAACATTCAATTTTATTTGGTGAAAATTGAAGTAAAGTTTTTTATAAAAAGAAGAAAAATAAGTATGGCCATTGCAAAGATTACAGCAATATGATTCAAAAAATATATATAAACAATTACAAAAGAAACCAAACGGGAACTTATATATTATAAATTAGTTCTCGTTAAAATATTTATAACACTCTGTGTACAAAGAAACGAGTTTACTCTAATGGTTGACAATTTGTGCAGGAATATCCAAACAATGTGTATCAGGAAACTAACAATGAAGAATTTATTAAAATTGCACACCAGGAAATGGTTGAAATAATTTAATAGTATTAAAAACAATTCTAAATAATGTAGTGCTGGTTTGCATAAAATCATTAGTTTCTTTATAATATTGAATTTTAAAGTTTAAAAGGCAGGTCGAAAAGTAAAAATTTTAAATTTAAAGCAAGATATAGATTACTGAAGAAACTTTTAATGAAGAAACTATCTGAAATTAGAAATGTTAAATGTTAAATTTAAGTGTAAATTACATTAATAGTAAGATATAATTGTTCTCTAAAGAAAAAACAGCCACGTTATTTATTACAAAGAATTTTAGTGTATCCTGGCAACCAACAAAAAATAATAATTGATCTCAACAAAACGATTTGGGGTCTAGAATAGAAACAAACAAGACGTGTTAATATTGACTGTTAATAAAAGTAATTTAAATCTGTTTTACCTTCTTATTTGAGAAATTAAGTTGAACTACATGTTTGGAAATAATAATAAACAAAAATTGTTAAATTTCGTCCGAAAGATTGTGATTCAATCATGTATGAATTCCTGGAAATGAAAACCCATTTATCCGGAGTTGCTGAAGATGTCACTTGCTGTTTTTTTTTCTAAGTGATATGATTGTTGAGAAATCCTGAAGGAGTTCGAAAAAACTGAGACACAATAAAAATGAACGTTCTTTTACCTGTATACTAGGATAGAATCCAGTACCTTGAAGTTGTATAAATGTATATTTATTTTGTGTTGTTCATTGTGAGTTTAATAATTTTTTTTACTAATTTCAATTTAAAAAATAATAATGAGTAACATAAAATTCAAAGTTAATGAATAATAAAATTGATAGAGAAAGAAAATAATACATACATTAAATCTAGCAATTTATTAAAAAATATTTATGATATAAAAACTCAAAAATATAAAAATAATATGTTTATGAACTCTACCTTGAGAGGAAAGAAAAAAGCCAGTCTCATGTTCAATAATAAATTATTTATTATTTTGGAAGTGAAATAATCGATATTTGAAAATAAATGGCGTCTAATTTTTCTACATGAACAAAAATTTATACAATCCACAACAATATATATTGGAAAAAAATACGTATTTGAAAATATATATTATCAACTATTGAAACGGCAAAAATCTAATAATTCAAACAATCTCCAAAAATTCATGCTATTTATGGCATTTGCAGCGGTGCCGTTTCATCAACTAGTTAACGGAGAAAACTGTAAGTCATTTATATTTAAATATTTTTTTAATACAGAAGAAACTTTCTAAAGAACTTCCATTTTAAATGAAAAAATGAACAATATATTGAAATATGATTTTTCTGTGATTATCATTTTGTCCATTCAAGAAAAAACATTCCAAACATGAACGATCTTTGCTTATTTCCGATAAGACTACACGTCATTTTTTTTCTATAAAGAGCTTCCTAATCGTCTCGATTTTACCACAGAAAATTTTAAAAACATAATTAATGTAAAAAAAGATATATTTTCACTTTGTCATTACTTTCGCCTAGTGACCCAACCTCCTTTTACCTTAACATCCAACCGAAGAATATATTTTACTAATAATATACTAGGCACAAAGAGAGAATATTTTATTTAACCGTTAGTAATTGATGTTTCCTTATGGAAAAATCATTTGGAAGAATATCAATGTGTCATGGATGCGTGTAAATATGAGCTCGCGTGGGTGTGAACGAATACACATGGGTGTGTTCTGAATGTGTGTACGTATCGGTCATATATTTTTTTATTTATTAACTATCGGTGTCACAGAAACATGTATATACTATAAATATATCGTGTTTCCGTACAACAAAGAATTTTACCAGGTAAAAAGACCCAAAATTAAAACACATATTGACAACTCCACATGATACCAGCATTTAACAAAAATCCTTGAATTAGTTTTTAATAAAATCAGAGTGAAAAGCCCTAAATGAACAGTTTTTTCTGTGTGCGTGGTGTAAAGCGGGGGGAAGGCGTAGGGCGGAGTTTAAAACAAAGTGATAAAACTGGAGGGGGGTGTTGGGATAATATTGAGAAGCGTGCGAATATTATACCTCATTTAAAATAGCAACTCATACTTGAATTAGCGTTTCAAAATATTTAGAAAAATATAAACTTTTTATAAAAAATCGTCTTGTTGAGACTTCTACTAAACTTTATTCTGTGTATTAAAAGCATAAGTCATTGTTAGTTCCATGTAATTGTTTTATATTTTGTCAAATTGCAAAGATGTACTTGGTTATACCGCAAAACCGGGACATTCATTCTTAACTAACATATTTTTTTTTATTTTGTTACAGGAAACTCCAATCTGACTTCTGTTTACGGGTTAGAAATGTATGTACTGTACTGTGATCGTAAAATACAGCAACTTCAACAAACACAACGGAATGGTGCAATAATTTTGTTGAACAATATATTACGTCACAAAGGACCACTTGCACACGTGACACACAAACCATCGAAGATCGTGTACCAGTGCAATCGTGTTCTACAGGGTCATTCAAACCGAATTTACACATCGAAAAATGTTTCACTCAAATTACTAGAACCATGATTCTGTGTTTAATATCTTAACTTTTCGTATATTACTCATAAATCAAAATCTTCATTTTGTTAAAATAAAACCCTTACAATAACCAAAAATGATTTCTTGTTATTGATATTGTACAATTTATTATTCAAAAATAAAATTCAACATCAAAAGCCGTGTTTCAAGAACCAAATTTTTTTAGTTGAATCTCTCTGTAGAACGTAAATAAATTGTTAAAGTGTAGTGTGACTAGTGCTGTTTCGATCAAAAATATTGGTGAGACTAGTTCGATTCAATGGTTGCAATACGGTATTTGGGACACCCCGTATATATTATTTGTATGCGTTTGCTGATTTATGTATATATCGGGTTATCAAAATTAATTTTTTGGTATTGTACCTAAATCAAAAATTAATATGGGGAATGAAATATAATTATTTCAATGAGGTAAAATTTGAAAACAGGGCTTTATCAATTAAAAAAATGTGTATAGGTAAAATAATAATGATAGTAATAATGTTGTAGGAAATTATACAATATTAATAAATAATATTTAAGCGAAATATATTTGTAGTTAAAAAAATATACAGTGTATAAAAATTTTAATGATATATTTTGTTCGCAAACTTTTCATTTTCGATATATAGGGTCATTCATTGGAAAAAAACGGACAATATTAATAAATAGGTTTATATAACAATTAAGAATTTTTTACAACTTCTACCGTTATCTTAAAATTGTTGAGCACTATTTCTGAAATACTTCAAAAACTATTTGAAATTACTTCGAGCACCATCACAAAATCTATAAAAACCAAACACTACTTTAAAGTACTTAAAATACTTCCTTTATTATCTTAAAATCTTAAATTTACTTCGAGCACTATCTCGAATTCCTAAAATTAATCTAGTACTATCTGGAAGATATAAAAATATTTCTAACTCTGCACATACTTTGAGGACTATCGTGAAATCGTAAAATACAGTGTCTTGAAGTCCTGAAAAATAGTTTGAACTATATCTTGAAACTCTGAAAATACTTTAAGCACTATCTTGAACCCTTTAAAGTGTCTATCACAATCTTGAATTTTTGAAATGCTTTAAGTACTATTTTGGAGCACTAAAAACTTTCGAGCTCAATCTTGAATCTTTAAAATTAATTGACTACCATCATAAACTTTAAAAACCCAAACATCTCTTTAAAGTACTGAAAATACTTAATTTACTGTCTTAAATATACTTCGAGCACTAACTCGAGGTCCTATAAATTAATCTAGTACTATCTGAAAGTTATAAAAATATTTCTAGCTCTGAAGATACTTTGAGTACTATCTTGAAATCGTAAAATACAGTATCTTGAAGTCCTGAGAAATAATTATAGCTATATCTTGAAGCCGTAAAACAGCCGGATATTATCTTAAAACTCTGAAAATACTTTGAGCACTATCTTAAAGCCTTAAGATTGTCGAGCACTATCTTTAAATTCTAAACTGCTTCAAGAACTATTTTGGAGCACTAAAAACTTTTGAGATCTATCTTTAATCTTTGAATTTACTCTGAACACCAACATTAGCTCCAAAAAAGGCCAAGCACTACTTTGAAGTACTGAAAATACTTCCTTTACTATCTTAAGGTCGTAAATATACTTCGAGCATTATTTCGAGTTCCTAGGAATTAATCTAGTACTATCTGGAAGATATAAAAATATTTCTAGCTCTGAAAATACTTTGAGCACTATTTTGAAGCTTTAAAATTATCTAGCACTATCGTGAAGTTCAGAAACGCTTCAAGAACTATTTTGGAGCACTAAAAACTTTCGAGCTCTATCTTCAATCTTTAAAATTACTTTGAGCACCATCATAAACTCTAAAAAAGCCGAACACTATTAAAAAACTTCTTTTACTATCTTAAAATCATGGACATACTTCGAGCACTATTTTTAAATCCTATAAATGTATCTAGTATTATCCTCAAAAAGACGGATACTATCTTGAAACTCTGAAAATACTTTAAGCACTATTTTAAAGCCTCAAAATTGTAGAGCACTTCTGAAAATACTTTGAGTACTATCTTATAGATTTAAAAATGTAGAGAACTTCTTAAATTGTAAAAATACTTACATTATCTCGACAGCATGAATGACAATACTTCTCTATTAGAAGTCTTGAATATACTTCGAGCTCTATATTGAAATTCTAAAAATGTTGATCTCTAACTTTTCATTAAATTCGATGAAAAATTAAAAATATGAACAATTATTAAGTGCTCAGTCATAAAGTATGCATATTTAGAACAACCGATATGACGGTTAACGAAATACAATGAATCACCCTATATATTTTATTAAATTTAAAAAGTTTGCCATAATTAGAGTCATTGGTGAAAACATTCACGACCTTAGTCAGTATTTTTGTTAATATTATTTTAAATAAATAACTACGTTATATAGAAAATCAAAATATGTGTAAACCGAGGTGTCACAGGAACCCTCCTGAATAAAGTAGGTATTAAAAAATGCACTTTACACCTGGTTAAATCAAAATAAACGAATGTGTTCATGCATAAATAAAATCAAAATGGGGTAATTAATTGTACGTTTTAAAGTTGCTGCTTTGTATATACGGAGTGTCCCAAGTACCGCCAAAAAATGTTAACAGTTAGAAAAACAATACCTAAACCAATTTTGTTATCGATTAAGGAAGGAAAAGACAATTTTTCTGTTTTTAGATAGGGTATTAAGAAGGAACGTAATTTTATCAAATTCAAAAAACATGCCAAAGTAAAATATAAAATATAATTATTAATGTTCTAGCAATTTATTATAACCTTATACACGTAGTTCGTATGCTCTAAAAATTTAAGATGAATGTACGAACCTCCTTAACTGTAAGAAACATGTATACAGTGTGTCCCGTGACTTCAGCTACAATTACTTTAGGAGGGAGTTATAGGACAAGCTGTATAGTCAAATTATAAAATAAAACAAAAAAAAACGAAAAAATTCTGCGCCAAAATTGCAGTATGACATTTTTAATTTTTTTACATTAAGAATGTCCCGAATTCTGAGACGCAGTTTGGAAAAAAGTGTCTTCCAAACGTAGCACAGTGGAATATAATAATCTATAATAATGTACTGGGTGTTTAAAATAAATAATATGTAACGATAAGCTTCCTGTAATTTAAATGTTGTAAAATATTTGTACTTATATTTTTTATTTTCGCTATTTGCTTACAGGGCGTTTCAAATATTAACTTTTTAAGTAAATACAATCTCGAAAATGTTGGAACACCCTGTAATGAAAAAACACACATACTGGATGTCTTTTGCATACTATTTAACAATACTATACGAATTATTAAGCAGGTGGAATAATATAAAATTGCAGTTGGACATCTTGTATATATATATATATATATATAAAAAATATTCGGCACACTAGGGTATTCTAAAAATGTTTTACTTTTTGAAATATACGAATGTATAATACATATACATTTCTACTTATAAATTTTTCAAAAAACGAACTTTTAAGAACCCAACTTTTTGGAATACCCTGTATTCGACTCCGCTGTGTTATAAATTCCAGATATGGACATTTCGCACGTCATTTTTCCGCTTAGCTCTCAAAATTCGGCGACATTCCGGTCACTTTTACGTGATTTCATTTTTTTAGGTGATAACGTTCGTATATGTACATATTGCGCTATCTTTTTATTCTGATGATTCAAAAAATAACACTCGTTATATTTTCCATTTTTCTATCTTTTATTACTCTATGTATTTTTTCAGGGCTGGATTTTGAGTTGAGAGTTTTTATAACATTTCTGAAATATTTACTGTAGGATTTTCATATATCTCTTAATATTCTTTCAAATAATTATTAATTTAAATGTGAACTTATATCTGGAATTGATCTATTTTGACGGAATTTTTAAATCAAAAGACCACTCTGAATCCGGTCCTGCGTATTTTGTATCATATGTATGTACGTGTATGTTACAAAACATGGCGGATACTCTAAAAGTGCAAGAGTAGGGTAATAGCAAAAATACAGAGTTTTTCAAAAATTAAGAAGTATTTCCAGGGTGTTTTTCGAATGTTTATGATCACAGATATTTATAATATTGGAAACATTTAGTAGTATAAACCTATATCATTTTTAAATTATAATTTGGAAAAATGGGCAGGAAATTTTACAAAAATTCACACCTCGTCCTATTTGAGTACCATTGATAGTTACCAATGAGTTTTTGATTGACACTGTATATTTTGTGGACCGTACCAGCATACAAACTAATAGTATTAAGTAGCTAATAATTCGGTATATTATGTATATTATAAAGTTTTTATATTATGATTTTTATTTTTTTCCATGTTTTTCATATACAAGTATATCCATATTATATGTATGTATAAATGTATATGCTCTAGTTGTTGCACAAAAATATTTTTATTGAATCTTTATTTTAAATTTTATTCGAAAATAAAAAAATGTTCGTCATCCAGTCAAACTGTACGGCGAGATTTCGTATTTGCTAGCTTGTATTACTGCTCAGTGCAAAATAAACGTTATAATAAATACTTGTTAAAATTACAATACCTTTTTATTTTCAACCAACTCTTATAAAACAATTTAAAAGTAATTTTTGTTTTGGTATCCAAACGCCATCTGGTTAAAAGGGGCGATATATTAAGGTATCAATTTTTTCATATCGTTATGTAATGAATTGTTTTTTGAATAATAAATCTATGAAAAAAAAAATAAACATCTACTGGCATAGTGTACAAAAATGTACGACTTAATCATCCTCTTTTTCGACTGCACATGAGCAGTGAACCCATTTCTTGCATTTCCAACACTGAACCCAACCTTCAGTAGATTCGGAGTACAAAGAATTGCAGTATAAGCATACTGCATCATCATCTGTCGAAGAGTTTGACGTTGAAGGTTCTTGTCTTTTTATCTTTTTCGTTGAACTTGTTTCTTTGCCTACCTTTTTCATTTTTTTTCTCTGAGTACTTCTGTTTCTCTGTTTTGTATTATTCTTTTCCTCCTGCTCCACTTTTTTATTTACCTCTGCTTGTAGTTCATCTTTGTATGGTGTACTCGTTAGGACAACAGTTTTCCCTCGTTTTCTGTTTTGTGGGTTGCTGCTGGTATAATATCTTCCAGAGGAAAATTTCTTTTGTGGTGTAGAGTGATCTGAATAAGATTTTGGCGTGGCTATGAGAGATACATTGTTTGTAATTTGTTAGGGCAATACGAGATGCGATTTCGAAGGTTGTTGCTAAATTCATGTTGAGCACATTTGCAGGTTCCAAATTTTCTTTGTTTTTATTGGTAGTGATACTTTCAGCCACCTCAACAGGTGAACAGTACGTCGTTTCAGCCATGGCAAAATCATATCAGTGAATGTATTTCTGTCATGGGGCCATATACCAGGTTTCTTGAAACCGTTGATTGTTGTTGACATGCTCACTGATTTCTAAATAATTTAGCTATTTGAAGTTGTGAAACTACTTGCCCAGAATTGCTTCTCAGCCAATGAGTTTACTTCTGTCTGTAAATATGTACAGCTGTTTCAGTTTCCAGTGATTGAAGACGTTGGATGCAGTGAAGCGGGAAACAAAATAAAATAATTCCATGCTCTCCTGCAAAACAAACCAGATCAATATTTTTTGTATGCGAGTGATGTTCATGCAGTAATAGAAGTACTGGTGATATCGTTATTTCAAAGTGTGTTTGATTTCAGATTTTAGTTGGAGAACCTAATAAACTGTTTTGCTGATAATAAAAAATAAATGTTAAAATAGCGTGAAATATTTTATAGTGCATTATTCGAATCTTTTGAAGAAACTACAATGGAGATATCATCCACATATTCAACATGCAAGTTGTTATGAAAAGTTTCCATTATTAACATACGAAATGAACAAAATCGGTCCTAATATAGATCCCAGGGGGACACCCTTGGTTACGTCAAGAGGTTGTGAATTAACATTAGAAACTATATTTTCTCCCTATTTTTTAAAGAGACATATTGTTTTCGTACAAGATATTATAATCACAATATTATATCTCTAAAGATCTTGTTCACGGAGTACAAAAACATTCCTAAAAATCTTATGAGGGCTGAAACCGCACTAAAATTATAAACAATCATTTTCTTATACCTGCAAAGGATCGAAGCAAAAAAAATTCTCTGGGAACTGAACCAGGAATGACAAAGAGAACTAAATTTTCAAATAGGCATCGCTACATTTTTTAACAAAAAGGGAGATATAAAGGACTAATTAAATAAATAAAACAAACACTACGTAACGTTTAATTTATATTTCAATTCACTTTTAAACAATTCTTAGAAAAATTGTAACAGATTATCTGCAAGGCAACATCTTTCGGGCATAGTAGGATTAACACTTTTTTAAAAGAATTTAAAAATTTATTTATCTATCCAATCCGTGTGCGGCTAAAAGATTTATGTTTTTAGTTAGGTAATTTATACCGGCACGGAGTTTATGTAGCTTTTGAAGCTGCGTAACAGATTGTCTAAAAAGTGTATTTGGTTTAACGTTTTATTAATAGAAATAAATAGGTTAGGCTATAAAAAAGTACAGAGAAGCGTAAAATTAGGTAATTATTATTAAAACAAAATATAGGAAATGAACGTTTTAATTTTTATTACTAATATTTACGCGAAAAAAATGCAACGTGATAAACTAATTCCTTTCATGGATAGGGTGGTTTAAAACTGAGTTATGTAATTCTAATAAGTAACTCTTTTACTTTGCCAAGTTTGATTATTTACTTTTTAAAATATATTTTTTATTGCTAACATTTAATTCGCAGTATTGCACCTATTCCTCAGAATGTCATAATTTTTGTAAAGTCGATTGCAATCTGCTAAGTAAACATGTATGTATTATCAGATGAGAAATATGTCACTTATCAAGACAATTTATGACAAGTTGTGGGTTAATTTAAAAAAAACTAAGTCGACAGAGCATTATAAAATAAACTCCGTAAAAGAAATTTTCAATTTTTGGAAGACATCCTAAGTTTTTAATTATATATATAAAAAAAATAATTTTACTTGTTAAGTGTCATATTTTTTACTTACAAATGGATCATTATTGAAGAAAATGGACCAAAGAAAAATGTTTATAAACTCTAGCAAAACAAAAAGTACACTGGGATTTTCTCAATATTCAAAATGGAGTAACTTACCATATTCATCACTTAACAATGTTAATATACAGACTGGCCCAAAACTCTATTTACCAATACAAATTTGCTACAATATTTGAATATATAATTATTATTTTAAATGCATATCGGCAAACTGACTTTTGCACAACCTGTATATAAATAAAAATATTTCTTTCTTTATATATCCGCTCAATGGTCAAACAGAAAACTGGATCAAAGAATAATAACAAACTTAAATCTGGCAAAACAAAAGTTCAGACATTTGACAGTACCCTGGTAAAGATTTTTCTGGAAAAATGAGAGGACTTACAAGTCCGGCGGGGGAGGAGGCGGTTGCGTGGGTTTGCTCAGGTTCCTGAGATGCAGATGCGCCCCCTTGCCCAAATCAATGATCCCCCCGTCGGATCTTGCGCGCGTATGACTAGATTTCTGATTAGCGTTCTTCATATCACATAAATCATTATTTTTCACGATACTATCGACGGACTTAATCATCTCGTCACAATCTCCCAAAGTTCTTTCATCACTGTTGTGATTCGAGTCTATGTCTTCCGGTTTGTGGCCCAAAAAGCGCTCCTTGTCCGCCATCTTGTTGTCATGGCCAGGTTGCAAGATTTCCGGTTTACCCTGTATGTTTATGAAGCTGGGTTGCTGCTTGTTCGCAACGTTGTAGACCGAACATTGGGCGGTTGTGCGCAAAGAAGAAGGGCGCGCGGGGATTTCAGGCTTCGCCCCTGGTTCTTTTCTTCTCACTTGGACTTCTTCCAGGTCTTCATTTGCTTTATTATCGGTTATCACAGTCGGATTGACCTAATTACATAAATACAGAGGGTTTAGAATTGAAATTTTTAGTTGGTTATTATAGACTAGTTACTTAAGGATCATTAAGTTACAAAAATGCTTCGATTCAGATCAAAGAGAATCTCTTAAGAGTTAAATTTTAACTAAACTATTTGCATTTATTCAAAAGAAAAAGATGAAATGCAGAGTATTCTCTAAACTGATTATGCCAAAAATTATTTTAAAAATGTTGAAGAAAAATATTCTGCTGGAATGTATATTCCTGTCATTTCTTAAAAAATACCGAAACAGGGTATTTTTTAGCATCACTATTATAAATTTCACAAAACAAGCTAACATTTCAACTAAATTAAGAAGTTAAAAAAGAAAAATATGTAGTGTTATCACTCATCACAAACATGAAAATGATTTCTATTTTTACATGATATTATTAAAGTTGAGAAAACTGTTCAAAATAGAATCTTCTAATTGCTTTTTTTAATAAGACATCACAAATTCTCTAAAACAAATAAGTGAAATAATATGAAAAGACAGCAATACAATTAAACATTTTTTTTCTAAACTTCAACATATCAACCAATTCACGGTTTTTCCTATCCAATTATTCTAAAACATACTTCAAAAACTTACAACAATCATTTAATATTTGTGGTTGAATAAGTAAGGATTTTCGATTTCTAACCTTATGGTAAATACTGGACGAGAATTTCTGTTGCTCCGGAACTTTTTTGTTTCCGCCTTCGGTCATTGTTGATCTATCAGATTTCTGTACCGTTTGACTAGTTCCATCTTTTGTGCTTGACGAAATATTTTTTTTATGCGAATCGTTCGGCCTCGGCAAAGTCGAAGGATGACTTTTCACTTGAACTAATTTGGGGGTCGAGGTCTCTTTATCTTTGGAGGCCACAGGGAGAACAACCTTTGAAGGCGGCGGTTCTTTGGGAGACATATTGGAGTTGTTGGGGTTTGATGGAGGCGGTGATTGTGAGGGGATATTATGAATCACTTTGATTTCTTCAGATCTGTAAAAGATAGTTATTGACGGTTGTATTTGTATTTGTATTTGACTCACTTTATTAAATTTTTCGGCGATGGCGGCCCCATTTTGAGCGCCTGGTCGGATTTTTCGATTTTAGTGATAGGGGGAACAGGAGCGGACTTCTTTTTCCTCAGATTGGGCTTTGGACTGTCCATGATATGATCCAAATTCGAATTGCTAGCTTTAAAATTGTTAGTTTCGTCATCCTAAATAAAGAAGTTATTAAGAGAGAGAAAAAACAGAACACGATCCGCCAACAAGTTTACCTGAAATATCTCCAGTAAACTGACCATTTTGCTGGCGTCTTCCGGGAATAAATGGTCACTCTCCTTGATCATCAATTCGACGAGAATGTTGACGGTGACGCAGTTGCCAATGTTGACGTTCAAATTTTCGTGTTTATTCCAAAGTAGGTTCGGTGAGAGAACAATCGCAATATTGGAAGCCGTCATTTTGTTTTCAGGATGTTTGGCGAGTTTAGAGAGAAATTGGAAGAGGTACGCTAGATTGTCGCGATTCGGTTGGGGCAACCTTTGGATTATGTCACGGACGACGTCCAAACGGTGTGACTCGGATACCTACATAAAAAAATATCAGTATTTCAATTAATAATGGTCCAATCAATATAAAAATGTTAACCAAAAAATATGAATTATTGAAATGTGTTGCTGCGTCCTTAAAGATAATTAGGTGACAATTTCAAAAGCTATATTTATGAAAAAATATAATTACAAATTTTCAACCTATTTCCTAAGTTGATAAATAAGGCTTGTCTATAATTGCATCTTAAGGGAATTTAAGTGTGTAAGTTATTATTATTATTTTTATTATTATTATTATTATTATTATTTTTATTATTATTATTATTATATAGAACAGTTATTTTACAACCCTAATGTTTTTAATTTTAAAATAATTTTAGTATGCTTGTAAAAAAATGCAATTATCATAAAATTATAAATTGCTCAAAAAAGGGTAATTTGAGAAATATATAGAGTTGCTCTCTTTAGAAAAATGATCCAGAACTATGATTATCCAACTAAGTCAGTTTTAAGATAATTTCCCTGACGTGAACAAAAATTTGATTAATTAAAATGAAAAATTTGTTAAAAAAGATATTGTTAATTTCTAGAATATGCAGAGTGGTCTATTTAAGAACATTATCCAAAGCCAGAATTTTTGAATTGTTATGCTGTCAATTTTGAGATAATTTCTTACAACCGGAAAAATGTGAAAAGCTCAAATGTTATGATTTTATTGTTAACTAAAAAAAAAGAAAGTAAAATTAAACATTCAGAAAATTCACTGAAAAAAAGTTAATTTCCGATATATACTCTATGGCCGTATCTAGAAAAATAATTTTATTGAATCGACAATGTTCATAAAATTAAAAATGGGAACTAAACTAAAAGGTAAATAATAATGTATTTAGGAAATTTATCCACAAAGCAATTTTCCCTGCAGTATTGTCAATTTTCATTAAATGAACATTTGCTTAAAACCAAAAGAATAAAAACCAGAAATAGTTATGATGTCAAATGAAAAGAAATGTTACAACCGTACCTAGGTATAAATTAATTAGATTTAATAAAATGTTTTGAAATATTTACCTGTACAGCGTCCAACCAATCTTTATGCAAATGAAAGGTGAGCAACGGTTCTGGCAACTCTCTGAGGTACAACTTCAAGAGACTGGCCAAAATGTGGACGTCCCTGTATTCAGGGATGAGAACCGAAAAGCAACCCGAATCTATGGCGGACTTCAGTCTTTTCACTTTGGAGGTGCTCGCCGCCACTCTGAACAGACCTTCTTCAGACATCCCGTATTCTGACAAAGCAGATATGCATATTTCTAGAGGATATGCGATACTTTTGTTTGTGATTCGTAGATGCTCTTGCAATGAAGTTCCAAAAACTCTTCTTACTGGACTGTCACCTGAAAATAATTATTAACATAGAAAGTCCAGAAAGTGGTCTTAGTAAGTAACTATTTTTGTTTAGCCAAATTTGAGTAAATATTTTAAAACCATAATTTACAGGTGATGTTTGAAGTTACCCGTTATAATTATTTAGTACCTAAAGTAAATTTATTGAATATCAATGTCACATTTTGGGAACATTGTTCAGCATTGTGATTTTCCAATACAAAACTTATCAGTTATCGAATTTTTTTTAAATTGGTATTGTCTGAAGGAAGTCAATTTTTCATCAAATTTTAAATTCTTTAAAAAGAAAAACATGGAATTTTTGAGTATAGTCACATTCAGCAAAATTATACAGAACAGTGATTTTATTTTTAACGAATTTAATTTTTTAATTTAAAAAGGGGTTATTCCTGGAGTTTTCAAATATTCCCAAAAAGAAATCTAACCAAACAAAGGAAACATATTTGTTTATACTTACCAATTCTTTTTTCTAGTAGTGGAATAAGTGCCTGCAAACTCTTAAGAGCGCTTTCATGAAAACTTCTTTGAACCTTCAATAGCTGCAAAATATACTCAGACATTTCATTTTCTTTCGCTAAAACACTAAACATATCAATAGCCAATGCGTCACGACTCTGTTCAACTTTTGTATCAGCTTCTTCCATATCTTCACGAAGTGTTTCCTTGCCAGAAGCCTATACACATATAAAAATTTGTATTTCAATATCAAAACCAATTATTTCTAGAAACATTTAATGTTACCTGATATCTGTTACTAGCTGAATCCTTGTCCAAACAATATTTCCTTAAGTTGTGCTTGTGTTTTAATATGTTGGGAAAATCATTTTCTAATACATTCTGCAAAGGCATGTAAACTAATTCTTCCATTTTCATTTCATGGTCTGCATAATCCCTAGCGAGTTGTTGTTCCAACAGTCCACATTCTTTTAAAATCACATTAAATAAAGCACAATCCCTGGACTGTTTGGATTCTTCAACAAAAGTTGTACCAAGTTGGTACTCTATCGTTTTTTTCTAATAAACAGTTTTATATTATTAAAATGTAATTATTAATGTAAAATGATATTTACCAATAGTTTTTCTATGTCGTTTGTAGGTCCATTTGGTGCTATTTTTTTAGTTACAGCACTAAGAGCACTTCTAAGAAATTCCACCTTCTGATCGGCAATTTGCAGTTCTTCATGATTGAAAATTTCACTTTTCTCAGCTCTAAACAAAAAGAATTCATATCAGTACAGATATTGCAAAACTAAATCCATTAAGTTGGTTGAGTAGATAAAAGCAAATAGATAGATATGAATAAATGGTGATATCCGTTTTTTAAATTAATCATTGAAATTCTTATTTCCTCTGCTAATCAGATCAAGATTAAACTACCTATTTAGCTTAGTCAATATAGAAAATGTGAAATTTATTTTTAAGATACTTACTTGAGAAAAGTTTGATCAGCCAATTGCTTGACACGAAAGAACTGCTTCTTCATCTTGAATTTTAATCAATTTACATTATCTCTTCGAATATTAAAGTAAATAAAAATGCTGATATATATATAAAAATACCAATAAGGTTATTATTCCTTCTAAATGCAGCTCCTCCCATATAAATATCGATATTATTGTAATGAAGACATGTTTGTTAGAAACTGTATTTTATACGTTTAATTGCTCGAACAACAACGTCTTATCAATATCTTAAAACTTAATTACTAAAAGATAACAGTCAAAAAATAGAAACAATAAACTAAATGCAACAATCACACAACCTACAATTGTATGACAATAGACATTGACGTTAAATTGACACAGGGAAGGGCTCGCTTAAGCCAGCTTCACAATTTCCAATAATGCAGCAACTTAAAAACTAGATAAGCTATTGGGCGATAGATGGAGACGTAAGGTGGATATTAAAAAATATTTCTTCTTCTTGATTTATTTACTTTTAAAAAAGGGGACCTCAGCTGCCGGGACTATTCGCCCTTTATAAAATTTTAAATGCCCGAATAACACAAAAATTATGAAAGTTATTTAAAAAATGTGTGCATAAATTACTGAATTCCGAATTAGAAGGTTAATATAACAATAATAAAAGTAGTTGCAAGAATATGAAAAAATCCAGTGGCGTGCTAATGTATTTCTATTAGTATTATTTATGATAAAAACTCACTGTTTGGAATAAACAGGGTGTCCCAAATGAGTAAGATAATTCTCGGATAGAACACACAGAAATAACAAGAAAAACTTCTTTTATGGTAGTATAAGATTATAGACGTTTTTATCATACTGTATATAATTATTATAGGATCACGAACTCTTATTATTTAAAAAATGTTTATATTAAGTAGGTATATATACTTTTTATTTTTAATTTTGAAAATAATTTTTCCTGCTTTTTGATCATCCTCAGTTAAATAGAAGGACAATTAAAAAGTAAAAGACTTTATTCTTTAAACATTATACTTCAACCAGTTGAAGTTTAATTTTAATTCGGTTTGTAAAATTTAAACGTAGTTGGACTTCTGCTTAAAACCTCTGGTTAAAATCTTTATATTTATCTAGGGTTAAAATACATTAAATATGAGGCATTGAAGCAGCCAGGAAGGAGTCTTATTTTTACAAAAAGTTTTCCTTCATAAATCTATAGATTGTGCCGTCTGTACGAACAAAGACGAAAACCGTACAAATTACAAATGGTTACACTATTGTATAAATACTTCCTATACAATGATTACAAAATGGATGAATAAAACTTTTTCTGTAATATCATGAATCGTAATTAAGTTACCACAACATAGAGGGCATCAATAACATCATTTTGGCTATACTCTTCACAGTTGATGGTCGAGATATACATATATATATATATATATACAGGGTGGTCGCAAAAATAATGCTTATTTATAAATGGTATGTAGAACGTGTCATTTCATCATTTGCAACAAAATATAATAAACTTTTTTTCTAACATTTTTAGTTTACACAAAAATTCACTTTAATCATTTATATGTATACGTGGCAACACCTCACACTTTTAATAAAAATATGTGTCGTGTAACCAAAGAATATCTACATGATGAATCATAAAATTGTGTTAGTTTCCAGATGATTCGGATCGTTTAATCGTTTTAAGTTTATCGTTTGGTAGAGTAATTTCAATAATTCATTGAAAAGTAGCATTTTAATCAAATCGTGAATGTTACGAAATTTGAATTAATCAAATCCGGGATGTTTTGTGTCAGTGTCTCAAAGATTGTTGGAAACCATTCTAAATTTCCGGGTGTACTAAAATAAAAACTTATTTTTAAAACGTTTAAAAACCCATTGTTTATACTTGACTGAGTTATCGATGTTGCCGGCTCTAGTTGTTTTTCGGTAAATAATATTTGAATGGGTGTAAAATACTATTATTTACTTTTTTGAAAACAACTGAATTTAGAAAAAAAAATTATAAGACATTTTTGTACCTCATCCAAAAATATGTGCAGTATTTTCTCGGACACCCTGTATAATTTATATTATTAGTAACTATTTTGCAAAATTAATTTTCGATAGAAAATTCTATATAAAAACCCTTTTCTTTTTTCCCCTGTAATCGACCATTCTAAATATCCAGGTGTACTAAAATTAGAACTTACTTAGTCAAAAACGAATAAGGAAAACCAAGGAAATACAAGGAAAAGACAACATGTATGAAGAATAATAAATAAAGAGAAATTGCAATAATTATCAGAAATAACATTATCGATTATAACAGGAAAAATGTAGATAAGGATAACAAAAAAAAAATCATTTCAAACAACAATAGAAAATACTCGATTTGGATTTAGAAATGGTAGGAGTAGCCATGGTTTGGTTTTATTTAATTCTATTTAATGTATATTGGTGTATTATTGTAATAGTTATTTTGTAAAATGTTGCTATTTAATTCACAGCATTTTCACGTTTCACAGAAACGAAGTAAAATCGCCGAGGTACGAGAAAAGAATAAACATCTACTCCATTCGTCAGTCAGAAAATCTTGCTTTCTGCCGAGAAATAATCCCAAACCGGACGTTCTATTATTCATACGCCACTTTAATAGTAATAAGCATCGAGAAAGGGGGCGCGGGGCCGCGTGCACCGCCACAGAAGACCCGCTAGGAGTGTATGGTCAAGAGAAATGAGCAATAACGGGGACCTGAGGGATCGGAAGGCCCCGGACTCCTTTAGTGGTCACACAAATCATGCCCTCTCGGCCATCTGTACACATCTTATGCGAACTACTGACCATACATCTGCATTTCAAATGAGTCTATTAGGCTTATGCCTGCCCATCGGGCACTGCATCTTAGTTTTAGCAAGACAAATCACCGCTCGGGGTACACAGCCACTTCGCCTTTACCAAATCTAACCAACCGGCTTCATCGTGGTTAATCCTAAGACGTACGTTCCGAAAAGGGCAAACCATCATCTTCGTTTCGTTTCCAGTTGCCTGTATCGTTGATAAATTATTTGGAGTTAAACAGAAAAAACGAGACAACAATTAGCAACAGTAAACATTTTTGGTTTAAACATCTCCAAAAATGAATTGTGTTGGTATAGATATATTGATGATGTTTTGGCTGGTTTTACAGGTACTGATGGATAATTGGTATTGAGCAGAGCCAAAAAAAGGTACATACACACTCTTAGAGATTCAACACAAGACTATATATATTATATCTATGACAACACAGCATGGTCAATATACCAATAGATGGCACCACGCTATTTCCTTTCTGTTGATATATTTTCAACAATTGGATGTTTTTTTTTAATTTTGTTAACAATTTACACCCAAAAATAAATATTTGCCGTTGAAATTGAAGGTAACAGTTCTATAAATCTCTTAGATATAACTAGCAGACGAGTAAACTGTAATCTTCAATATTCAATTTATCGTAAACCAACTCATTCAAATAATCCTGAGTCAAATAAATGAGCAGCTTATAATTCAATGATACATAGAACTTTTTCAGTACCAATGAGTTTTTTTATTTTTAAAAAGGAATTTGATATAATGAAACAAATCGATACCTCTAATAATGATCAATTACCTCTTGTTCAATAAAAAAGCAAAAAAATGTTGCCATTAACATTATATTTTCGAAACAAATTAAATATGACAAGTCACACAAACTATTACATATTTCAAACAAAATATCAAAAATTATATCTCTTACTACATCTACTGCAATATCTTTTAAAATAAGTAATAATGTAAGTTCATTTTTATTAAAAGTAAAACCTAAAATTAATAAATTAAAAAATCGGGTATTTACAAACTAAATTGTCCGAATTGTAACGCCATCTATATTGGCTAGACATTAAGAAATTTTAACATACGCTACTGTGAACACTTACGAGGTTTTAGATTAAAACAACCAGATAAGTCACATTATATAAAACACTTCATTAACATTAAACACAAACCTACACTTAACAAAACAATTAAAGCAACAGTATCAGTATATAGTAAAGAATGAACCTGAGAGGTTCAATTATTTTAGATAAACTCTTGGACTAAATACCTATATAATATTTTTTTGGAAAAACATACCACTCTTTGATAATGAAATTTAGCGAAACCTTGGTCAGAGGCAGATATTTAAAAAGAGCTTTGTAATACTGCGGAAATTCAAGATAAGTATAATTTATCTTTTTTGTATTTAATTAACAACGTACAGAATTCAGATGCATAAAACTAAAAAACAAAATAAAAATAACATTTAAGTGGTTTTAACGAATGAGCTGGATATAATATTTTCTTGCATGAGAGACTAAAATACAAAGAACGATTTGAAGTTTGAGATCTGAAGGCATTTGGTCTAATAGAATTTCCTTGAAGTGAAATGAGGGTTTATTTCGAAGAAAATTACACTGAATACATCAAAGACACGCATCAGCTATTTTTCCTGAATTATTTCGGAATGTCTACTTTGTTTTAGTTTGGACGGACCAATGTGTAAAGTAAGGGATGTGAAAATATAGAAGACTGCTTATTCATTATATTGAAAACCACCAGTTTAATCTTTTTTTATTTAGCAAAGTAAAATATAATAGATTGTAGGTTGGTTGCTGAAGTATCAGGAATACACAGAACTAAATATTCAGGAAATTTTTTTTTAATTTGACCACTATATTTCTGCAAATTCATTATAGAATTTTGAATTTGAAATCTCGCAAAAGCATAAAAAAACTTTTTTTTAAATCTCGACTTTAAAGTCCTTTTGTTACATTTTAATGTATCTCATATTTAAAACAGAAATCTTAAAAATGTCATGATTGTCTTCAAGATTTCGATTTCGTGATCGAGAATTTTAAAGTAAAGATTTTATTGAATCAATTTTAAGGCAGAAGTTTTAGAAATATTGAATTTTTTTCTAAATCTCGATTCTAAATTTTTGTGTTTTATTTCGAAATCTCGACTTTAAAGTTGATGTATTAATAAATCTCGTTTTATCAGAAATCTTTGAAGTCAATATTTTAATGGGTCTCGACTTTAAATCCGAAACCTTAAGAAATATCGATATTAAATTAGAAATATTAAAAAATCTCGAGTTTTTCTTTAAGATCTCATTATTAAAGTCGATTTTAAAGATTTTTGATTTAAAGTCCAGATTTGAATTAATTTCGATTTTAGAGCAAAGAATCTTAAAAAACACTTTTTTTTAAGATCTCGTTTTTGATGTTGAGGTTTTGATAAATTTTGGTTTTAAAGTCAATATTTTAATGAATCTTACAAAAATATTTGAAATATCTTTATTTACTTTAAATCTCGATTTCAAGCAAAATACTTTAATTAATCTTTAACTTCAATAAAAAATATAATAAAAATTTATATTTTTCCTTTAAAATCTCGATTATGAATTCTAGATTTTGATAAATCTGGGTTTTAAAGTCGACATTTAATTTAAAAAATGACGATTTTTCAAATAATTTTACAAGATTTATTAAAATCTCGACTTTACACTCAATATTTTAATGAATCATCAATTTGAATAAAATTTATCGAAAATAATTGTTTTTCTTTAAAATTTCAATTATGAAGTCGAGATTTTGATAAATTTTAATTTTAAAGTCAAGATTATTATAAATCTTAGATAAATATTTGAAAAATCTTTTTTTCTTCCTATTCGATGGTTGTTTTCTTCTTTCTTTTCTTTACCTTCTGTTAATATTAGATTTATCTATATCCCGTCATATTCATTAATTACACATAACAACATTTTTCTCCACCACTTTGAGTTATTCCTCACTGGAGCGATTTACACCCCCTCAAGTAGATTTAATTAACGTATACAAAACAATTTCCTTTTTAGGACTTGATACTACTGTTTGAATCTCGAATTTTAAATTTTTTTCAAGTATGATATTCCCAGATAGATTCCCAGTTTTTGCCGAAGTGTTCCTCTACTTTAAAACAAAATGCTACTGCTTACCTACAGTATGTGAAACTATGGAAAGACATATAATTTACAAGTTGATTATGTACGGAAATAAAGGGTGTGGAACGATAAAAACATGTCATTATAGAAATTATAGCTGGGGAGGAAGCTATTCTTGTGTAGCAGTTTCGCAAGGGTGGAATTACAATTCGGTTTTAATTATTTATGAGAATATCAATCAATAAATATTATTAATCAATAAAGAAATACACGTAATCTACTGATAACGTACTTATTTTAAACCAAATCTCTAGAAAAAGTTATTACTTTTTCTTCTAAGATTATCTATAGTGTGGTGTTTTTTATGAGTACCAGTAAATTTCTTTAAATTTATTTAAAATTTAATTTCAAAGTATGTCAATGTTAATTTTGATGTTTAATGAATTTGTAGAAAATAGCAACATTTTCTGTAAGAATAATTTGTTTGTTTGTTAGTTGACACTATCTATTACAAAAAACTGTAAATGTCCTTGAGATAAATAAACCGTTTTCTGAAATTTTTACATTTAACAAAAATTGTCGTGTTACTTTTTGGGGTTAATTGGTTTTAGAAAATATTGAAAACTTATAAATAATACAAGAAAATAATTACAATTATTTTGCTTAACTAAATTTTTTTTTAACTTTTTTAGGAGAGTTCTGAGTAGATTTTTTGATATAAATAATTCTTTACAACTTCAAATTCACATTAGAGTTAATAAGCGCACACATTTTTTGGAGAAAAAAAAATCTATTCTTTTCATTTCATCAAAAGTCGTTCTTTAGTTCTGATTTTCAATTTTATTTCTATTATTATTGCCCACTAATGTCCATATTTAATTTGCCAAAATAACCTCACAAAAAAGAAACCAATCGTTTATAGAAAATCAATAACATATATTCTATGAAATTGTACTCAATCAATTTTTCACTGATGCATATAAAAATAAAGACAATAATGCTTATATTAAAAATTTTTCTATCTAAACCTATTTAAAATTTCACAAATATCAAAATTCACAATTTATGGACAATTTTTTTGATTAAACGTAATATTATTATTTCTTTCAAAAATTATATCTTTTCAAATCTAACTTCAACTAACTTCAAATCAGGAACATTTAAAAATTGAAGTTTATACATCTCTGTGTCAACAAATTAAGATTATAAATTTTTGTTTCTTTATTTCTAAAAAATTGAGTTCATTTATCATAAATATATTTTCCAATAAGAGTTAAAGTCAGTTTTTCCCTTTTTACTCAAGTAAATATTTAACAATGCATACACAGTTTAATATAAACGTTCAAGTCTTAACAAATTATGATATTTTTGTTTTATTTAGTTGTATAATAAACTCCAAAAAAATGTGATAAATGGAACTTTTTTGAAATTTTTAATAAAATCGTCGCAACAGCTGTCTTTTACAACGGTAGAACAGCTAAATTTATCATATTATGGTTTTTATGATTAAAGAAACTACTATTCACCACATGGTTAGTAAAATTCAAAATTAAAAAAAAATATTTTGAAATAGACTAACGTAGATTTTTTCAAGTTTGCTTTCTGGGCTAGACTCTAACAAAAGATCTCCAAAATCTTGTAAAAGTTACCAACCAATCTTCTTATTTTCGTAGCAACTCAAATCATAGAAATTATTTTATGTAAAATATTGTATCCTTTTAATATTTATAAAAAATTTATTCAAACTAAGTGAACTTTGTTGTAATTTTCGCAAATTAAAAAAGTTTCATTGTTATAGTAATTATTTCATTAAGAAAGTACAATTTTTTTAAAGCACCATTGTACATTGTCATTCTTATAAAAAAATTCATTATTTTCAGTAAATGTATCATATCTGATTTAAGTTATTAACTCAACATTTTGTATCATTACAATATATTTATTTAATTGAATTTTTATAAAAAAAAAAAAATAGAAGGTGGTATCTAAAAATACCACAACAGATACACAATTTAACCATCAACAAATATGTTACTGAAAATATACAGAGTTAGTAAATTAAGAAAATTCAATTTTACAACAATATTACCACCAAACGATGTCTGAAAAAAGCCCACAAAGGAAAGAGGTTAATTTCTGAAAATAGAAGATTATCTATAACTTCAATATTGTAATGATACCATTTAGATTGAACTTTTTTTTTTTTTATTATTTCCCAAGAGTTTTTACAATCTATCCTATATAGGATAATAAGTAAAATAAGTGAATAAAGATAAATAACATAGAGAAGTCACTATCCATTGATAACACTTCTGAAACGTTCTATTACTATTTTTACATAAATGTTTTGAACGTTACAAACTACAATGTTGGGACTATATACACTTTAACTCATAATTAGCACTAACACACATTATTGTCTTTGGGGGAGGTCCAGAGGGTCACACCTCTTCAGCCTTTTTTTGGGTTGGGCAATCAAGAGATCTGTTGCCAGTTCGTTTGGGTGGACGCTCAATCTGGTATGGTATTTGTCGGAGATTTTGGAACATTCTTCGGCGACCGTCTGTACTTGTAGGTCTTTATGTAATGCTGCGTTCGTAATATACCATGGTGCGTTTGCTGCTGCTCTTAGGACTTTCGATTGGAACCGTTGGATTTTTTGGATATTAGAATTACTAGCAGAACCCCACAGTTGTATGCCATAAGTCCATACTGATCGAATGATAGTTTTGTAAATTATTACTTTGTTAGCTAGTGACAGTTTTGAGCGACGACCAATCAGCCAATAATATTGTCTATATAACTGGCCAAGTTGGAGTCTTTTTTTGCAGATGTGTTTGGCCCATGTTAAACGCTTATCAAGATAGATCCCTAGGTATTTAACTTCATCCTTTTGAGGTAGTTCAATTTTGTTGAGTCTTACAGGTGGGCAATTGAGTTTATTAAGGGTGAATGTGATATGGACTGACTTACTTGAATTAGCTTTGATCCGCCACTTCTGCATCCATTCTGCTATTTTGTCAATATGTTGTTGAAGGTTATTAACTGCAGTAATTGGGTTTTTGTGGGATGCTAATACGGCTGTATCATCGGCAAATGTGGCTAACGTAGTATTGTTTGTTGTGGGAAGATCAGCGGTATACAACAGGTATAGAACAGGGCCAAGTACGCTACCTTGTGGAATGCCTGACTTTATCTGCCTTAGTGATGTTTGCTCTTCTCTATATTTAACTAGGAATTTTCTATCTGTAAGGTACGATTTAATTAACTCAAAGTATGTATAAGGGAGATGTTTTTTTATTTTGAACAACAGTCCTTCGTGCCATACCTTGTCAAAGGCTTGGGCAATATCTATAAAGGCTGCGGAGCAGTAATTTTTGTTTTCTAGATCGTACCTTATTTTCCAGGCAATTCTGTGTACTTGCTCGATAGTGGAATGTTCGTTTCTAAATCCGAATTGGTAGTTGGGAATGAGTTTCCTTTCGTGTATTATTGGCTTCAATCTTTTTAGGAGTAGTTTTTCGAACAGCTTGGATATAACTGGCAGTAAGCTAATTGGCCGGTACGATTTTACATCAGTTGGATCTTTACCTGGTTTCTGTATGAGGATTACGCAGGACACCTTCCACTGTGGTGGTATGTACCCAAGGGTTAGTACAGCATTGAAGATCATAGTGATTAATCTGATTGCATCTATTGGAAGTTCACTTAGTACTTTACCTGTTATTAGATCATATCCCGGAGATTTTTTGTGGTTTATCCCAGTAGTAACCATATTAGATACTTCCCTGACTTTAAATTTTTTTATTGGTAGATCTAGTTGATTAGGACCTTCAAGAAAGTTCCTTATGGTTTCGTCTACTTGAGTTGGGGTTTCACTCGGATATGGCTGGAATACTTCTTCGAGATGTTTGGCAAAGGTGTACGCTTTCTCAGCATCATTTCTGGCCCAGTTTCCCTTTTGTGTCTTAATTGGAGGGATATGATCTTGTCGGTTCTTTATTCTCCTGGTTGCCTTCCAAAGGGAATAATTTGTTTCTTCTGTCGCAGCCAAGTTGGATATGTACACATTGATTTTATCGTTTTTGTATTTATCTAGCAATCTTTTAATTCGTTTTGTTATATTATTTAGATTTGTTTTGTCTACGGGGGCATGAGTGTTTTGCCATCTTCTTCTTATTTTGCGCTTTTCTGCAATCATGTTTAAAATGTGTCTAGGGTACGTCAGTTTTTTATTCTGGTTTGGTATATTAGGAGTTGCTTTCCAGGCTGCCTCTTGTATTGTTTTCGTTAACTCTTCTACGGCTTCGTCAATGTCTGTTTCTTTTTTCAGCGGGATGTGTGTATTTAGTTTTGTACGGATTTCTTGCTGGAATATACTCCAATCAGTGTATCTATTTGATAAGTTAACCGATCTCATTGTTTCCATGATTTGAGTGCTAAATGATATTAGGACTGGTGAGTGGTCTGACGACAGATCTAGTGATGATTTTATTTCTAAGTAGTGTTGTGATATTCCTTTAATGATACAGAAATCTAATAGGTCAGGTGTTTTGCTTGGGTCAGAGGGCCAATACGTTGGTTCTCCCGTAGTTAGGGGATACAGGTTTTTGTCTGTCATTGCTTTTAATAATTGTCGACCTCTTGGTGTTATCACTCTGGATCCCCAATAGTGGTGCTTCGAATTATAATCTCCTCCTGCCAGGAATCTTTGACCTAATGTAGAAAAGAAGTTATTAAACTGCTCATGTTTTATGATAGGACCTGGGGGACAATATACCGCTGACAGTACGAGGCTACCTCTATCATTGTCTACAGAGATACTAGTGGCCTGGATATACTTCTCGCTTACTTCGTCTAACATGTGATGTTTTATGCTAGATTTAATTATGATGGCTGTACCTCCCCGAGCTTTTCCTTCTGGGTGTTCGGTGCTATATATAGAGTATTTGGGAATTTTAATATATGTTTTATTAGTTGTATGAGCTTCTGATATGAGCATTATGTCAATGTCGTTTTCTATAATAAATACTTTTAGTTCTTGTATGTGTCCAGCCAAGCCGTTTGCATTCCACAACGCTAATTTTAGGGTGTAGTCCATTAGTTCATTTTGGAGATCATAGTAGTTAGTAGATTTAAGATAGTGTCCATTCTTTCCATCAATTTTGTCATCATAGACTCTAGGTTGCTATTTGATTGTAGGGGCGCTGCGTAAGCAGTTGGAGGATTTACTGTTATATTTTGTGGATTACTGCTAGTTGCCTGTTTATATGACGTTCCTGGTTGGGTATATCTTGTTTGGTTGGTGTTACGTGTATTGGGCTGATTCACAATATTTTTTGCTCTCAGTTGAGGATATTTTGCCTTTTGTATTTCCTTATATACAGTGCAACCTTTGTAATTTGCGGGGTGATTTCCCTCACAAAGTACACATTTGACATTGTTGCTACGCTCTATAATGATACATTGGGATGTCTGATGGTTTCCTGCACATTTGACGCAACGGGCCTGTAAATAGCAGAATCTTTTTGTATGACCGTACCTTTGACAATTAGTGCACTGAGGTACATCTCGTTTTGGGTTAGGAGGTTCGAATGTCACTATCATATTTAGTAGTGTTTTTATCTCATAAATGTCTTTGTTATTCGGTTTCGATCTTAGCTCTATATGAAACAGTGGTAGTGCTCTTTTTGTTTTGTTTTGATATATATTAGCTATGTTTAATACTTCATGTCCTAGTTCTTCTAGTTCCGTTTTTAGCTCTTGTTTGTCAATTGTTGGATGCACATTTCGTAGAACGACTCTGAAGGATCGGTCTTGTTTCATTTGGAACGTGTGAAATTGGGTGTTTTTATCTTTTAGAGCTTTTACTATTTCCCTATAGCTATTTGGAGTAGACGGTTGTACCTTAACCTGTTCATTATATAAGCATTTAATTGTATGTGCCTCAGGGGCTATCTGGTTAAGTAGATCAGTTAACGGCTTAAGGTTTCCAACTTCTTCGATGAATATTGGTGGAGGTTTCGGTTCCTTTGGTGGCTTGTCTTGATTTGTGTCTTCTTTTTCTTCTATTTCACTGTTCTGGAGGGCGTCAAATCTATTTGAGGTGGATGTTAATGGTAGCGGTTTCAACCAGTAATCCTTCAGTCTGGTCTGTTTTAAATTTCTGGATGTTTCTGGGCTATCATTTCTCATTCTCTTGCGTGTTTCAACTATTTTCCATTCATCCACGGTTTGTTGTGTATTTGGGAGGTGTTGTTGCGGTACAGAAAGGCTGGACTGGCTTAACTGGGTAGCTTGTGTATTTTGTGGTAGGGACTGTATTTGTTGTTGTATTCCTTGCTGTAGGGGTTGTTGTGATCCTTGGTATAGTGGTTGATGTGTACCTTGGTATATGGGTTGTTGTACTGGAAACTGTATCTGTTGTTGTTGAGTGCCATAGTCGGTGACGATGGGTTGATTTGTTTGTGTATAAAGTGTTGGGTAAGTATTTTGCGGGCTATGCATCTTTATATTATTTATTAAATAATATTTCAATTTTATATTTCATTTCTATTTAAGCACCTGGCCTATTTTAATAGCAGTGATTGTTTTTACTGACCTTATCGGGTACTTATTATCTCTCGCAGCAAAAACACAGAGTAAACTACACGTCTTTACTGTTCGAAACTCAAATGAATACTGAAAAAAGCCCACAAAGGAAAGAGGTTAATTTCTGAAAATAGAAGATTATCTATAACTTCAATATTGTAATGATACCATTTAGATTGAACTAAACGCAGTTTCATATATGTGAAGACTGTTCTTTGAAGAGATAATTTGTAGGGAGCGTTATGCGGGGGCCGACCCTGAAATAAGTGCGAAGGACCAAAAGCGGAAAGGGTTAAACTTGATGAGGTTTGTATCGGGAAAGCCGGGGCTCATATTTCACAATTATTAGAGCAACTCGAATCATACACATAATAGGTAATTTCTTGCATTAATTACTCGTTTAAATATTAACGTTGGCAATCATAACGCAGGCCTGCCAACCCTTCCGACAGGTTCTATAGATTATGCGGGAACGCTCTGCCTCGTCGGTAATAACCTGCTGGGGGGTATTCCCCCAACGCACTCACGCCGCCACTTTATACTTTTCGCCATTCTCTTTTGCCGAGCTATTGTCGAATGGATGATTTTAAGGTTAAGGGTTATGTCTTCTGCATTACTTGGCCTTGCTCTTTACTGTTATTGCCCCCTTACTAATAATCATAAAAGGTTAATATTGCAAATTGGGCGGAACCAACACGGTTATCAGCCACGGGCAAAGGAAAAATATACAAAAAGCGGTTTTAAACATGGATGTTTCGTTTCCTGCCATTTTTGTACAAAAAGAGTAGATTGTGCGTATTACATTGTATTTAAAATGTTGTATTATTTTTGGTTGCTTGGAACCAGGCAGTTACGTTGTAGAAGCGTTTTGTATTAGTTCCTAAGCACTAACATTTACTTTTGCCATTAACCATATATTATTTATTTTTCTAACTTTTACATTTTTGAATATTTCGTGATATATAAAGATGTCATGCTACTATTCACTATGAGTATCATAGATACGAGGATGTATCAGAAAATAACGAGACTGGTGCTATAGTATAACAATGAAACGTTTATTTAAAAAACTTCAACAACTTGGGTTCTCAGAAGTGCTCGAGAAGTTAATGGTGCCTACCCCTGCGGTTAAATGTATTAGTTATTTAAAGATGTAAGTTACCCTAATATTTAGTAAGAGTTGCTTTTATTCATAGAAAAATACATCGTTACTGGTTCACTCTTTAACTTCCAATAACCAAGTTAGGTAGTGGGTTAAAACCCTCCTTAAGATATATACATATATTTATTATTCAGAAAAAATAACCCAATACGTAATAATATATATTATTAAATTGAAAAAAGTCTTGAGATAAGCAAAATTTAAGAAGTTAGAAATAATTGGAAGAGTTTCACCTCGAGGGTACATTTGTGTAAAGGTTATTGGCATCAAAATATACTGTTGAGTAAATTATGTTTCTTAATAGCTCAAACATTACCTAGGTGTATGCCTATAATTATACTCAGGCCATTTCGTGTATATATCCATATATTGATATTATTTTTATTTTCTAAACAAAAAATAAATAACCCATACGGTTCATTTAAAATATTTCGTTGACTTACCATCTGCTTGGAGAGTACTGTCAGTTAATCTTGTAAATTCTTCATTTTGAAGTAAAGAACAACAGGATCGTACTTGAATTTTTCTTTTCTTTTTTGATATGTTGGTACCCATGTTCCCAACATATGTTGACATTATCAGCTATTTTCCATTTTCCATAGTTTGTTTTTGACAGATATAGGTTAGATGTGTTTTAGTGTGCTTAGCGATTTTTTCAGGAACAATACGAAGAAAACGCCCGTAGAAAAACAATTCATGGCTTTTAAATCACGATAATGTCCTGCTGGCACATCGTTGCTTGTTCGTGATTTTTTGGCCAAAAACAACAGGATAAGCAGGCCTCAGTCACCTTATTCACCGGACTTGGCCTCCTGTGACTTTTTCCTAATCCTAAAATTGAAAAGACCCATGAAAGGACGGAGCTTTGCATCGCTGGAAGACCATAACAAAAAGGGCATATCAGAAGTACTTCGAGGATTGGAAAAAGCGCTGAAACAAGTGTATTATTATATCTGAGAGGGATTACTTTAAAGGTGACAAAATAGATATTGATTAATAAATAAATATTTTTCGAGTGAAATAAGAAGCAACCTTTTTTTTCGAACAAACCTCGTAAGTGTTACAAAATTGTTTTTATCTCCCTGCTTTTTGGTATTCATGTTCTTTGTAACTCGGTACCTAAAGAGATGTTCTACTGATTTAAATTTCTAATGAATACTGTAAACTTATAAGCAAAAATCTTTTACCGGTCCTGTACTCTACCTCTCTGTCTTTCTCCTTAACGGCTTATGAATTACGACTTTTATTTAAACATAATTATTTCCTATTTCGTTTAATACCCTTTCGTAGTCGCTCTCGCTCTGCGTCCTTCCGTCTTTTTCTCGAATTACTTCGGGTAGATCGTTCGCTTAATTAAAATTCTAATTAAAACGAGACTTTCCGACTTCCAAGTTCCACGCTCGGTAATTGTTTTTGAAAAGTTTACCGAAAAATATAATATCCGGACTAAAATGGGCGGGGTTCGTTCGAAAGTTCGTTTTTTTTTTCGGTGGGAGTATTTTTCGAAAATATTCCACCTTGGCACAAGAGTAATAAACCCTCGGTTAGGTGTACTTCGCAGCAGGAATGCAAATGGCCAATTTCACAGCAAATCTGGTATTCATATAGTTAATCATCGGTCCAGTCAAGTGATTATCATTGTAAATTGCTCTCTGTATATCTCTGCCATGTCTGTGTCAAACCAGTTAAGTTCCGACAACATGGTCGGCACCGAAGGGAAAATATGTCACAAAATTATTAATACCTATATTTAAAAGATTTACAATTTTGTAATTTGCTTAATTTAGTGTTTCCCATCCTTTTTTGTGCTATGCCCCACCTAAATCTTTCCAAAATTTTTATGCCCCCATAATATACAGTGTGTACATAAAGTATAAAATAAATTCATTTTAACAATTAAATATACAGGGTAAACTTTTTTTTTAAATAGCACACCCTATATATATATATATATTTTTAGATTGCAAATTTCAAGATGATTCCAAAAATATATCAAATTTATTTTGTTATTTTAATTTAATTAAAGGTCTTCAAAAATACAGATTTTAAAATTATTGTATCTTCAAAACTATTAATTACCGAACACAAGTATGAAGATGGAAATGGTTCTTATCGATACTGTATATTTGAAATATCAGACATATTCACTAACATTGGTTACATCATCCAAGTTGGAAAATAAATTTGTTTTAAATTAAAAAATCTTTCATTTAATTCAGCCGACAAACATTTCAGGTGATCGACAATAACTTTTCAAAATTTTTGTTGTAAATATATGTCTGACATAATTCAATAAATGTAATAAAACCAGATATCTTCGTTTTTGCATCGACAACAGTTTTACTTGTTCCTTGAAGTTATTTATTCAATACATTTAGTTTTTCACAGATATCGGCTAAATAACTAGCAAATGCCTTACCATAATGGGAGTAAACAAACACTTAATTTGCACATAATATTTATTTTCTAAATTGTACTTTTGGCTAATTTGATCTGATCCTCCCTAACCTCCCTTAATAATTTCATCAAATTATTTTCGGTATCTTTAGATATCTTACAATTCCTATAATTCTCAAGATGTACAATTTTGTATCAATATCTAATTCAACTCTTTTAATAACATATATTCCTCTGATGGTGACTTTAACCCAGATTTTCTGATCGATCTCTGGGTTAACCCTATATGGATTTTCTTTTCTGATCTATTTTGTCCGATGTAATTTTGATTTAACAATTTTTATACAATTTGGGTTTTGATATATTTTAATAATTTTAGGAAAAATATGGCACCTCGGTAAAAATGTTTGTGACGGCGCCATTGAGGTTCGGTGTCACGCCAGTTGAATTTTGTCCATCACACACAGAAGGATATATTTTCATTTGGGTACTGTTCTGGGATGAAACTGCATCGCATTAGTAGATTTGTCATGAATATTAACGGCCGCCAGCCCGACATGATGAAGGGTGACCTATGGAAATTGCCCTAAATCTAATTTGAATTTTACAAATAGTCAAAGAGATCCGTCGCTTCCCTCATTTTATGAAATTTTGTTTCAACCGTAACATCCCCGTTATTCCAGGTGTTTAATTACCAACGGTGAAAATTTTATTCCCAAATTTGGGTTTCTATTGTTCCATTTACTTTGAAGATTAGAAAACTAGGGGAAAATTCATAACCCAGTGACACTAATCTGCAGTCGTTAATTTTATAGGAAAAAGTGCATAACTAAGATAAAAGACCGGCGATATCTGCCGGTAATGGAATAGAATAATAACGGGAGTTAATACCGGAGTGACAGCCGTTACCATATCGACATTTCAAAGGCAAAAGCTTTATAGTTAGTACGAGCGAAGTGCATTATCCAGCTTAATACGTCATTGTAAACCCATTTAATATTCCGTACGGGGTAGATCAAAGACACCAACGGCCGAAGGATGGTCACAGTGACAATCTGGAGGGAGTTTTTTGCTTTTATACACAAAAAAGATACTGCTGATGGTTACAGAGGTTTGAGTGCATTGGTTTTCAAATTTCTAAAGACGATAAAAGGAAACCATAGAGATTTATTTTATCTGGAATCATCTGAAAAGCTTTGGGCTAATTGAAATAATATGAAAATTAATAAAGTAAGACAAGGGAAGTTCGACTGTATTGTAAAGTATTTCTTTAATGATAATAATAATAATAATAAAGATACATTATACTTATCTTGAATTTCCACAGTATTATATAGCTTTTTTTAAATATCTTTCTTTGACTAGGTTTCGATAAATTGCATTTTGAAAGAATGACAGATTTCTTATAAGCGTACTTGACTACATACCATAAACATTTCAACCAATAATTATCAAGAAGTATGTACAGTATGACTTTTTACTATAATATTCTTATTTTCCTAAATAATTTGGTTGATGTTATAATGTATTTAGTCCAAAAGTTAATCTAAAATAATTGAACTTCCCAGGTTTAATTGTTCACTACTATATACTGATACTGTTGGTTCAATTGTTTTGTTAAGTGTAGGTTTGTGTTTAGTGTCAATGATGTGTTTTACTTAATGTGATTTATCTAGTTTTAATCTATAAGATCCGAAGTGTTCACTGTACCTTATTTCAAAATTTCGAAGGGTCTGGCCCAGATAAATGGCCTTACAATCCGAAATATTTAGTTCGTAAATACCTGATTTCTTAATTTTAGGTTTTACATTTAATAAAAATGAACCTACATTATTTGTTACTTTAAGATATAATTTTTGATAATTTGTTTGAAATATCTCCCAATTATGTAATAGTTCTATATGACCTGTCACCTTTAGATTCTTTCGGAAAAATAAGCTTAATGACAACTTCTTCTTCCTTTTTATTAATCAATCTGTCAATCTTTTATCACTCTTTGATAATTCAATTTAAGCGAAACTTGGTCAGATACAGATATTTAATATAGCTTTGTAATACTATGCAAATTTAAGATAAGTATATTTATTATGCTTAAATTTCTCGAAGTAAAGATTGACACAATTAGTTTAATAATAATAATAATAATATGGTTATTTTCTGTTTTGGGTGTTGATTTCTTGTGGTGCCGCCTCTGTTCGTTGTAGTTTCTTTGGCGTATACGAAAAGCGAATTTCTTCGTCAATTCGGAGTTTATTGTGGGGCGGCGTTCGCCGCTTTCTAATGAGATTTTTCAATAGGATCCAATTTACACCTTAACTGTTATTGCTCTCGGAGTCATTTTGTTTTATTCGTTCGTGGATAACATTGAGGTTTTATACGACTTAATTTGTTGTTCTGTTGGTAATTCTGATCTGGAAGATTGTTTTTGCTGTTCTTTCTTTCAATTTGCGCCGCAATAAAATGAATAAACGACTTTGGTAGTTGTTTTTATTGGTTTAGATGGCGTAAATGATAATGCTGCGTATTTTTAATATACCCAGTATCATTTTTCGAAGAGCACCAATTCAATAACTTGAAATTCGTGGATATTTTCCATGGACTCTCATAACCATTGCGCAAAAATAAAAAGTTAAATAAACGAAAAATAACAAATAATCTGGAGGATGTTGTTCTCTCTCTCGATTTAGATGCAAGTGTTGCCAAGCGTTCGCTCTATCCCATTAAATATTTCAAACAATCATTTTTATTTTCACGAACACACCATTTTCGAAATATTAAATACCGGTATTGTTGACTTACGTTAACATGATTGTAATAATTCGTTTATTTTACGAAAACTGTATAAATTTTGACATATGTATAAAGAATTTCTTGGGTAGAAATCATTTTCATGTTGACGCAGCTACTATGTGACTTTACCTAGAAGTCTCTATTTGATTATTACTCCAAGTCACATAATCACGTGACTGACCAGTATAAAACTCTACAAGAGCCATGAAATGGGAAGGAGGGTAGATGCTCACTAAAACAGGTTCGTGCATGTTTCTGTCATTGCAATGACAATCGTGAAGCACACAAAATATTATTCTAGTTATGGAAACTAGACTTTTGGTTAAAAGTACAAATATTTTTCCAAAGAGAATTATTTTTATTAATCATTTAAAAAACTTTCGTTGGATCAATAAGTTGTAAATCAAGAAAGCAATAAATTTCAATTTAAATTTTAACTCCACTATGAATTATAATTATTTTTTTAATTGCAATTAAAACTTGGAGCGTGTCACAATTTGTCATCGCTTGTGGGTTTAACAGTATAATTTAGAAAAATAAATAAGTCTGGTTGACATTAGGTCATACAAATAGAATATTAATTTCAATAACTAGAAAATAATCAATGGAAGAAACATTAGATAATAAGTGTAGAACTCACCACATAATTGACCAATAAGACGTGATCACCTTTACCCTTTCTTGGTCAACTTCAAAATGAGTCACCAACGATTAAATTGATAAGACACAAACTTCGCTCTCATACACTCAGAAATAAAAAAAAAATTCTCCCAATTTACATTTATAAAGTTAACAAACAAAAAAGTGAAAATTTATTCAATTGAAACTGAAATCCACGCAGGAAACACTTCTATACAAACAACAAAAATGCAAAACGTGTTTTGTTTCTATGGACACTTTAATCTAAATGGAACCATCTATATTTTGAGCAAAATTCATTATATAGAATCTTCTTTTTGAGTGAAACCCCTGTTGATGATTGTGATGAACCGCCCCTGTAGAAATAGTGCTGCGGAAAGAAGAAGATGCGGAAACTGAGCCGCCATCGGAAGTGAATGTGCCGTTGTGGCAGGAACTCTTGGGAAATCAAGGCTTCCTCGTTCCTTGGCTCTCTATACATTTTCACCGTTCTGTTTCATTTCAAGGAAAAGTATTGATAGGCCTTTTTAAGATCGCTGTCTTTTGTACTCGCTAACATCCCTACTTTTTTTATTTATTAGATTAATTTGCGAATTACAACCATCTAATAGTTTCCAAATAATTGAACTTCTCAAATTTAATTGTTCACTACTATATACTGATACTGTTGGTTGAATTGTTTTGTTAAGTGTAGGTTTGTGTTTAGTGTCAATGAGGTGTTTTACTTAATGTGATTTATCTGGTTTTAATCTATAAGATCCGAAGTGTTCACTGTACCTTATTTCAAAATTTCTAAGGGTCTGGCCCAGATAGACGGCCTTAGAATCCGAAAAATTTAGTTTGTAAATACCTGATTTTTTAAATTTAGGTTTTACATTTAATAAAAATGAACCTACATTATTTGTTACAGATCATTTTCTTTTAGATCTTGGTTAAAAATGAATAGGAATCGTTTTCTGGTTGCCTGCAAAGATTTGTCGTTTATTTATTATCGACAATATTATGGTTAGTATTTTTATTAATAAAATTATAGAAACTCATTCCATTATTCAAAGTACGACCTAATATTTCAACGATTTATCTAAAACAATCATTTTGTTAACACAGGATACAGACAGTTTAAAAATAAATCCATCACTTAGTCCTGATTCAGAGCAATTATTTAAACAAAACCTTCTAATCCTGCGACAACAAAATTTACAGATTGTATCGGTTTAGTTTCATGTCATCCTGCGACCACGATAATAATGACATAATATCGCCGTAACTATCTCAAACGTCGAAGGTAATTTCTATGACAATTTTCAATCAAGCACAAGACAATTATTCGCATGTGTGTCTTTTGTTCACGTTTTTGAGGTTAGCTTTCGTGACAAAACCGACTCGACATCGATCCTCTACACAAGCGTATCTAACGCTTGATATAAACGGGAATAAACATCATTTTTACCTTCTATCAGTCGAATACAATGAATAAAATTCATATTCCCAAATCTACTTCTTTATAAACGTATCTCTTTCATAATACAATAATAATACTTTGTTGGATTTTCAAAACGTAATGCTTCTTGTATTGTATGACTTTGTCTGTCAACTTTGATTGGCCAAGTATCAAAAACGCTATTAAAAGGGTGTAAAATTTGCACGTATAACAAAATTATCTCATCAACTTGTAACCGATAAACATCTCGTTAAAAAATTATTTTTCATAAAGCTTGCGATAGAGCAATACGTTCTAATATTTTAATCACAAACATTCAATAAGTAATGTTTCACTGATTTTTTATCGTAGAGTACATTAGTTGTATTAAAATAGCAACAAAACGAAGCTATAATATTGTAGATAAGAAATAAGAAGTTTTAAAGTGAAAAATCGAATTATAAATACAGTTTTGTGTTTATTTGTGCCATTTTGTGAAAGTGACAGCACCAATAATTTTTCAAATATTTATTTTTATATATATTTGTTTTAAGATATTTCATATTTAATGATTATTGGTTATATGTATTTTATATATGAAAATAATTGCTAAATAATATACAATAAATATTCGTGACTTTATATTCAAGAGCTTTTGAGAAGAATAAATAAAAATGAAAATTGTAATTGTGTTAAAATGTAAAAAATATTCATAAACTGTAACCTTAAAAAGTTCAAAAATTCCTAATTTTTAAGTAGCACAGCAGATTTTTTGTTTATTAAAACTTGTCTCATTAATGTCGAAATTATTTAAAAGTTCGATATTAATATTGAAGAAAAAAATTGGAAACCATTGGAATATTATGTTTAAAGTAGAGAATTTTTATTATATTTTTTATTGAAAGTTGAGATTCATTAAAATATCGAGTTTAAAGCAGAGATTTAAAGTATAACAGATTTTTCAGTATTTATTGCAAGATTCCTTAAAATTTAAATGGAAGATTTATTAAAATTGTTTTTAAAGTTTTTGCTTTAAAATCGAGACTTATTCAAATTCAAAAATCTCTAATGATAAGCACTAAACCCATACCTTATTAATAATATTGAATTAATTGTTTCAATTCCTAATTTGTGGAAACTATCCATAATAAATATGAAAAGATAAATGATACTTATGTGAATGTCCATAGTATTCCAAATGTTTTTATAGTTATATTGAATCGACCAAGGTTTCGCTATTTTGACATAAATATAATTTATCATTTCATATTTAACTTTATTTTACTTTTAATTAAAACATCGTTGTTCTATTAGTTCTTAAGACGCTACTATTTTATTTTAAAAATACCTAGTATTAATTAATACCCATTTTAGTTTTCGTACTAGTACTAGTACGAATTGATTAAGGGAAGTCTTACTAAAATCGACGAATTTATATTTTTAACGTCTAGGTTTTCCCATTTCTCTGTCACTGTGTTTTGAAATAGTAAACCTTTGGCTACAACTTCAAAACATCTGCTTTTATTAAGAATTCAGACTGGCTAAGACTAATACGTGTATTTACTAGTATACATTTGTGACATGCTATTGGGAATGTAATTGGCCATGCCGCAATTGAATATATGAAAAACGGATATTTGATTTTTCATTTCCATAGGAAAAAAGAAAAAGAAATAGATTGGATTAGATTTTTTTGTAGCAATCTTACAAAAAAACTTATTGAAATTTAAAGAAGTTGACTGAAACAATAACAATTTATTTATCTTGAATAAAAGCAATTCTTACAAAATATTAGAGCAACTTACATCTTTAAATAACTCATACATTTAATCGCAGGGGTAGGCACCATCAACTTTTCGATCATCCGACAACCCAATCTTGACTTTTTAATATCTTTTTATTTTCCCAACCAAAAAGACACCAATATTTATTCATTTGAATGTTAATTGTTATGTATAGGGTTATTTTTTCTAAATACTAAATACATAAAAAAATTTAATAATATCTTAATGGGGCTTTTAACCCACTATGTAACTAGGTTAATGGAAATTAAAGAGGCTGAGTGAAACAATAACAATTTATTTATCTATGGATGAAAACAAGCTTTACAAAACATTAGGGCAACTTACAACTAATACAATTAATTGCAGGGGTAGGCAACATTAACTTCTTGATCATCCGAGAACCCAAACTTGACTTTTTAATCTCTTTTTATTTTAAAACCAAGAAGTTAATTAAGACTGATGCTTCTAATAAAAATGTTTATTAATTATCCGATCGCGACTTTGCCCCAAAACTTTCTCTCACGTAATATTAAATAAACAGTGAATGTTATAATTTAGAAAATATTAAATAAAAAATAAGTTCTACGTAGTGCTGGGCGGTATTTAACTAAATCTCTCTATATACTATCGTAACAATATAGAAAGAGGTACACGTTGGAAGAATGGAAATAAGATGCATATCAAGAATAGAGTTTTGAGCGTTGTTATATAGGTACATAAGTTGCTCTGTATCTAATATAAGGAGTGTATAAGGAGAAAAAGGATAGGCAGAAACCCGGAAAGGCAATAATGTAAAAACGGTTGACCGGCGTTATCCGGCAAATTGCCGGTAGCGTGAGAAGTTCCATACCGATAATTTAAAAATGCATGAAGGCATGTTTCTCAGAGAAAGCGGAATAAACTTTAAACACAGAAAAATATTATCTTGAATTCCTAACACGCTCATCTTCAACATTAACCTCCATCCAACTTCGGACGGTGCACAAAAAACGTTTTGCATAAAGCCACTCTAGAATGTACCGAAATAGCCCCATGTCGCAATACTGGTCCTGCAACTATTTACTAAAATATTAAAGGATTATTTAAATGCGTAAAAGTACCGAATTCGGATACCTTAAAAATATCTTTTCTTGTTTTCTTCATAATATAGTTCTGTTTTAGTACACCAGAATAAAAAAAATAAATTCAACTTTTTACGTATTCTTTGATTGATAAAAGTAAAATTACAGATTCAGTTTCACGGCTTGATAACACATTTTTCTCCATTATTGCTTGCTTTCCGGGATTCTTCGGCAATCTCTACTCTCATTTCTACCAAATCCCTCTCCTTCATTTGCAACTACTTCACTCGGGTTTTCCTCTTTTCCTTCTTCCACTTATTCCCTCTGTTAAAACTTTTTTTGTTGGTCTTTCATCTTTTAATCCCAACAACCTCATTGCTCGTTTTTTTACTATATCTGTTGTTTTCAATCCTCCATATATTTTCTTTGTTCTTCTTATCTACTTCCAAATATTTTCCCTCAAAATGAGCTTTTCTTTCTATGATTTAGTTTCCATGCAGGCAACTACTGATATAATTATTGTTTAATAGTTTTTAGATAATTACAATGATCTCACTAAGATATCCAACTAAAGTACTTAAAACTGATACCCTCAAGAACATAAAACTGATCACGTATTTATTTTTGAGACTAGATTAACCTGATTGTGACATACCAGTAATATTACCATTAAAAAAATTGAAATCACTGAATACTTCTAAATTTTTCAATCGCAGGAAATATACAAACCTTTTTTATTATTGTTTACTATTATTGGCTCACTTGTTTTTCACAAATATACTCACATGAGTACCAAATAATATTTTTGTTCCTAAGTCACTTTCAACTGTTTCCAATTACAAAATCCTCTTGATTATATATTTCCAGTATTATGCCAGAAAATTTTAAGTTGGGGTAATTTATAATCACGTAATCAAATTCTATAAAAATTTTGTCTTCAATTGCTTCTTCCTTACTGACAATTTTATTGTTTAGATCTTTCTCAATGATGTTTTTTTGGTTTGGTACTGTTTCATTGAAAATTTTATGTTTTCATTATATTTCATTCTTAATTTTTTGGTTCCTGGAGTTTTCGTGGCTTTTCTTTAAACTTTTCCTGATTTTTTTTCCTGTTCAATCCACCCTTTTTCTTCCTTCTTGCTGTTGTAACATGCTTTCAACTGTTCTGAAACAGCAACTAGCTATTTCTCCTTAATTTCCTCTTTTGTTTATCACTACTAACTCTCTCCCAACTTTCGTTATTTCTTTCTTCTTTTCAGCTAACTTGGTTTTTTCTGGGTTATTCAATCTTGCTGCATGGATCTTTTTATTGTTTCGTTTTCTATTGAAGTATTTCTAGATCTAGATTTGTTCCTAGATTCCATAAGATTTCGGGCTCCTCCAACTTTTCTTTTTCTTCTACTGATTCCACCCTTATTTCTTTTTCTTTTTTTGTATAATATCTATGTTGTTCGATTTTTCCATTTCTTTGTACAGTTTACTTTTCTTATTACTGATGCCATCCATATTTCTTTTTCGTTTCTACTTGTATTGTTTATCTTTACAATTTTTCTCTTCTACAGTCTCATTTTCCATTACCGATTTCACCCTTATTTCTTCGTTTGTTTGGACAATATTAATATTTTCTATATCTATTCCTAACATATTTTTTTAATGCTCTAATAATTGGAATGTTCTCTTGTATTTAGCAAATGCTAATCAAGCCAACAAAAGAATATTCAGATATTTTATTGTCTGGATATTGTAAATTTTGGTTTGTGTCTTTCCTATTTTATTATTATTATTATAACTAAATCAGATTGAAAGAGAAAAGCCAAATTAAAATTTTTTGAGAGAAAAGATGTGGATATAGAACAAGTAGAGAATTTGGAGAAAATATGTGGAAATAACAGATATAGTAAGGATACAAACAAAGAGGTGGTTGGGGTTAAAATAAGAAAGACGAATAAAATAAGTTTTAATAGGAGAAATAAATAAAAGAAGGAAGAGATGAAGACTCAAGTGAAGTGGTTGCATATGATGGAGAAGGATTTGGTAGGAATGGAAGCAGAAACTGGCGAATAAAATCAGAAAGCAAACAACAATGGAGAAAAATGTGTTATCAAGCCACGTGTATGAATATGTAACGTATTTGTATCAAACATAACGCACTAAAGATCATAAATAGATAGATTTTTTACTTTCTAAACATTCGTTACCTACTATCAGCAATTTTAACATTTGCCGATAATACCACATATTTATTTTCAGCATTACTTGACACTACTTCTGTTAATTGCTATTAATTTCCCTCTATAATTATCCTAAAACGGGTCCTTATTTACCACAAACTAATCCTCTAATTTCCCTCATTCAGTATAGAATTAGCGCGGAACAAAAATCCGACATGAAGAATCCAAAAATCCGTTTATCCACGACCAGAAGTATCAATCTCACTCTATAAGTAGGAGTAATCTAATATTGAAAAGCTAGTAAAACCATGAAAGGGAACACACTTGATCCAAAAACGATTAGGGCCGCCAAAAATGAGCATCAGATAAGCCCCTATTTTTAGAAGGGTGCTATTCTCGGTCTACGCCTCGAGGGAGAGACCACGATATCGAAAAAATCAAACAGAATTCAATGTAGAGTTTATGTATTGTGTGTCTTGTTAATTAATTAAAATTTGTCTTAAATGTTTGCTTAGAAAATATTTTGTTTATAATGATTTTTCTTTAGGGACGTTGGGTCACTAGACGAATTGGCAAAGTGAAAAATAAATTTTTTAGATTAATTCGGTTTAAAAATTTTTGACAAAATTGAAACGTTTTATGGGAAATAAGCAAAATGCATTAAGATTTTGAATAGTTTTTCTTTAAACGCTCAAACTAGTTATCGCAGGAAAAAAAAATCTTTAATATTTTTCATACAAGATAGAACCTGAAAAACTTTAGATATTTTTCTTTATTAAAAAAATAATTAAATAGCAATGACTTACAATTTTTGTTATTAACTAGTTGGTAAAGTGGTTTTATATGCCATAAATGGCATTATAATATTAATTAAACGTTAATAATTACATTTTCACTGACGTGTTTTCTTTTCCAAATATACAGGGTGCAGCATTAGTGCGTCGAAGTACGATTAGTCCGCTATTATTGAAGTTAGGAAAAAAAAGTTTTTACAAAAAGTGTAGGCAGTCTTGAGATTCACATTTTAAAATTAGTCCCAAATATACAGTGTGTTCAGGAACGCAGTGCCAGACGAAAGCTATGTTTTTTTAAATGGAATACCCCGTATGTTCTTACATTTTTATAAACCTCTTGTCGAGCTGATTTCAACGATGTATCACACTTTATGTCTATTATGTTTAATAAAGGATCTACAGCCAAAAATTTGAAATCCCTTTCGATTTTTAATCACTCTGTATCAAATATTTTTTAATGCCGTAGCATAGAACTTGAAATGTTAGGATAGGGACATGTAAGCCGTTTTTATTGATTTTCAACGGTTTGGCTAAATTCAAAAAAATGTGATTTTCATGTGGCTGTAGATCCTTTATAAAAATGTAAAAATATACGGGGTGTTCCATTTAAAAAAACTAAATTTTTGTCTGGCACTGCGTTCCTGAACACACTGTATATTTGGAACTAATTTTAAAATGTGAATCTCAAGACTGCCTATACTTTTTGTAAAACTTTTTTTTCGTAACTTCATTAAAAGGGGAATAATCGAGCTTTGCCGAACAAATGCCTCACCCTGTATATTTTCTTCCTGTTTTTATCATTTTCATTTTTGGGAAATAAAATTCAATGTTAACCTTACATTTACATGTATACACAAATAAATGTCCAGGCTGCCACCTGTTTAAAATTTAGAAAGAAATCTACATATTTATCTACTTATTTGCATTATTTACACTTCTTATTTACGTCATCATAAATTTTAAAGAAAATTTATAATAAATAATACCAAAATTTTATACATTTTTCCCTCAAATTCACGACATTTTTATTGAATCTCTATTTCAAGGTAAAAATTTATGAATTAGAGATTTCAACAAAAACAAACAAAACATCTCATCACAAAAGTTTAAAAAAATATCTATTTTTATACTTAAAATCTTGACTTTATCGTCATTTTATTACATCTTAATGAATCTAGTCTTTTCTTTAAAATCTCGATCTCGTAATCTTAAAAAATCTTATAGATTATTTATAAAAGATCTTATAGAAAACAAACTTCCAAAAACCAAAAAAAATTTTTTTCAAAATATTTCATAAATACTTATTTATTATAAGCTCGTCAAAATTTTGTATACGTAGAGTAACGAATATTTATTGTATATTTTACCAAATACTATTTTTCAAAGAGGTAAACAATATTCATAAAATGTTTGATATAAATATAGTAAAACAAATATTTAATTAATATTTAGTTTGGATAAAAAATATCTAAAAAACATATTTTTTTTTATATAAAGAAAATGTTTACGAAATATTCGGTGCCATCAAGAATCCACACTATGATTACTGAAAATGAATTATTTAATATTATTTTGGAAATGGCAATTTTTCGGTCAAGGGTTTACATTTTCGTTTAGCTAATCTTAGTGCCTTCAGACAGTTTGTTTGTGAAAACTTGTTATTTCGGCATTTTCGCTGGGTTTTCCTCGGTTCTTTTTCCGCACCGGAGTGGCACGTCTCGGCTAGACATAAAGCCGGTCCGGAATTAAAGAAAGGAATGGCCACACTTGTCCCACGAGTCTATAAACATGGCCACATAAATTTGATGCCTTCTACCACTCGTCCTCTTGAATATTGATGTTACTACCGCGCTATATCACCGGATATACAACCGTCTAGTGGAAAAAGGGCTGAAAAACGGCAGTCTAATAGTTTTTCAGGTAGGCAAGACGTGCCTGCTTTCATGAAAAAGTATACGCTTTGTTTCGTTTGCATTTTCTTTTTCTGTACGAGCGAAATTCTGGAAAGAGCGCCCGTTTCGAACGAAGTTCAGGCGAGTGCTTGAAAATTAAGTGCTTTTCGCTAACAAACTCGAATTGAATTAATTCTGTCCGAGATAGTAATATTATATACAGGGTGATTTATAACTATTGGGTCGGTTATTTGGACCCAAAATAAGATGTGGAGCGTTAAAATTTTTCAATTTGTTATCTTATCTTATTGATTATCTAGTTCCGTAACATTTTGTGAAAACATTTGGGTTGGGTCCCTACTGAGAATTTTTAAGTTGCTTGATTCAGTAATTTCATTTATTTTAAATTTGTAAGCATTTGTATTTAAAATGACGGTTGTACTACATATATCTGTTTTTGTAACTGTTAAATTATTACGTATAATTTTATATTTTATAGTTTTTAAAGTTAAAAAATCACTATTATTTTCTTTTTTAATTTTGACACGTTTTAAATTTTTAATCACATTGCAAACTTTTTATTTTTCGTAATATAAATTGTTAAACTGTGAATTTAAAGCTATTTCTGAGTCAGTTGCTAAAATGTGTTTGATATTATTTGTGAATTTAGGTGAAATACTGTATTTAAATCCCTTAATAAGAAATTTTTACTCACTATCAGTGAACTGAATATCAGATAATTTTTGGAAACGTTGTGAAAATGTGTGTGTGTTTGTTTTAGTATATTGTTTTTTTTTTGTACTTATATTGAGTTGCTACTAAGTTCTATAATTTTTTGGATTGTTTTAGAAATTTTTGATGTTTAATTCTACTAATAGTTTCACGTATTTTATCATCTAGTATATCGAACTCAACTGGATGTAACCTGTAAGTTAATTCAGAGTGTATAGTTTTAATGCAGATATCTAAAGAGTCTCTTATCTTAAACCACTTTTTTGTTTCTTCTTTTAACCAAATAATTTTAGCTTTTTTTATTGCTTTTTCGACTTTGGTGTTTTTGTATGATATTTTAATTTTATGTATTTGGGAATATAAAATAATAATAATAATAATAATATAGAGGCGGTTAAAATTAAATTAATTATTTCAACTCTTACTTTGTGGAAACTATCCATAATAAATATGAAAAAGATAAATTATACTTATCTGAGTTTCCGCAGGATTCTAACGCTTTTTTACTTGTATTAAAACGAGCATAAATTATTTCATATCATAAATGGAAGTCACGACTATAGTGGTCCATATTTCAACCAATCACCACTAGTAATCTATGTATACAAAGTTCTTCTTTTTCTAAAAAATATTTTGGTTAACATGATGGGTATTTAGTCCAAAAAGTAATCAAAGATTATTGAACTTCCCAGGTTTAATTATTCGTCCATTACTCTATATTGGGGATATTTTTTATTTTAGTACACCTGGATATTTAGAATGGTCGATTACACGGGATGTAGTAGAATCAAAAATGTATTCTCGACAATTATTTCAAGATCCGAACGATTTCTACCACTATTTTTTTAGGTAATACACTGCATTAACACAATTTTATAATTCGTCAGGTAGATATTCCTCGGTTACATGACACATATTTTTATTAAAAGCGTTAGGTGTCGCCACGTATAAATTTTTGAGTAAATGTTTAAAATGAATTTTAGTGTAAACTAATATTTTATTTTACTTTTTTGTTGAAAATGACACGGTCTACATACCATTTAAAAACCAACATTATTTTCACGGACACCCTATGATACAGTGGATAAAGGACTGTTGAACAGATTTGTTTTTTCGAAAAAGAAAAATAAATAAGTAAATTCAAAATAGAACTTTATTTAAAAACCGCGGGAAACTTGTGCCGCGCAAGTCTCGAGAGTCAGTTCGGAAACAAGAAGCGTCAAGCAGAAACCAACCAGTCTGTTTAAGGAGCAGCAGAGAGCGAAACGGCAGCCGGTGGCGGGCAGCCGCCTCCAACAACGTTATATTTGTACCAATCTGTGCTTAGAGTTGGAACGATTGTAGTTACGTCATTGTGAGAACCCGCCCCATTTATTATTCATGGCTTGGGCTGGGGGCGGCACATTGGCGGCGGAGGGGCGATCGGAGGGGACACACAACAGGCGGCGGGGGTACAGACGAAGCCGTTCTCTCCTCTGGAACTTTGGCAACGGCAATGAACGGTCTCATGGTTGATATACTGCCCTCTCAATGTTTGTATTGGTCGTGACCCCAGTGGGTTTCCTTCACAACTTTTTCTTAATTTTAAACTTTTAGTCGGGGATTTGGGAATATATATCTCAGAAAACACATTTCGAACGGTGAAAAAACGTTATAATATAATTATCATCGACAATAATGGGTAAATAGATGGGTTTCTCGATACCAGCATTTTGGTCTTGTTGCTGTTGTTCGAATAATAGCAATGGTGATTTGTTATTGTTATTTATTTGTGTACATTTGATTAGACACGATTCTCAAAAAAAAATATTTTTTGGTCTGTTATGTAGATTACCTATTGTTTTGGTATAGATATGTTGATGATATTTTGGCTGGGTATACAGATAATGGTAGATAATTGGATGATTTCTTTAATTTTATTAATTTACGTATCAAAAGAGTAAAACGTAATCTTAAATATTCAATTTATTTTGGCCAAACTATAATTCGAATACAACTACTAGTGAAAAAAAAACAGTAACACCTTTGAAAGTAGTCAAACATAACCAATAAATAATTCATAGTTGCGTTATTTATTATTATGGAGTCGTTTCCATTGTGTAAATTTGTTTGTACTTACTTTACCTTTGCTGTTTTTTTAATAAATCCGTTATTATTACGTCAGTAGACCATCGATTATAGATCTTTGCAAACAAATTTATTGCCAATTTGATTGCACTAGCCGGAAAGGGAACAATCCCAATTTATCTTTTTATAAATTTCCCTCAATTGGCAGGAATGTATTTATAAAAAACACAACAAACACACACACTTTAAAAACGCCTCCAACAAAAAGATACAAAGCACAATAATCGTGTTTGTTTATGGACATTTGTTTTTGTTTTACTGTTTTGATTGACATTTGACAGAGCTTTGTCATTACATATGATTATCCCTTATAACTGAAATCACCCCGTGTGACATAAATTAGAAGCTTTAATGATACATAGAGCTTCGTCAGTATCTACTAATGAGTGAGGATGATTTTAAAAGGAAATTAGTACAATAAAACAAATCGCTATCTCTAATAATTATCCATTATATCTAATACATAGGTTGATTAATAAAAAGAAAGAATTAATCTTATATTTCCGAAACAACCTAAAGATGACAGGTCATAGAGAACCATTACATATTTCAAAAAAAAAAAATCTCGTATAACATGTTCTACAATATGTTTTAAAGTAAGAAATAATGTAGGTTCGTTTTTATTAAATGTAAAACCCGAAATTCAATAATTAAAAAAAGCAAGTATTTACAAACTAAATATATTGGTCAGAAGATTAGAAATTTTGAAAAAAGGTACAATGTACACTTACGATCTTATAGTTTAAAACAACCAAATAAGTCACATAACTCAAAACACCTCATTGACACCAAACAAAAACGTACACTTAAACAAAACAATTCAACCAACAGTATCAGTATATAGTAGTGATTGAACAATTAAACCTGGGAAGTTCAATTATTTTAGATTACGTTTTGGACTATATATCTAAATAATAATAACCAAGTTATTTAGGAAAAGAAGAATGTTATAGCAAAAAATCAGACTGTACATATTGCTTGATAATGATTGAAATATTTATAAGTTACTTACGCTTATAAGAAATCTGTTATTATTACTATTTGATATATAAAAATGAGCGAAACCTTGTTCAGTGACAAATATTTTAAAATAGCTTTGTAATATTGTGGTAATTCAAGATAAGTATAATTTATCTTTTTTATATTTGTTATTTTTGATCAATGTTTTAACCAGTGGTGCTTTAACATTGCTATGTCCATGTTGATTGATAGCAATAAAGATGATTATTATTATTATTATTATTATTAAATAGTCACCCAACTTTTTCATGTTACGTTTAATTCGAATTTGAACTATCATGTAAAAAGTGGACAAATTCTAATAAATAAAACTATGTACAAAAAAAATTAATTGTAAATGGACTTTATCCATTCCACTTTTTTGTTTTCATTACATTTTAATGAATAAAATTAATTATTAATATTTTTAATGTAGATTTGGCAGCTGTGGTTGACGTGTTTCGTTTCTCATTGGGTTGAGGCACATATCAGACCGACGTAACAATATCCGGGGAGTCAAAGTAAGTCAGTTCCGGAGGAAGATTTGTGTGCCATTCAACTGTGCTGACATCGGGTCGAGCCTCTTCAATTATACAAAGGCTTACATACTGCATGAGGACCTAAATGCGCTCGATATGCTGGCTTCTTGCTTACTATTTTCCTTCTAGTACGGTTCGTCAAGGTCTCGTTAGAGTATTCACTACATTTTCTGTTTGTTGAGGTTGACGTTTACAAACATTTAGAAGGGTTAGTAAGAGTAGTTTTTGAACTACAGAAAATAAAAACTGTTGGAGTTTTGGTCAGTTTGGTGTGTTACGTTTTTTCAAATTTCGTAATAATAATTTTTGAAAACATATTTAGATTTCCACAAGTGTCCATTTTTCAGATGTACCACAATTAAATATTATTAATTTCCATTTTACAGGATGATGAGTTAAGTTGAGTTTTTGTTGTCAAAAATTCCTTCTATCTTCTCTTTTTTGCCAGTTTTACTTCTTATGCAAGAGTTTAATAATGTGCTTCCATGCCTTCTTCTCTTTTGCCTTAATCCTCCAATTCGTTGTTCTTTCTCCCTTAGTTCCCCTTTTACTGCCTCTTTCCATCTTATTCTATGTATTCCTCTCTTTCTTGTATGTAGGTTCATCCGATGTAATTTTTTTTAATATTCTATTTGTCTTTATTCTCTCAATATGTCCAATCCATTTACTTCTTATTATGTTGTCGATGGTCGTATCTTTTAATAATGAGTATTTTTCGACGTTTGTTCTTCTTGTGTATCCTTCTTCTGTTCTTTTTCTTGCTACGATTCTTCTAATTATTTTCCTCTTCGACCTTATTAGAATTTCTTTTGTGTTCTTAATAAACTCCCAAGTCTCCATCCATATATCGCTGTAGGTCTTATGTTAATCGTATAAAGACGAAATTTGGTATAAATGTTTAGATCTTAAGTTGCTTAGGGCTGCTACATTTTTGATGGCATTTAAAATTCTCATGTTTATTTCCTATCCCTCTTCTATTTTATTGCAGAGTAATATCCTATATCGAATTTAATTCCTTTTTTAAATTCTACGGTTTTATTTTTTTATCTTTACTACTAGTTCATCCTCTATTCTCCTTAATTTGGTCATTGTTAATCCTTAATCTTACTTTTTGTGCTACTTCTTCTAATTTGTATGAAGTTTCTCTTAGTTCTTGTGAATTTGGTCACATCGTTATAACTTTGGTGACTTCTGTGAAGTTTTGCATCTTTATTTTTTCTAGTGTTACGTTAAATATTAGACTTTATAATGGATCTCCCTGTCTTAATTCTATGTTATTTAAAATTCCTCCATTAGTTCTTCGTTGATGTGGACCCTGTTCAAAATAATTTTAAAATCTATGAATAGTACTTCTATATTTGCTGTATTCGTAGTATGTTTTTGCTATTTTTTATCAAAAATATTTGATCTATGGTGCTTTTTCCTTTTCTAAATCCATCTTGATATTTTCCAATTTGTGGGTCAATAATTGTTTCCATCCTTGTTGGTGCACATTTCTAACTCTTTGGTATTGCTTCTCTGTTCCAGATATTTATTCGTACATTCTAGTTTTCATTTCGTTTCCCCCATATTCAATATTTTTGCTGTTATTCTATTTCTACCTGGGCTTTTACTGTTTTTTAGTTTTGCAATTATTTCTTCGATTTCTTGTTTTGTTGGGTCTTCAATTACTTCTTCTTTGGCATCCACTTTGTTGTCGGCATTCCTCTCTTTTGGCTTATTTCTCCAATTTGTTATATCTTTTTCTTTTAGTTCCACTTCCACTGCTCCCTGCATATTATTCTAAGATTTTTTCTCTTTTTTTAATATATACAAACCACTCAATTCTTTTGGCATTTATTAGGTTGTTGATGGTCGCATCTTTGAACAATGAGTATATTTTTTCGTTTGTTCCTTCCTACAATTCTTCTAATTATTTTCCTACACCCCTCCCTGTTGTGCAATTATTTCTTACACTTGGTGTTTTGTTAGGTCTTCAACTGCTGCTTCTTCGTCACCTACTGTTTATCGGTCTTCATCTATTCAGTTTTCATCATGGTCATTTAACATTTCTTAGAAATATTCTTTCCACTTTCCCCTAATTTCCTCGTCTTCCTCTAAAGGTTTTCTTTTTTGTTCTTTATAAATATTGTGGTATTTTTTCTACTCTTGTTTCTTCTTAACCTTCACTTACCTTTTACCATCAGAAATTTCAAATTCAAATAGAAAATCCACATTTTCAAAGAAACCACATCTCAAATGCTTCAGTTCCTTTCTGAGAATCCAGTTTTCTGATCCATATATAAGAATTGTAATATTAATGGATTGGGCGAATACTCTTCTATTATCTTTTGATGTGTTCATATCTGTGCTAAGTAACTTTTTTTTATTAACAACCAACATTTTGATCGGTATAAACTGGCCTACGATTGTGATTTTGCCCGCATTTCCTTTCTCGGACCAAGCTTCAATTCTAAACCGATCTGATATCACTTATCAAACCTGTGAAGGCGTGATACCTATTCTTGGATACGTCAACCCCTCTTCGTTTGGACATGGAGTCGGAAAACCCTTTTTAACTATTTAAAATGTGGGTTTTTACTTACTCTCGACTATTATTTGAAGCTTAAAAAACAAATGAAAATTCTCTTAGATAATTTGCAGTAGCGGCCAAGTTGTTTTGTTTTTCTCTTATTTTAGATAGGCAGATCTCTTCTTATTTTGGTGAAAACTAAGCAGAAAACAACTGCTGGAAATTGCAAAATATAATACCCACTGGCAAGAAATCAAATGTACGGAAATAAGAGAGCGTATTAAATTTCTCTTTTCCGCTACGAAACTATACATGGTGTACCAATCAGAATACACCGCCAAATAAATTCTTCTAACTTGGAAGTGCTGCAAAATATGAAGAATGATAATTAGATCTAGAATTTGATCACTATATTAATAAAACTTTGGAAGTAAAGAGATAGAAGCTTAAAGAATTTACATAAGAATATTTCAAAGGTAAAAGCTAAGATATTTCAATGATTTCTGGGTCAAATAATAGTAAAATAAATAAATACAATAAAGAAAAGGACAAAATGAGAAGAACTCAAACATTCCTAAAGATACAGCTGAAATGAATCAAGTCCAGTTTTCATAATTTTGTAGAAAAGGTCTATAAAGTATTTCGATTGTAATCAATTCATTGGTCCTTCATATACCATTTTTGTGATGCTATGCTAGAAATAAATATTATTCTTATTAACATATTTTTTTGGACTCGGTTAACTTTGACAATGGAAAAATGGACGATAATTGAACAGAAAAGTAGAGCAAATCTAGAGAAGAGTAAAAAAATGTAAGGTTATGTTTTAATGTCATAGTATTCACACTAACCTTCATAATCTTTAAGGATTAAAACGAGGTGGATGATGATGATGATGGTGATTAATCCTACAAAAAAGTAAGAACAAACTCTTGTGGATTTTTCATAACCTTAGGCATTTGGTTTACTATAGCTGTAAATTAATGAGATAATTTTAGATATACTGGTCTGTCTAACAAGGAAACTGTAGTCTTGGTTTACTTTGGTTGTGAATTTCTCAAATAATACTACAAATTAGGTACTGGAATTTAGATTACATAACAAATAAAATAGGCTAAAGTCTACAACATAGTTAAACGAAAATAGAAGTTAAGGGATCACAATAAATATGGGTGATGAGAGAAAACATATAATCTGGGATATTTGGAAAGATCTATTACACGAGGTATTCCTGATAGACTAACCCATATGTGTACCCTCGTTTACTCTTGGAACATCATACGGTCTTCTTTGTTTCTTTCTTTCTTACATCACCGGAAAGAGACAGAGAAGGAGAAAGACTGAATGAAAGGAAAAGAAGCTACGAGACAGAAACAAGTTTTGCCAATAAATAAACCATTTACTACATTATTGTTGATTGTTCCAGTATGATAAAAGCGAGCCTGAACCAGAACTTTGAGTGATCATAACAATCCAACAAATGAACCGAATGATACATTTCTAAATCTATATTTTTTGCTAGTTGGTCAACTTTACGATAGAGCAATTAACCAGATCCTGAAATCTAGTAATTAATGAAGAATATTTCATATTGGTCAATGTAGCTACCAAATGGTTAGGTCTTAGATTTAGAGTTAACCAATATAATATGAAATATTGTTATTTAAAATGGAGGGTCTCCCTGTATATAATAACATAACAGTTAGTGTATGGCGTGTACGTACGTGTAAATACATCAACACGGTAGCGCTAAGCCTCGCATAAGCCCCATCCAAACACTCGAAAACGTAGCACATAAGCTGGTCGGATTAGCCGGCCCAAAGCTAATCATAATCATCCTCTTGTAATTAGTGTTTCCAATGTTCCATCAGAGTTGTTGGAATAAACGCGAAATATGCCACAGAGATAGGAAGGCCCCCGGGTTGCCGTTGCGGCGCTTCCGCCGTCTTGCGTATATTACAACTAATTAACCGTACAACCCAATCCCGTCAGGCACCATATACTTTCTATGTAGAATTATATACAGTACAGTCCCCAAAAAAAAATGTTACGGACATAAATTGATTATTGTAGCTATTCTGCAAGTAGATGGAGTTAAAAAGAGGAAATTTAAAAGATTCATTAAAAAGGTACCAAGATTTTTCAATACAATCTGGTTGTTTTTAAAGTAGTGATCTAGATTAAAAGATTGGGTTCTTTAGATTTGCTGTGGAGTTGGTCCAAAAGTTAGATTATTCGGTACATTGATTAAAAAATTACCCCTAAAATAATGATCTAGATTAAAAGATTGGGTTCTTTAAATTTCCTGTGGAGTTGGTCCAAAAGTTAGATCATTCGGTACATTGATTAAAAAATTACCCCTAAAATAATGATCTAAATTAATAGATCGGGTTCTTTAGATTTGCTGTGGAGTTGGCCCAAAAGTTAGATCATTTGGTACATTGAGTAAAAAAATACTCCAACATCTTTGTGTTGTTGTCTTTGGTGAATTTTACATTTGGAAAATATTGGATTGTATTTTAAAAACTCTTCCTCCTCTGGAGTCTTCCGATATCGTTCAAAGTGGTGCCTTCCATTTATACAGGTTGTTCCAATAAAACTGTTCACGTTGCAACTGGAGAATCCTTTTTTCAAACTTTAGGGAAATTATTTGTGGGGATTTCCAAAGTAGAGCCATAAGTGTCAAAGAAATAAATTGTTAATAGGCAAAAGTTAAAATGGAAAATAATTGTCAATAGTTTAATTAAATTAGAGAAACAAAAACTGTGAAACTAAGGGAACCATTATTACGATTTGGAAATGTTAAAATTATCAAATAACTTCTTGTTATTAGTATCTTAGAAATACCGATGATCAAAAATAATTTTTGATGAAGGCTAACTTTTGGGATAGAATTGGCAGGTAAACTATTTTGATTGGTCGTAATAAATCTTAGACGAGATTAACTTAAGACAGACTAAGTTTTAGTTTGCTAAGATGAAAATAGTTACAAAGTTGGGATAATTTTAAACTCTATATCGAGAGAATTGGAAGAAAAGAATAGAATTCTGCGTTTTAAACGAATAATATGATCGATTGTATCGTTCCTTGTTTTTCGATGTTTTTAAAAGTACTTTCCGACCGAAATAACTATAGACGCGAGATGCGCGAACGAGAGAAATGAAGGAATAAGCGGTAATAACATTGCTTTTGCTTGTAATATTATTATTAGTATGTTAAAAAAAATCAAGGTATCCGTCGCGCTACATCTAAATGTAACCAGTTAGTTAAAGGTTTGAGAAAAAGTCACAACGAGCTTACCACTGGGAGATCGGTTAATTAAAGTCAAGGGTTAAAATAAAATATGCTTAATTTTTTTAGTTTTTTTCTTGACTACATTATCATCTTCAGAGAGATCAAAATAACGTTAGCATGTTATTATAATAATAATAAGCTGTTATATAAGTATTCCAAAAAGGGTAGTTTGGGGATGCTGTAATTATGAATTATGTATTATGTAAAGATAATTTAAAGGGTCTACCAAAGTATCTCTAAAATTCCAACCAAACTTTACTATAAATTTGTACTTGAAGTACATATAGTTATAGTGCTCGTAGCAATTTTTTCAAATTAAAAAGGCTTTCTTGTGTCAACAAAAATATTCCTAACAAAAAAATGTTATGTCTTATCCGTAATAAATTCTAGGGAGGTCTTAGCTGGAGTGGAGTGAATTGCTGAAACTATTCTGCCTTTAGTATTCTGAAGAGTGAAGAATGACTTATTCCAGTTATTACTGCTAAATGCCCGTTAATTAAATGAAGGTCATCAGAAATAATTACTATATCCTATATCCTCTTCCAGATCTACTGTAATTGTTGTGGATGGAACCGACCAGTTTCCCCTAATTGGCCGCAGTTTTTTAAAATCTTGTAATTTATTGTATTGTATAATTGCTAATACTTTTAAGCAGCAGGACGTCGCCGATAATTTTCTTGTTGATGATTTATTTATATTAATTGTTATGATCGAATGAAATCGACGAAACTCATTCATCTCATGTTTAGAAATCTTCATCTTTAAGCGCAAATATTTTAAAACAACTTGTATCTCGTTAGAAGGAATAGCTCATCTAATGGTTTCATATTTTTAGCCAAGAATTTTCTAGTTATAATAATAAGGACAGTTATTAATGACATTGGTACTCCCTCTACAATTAAAAATCTCATTGCTCTGATTTGACTTTGTAATTGTTCGATTATGAGAACGCCCTGTAGGTGTGTGGAAATCCAAGGATTCGGCCGGTGGCAATCTAGTTCGGGGTCTAGGCGATACATAATAAATGGCGGCGAGGAGAAACGGGCACGGAGGCGGGTGGTCGTAGCCACTCTCTGCCCTCTTGTTAGGTCAGTCAAACTGTCACACTCTTTAAGTGTATCACTCGCCACATTTTGGCTTCGATAAATTTATCATGAGCTTGTCCGTAGGTAAAATAACGCCGATTGTAAAGGGAAAGGATAAACTGATTACTTTTGAGCATGACGCGGGAAAAAAGTTGATGCGACACAGGATCAAATAACGGAATATTGTTGAGGATTTCATACTAACCCTAATTAACAGATGTGATTAAAAATAAAAGTAAGCTTTAACAAATGAGTTGAAATGGTTTAAAAGGTAAACGTTTTTCTGGAAAAACCGTATCAAACGAAAATAACATCCGGTGTATCTTGAACCTTTTCTAAACGTAGAATGGCTCTTTTAGAAAATCACACACGAAGCCATTTATTATTCTAGAAAGAAGATTTAGTTCCCATTTGGAATTATTTGAATGACCAACTGATCAATATGCTTCAGAAGGATTATAGACAAAATGCACTTTCAGATTTAAAGACTGCCATTAAAAGCTTTAACGGAAAGCTGTGATAAAAACTGGGGTTTTTTTATTATAATTCGAAACATCGAGGAAGTAACTAATAGAAAAGAATACAAGTGATAGTAAAAATATATAATATAATTTATTTGCTAATAAAGAAAAATTAGAAGTACTCTTACCATCATTATTCAACTATACACAGTAAAAAAAAATCTCTGTGTTGACGAACACGAAGAGGTGGTAAACTTTTCCGTGTTAAAATTTTACACTATTTTTCGTAAATCATTATCATTTTTACCAAATCAGTTTTGGTAGAACATATTTTTCTTTGATTCATACTATATTGACACAATTTGGTGTTAACTCTTATAATAGGTTCACAACATTGCCAGATTAAAAATTATTACAGATTTTTAGTACTTATATTAATATACCTATATCGAAATAAAACAAAACAGTATTTAAATAACTTATACATAAAAAATATTATGATTGTTTATATAAAAAAAGTATATTGTCCAACTAGAGGAAAAGCTTATTGATATTTTGAAGAGATGAAACGTGTGGTAGAACAACTGAATGTAAATGATGCACTTTTTATATCGAATGCACAACAAGCCTTTTCAAATGCAACAATAAAGGATGACTTGAGAAAATGTCAATGTGCCATCGTTAAAAAAATACACAAACTTTAAATATGTTTCTGGTACGTCTGTGGATGTAGAAAGATCGTTTTCTAATTACAAACGGATTTTAAATGACGGACGCCAAAGTCTAACTTCCTAACATACCGAACAGTTGTTAATAATTTATGCTAATTCTTGTGTCACAAATTAATAGATATAATATGAGGTATATACATGAGTGTGTAGTAAAAGTGCAATTTTATAAACTCTTGAATACCCCCCGGTATTTTATAAATTACGAACACGCGCTGTCAAAGTTATAAGCTGATATTATTTTATGTAGTATGTATTATTTTAGTGTAAAAATTTGCATGAGTGCGTGATGTGCTGAAGCCACACCTGTTAAATACGTCATGACATACAGGGTGTCCCACGACGATTAAGACAAGTAATATATCAGAATTGGGCAGTAGTAGAGAATTATAATTTTGGGGGTGTAAATTAGAGCAAATGTTGCATCTTTTCTTGTTATTGTGTTACCCAATGAGGTATTTGTTTTTGGTCACGTGACGTCGCATTCAAAATTATTAATGGGACAACCTGTATATTTGTGCCTTTCTGTATTCCTCCCGATAAAACAATTCCAACAAACTAGCACACTTGGGGTATATGATGGTATACTAATGGGAGAGAGATACCTAAATTTTTTACAAAATATACTTCCAGACCTACTTGAAGACATTCCATTGAATGACCAAAAACAAATACCTCATTGGGTAACACAATAACAAGAAAAGATGCAACATTTGCTCTAATTTACACCCCCAAAATTATAATTCTCTACTACTGCCCAATTCTGATATATTACTTGTCTTAATCGTCGTGGGACACCCTGTATTTACAAACGGGCCCGGGACTAAAAACTTGAAAAAAAACTTTGAGAGAGGAGGGAGTTAATCGAAAGAGCGTGCTCAGCATTATTGTCAATGTGTGATTATAATACTTTTAATATACATAGTGTTTGCAGTGAAAGTAATAAAAATGGACAAAATAAGTTAAAATATGGTAATATTACTAAATGGATACAATGAAATTTGAACGATTCCTGTGCCGATTACGTCGTTAAAGGTAAATAATGTATTTCAGAAAGTTCTTTTTTATTTCTTAATTATAATATGATGTTTGATAAACATTAATTCTGATGCTGGATTTAGTTTGGTTTAAGACACAGAAATTCGGCAGTTATTGTATAAAAAGTGCCGGTCGAAATAGTTCTCCGGTTGAAGGTCAAATAAGTTATAAACTCGGAATTATTTCGGATAACACACATTTTGATGAAAATTTGTAATTAAACTTATATTAGCCTTTTCTTTAAAAGTTGTATATTCCTTAAGTGTGCTTTTTGTTTTTAGGGAGAGTAAAACCATATGTAGATTTAAGCGTTGCTTAAATTGCAGTCATCTTTAAATATGTAAAAAAAACACATTCTTTCATTGTCAATTAATTAAATTTTTATGGAACTTTAAAAAAACCTTAAAAAAAGAAGAAACCATTTTTAAGTGCTTAAAGTGTTAAAGTGTTAATAAAAACAAAGTTACAAATGCGACATAAATTTAGTTAAAATAGTTAATTGTGACATAAATGGACTTTCTTAGTTATAAGGAAATACTATTTTCAAGTCTTGACCCCTAATGCCATTTAAATAATTTGGGGTGATTGTTACCGGAAAAAAGTGTATCTCTTTGATCAAAAATCGACGGGTCTCTGCGTTTTTTTAAAACGTTGACGCAGTTCCTGATAATGTCCCTGTTTCGTTTTCGTTTGGCCGCCCTGTATGTATATTTCATGTATCAAAGCATATAAAATATCACAGTTTCTTGACAAAAATAAGAATTAACCCAGTTTACAGGAAACAACTAAAAACAAAAACAAATGTTAGAACCGTTTGAAAGCCAGCATTTTTTTAAGAGAATCAATTTTCACCAATCACCACTTTTAATATTCGAGTGTCGCCATACAAAAGAAACACGTGACGCGAACTTCCTTCCCCGTTTATCCCACAAAAGGACGAAGCATCAACTGTCAAACATTCTTTTCAGCTCGCGGATTACCCTCTTGGTACATGTTCAGTGTAAAATTGACTAGAAAATTCTATCCCCCTAATAGAAGCTGAGCTTCGCAAACCCTTGCCGTTTTTAATCGCTTCAAAATACATACACGTTCGACCAGCTCTTCGGTCTTAGTTAAAATATTAGTACAGTTCCTTTCGAACAAATTTTAGATCGACTAAAACGAATGGACTTTTTGTTGTAAGTACTCAATAAAATAAGATTAGCTAAAAAAAGAAAAGTTTGTCGATTCAAAATCAATAAGTTAATAATTTAGTTATTGTACAGTTATGGTAAAAAAGTATTTTTTGATATTTTAAATTGCTAGTGGGACAATTTGAAAAATGAAGTGAGCAATGAAAAATAAAAATCGGATGTTAAATTTCTGGGATCATTGAAAGAAAATACAACAACGGCATCAAATATCTGAAACTGTTTAAAATTACAAAATTATGATTTTAAATCTATTAAAGAAATATCAGAAATTTTCTTCTCACAAAAATGAAATAAGCAAGCGAACCTTCTGAAACGGTCAAATTCAATATCTGTTATATATATATATATATATACTTTCTTTAACCAAGGCGTAGATAAGTTCACTTTTTCTCTAAAATTTTAGGATAATACACGCGATAATTCAAAAAACAATCGCATCAAATATGTGAAAATGGTGAATATCGCAAAATTATGAATTTAAATCTATTAAAGAAATATCAGACATTTGAAGGTCATAAAAATGAAACAAATATTTTAAAATACTGAATCTGCTAATGGAGGTGAACAATATAAAATTTTATTGTTTTTTTTTAATTTTCTAACTTACCAACTAATCGATTCCGTTCCATTTCCTTTTTACCAATTAAACCACATGTTTGTTGGTTTCTGTGATATATTTTTATTGGATTCTTTTTAAACCAAGCCAACCTTCTGGAACCATCGAATTCGATATCTTCTACAAAAAGATATCACACTAAATAATAGAAAAAACCACTGCATCAAATATCTGAAAATGATGAAAATTGCAAAATTATGAATTTAAATCAGAAATTTGCGGGTCACAAAAAAATATTTTAAACTGCTAAATTTGCTGGTAGAGATAGAACGAGTTTAAATTTTATTATTCTTTTTTTTTACAGTTAATCAACTGGTCGATTGCGTTCCAGTCCCTTATGATCAATTAAACCACACATTGTTGGTTTTCGTGATATTTTTTATAGGATCCTTTTTAAATCAAGCTATTTTCTAGATGCATCCAATTCTATATCTTTTACTTTACTAAGAGATATCATATTAAATCCAAAAATACTCTCTTTAACCAAAGAGGTGATAGGTCCATTTTTCTCTCTCTAAAATTTTGGGATAATATCCACGATAATTCAATAAATATTGTGTTGCGACAAATTTTCAATTCGTAACAAAAAGTTCCCTTTACACATTTCTTGCATAAATATCTATTGTTTATAATTTTGAAAAAATTCAATTAAGGAAAACGATAAACAAAAAATAATTACATTACACACAAAGTATATTCTGATTAAGTTTCCAAAATTCATTACTTTCTACAGTTAATATTAAAATAAAAATATAAACTTAACCAAATATTTCACTCAAGCGTGAATATTTTTTTATAAAATTTTCTACAGTGACTTATATATAAAGGATTACCGACCACTAGAACATTTCAATTCGTTATTTGTTACAACCAATTGAACTAAAAAAACACCCTGTATTCATATTTAATACTTAAACTACCTTAAAATCAATTCAATCTGAAGCAATTAAACTAATTTAGCGATGTTTGTTTTTTAGATTAATTTAACTGTGCTATAAGCTGTGGAGTTTGCTCCCCCTTATCTCAGGGATATAATCCTATAAACATGTAAACACTAATGCATTCAGTTGTCTCTCCCTGTAAATCTTTTTCTCATTTCCAGACACTCTAACTGTCATGCAACCATTATTCTGCCTAATAACGTTAAATCTTCTCATGCTCGCTATGCTAATTACCGAACACAAATTGATAAAGTGTTTCTGGGCTACATCAAAGAAAAAGGAGGCAACTATTTACACAGAAAATACTCTAATATGGTTTTTTTAAGGATAGTTTCCAACATTGTAAAAAATAGATTTATTGGAATTTGTTTAAAAAAGATGAACATTAGCGTAATTTGTGATTATCGAAAAATTGGACTCGAATAAAAACCTTAAGTGTGCCATTTTAGCCAAACTTAACTTCAGAGTGGATAACGGATAATTGCGTCTAGAGAGAGTACTTTACTTTGGAGTTTCTGGCGATCAACTGCGATTTTGCAAATTTTCGCTTGGATAAAGTGGCGTAAATTGATAGAATTTGGTTAATTTAAGTGATACGATCTGAGCAAGTGTCCTTATTGAATTTATTGTTTATCAAATTATAAAGAATAAAGGTAAATTCGTAGCATTGTGCAACCGCCCGAAATATGAGAGATAAAAATTAAATGAACAATAAATAAAAAGTTTTGAAAGATAAATTGGTCAAATAGTAAAATAAATTGATAAGTTAGTGTAGGGACAAGAATTTTTAAATTTGAGGGATAAATTGAAAGAGATAAATTATACAATTCACATTGTGACAGGACTAAAATAATAACTTATATATTGTAAATAGTATTATTTTTTTATTATTTTTTATTTCTTTTATGATTATTAATCTCTCAGGGTGGGTTCAAAGAAAATATCAAATGTAATGTTAATCTTGGGTGCAACATATTAAATAATTTTTGCCAAATTTTTGCCAAATTTTCATAATCTATTTATGGCTTTTTAAGATCACAACACTTTAAAAAAACTATTAACAATTTGTTTGACATTTTGAAAAATATTACGGTATTCCTACATTTTCACTTATTTACATAGATAATAGTTGACAAAAAAATAATTATAAAATAAGCTAATTCTTTCTTCTTTACAATACCAATAATAGTCTTTTATACAATATATTATTTTTTTCAACCCATAAATATCTTCAATTTTATTTATAATTTGTTACAAATCCCTTAAAAACTTAATTCAACAATAATAATGTGATATTTATTTTAATCTTATTTAAAATTTACACAGCTGTATTTTAAAATAATATTAATATATCAATCAAATAACATCCTGTGATAAATTCATTGTGTAAATTTTCTTATTTTTGATTTCTAATTAAAACATTGTTTCATACTTAATATTGAATGATTATATTACAAGTTTCCAATATTTATTTTTCTCTAACCTCATTAAAAAAAAGTAAAAAAAATCATTTCGATTATTCGTTCGATTAACGTTAAAATGTTTTATTTAAATTAGTTTCATGTTATTTGGTATGTTTAAATTAAAGTTTATTCTTATTTTTGAATTCTATTTACTATAATTTGTTCCAAAAAACTATATGATAATTTTTATTTTTTTTCAATTACAATAAATATATTTGTTAATTAGAATGTGAACCGTTTATTGAAATATTCTTATATTCTCATTCCATATTTATTAACTTAAATTAAATCAATACTCGACGATCCATTGATCAAACCTTTCCTTTATTCTTCAACTCCTTCTATTATTCGATTTATTTTTTCGTAGCACATTTGTTTTTAAATATTATTTATGGGTTTACCGTGCTGGAGTCATTCTTCTGGCCTTAAAATGAAAGAAAGAGTCAGCAATAAATTACAATAACAAAATACAAACCAGGTTATATTAAACTTCTTTTTTTGTAACTTCTTGTTAGAATGAAACCTCGTTTTCCAAAATAATATTCTTTCAAATATTTTACGAATAGAGAAAATTATCCTTCCTACATCATATTAACAAAGACTATTTAACCACATAGAAAATCTAGATCTATAATTGGTCTCTGGTTTAAAGTAGTGAAATTTGACATTTTGAAACAGGGTAAACTTGGAAGTTTTATCAAAAACCAATCTAGCAAACTGGGGTGGCTTGACAGCGGAAGTAAATTTGAGGGGAAAAGAGACATTTTACGGAATTCCTGTGGGATTTTATGGAAACCAATAATTTCCTGCTATTTGAAATCAGTAAAAGTATATGAGCAGTTGCAAAAATGAGCAAAACGCTCCAAGCATCAGTTTTTATATATTATAAGCATAAAATAATATACCATAAAAGTTTCGGCTCTTATATGTTCACCCTTCAGTTGATTTCAGATCACACTTAATTTGACTTGTTTGGAAATATTGATTTCAAAAATGTGTCATACTTGGATTTCAAAGTTTTTTAGTTGTGAGATAAAACTTTTAATAGGTACCTATAATTAATATAGTTTTGCTAACTTACAATTTAATAAAGAAACCGTTATTTTGTCTACTTCTATTAATATTAAAATAAAAGTTCGTTTACCATAAAAAAACTTCATTTCATCAAAAGTATTTTGGGTTTGTTTTCCAAAATAATTTTAAATCGTTAATTTTTTAGGTCAGTGTTAATTGTTGACATACAGTATGTACTGGACAGTGGAACCCTTTGATATTATTTATTGTGAATAAAAAATACAAATAATGCAAGTAAATATCTAAATATATGGATTTTTTAGTAAAACTAATTATTAACTAATTGAATTTTTTTAATTTCAACTTGTTGAAACTGCTACAGTGTAAATTTTAATTAATTGGCAGACTGGACATGGCGTATACAGCGTTGCCGCTTCACCAGATAATTAATGGCGAAAACGGTAAGACATTAATATTTATAAATTTTTTAATAATACAGATAGAACTTTCTAAATTTAATTAAAAAATCGTTATTTTGTCTACTTCTATTAATATTAAAATAAAAGTTCGTTTACCATAAAAAAACTTCATTAAAATTAAAAAATATCAATTTAGGATGTTGAGGTGGGATCAAAAGTATTTTGAGTTTGTTTTCCAAAATAATTTTTAATAATTTTTTTTTTAGATCAATGTAAATTTTTGACATATAATAGGTATCCAAAAATGGAAACCTTTGATATTATTTATTATGAATAAAGAAGAATAAATAATAAAATAAATATCTGGATAAATATGTGGATATTTTAATAATATTAATTTTCTATTAGTCAATTTTTTTTACTTCAAATTATTGAAATTGCAACACTGTAAGTTTTACTAAAGTTGGCAGTCTGGACGTTCCACATACAGCGTTGCCGCTTCCCGCACAAATTAAAAACGATAACTGTAAGTCATTGATAGTTAAATATTTTTTAATACAGATGGAGGTTAGAATAAAATAACACATCTGCTGAAATTTGTTTTTCTTGTGATTATTATATTATGTGTTCAAGAAGAAAACAATCCAAATGTGAATGCTTGTGACTCATTTCTCATAAAACAGCATATAATTATTTTTTTTTGTATTTTCTCAACAAAACGCTTCCTAATCACAAAAAAATTTTAAAACATAAAATTCATCTAAAAAAATTTTTTTTGACTTGGTCATTTAGTTACGCAACTTTCTTAAATTATTGAAAGATAGACATTTTTCCTCGCTTAATTCTGTAAATTTTGGAACTCATACATTTTAAAACCTTTCAAATAAGGTATCATGTCCATTTAAAAAAAATAGGTGTGGGTGTCACCTGCAAGGGTGGAAACTAGCATTATTATTATAGAACACAAAATTGTGAATGGACTTTAAAGAAACAAATTTTCTTTGTGTAGAAGGTAATTGATGAAAAATAAAGTAAGCAATTTATATGTTTGGGGTATGGGGTTGTTCTTTTAAATGAGTTTTATATCAATAAAATTAGAACAAGTGGGTAAAAAAGTGAATCGCATTTGAATGGAACGAAGCCCGTGGTCGATTTGGAGCAGAAAGAGGAAAAGGTGAATCAGAGAATAAAAAGTAACGACGTGACATTTCACGAAACCGCTTCTAATATAGAATGCATGACTCCCTGTTGGGGGGGCCGTCGTTGAATAAGTAAAGCCCACAATAAACCACACAAGTGGGAATAAGTTAATTTCTTAATTTAGTAGTTAAGTTGTTCGCCGTCATGAATTCAGAATGAGCGAAGAAATATTGCTTGAAAAATTGCAGCATCAACGTGCTTTTAAGATTTGATTAAATTTTTAATGGGGGCCACTTTTTTGCCGTGTTTTAATTTAATTGTTACGGGCCGGGCTTGGTTTATCAAAAGTTCCAGATGAGAATTTATGAATGCGGGACGTTTTTTTTTACTTTATATTGCACCGTGGGGAAATCGACGACGTTTCTTTCATTCTTTAACGGCACGTTAAAATTTCTTAAACTAATATCAGGTCCTTAATTAACAAAATGTATGGTAAAAAAACGTTACAAATATTTTAGGTGTCTATAATACTAGGGAAATAGTTTTCGACTAATGTTATAATTAATATAAATAGGTTGCTTTTATGTTATATACTTCATACAAATCAAAAAGTGACTGAAAACTAGTTTATAATTAAACAAAGGAACACGAACGTCCCTTAGCGCACGCAATTTTTTATGAGGTATCTATTAAAAAAATATCTATTATAGGGTATTTTTTTCATTTCGTTCCCACGCAGCTATGAGAAAATTCAAAAATTGTTCCTAACATTTTTATAATATGATCTAATCAAGGCGTCATCTAAATTTGTACGCATATAAAACATGACAATATGTTGAAATCAGTATTACTTATTTTTTGTTTGTTTTATTGTTCAAAATATAGTGAATTTTAAATAGAAAAATCTAAAACAAATCTTTCTTGCTCCGCTTTTTTATTAGCGACTCACAGATACGCCGTATTTGAGCTCCATAACCGACAATTGTTTTCAACAAGTTTTTCAATCACAACATTTTTAACTCACTAATTTTGAATCAAAACTAATCTAAACGTCTGTATTAAAGGCAGATTTGATATACCAACACTTATAAATGACAAATTATCAGTAAATTAAGTGAAGAAAAATGAAAATCTCCTTAAAAACACGATTTGTATTTTTAATGGACTTTCCTAACTTGTTCTAGACAGAAAGGTATATCTAAGATTTGCTAATAACATATTTAATTTTTTTACCAAGGAGTATAAGAGGAATTATGACCTCATTCAATATGTTGATGACTTCTCACTTTATAACACCAATAATACAATGCAGAACTTCATAACAGAACTTCAGGCATACATTAGTACAAAAACCGATAAATGTAATCAATTAGGTTTCACTTTAGCACTAGAAGAGTCAGTATTTACCTTTTTCCAGACATAACGTACCACCTATTAACAATATATTAATATGTAATATTTCTTATCCAGTTTCAAATACAGTTACACATCTATGCATAACTCTGGACAAAAACTAAATTGGAAACTTTTCATCGACAAAATAATAACCAGATGTAATATAGGTTTAATTTTTACTGATTTTGAATACTTTTTGTTTTTGTCAGTAAGAAATGAACTCCACAATAATATTATTCCTACCTTTAATGTAGATATTATTGATATGATATTCAGTTTGTTGAGATCGAATATTCATATTTCAAGTATGATTGTTTTTATCTGTTACGATTCCAAAGATTACGATATTATTTTTTTTTCTTGTATCTTTCCAAAAATGTAATTTTTTTTCAATATTATTATATTTTTCTTCCCACTTCTGTATTTTCTATTTATATTTTTATTTAATTCTTTAATATCTTTTTTATTTCGTATGTGTTTTATTTCCTAGCTTTTAGTTTTCTATAAAATACATTCAAATATAAAGTTTTAAAAAAGAAAACGGTATTAAAATAAAGTAATTCTGCACAGAATTTCAAAGTACAGGATAACGTTGTTAACGTTATTTACAAAAATTAAGCAAATTGCTAGGTTTAATGCAAAAATAAGGTTTCAGAATGTCCCAAATACATATTTAGATAAAAAGTTAATACTTGTCAAGGAAAAAAGAAATCCAAACATGCAGGTAATTAAATCCTTCAAAAATCTACTTTATAACACAAGTTTTAAAACATCCAATTTACTTCGTATGTGATTTTTATATGCGATTAAATAATAAAAAATAGATTTACGATCAAAAAATGAAAAACTGTCGTTCCTACAATATCATTTTCATTTCCATTTAATTAAAATCGTTTGTTTAACATCTAAGAGAATCTTATATCATAAATTTTCTAAAAGCTTTTAGAACATTCAAGTTTAGACAAAACAGTTTGTCGTAATCAAAATTTTCGTATTATATACTAAGTGATATAGATAGAAGAATATCTAAGCCATAATGTTAATTGTGATTTCTTTTAAATTCATTGAATAAACACAACTTTACAAAATCTAAATATGTGTTAAATTAGCATTTTACTATCACCCAATACAAAACTTACAGCTGCAACTCTTTTCTCTCCATCTTACAACATTCTTACTTACAACTTTATTAGAATGTAGAATCTCCATATTAACCATCTTTGTCAATTAATTTCCATTATTTCTAATCGAAATCGCTTCTAAAGAAAAACGTACCGCTGCGTTGTTTACTGTACTTCCGAGTAGGAAATATTTTGTTGATTGACTTAAACAAGTGCAACCCTCGTTTGATCCCTGGTCCATCCAGACTCTCACCCCATCGATACATTCGTACTGTGTATACGGTATCATGTGTACGAGCGACGGGGGTTCATTGAAAACAGATTAACGATATATTGCAGGGGCGGGTGGTGGTAATTTGATAATGCACCGGCGGCCCTCCCCCGAGTCCGGACCGGGTCCCGCGGGACCCCGCTCGAATGCGCCCTTTGATTTACACTAATTTTAAACATAACATCTGATCTAACCCCATTAAATATTAATCTGCAAATAGTGTCGGATCGACAAAGAAACAAATACGACGAGAGAAGGAAAGGGTGCGGTTCACTTTCCTTCTGGTCGCCCTTTTTCACCAGGTTGTCGCTCAAACTTCGATTGGGTCTCGTGAATGGATAATTTTGGGTGCTAAACGCGTTACATGAGTTTCCAATTAAAAAAGTTATCACGGCTCTTCCAAAAATACGATGGAATTAATACATAGTGTCGTGTTTCTCCATCGATGTCTGTATTGCATAATAGAATTTTTTTTTTGGTATTTCAGATGTGGTATTCCGTTAGAATGCGCATCTGATACGCCTCTGGTCATTTTTAAATATTGTCATATCAGTTAATGTTTAAATTTAAATTGTTAATTTTTTTTTGGGGAGTATAGGATAAAAGGGCAAGAGTAGTACCGAAAGTGCAGTCTGAAAAGTGTTTTATCAAGAGTAAGGAAATATTTGATTTATTTTATAGTCTCGAAAATTCTTTGCGATATTTTATTTTGTTTCTTGATTTTCTCTGTTAAATACCTGTTTGATAACGTTTTCCTCTCTTTAATTCGTTTTAACCGGCAAAACTACTGCATGTGACCGTTGGGATAGAATTTGTACTGCGTGGGCTCTATATTAATTTTCTTTCTTCAATTCATTGTAAATATGTTTTTTTTAACACAACTGCCCCATGGATCGTTCAAAAACCAGAAATAGTTAACACATTAGCGAATTTTGATAAACATGCTACACCAACAACTTTAATTATTAACAATTTTAAAGAAATATTACTTAAATACAGTGACTATATACAAATTTATACTGATGCCTCTAAAACACCAGAAGGGGTTGGTGCTACCTTCTACACAACTAATGCAAGCTCTAAACTATGTTAATAATTCGGAAGGTCAAAAATTTACTATTTTAACAGACTCTATGAGCTCACTCTTCGAAATACAACAGATGCATTCAAAAAATCCAATCCATATGAATATTACTGCCGCAATTTATTGTCTTTATCTGGGTACCCTCATACGTTGGAATCTCTGGAAACGAAACAGTTGCTAGAGAAGCAATAAACGATATTGAATATGTTCTACTAAATAAAATAGTGCCTAGTGATGTTAAAATTTGTCTTAAAAACGTAGTGCTTAGTGCGTGACAAAATGAGTGGTCTCAATCGCGTGAAAAGTTATCGGAAATTAAAAATAATGTGTTAAAACGTCCATAATTTCTTCTACTTCCCAGGAATAAACAGGTAATTCTCACACGACACGAATCGGGCACACTCGAAGTATAACTAAAAATAACAGACCAATATGTAATCATTGTTTAGTCAATTTAACTGTTAAATATTTCCTAATAGAATGTCAATCATTGCAATATATTAGGGATAAATACAACTTCCCAAACAATCTTCGGGACCTCCTTGGAGATAACTGCAATATAAACAATATTCTAATGTTTTTAAAAGCCATTAATTTTCATATTTAATTTTGTTATTGGTGTAAATTTGGTAGTAATGTGTTGTGTATTGTTTTAAAATTTCTTTCTGTCTTTTATTCCATTTTTGTATTTAAAGTACAGTTGTTTTAGTTATTTTAAATATAGCAACCGGTCTCCAGGAATCGTAGTGGAAACAAATTAAAGCCTGTTTTCCACTACTTTCAACATTTTGGTAACTTCAGACCCCTGGAAAGACCGTATCTCCATCTGTTGCTACCTAAGCACCCTTATTCTTAATTTAAGGGATCGTGTATTCTCCACGATAATCGAGAACTGGCGCCCGAGGTTTGACCCAGAGCGCCATAATGTAACGTAGTGCAACGTTTTTCCAAAAACCGTTGGGAAAGCACGTTACAACACAACATTATTAAAACATACCATATTCTCTAGTAAAGATTAGCTACTCAATTTTACAATAATTATCGATGATGACTAAATCATAGATAAGATTCTGGTGCTAAATATTTATATATAGGCGTTTTTTGCAACTATTAGTTGGTCAAAACAGTATGTAATTTATAAAAAAATCTAGTTTTTACAGAGCCAATTTATTTTCTTTTCTTTTTGTGTCTTTACTTTCTAGTGCTAGTTTTGTTCTTATCATTAACCTATTCGTAGTCTCAGTTGTCTTCTTTGTATCTTGCCTTTTCCTATCTTCTAATTTTCTACTTTTTGTTAATTTTTTTGCAATTTTGCTACTTTAGTTTCCCATTTCCACTATTCACTATTTTTGTATATTTTTTGGTAACCAATCTGAGCATTATTGCTTCTCTCTCTTTCTATTTTAGCTTTATCTTTTAACTTTTTTTGTATTCATAGTTCTGTTTCTGTCAAGTTATGATTTATATAATACTGCGATTCTTTCAATCTATTCTTATTTTCTATTACCAACTGTTTTTCGTTGAATTTATTCAACGTGGTCAGTAATATTTTTGGTTTTTCATTATTTATTTTTTTACATCATTTAGTTTAACCTCAATTCTCAATTATTTGACAATAAAATTGGTTACTGCTGAGCTTCTTTCATTTTTATTTAATTCTGTTGAAAATGTGCTATTGTCAGTAGGTTGAATAAGTAAAAAATTCATTATAAATTTGAGATATTGCCTATACTTTCAACAAATTAGAAATACAAAGAAATTTTAAATTTTGAACACCTGATAGCCAGATCTAATTCTGTAGGAATCAGGATTTTTTTTTAATAAACTGACTGACATGCTAACTGATAAATCGGTTCCTACTTCTGATTCACAGATTAATTTTAGTCCTCTTTACTTTGTTTAGTAAAACAGTAAAACCATACTAAAGAAATACTTAAATAAATTGAATGATAATTAATAACACTAATAACAAATAAAACATGTATAAGTGACTATTTTTTAGGAATTTAGTTAGAAAAGTCTTTTCTATTTTTCAGGTTTGTAGTCTAACATTCAGCAAGTCTTTAGAAAGATTTTGATCCTATTAAAGCCTATAAAGATCGTTAAAGCTCTTTATCTAAATGTAGCCTTCTAAGCAGCCTTCGCAACCTTGAAAAGTTGCTCTTTTACCTCCAATTAGTTGTGAGAGAACACTTTCGTTGATAAATGTTGTTCAATAATCTGTTTTCCTCACTTGCCCAAATTTCTATTCCAGAAAAAATAAATCGCTAGAAAATTCGAAGTTAACAATTGCAGAATTAAGTCCATGAAAAACATAAATCAACACGATGATCTTAATGTAAATCTTTTGTGCTCCGAACGGGAACAATAAGAAACATATTCCCGATGAATTAGAGCATAAAGTAAACAGAGAACTGAACAATGCGATATAATACAGGAACATTCGACCCCCCTTTCATATCCGTACTGCGCTCTAATCACAAGGTCCATATTTGTATATAATTTGTCCATATAAAAGGGGTCCCTCATGTATCGCTTTCAGCTTTCAATGTGACAGACGTGCTCCTGTGGGATACGAGGCCCATAATGGGGCTCCGGCTTCGCAACCGAACGCCAACAGGACCGGCATCCACTACTCACAACATTTCAAAAATCAACTTGGTTCTTGGTTCTCAGAAACTGGATAATTGGTTTGTTGGAATAGAAAAGCTGAATGGTCTATTAAAGAGGATGTGGAAAAGTGATAAATGTATTCTCGGCAATTAGTCTGAACGATTTCTACCACTACTTTTTTTTATGTAATACACTACAAGTTTCCAACAATTTTTGACACACTGATACAAAACATCGCGGATTAGATTAATTAACACGTTATGATATTCTCGATTTGAATAAAATGCTATTTTTCACTGGATTATTAAAACTACTTTACCAAACGATAAACGATTAAACGATCCAAATAATCTGCAAACTAAAACAAATTTTATGATTCATGATTCAAACTAATGATGTTAGAATAAATTTTTATTAGAATAGTTTGTTGCAAATGACACGTTCAATATACCATTTAAAAACATGCATTCTTTTCGCGAACAACCTGTATATTGGAACGACTTAGGTAATATTTGAGGTTTGAGTTAACCATTCTTATTTCAAATTATAGGAAATTAAAATACAGAATTCTTCCACAACCACCACACTTATCCAATTTACCAGTTTTTGGTTTATAACTATTTTCAAGAAGAAAGATACTTGACACAGAAATAAAAAGGAGACCGGAAATTGGTAACAACCACTACTTAATAGTAACAAAAATAATTGAGCAATTAAGAAAATTGGAAAATGAATCAGAAAAGAAATGAGTAAGGATTAAAAAAGCTTACAAACTGCAAAACAAAACAAGCACACTTAAGTATAGAAAAATACTAGAAAGAAAATGCTGGAGATCAATTAAATCAATCAGTAGATGAGATTGATTTAGAAGCATTATGGAATTATTAAGAGCCCAATACTGAAATACAGACTGAATTATAGAAAATAAACTTCTTGGTGGACAGAGGAAATAAAAATGAAATTAAACCCAAACAAGTTTGAACAGTGCAAAAACGAAAGAAAGCGACTAAAAGAATTAGTAACAGGCAAAAAAGGCACAAAAGATAAAATTCGGAGAAAAAATGGACACTGACTCTAAAACAAACAAGGAATTAAATTACAAAACATTATTATCCTTGAGACAAAAGAAGACACCAGAGACAAGTACTTATTAAAAATAAAGATGTAGAAATTCTTACCGAAGATAATGAAATAATGAATAGATGACGAGAATACTTGCAAAGAGCTATTAGAAGGGCAATGCATAGAGGAAGAAATAACACAATACTAGAAATTGACGAAATAGACTTCATTACACAATGGGAATTAAAAGAAGCTATAAAAGAACTAAAGAAGAGAAAACCTAACAACAGAAATGTTCAAGAATCTGGAGGAAGAGAATCTAACGATAGTAGATATGATTGTCCTCATATTTCAAAAAGAAGATAAATACGATTGCAGTAAGTATAGGGGAATAGAAATAGATTTTAGACAGAAAAATAAAAGATATAGTAGAGAATACATTAGAAGAATCACAAAGCGAATTTAAAAGAGGAAGAACTATTTAGGATTATATATTTATAGTGAAATTACTACCAAAAAAAGATAAACAACAAGGGAAGAAAATATAACTAAGGTATATAGATTTAAAAAAAGTTTTCGACAGGATACATAGAACGAGAAATATAGAACAGAGAAATTATAAGAATTTCATGACTAAGTCAAGGAGGTGAGCTAAGTCCAATAGTTTCAAATTTTAAACAAGAATAATCTTTAAATGACATTAGTATACTTTGAAGATTCTGCAACATAATTTTATATATGCAATTTGTCACGTCCGAAATTTTTACTTTAACCAATCAACACATCGCTAATATATGCTACAAATAAAAACTACCCTCTGAGCAAACTTATATTTAGAACATTTAAAAAACCATTGTTTATACTTGACTGAGTGATCGGTGTTGCCGGCTTTAGTTGCTTTTCCGTAAATATTATTTGGATGGATGTAAAATACTAATATTTATTTTTTTGAAAATGGCTGACTTTATTATTAATTTTTATTCTCTACACGTTTTTATACTTCATCCATAAATATCTGCGTTATTTTCGCGAATACCCTGTATACACAACTATTTACAATACTCCAAATTTCCATCAATTGGCGGAAATTTTCTTATCGAAAACCTTTGAATTGACGATATTATCATTTGCTTTAGAAAAGCGATTTGATATGAGCGAAAGACGATCCTGGTCTTTAGATCTCTTTCATACGCTGTGTTTATACAACCATATGTATATCGTACGCATGAATACATTTGAAAGGGTCACTTATCTATACATTCCGCGAGTTGGGCCCCATTCAGCCCCAGTTCGACGGTGCACGCCGAGAGTCCTGGAAGATTGGGTTTTTCTTCCAAAAGAAGTAAACCGACCAAAAAGATTGCATAATATATCTCCCAAATTTTGAAAATAAACAAGTAATTTAACTTTCAATAAAACATTATTTTTTTGAGCATCATTAACTACAAAGCAAGTCTCAATAAACATGATTAGAGTATTCGTAGAAACTTCAGCTTTTACTATTTTGATGTTGGGACATCATTTATTGATTCTAGTTTTGTTCCATTTTAATACTTCTGGGGGATCGATGCAGACAAAGAGCATTTTTTTTCTATATCGACATCAATTTTAAAACTGGTGTTTTACTTATTTATAACGTTTGTTTCTTAGTGGGATGAATAAAAAATGGGGGGCTTAAAAAAGGCTTGTAATGAGCTGTCAGAGGAATTTAAGTGTTAGCTAGTTTCACGCACGTGTTTCGACAGCCTAATTAGGGTGAACAGCCAGTTTACGTGCCCGTTCGTGGTTAATAATCATACATTAAGATCTGTCAAGTTGGAATTACCGTTCATTAGTAACCTTTTCAAACAAGCCATTATACTGTTTCTAGAAACCTATACTCAAATATTTGAACTTTTCTACAAACCGGAGGTGTATAGGAAAGTTTTTCTATAAAGAGGCATTCGATATCAAATTGAGAAGTTTTATTGGAAAAGTCTTTTTGTAATATTAATCGGTGGTTAGATATGAATAGTTTTATATCATCGTATGAGATAAATCTTTACATTCATATGTGACAAAAATATAATAAACAGTATAATGTAACCATGATTTTCGGTTTATTAACAAACAAATCTAACAATATCCTCTGTTTGGAGATTTTTACGATAGGGCAATAAATACTAAAAGAAATCTTTTTTTATAGAAGGAAAAATCCCCTCAAAACTTTCATCTCTCGCCAGTTTCTCCAAATTATGCCCGTTATTTCTATACAACAATTACAATCATAAAACTCATTCGAACCGTCAACTTTCATTTCAGTAATAAATGCTCAAAATGGAATTTACTATTTGTTAGTTAATTTTCAAATCTCTTTGTATATTTTTATTATTATTATTATTCTCAGAATAGAAAGAAATTTCAAGAAATTTACGAATTTGAGTGTTACCATGACTAGTACAGGTCATCAAATAAAGGAAATCGAGAAAAGGATGACAAAGGAGAAACAAAGCTTTGGTGGTAGCATGGGAAGTAAAATTAAGTTTGTATCAAATAAGTATTCTGCTCACGGTACTATGACTACTAGAAAATGAACAAAAAGAAGAAAAAATACTGAATAGCTGGGAGAGAAATACATTACACAAGGTTGTATGGAGAAGGAGAACTTATGCAGAAACTAAACTTGTATACGAAAAACCATTTATAAGTTTCCAGAATAAGAAGGTTAGACCATATGTAAAGAATGCCAGCTGGTCGATTGGAAAACAAGCATTGTTGATATGAAAAGAACAAAGAAGCAGAAGATGAGAACGAACTAAGGAAAAAATTGCTAGGAATAAACCAAGAAGATTTAAGTCCAGTAATGGTAGAAAGATGGCGATATCCAGCCATGAACAAAAGAAAATAATAATTAATGATTACTAAATTGAATAATCCAGTTATATTTGTCCCAAATCTCTCATAAGTGATTTATAGATAATAAACAAATTTTTAGATAGCATTAAAGTACTACATAATAGATTAAACGAGCCCTCTCCTGGATAAGGGCACTATTCGCTTAAGGGCGTAAGAGTAAGAGACGACAAGTTCAGCAACAATTGCAGTTTAATAAAGAGAATCAAAAGGTGCACAACAAACACCAACAAATATATAAAAAATCGTATAAAATAGAATCCTTACCAAGGGATGCTCTGGAGGGGTCCCATGTCACTTATGTCACTTAAATAGTAGATAAACTTTCCCCCAGGGTCGGGGGGCCGTTTGAACTCTCCCCCACACCAAGGATGTTATATTACTACACGGAATTTAGATTAAAACAACTATTTTTATGATATTTTTTGAATCAATGCGAATTATATATGTTGAAATAATATTGTTTACTTAATTCATTTGTTGACTGCCGAGATTCATTAACCACTTCGTATAAAACTGCCCTTAAGTAAAAAATCGAACCCTTGAATAATTCTTAGCTACAACTAAAATTAAAAATGATTCTTGGGTTAGTTGATCTATTGCTACATTTTCTTAATTTAAACGTTAAAAAAAATATTAATCATTAATATACCTGCATTGTAATACAATATGATGTCTGACAAAGTTGAGAGTTGCTTGTTCGGAACAAAAAACGCTCATTATGTGCCATAATTTTCGTTTTAATTTAATTAGTATCATCTTTTCGATTCCATTTGAAATCAAAATTGCAGACAATGAATCAGAATTCAATGCCAAACAAATTATCCAAAGAATTGTCTATACTGTCATCAGGACGTGTTCTATTTGAGTACATTTAAACACTAAACATACTAAATCTGTTAATAAAGAACTAGAAACGTGATCGAATATGCAGCTTTTCAGATGAACACAATGATAATTTGTTTTGACCTTACTACAAATGGCCGCCGTGACGTCATACTTGCCTCACTTTTCTAAAACGAGATTCTTGAACCGGGGGTGCTAAGACCAAAGACTATCTAGTGCATTGTTGTATGTGACAATATGCCATTTCAATAATAAAAAAAAACAGGAAAAATTAAATTTTAGGTAGGCAAAAATATGTGCTAATAGTTTAGATATATTCCTGAGTCCGATATGAGTACAATATCATCAGCAAAAAGTAGAATAGAAACATAGCTCTTGGTCTGAAGAATCTTTTCTACATCGGCACAAAAACACTCTTTTGATGTTATAAATTCATAACAACATCGGTTATTGTGGCAAGTTTCAAACGTTGATTTTGATAAAACGATTTTTGTAATTGCAAAAAAACGAGAAGTAAATGAGAAGCGTAAACAGAGAAGGAGGAGCGGCAGACGTCAAGTAGGCGGGAAAATACCACGGCATGAAATAGTAATGTGAGTTGGATGTTGCGATCGGTGACAGGACAGGACCTGTCACTGAGGTCAAACAATTACGACTGAGCATCGAAAAAGCATTTCGGGCCCTTGTCTACCCCATTTAGGCCATCAATTGTCCCTTGCAACTGCGCTTCAACCAGTTAATAATTCATCGGGACCTTATTCTCACTCCGCCGGGTAATTATTGTGCTCTCTATCGTTTCCAAACTTAAATGGAGTTTTTCAAACCCTGCGATCTCAACGTTTTCCGGAGAGTTTCTTAATAATTATACGGGGCGAATTGTTCGAGTGTAGTAAATGTTAAAAATCAGTTACCCTAACGTAATAAAACTTTATGCATATTTTATAAATTATCGAACTTGTTTTTCTAGCGCTTACAAATTGGCATTTCATTACCTTTAAACAATTAATTTCAAGCAAACAAAAATAACTGGAAGACCGCTGATATAAAACATAAAGCAAATTTAGTAATCTGGAGTATAAAGTGACCAACAAAGACAAATTTAATTACAACAGATATTTTTTTTCATAGAACGCACATTATTAATATTTCTCAAATAATCTTTTAAGACTAAGTTATTGGAATGTGTATTACAATAGTTGTACCATGTGAAAACTATTGAACAAAAATACTCGAAGATGTCAAACTCGAACAAAATGCTTGATTTAAACAGAATAACATCAGTGTACATTTTAAGCTTGGTTAATCAATTAATGTATCTTATTATATTTCAAAAGCAGCATGTTGTCTTTCTACGATTCCGATATACGAATTCAGTTTTGTGAAATAATTATGAAAAACTGCATCCAGATATTTAAAAAAATAATTGTTATACTGATAAATGCACATTCTTTTTAAACGGAATTGTAACAAACAAAATTGCCATTACTGGAATAATGAAAATGTACGAAAAGATTATGCTAAGATAAAAATAAATACTTGGACTGGCAAGAGATGAAATTATTTGACTTTTGTTTATTTAAGTGAAACCTTACAAGTGATATTTTTGTGGATTTTCTTCACGAGTTGCGCTTTGATGAAAATCTTCTTCATCTTCACCAAACCAGACGATGGCTAGATTGATATTATCCAGAAAAAGGGATTAATCATAGAGGAGCAATCGAGTGGCTACCGCGATCTCCCGATTTGACGCGGCTGAATTTCTTTTTATGGGCCATATCAAATCAGTCATTTGTAAGACGAAACCAGCAATTATACAAAATTTACAATAACGTATTATCGATATTTATTATTGCCTCACTAGTGAAATTTGTGAATCTTTTTCTCTTTAAAAAAACATTTCGAACAGTTCCTCTAAATATTTTTCAAAAATAATCTATATTTTCAACATGCTATAAGTTTTCAAAAAATAAAAATGTTTAATTACAAATATTTTTTTGTAGGCAGTGTGTAAAGATTTTTAAATTAAGATATCACATTAGGGGTTGCAATTTGAAATTTTGGACTTAGGTGAAGAGACAATTCAGAAAACTATTACCACTACCATTTGAAACTGAACAAAGAGAATTCAGTTTTTGTAAAACCATACACCTTTATTTAAAAACAAAATATTATTGTTGAAAATGGTCAAATCTAGCAATATTTACTGTGCATTAACAATTCCATTTTAATAAAGCTAAACAAAATTATGCTCAATAAACATTATTAAGTATATAAAATAATATAATCAGTTCTTAGGGGATGATGCTCTTGAAGAACGCTTACTCATATCACTTGGACGCTAGTTAAACTTCCCCCATGCTCGGGGAACCGTTTGAATCCCCAAACGGGGACGACTGAACCCACTGAGCCCTACTCACTGACATACACCTACTGAACTCACTGAGGTCTACTGCTGAGGGCTTGTATTTATATTATATATATAATTAATGTTCTTGAAAAGTAAACTCACGTACAGAAACAATGTTTACTATACACTATTACTAAATATAAACAAGTCCATGAACTAATGAACGGGTTAACTAACTAAATCTAGTGCCTTTTTCGTATATGAAAATATTTATAAAAAAGTGTGTTACATTTATCTAAAAATTATATATATGCTCCATTATTATTGGTTCGTATTAGATTTAATTTATGTAATCGCTCAAATTTCTAAATAATTATTATCAATTTTCACCGATATTAGGGCGTCCTTCTAAAAACTCCAAAACCACGTATTTAAACGTAATAATAATAATAATAAAATGAACCACCCATTTCCTTCTGAGGGTATCATCAAGCGTCCATCCACCTGCGCATTATTCGTATCCCATTTTAATAATCCCTTCGATTCGAACGCGAAAGGAGCCCTTACGAAACAATATTAGAGATTTGGTCGGCACGCTCGCAGCTCTTCGGGGGGTGCGTGTGTGCCTCGAAGAAAGGGTCCCGAAATGTTGGGGCTGAAATGTCGTGTTTACTTAAAGGGGACACCTGTGCTTCCGGCCAGGAAGCACGGCCCGGAAAATCCGGCGGACGCCGCTTTACCGGAGGAAGTGTACCTTGACCATGGAAGAGCTCCAATCAAAAATCGATACGGATATACTGAATGACTAAAACGACAAATATACGATGGAAAAGTGACCAAGGGGATGTTTTCGTTGAGAGTGTGTTTACAGACGGAAGTCGTCAGTGTACTTTCTTTGTTTGCTTGTCAAAATTATCGGTGGTTTTTCGGTATATCAGGAATACAAACAAAATTTTTTGTAAATACTGTGGTTTTAGGGTTGGGTAGAAATTCTGTGTATCGGTTAACACGTTATTTACAAACAGTAATTAGAATTTTTATTGTTATTTAATTGTTGGTTATTTAAAACAGATTATTTTGGGTTTTTTTGCTAAAATAAACCGAAAGAACTAGTTAAAAGAATCAACACGAAAACCCAAGCACGAAAAAAACTTATTCAAGCTTTAGCAACATTTATGCTGAGCACTTTGAGAAACGTCATTGAGAAATTTTTAAAACAACGTTGCTTTAGATATTGAATTGTCAAAATGTATTAATGCGAATCTCCCATTTCATTAAATGATTTCAAATTTTTTTACACTATTCAATTTCAAAAGAGTAACATAGATAATTTGTTAACATTATAAAATCTTAACTTCTAGAAAAAATATTTAAATATCCCGTTCAAAATTCATATCAATTTTAAATGGATTTTTTTTGTATTTCTAAATTATTAAACAAAACGAAAACTTGCAGTTTTTAATTAATAGCCAACATCATCACATGACCTATTCCTTTCGTCTTTAAAAATATATAGATCTACATATACGATATCAACATAACTACTTTGGCAACATTGCTTTTCCACTGGAACATTGCACAGGCCCGGTTCTAATAGGAATTGTGTTCAATTTTTTTGGCGCACACACGAATGGGGAAACGTGTAGTATAAAATAATATGTTTGCGATGAGTTAAGTATATGAAAAATTTGTGCGTTGCTAATTATCTAAAGAGAACGTTTCCAAGAATGGATCAATATCAAAACGTTAATAATAAAACTTTAAAAGATACAATAAATTAATCAATTCAATATGTTGTGACAAAATCACGAACGTATAAGACGAGTGATTTCGTTTGAAAATTGTTTCATGAATTTTTATGCAGTTTCATTGTTAATTGAAATGTTACCGTAAATAATCAACCATTTATGTACTTATTTCTGAAAAAATCTTAATAGCTTTTTATATTCGCGGATATATTGATATTTTTTAAATACATTTTAAATAATTATGTATAGGGCTTTCAAAAATACAAAGCAAAATATTTTTTTTAAATATATTGATCATATCATGATTACTCAAGTTTGATTCAAGTTGTTTACAACAAACAATAGAGAAATTATAATTTTGTGAATCGAAAACCGAAATGCATCAACACTGTTGCCAGATTGTAGATTTGTATATTTCTAAGGTATAGGCGCTAACTTTTGTCTAATTTTCCCCAGTATTTGAAATGTAATTTAACTGCTAAACGGTTGGAATTAAAAAAACGTTGCACTAAAACTCTACATTTTAAAAATCTGCATGAAAGGGGCGTATTTTTTGTCTACCAACTCTGTTTATTTGAAACGTGTGTAATAGTGCCATTTTAAAAACAATTGTGGAATGTTAACACTTAAACTTTTCAAGATTTTTAATCGAGGATTTTTTACTAATTCTCATTGCTAAAACTATTAGCAAACTAGTGACCTGAAACACCTTATTAAACAAAAATCGGAAACCACCATTTTGTCTATTTAGCAAAAGAGGATACCAATGAAAAAAATTACCAAGGAACATCTTTGAAGGTGTATTTAATGTAAATTTTTAATTGTGTAATGGAGTTTAAGTGAATTGAGAAATCCTAGATTTTATTTTCTATTCCTACTGGTAAGAAATTACCCAGCTATACTCTGAAGAAATATTAAAGAGGGCAATAAATCCGCGTGAACAAACTGCAATAAGAATTATACAAGTTAACGACCAAAAGAGTATTTTATATAGAGGGATTTAGTTGAATATTGCCCTTTACATAGAACTTATAACATTTACTGTTTATTTTTTATTACGTGAACGAACATTTTGGGCCAAGGTCACGATCACTTAACAAATAAACATTTTTATTTTTAAAAGGGGTTGGAAATGAAGTTTGGGTTCTCGGATGATCGAGAAGATGATGGTGCCTACCCCTGCGATTAAATGTACTAGTTTTTAAACATGTAAGTTGCCATAATATATTGTATTAATTGTGAAGTTGTTTTTTATTTATATTAATATGGCGACAGTCACTAACCTATTTTGAAAATATACTGAACATGAAAACATTTGGATAAAATATGACTTTTTTACTGGTTATTTTTGCACTTTTTGATTCTACAAACCTTTTTTTACATGAATACATTACTCTTCCTATTTCAATTTCATCCTCTTTTAATAATTTTTTCTTTATTCAAAACTAAAACACTGATCGATCTTCTAACATTCTAATTATACTCCAAAAGTAGAACTTTGAACTCTAAAAACGTCTCACATAAATCACCATTGTCTAGATAAAAGAGATAATTACCGTGCACAGGGGTGCGAAAAAGATCCTCATCAAAATTTTACACCCACACTAAAAACCTAGATAAGTTAAAATACGTTTTGCTTTGTCAAATTTATTTTTAGAATAAAATCCAGAAAACTTTTTTGGGCCATTTAAGAATTGAAGTACAAGAATTGTTGCTATTTACATGTCTTTTGCTTTATATGGATTTTAAAATTTTTTGTGAGCCAAAGCCAATTTTTTTGTAACCGGAGAATATTTAGCACATTTTTTTTTCTATTAAGTAAATATTTTCACAATTTCCTTGTTAAATTATTGTCGGGTAAAAAAAACAAAAATATTCTGATGTACTTTTATTACTTGAACCAGCAATCGAAATTGGTACAGTAGATTCAATAAAAAAGGTACATATTGCTGGATTGGATAGGCTTACATAAACAGGTACTGAAAAATATTCAACAATAAGGAACAAAAGAATACAATAAGCGAATGTACATAAAGTTAGTTTACTTTTTTCGGTTGTATTCGAAACCTGCTTGGAGATTTTTTTAACGTAATACTAAAATTCGAAGGGACTTAAAATTTATTTACATCGATTTTATTTTGTATTTACAATGAGTTTGGGCAAATATTTCGATTCTTGATCATATTTAAATTTACCTCGTAACAAACTGTCAAATACAGTTAAGTGTAAATACAGCAAATTATGTTCATTGAAAAGTATTTAAAACTGATTGATAATTTTTTTTTTATTATAAATCATTCAAATTATTTTCGATTAAAAGATTGAAATATAAACAAGAATCGAGTTTTACAAATTTACAACTTATCTGATATGTAAACTGTCACTGTGATATGTTTTTTTACCCTGTGTGTAACATTGTTAGGGGATGTCTACGGGAAGTTGTCAAATGTCATTAAAACAGCGTTTTTGGAATATAAATATCACATTTTTTCATATTGCAGAATAATATCGAAATGTCGGGCATGTCGTTAATAATCAAAAAATATTTAAAATCGCCCCTTTTATTAACGAAAATAATTTTATAGGTCAGGTCATTTGTTCCAAACAAGATTTTTAACTTCAAACAAAATCTAAAAATATTTATGTAGCTATATACACAGTATGACATATTTTTTTAATATTAGTTTCTCTATATTTTTTTCCATTTTTTCATTCATGTGTATACTTATATGTATATCAAAACTCAGAGAAACTGTTACTGAATAGACTCAATGATCAGAGAAAAAAAAAGTTATGATAATCAATTATTTTTGTAGATCAAATATCACAATAAGAGTCCTTGTGATGTTAAAAAATGTACTTAAGCAAATTTATTTTCTTTTATTTATGCATCGAGGCATGCTCTTATTAGAGATTCTAAGCAAACTAAAAAAGGTTTATACAAGAAAATATTTAAAAGAATTTTCTACTTCTATGAAGAGGGAAGAGGGAAGAATCCTTCAATTTCGTTATTTTCTTTACATTTTGAGTTCTTCTGATTGGTTTTCGGGTTTGTTCAAAAAGTCTAATAAAAAAAAATCTCCCTGTATAAATTCAGTTAAGTTAAAAATCTGGTTGAAACTGGGATATTATATTTTCGCTACACTGATTAAGGTTTTTTGTTGCTATAAACTATTATTGCTCACATGATGAATCTAATAACAAATTATATACAGTTAGTTCAATGTACATCACTTGCCTAAAATATATTGCACTTCGTCCTAAAATTTACAAAAACGGAATATATCACTTGAGACGAAAAATACTGGTTAAATTTCTTTAATACTGGTGCTTTGAATGATTTTTCGATTTTTATAAATGCGTTCACTAAAAAATAGTCCGGATTTGGTACAAAAAAAGATCTACGCGACGTCCTTTTAAACTTAAAAAAGTAATTAATAACAGATTCAGTTTTTATACACAAGTAAAATATTGGAGTTTCATTTTTTTTTTGAGAGATTTTAGATAGTTCAAAGTAGATTCTTATTTTGTACAAAGTTCGTAGACCAAATCAAAAAACTATTTATGTACAATTTCAGTTTGCTACATTATTACAAACTAACGAATTATATTCAGTTGTATAAAAAGTTGTACTATACTTAATCTGTATTTTACACAAGTGGTTTTTTGCCAAAAAAATAGGGTTTTCCAAAAAATTTCCCTCAGAATTAATATTTGAAAAATATACATAATATTATGTTTAGGTTTATACAGGGTGTTCGCGTAAATAATGCATATTTTTAAAAAGTATGTAAAACATGTTATTTGCAACAAAATATTTTAATAAATTGTTTTCATCATTAGTTTACACAAAAAACATTTACTCGAAAATTTAAACGTGGCAACACATTACACTTTTAATAAAAACATGTAACCAAAGAATATATACCCGATGAATCATCAAAATTGTATTATTTTGCAGAAGATTCAGATCGTTGAATCGGTTTAAGTTTATCGTTTGGAAAAATAGTTTCAATAATTCAGTAAAAAATTGGAATTGTATTCAAATAAAGATTATAACTGCATGTTTATTAATGTAATCCGCGATGTTTTGTATCAGTGTTCCAAATATAATTGGAAACATATAATAATTGCTGAGAATCTATTTTTTACTTTTTCACATCCTCTGTAACGTACCATTCTAAATAACCAGGTGTACTAAACGTTTAAAAAACTATTGTTTATGTTTGACTGAATTATCGATGTTGCCGGCTTTAGTTGCTTTTCGGTAAATAATATTTAAATAAATTTAAAATACTAATATTTATTTCTTTGGCAACGACTTTAGAAAAAAAATTATAAGCCATTTTAATTCTGCATAAGTTTTTATACCTCATCCATAAATATGTGTATTATTGTTGCGGACACTCTGTATATATGCATTAAAAATAATAATCTAATTTTTATAATAACTAAGGAAAATTAAATTCCGAGCTGAAATTTTTTTATTAGTCTATTTTTTTGGTCGAAACACTTCAAGGTACGGTATTCACTAGTATTTACAGTGCTTTGAGCATAAATCGGAAATGGCCGAAAGGATTCAGAAGCATTTATAACATTAAATTCTTCAAGAAATCATCCGATCAACCTGTTTTCACGGATTAATTGTCTACAGAAAATTCACTTGATCTCACACGATAAAGTAGACAAAACTATAGAATAGAACTAAACTCAATTGTTTTCTTCATCATTTTCGGTTGGAAGGTCTCAGCTACCAGGACTATTCTTCCATCTCAATTGTCATTTAGTGATAAAAGACAGATGACAGATGACAGATGACATAATTTGACTCTAGATATATTATGAGAATAATTTAAAAACGAGGTTATAGAGTTCAGGTTATTATTGATCAACTGTTCTAGAATTAGTTCAAATGGTCTTGAGGTGTAAGTATGAAAACTAAAAACTAATCACTTAACTGTTATCTACTAATGCATGTTGTTCAAATGAACTTTCTGCCAAACCATAATATCCTCTGAGTAACCAGAAACTGATTCAGCTGGTGTCAAGGTAAGAAAATTCGGTGCAACCAAAGAGGTTTGCGTAACTCGACACAGGGTCCTATCATACAAAAAAATTTCACTAGTTTACAGGGAACCCAAAGTTTACGTCGGGTCAGTGCTGCGCGGCGAACTTCATCCGTTTTTGCTTTTGCCTTTGATTACAGAACCACACGCGCACCACATTCTTTTTGAGGTCCAATTTCTCGGCGATGGCTGCGATTTTTTCGCCCGAAGGCCGCGGCTGGACCGCGAAGTACGCCTCAAGGCTGCGTTTTTCCGGTGCGGCGATTGAAGTCCTTTTGCGTTTTTTCTCGCCCGCAGGCAACACGCTGGGCGCGTCCGGGTCTCTCCTCTTGTTTTTAGCCTGCGCTTCGGCTTCTTCCAGCCACGCCTGGAGAATAGGCTTCAAGGCTATCATGTTGTTGTGGGAGAGCGTCAAGGACTCGAACCTGCAAATCGTCGATTGGGACAAAGCTCCCACTCCTGGAAGTTTCAGATTAGCCAAGGCCTTGCCTGAAACAAAAATATAACCTCTAGTAACTTTAGTACGTAAAAGGGATGAAATACTGAATCTAAGGGTCACTAGAAAACAATTTGGACAACTAGTCCAGTTTGTATGTACATAAAAGTCTCTCAAGTTTAGTACATTTGTATTAAAATATCAATTTCAAGGACAGTTAATTTAGTGTCGTTGACAATAAATTTGCTTTTGAACAATGCCCTATTCAAAGCTCCTCTTTCTTATAGTGTTTTCGGTTGTTAAGTTGGGGCTGCACTAGGGCAACACTCGTGCAAGGTTTATGTTCGACTAGGATGCTCTGGAGCTGGTGCCAAATACTTTGGCCTTTAAGTCAAACCAGTCCAATGTCCAAGATTTCCAATCGACAACATAATTAAGGGCGAAAATATTTTGCACTGGTTTCGCTCCGCTGCTGTCTCGTCGAGTACGGGTTTTGCATGAGTGTTGCACAGGTGTGACCCCATTTACCAATCGAAAACACTATTGCATTATGGCATCCATTTCAACTTTTAGTTAACTCAATAAAACTCTAAATCAATACGACACAACTGAGTTGAATTGAGTTAATCCTCTCTACCACAACGGTAAACCTTCTTCAACTCTCTTATGCTTTTTAGCAACCCTTTTAACATATATCAACATATAAAAAATCACAATATACCTACATGACTTACCTACATCTGCCTGGGTAACCCCCAACTTGATCCTCCTCTGTTTAAACCTTTCCGCGAACGCTTCTAGTTCTCTAGGATCTGTGTCTGCATCTGGATGAAGGCCGGCAACAGCAGCAGCGGCCGCAGCAGCCGCCATGGCCGGATGGTGAGCCCCAGGATGGCCCCCGTGGTGTCCTGGGTGGTGGCCGGGAGCGCTGTGGCCAGAAAGAGGGCCACCATGGTGGTGATGGTTCATCACGTGGTTCATACCGTAAGAGTGCATGTGGGTGGGGGTTTCTGACATCGGAGTTAGCGTGGTCATTGAAGATGAGGAGATGGGGTCAAGCATTTCTAGGCTGTCCATGTGTCCCATCTGAAATTGAAAGAAAAAGAAGGTTATTTAATGTCACTACAATTAACTGAACTGGAAATATCGACAGGATTACACAGGTCTCGATGAGGAAGGTAATATTTTCTACAATGTACCAAAAGTATATATTTGCAGAGAGAGAATTATAAAGTTTTACTAATTTTTACCCTCTAAGAAATCTACAATTCTTTAATGAAGCATATGGATTCATTTTCAAACGTAGTTGTCCTAAAAACATAAATCATGTACAATACAATAGATCTTTCGGTAAGCATACGGAGGGAATTTTAAATTTAGTTTAAAAGTGTCAAACCGGTATTGGTAATTTTACAAATTAACCCTTTAAATAACAAACAAACCACTAGTTTTATGATTGTATTTAATGGAACTAAGCAAAAAGGACGGTTAGAGTCAAAAGTAATCTTTCCTAACCTGGATACTAAAAAAAAACAATAAAAAAAACGTGCATTTTAAAAGTTTAAAGTTTAGTTTACAAATTATATTAGTTGAAAACACAATAAACTTTAACCATCGCCCCTTTGTGTATGCTGTAAATCTAGTGAATAAAATCATTAGAAGACAATATTATTTTGCATCTCAAAAAAACTTATTTATACAGTGTTTTATATAGAAATAATGGATTGTTGAAAAGTGTTTTAGGGTTTTCCTCTATAAAGTCCTTCTTGCCTAGGAATTGTAACCCCATAAATTCATCAACGTAGAGGGATATTGTCAGAATTGTTAATAAGCCCCAACACAGATAATAATAAGACACTGTCGAAGAAAATATATCACAAGAATTTCCATGCTTCCGCTCGGCATAAAATACCACAATCAATCTTTGAATTCAACATTTTCCATATTAGATTACCGATCCTCTAATAAAAAACTGATCTATTCTTTGTTAATATTTTGACATAGTTTTAAAAACTTCTATAATCACCTACGGTGAATGAATGAATTAGTTAATACCGTTACGTTATTCAGTAAAATAACTTATTAATTTAAATGAGTAAATCCATTAATCGGCGTTCAACAGATACTGCTAAAAAATTTATACGTAGTTTCATGAGTTCGAGTTCATCAATGCATTTATGTGTCTAATTGAAATTATATCAAATCTAAACAACCGACGAACACAGAGTCGGACAACCAAATGCAAAATTTGATAACATATATTTTATTGTATAAATCAGAGAGGTATGAAAATAAATGTTTGAAATGTATATTTATAGTTTTGTTAAGGGTAAGAACGTCGATGAGCAATGGGAGAATATATTAAATATTTCTATCTCAACATAGCTCATTTTTCGATGATTGCTTTAACCACAATTTACAATAATATACACATATAATTGAATGAAGTGTGCCACCCTCTTTACAAAACAACGTAGCAACGCCACCGTCTATCCATATCTATTTGTTATTTTAGGAAACCTTCTGAATATTTAATGAGTTAATTTCCAGGTAGGTTTTAAATGGCATTTACGTCTAAATAAATGGTCCATTTTCAAATGGGTGGCCACCAGATGTCACTCAAATTCCTAGGTAATTAAATTTTCAAACTATAATTAATTGAGAGCGCAAGAATTTCCATTAAAATCCAGTCTCAACAGATCTAATAAATCTGATAGATTTGTCAGAAAAGTAATATATGTATGAAAGCTTAGTAATGTTTCATGTTTAGAAACAAGTAAGGTGTAATTTCATTAAAGTAACAGGTTTGGTCATTTCTAATTTTATTCTCGTAACCTTAATACCCTAAAAGGGTAAAAGCGGATTTTCTTGTTTTATTCTTTCACTCATGTGTTTATCTTTTCTTTTTCCAAATTCTGCAATTTTTTCCTCGGTCTGCCCCTCTTTCTTTTACTTACTCCAAGATTTTCTAAAGTTGAACAAATGATATAACAATATTACTAAATTAGAAAATAAATTGAATAATTCTAGTACGTTAAATATTTCTAACAAAGCCCCTTCGTATATTTGGGACCCCCTATCGATCTGCCTCATCGCGCGGCATCAAATTTTTTATGGCCGGTAATATCGGGTCCGTTTTATCTAAGTGAATCCTCAAAGGCGTTCTAAATTAGACCATGAAATTTTTGGATTATGGTGAAAAGTTATTTAATGCCGTGTTAACACTGCGCCGGGGGTGGATACTTTCATATTTATGAGCGGGAGTATCTAAAAATCTACCGCAGAGCGCCGGTCGTAAAGCGTGTTGTTTAAGCTCGAATTTTTATCAAAAAAAAGTTAAAAAAGCGTTAAGTAAAATCGAAATAATAACGTATTAGTTTATTGGGATTTGGGTAGATATTAGAGGTGATATTATAATGCATTTTCGGTTCTTCATAACGCGTTTTCTTATGTTCGTATGGAATTGTGTGTGGGATCAAAAATGTGAATAACGCTTTTCAAAAATTGTTCTTAGTGAATTGAATAGAAAATACATATCAGATTCTTGACATTCTAATGTTATATAATAATAACCATCACCTCCAATGAAATAAATGTAATGTGGTTTATTATCAGATATTGTTAAATGGTATATAGAACGTGTCATTTGTAACAAAATATTTTAATAATTTTTTTTTCTAACATCGTTAGTTTACACAAAAATTCTCTTTAAATATTTACTCGAAATTTTATACGTGGCAATACCTCACACTTTTAATAAAAATACGTGTCATGTAACCAAGGAATATCTACCTGATCAATCATAAAATTGTGTTAGTTTATAGAAGATTCAGGCCGTTTAATGGTTTTAAGTTTATTGTTTGGTAAAATAGTTTCAATAATTCAGTGAAAAATGGCATTTTATTCAAATCAAGAATGTCACATGTTAATTAATCTGATCCGCGATGTTTTGTATCAGTGTCCCAAAGATTGTTGGAAAATGTAGTGCTTTGAATGATTTTTCAATTTTTATAAATGCGTTCACTAAAAAATAGTCCGGAATTGATACAAAAAAGATCTACTCGACATATTTTTAAACTTAAAAAAGGAATTAATAACAGATTCAGTTTCTATACAGAAGTAAAATATATAAATTTCATTTTTTTAAGAGATTTTAAATATTTCATAGTAGATTTTTATTTTGTATCAAGTTCGTAGACCACATCAAAAAACTATTTTTCTACAATTTCGGTTTGCTACATTATTACAAACTAACGAATTGTATTCTGTTGTATAAAAAGTTGTACTGTACTTAATATGTATTTTACACAAGTGGTTTTCTGCCAAAAAATAGGGTTTTCCAAAAAAATTCCCTCAGAATTAATATTTGAAAGATATACATAATATTATGTTTAGGTTTATACAGGGCGTTCCCGAAAATAATGCATATTTTTAAATAGTATGCAAAACGTTTTATTTGCAACAAAATATTTTAATAAATTGTTTTCTTCATTAGATTACACAAATATTAACTTTAAACATTTACTCGAAAATTTAAACGTGGCAACACAAAACATGTAACCAAAGAATGTATACCCGATGAATCATCAAAATTGTGTTATTTTGCAGATGATTCGGATCGTTTAATCGTTTTAAGTTTATCGTTTGGTAAAGTAGTTTCAATAATTCAGTAAAAAATGGGAATTGTATTCAAATAAAGATTATAACTACATGTTTATTAATGTAATCCGCGATGTTTTGTATCAGTGTTCCAAATATAATTGAAAACGTATAATAATTGCCGAGAATCTATTTTTTACTTCTTCACATCGCCGGTAATCGACCATTCTAAATATCCAGGTGTACTAAACGTTTAAGAAACCATTGTTTATATTTGACTGAGTTTCGTTGCTTTTCGCCAAATAATTCTTGTCACTATAATATGATATATATAAAATATACTCTGTTTCCTATTTCTTTGGCTTACAATAATCACCTCCAGTGAAATAAGGTTTAAAATACTTTACTATCAGTTAATAACTATTGAGAAAAAATATTTTCTTAAGTGTGTCTAACATGGACACTTATTTGCGAGTATCTACTTAAAAATTTTTAACAAAAAAAAAGCAATTCAACTTCATCTCTAAAGTAGGTTGTTGTTGCCATATGTGAGTGTACATTAATGAAAAGAAAAAATCGAGAAAATAAGAGGCATAATCGGGAAAATAAGAGCTTATGTCTCACAGTCTGAGCTTTATTAATAGAACTACCGGTTTCGTAGCTACATACACGTTAACTTCTGCTTTGACCACTCAATCCACTTCAGAACTCCTCATGGAGTAGGAACTGGACGGCCCTGCAAAGTTATCAGGAAACTCCTTTGTTACAATACTTTCTCAGCATGCATAATAAATAAAAGTTCGTTGGCAAGCCTGTCCTATTTAGCCGGTTCCTAAAGGGCCCAAAAAATCCATCATGATCCCCTATAAAAACGAATAATCTCTCGATATGGCTGTAAAAACGCTATTTACCGCATTAACGGCGGCCCATAACAATGGACGAAAACCGAAGTGAGTTGATATCGAGCGCGTCCGTGTATATAAATTCACTGCAGTGCAGAATTCCAATGATTCAACGTATCCCATGGGCGCCATATTTCATCATTAGCCCGCACAATGGTGTAAAGTGGTCATTTGATGTGTAGAACACGACTGGGGAGGCGGCATGTGCCTCACAAGGGGACGACACTGCACCGCAGGGAAATGTTTCTTACGTATACAAAGGGGGGATGGCGCAGTCGATAGGATCGCGTTTAAAAATCATCGTTATATCATAAAGGAGATGCGTCTGTGATCAAAAATCAACATTTACCTTGTCGAAAAGATATTAGAGGGTTGTGCATCAATTTCACTTTATTTATATGTTAATAAGATTAAATATATTTTTTTAATGAAAACCCAAAATTATATAAATAATATTAAATGAGAGGTTAGAAATTATTTTTACATTTGGGCTGCAAAATGTGTTTTTATTTTTAAAATATTTGAAAAATTGATATGCCTTATTGATTTCATATGATTATTACAATTTAAAATAAAGGAATTTTGATTCGGTAGTAGTTAAGAAAATCAAATGATATGAAACAAATCATATAATTGTTTGAAACAAATTTTAGTAAATTGAATTCAATAATAAGAATAAATTATAATTTAAACATACCAAATAACTAATTTAAATAGAAAATTTTAAGGTTAATCGAAATAATATATTTTTACTTATTTTTTTTTAAATAAGGAGAGAGAGAACAAATATTGGAAAATTGTAACATAATTATTTGTTATGCCGTATTGATTTCATTTAAGTTAGTTTCAGTTAAAAAAATCAAATTTTGTGAAACAAATCATATAGTTGTTTGGTACAAATTTTAGTAAATTGAATTCAACAATAAGAATAAATTATAATTTAAACATACCAAATAACATGAAACTAATTTAAATAGAAAATTTTAAGGTTAATCGAACGAATAATCGAAATAATATATTGTTACTTACTTTTTTTTAAATAAGGAGAGAGAAAAACAAATATTGGAAACTTGTAATATAATTATTCAATATTAAGCATGAAACAATGTTTTAACTAACCATCAAAAATAAAAAATTTTACACAATGAATTAATTATAATCTGATGTTATTTGGTTTACATAAAAGCATATTAATATTATTTTAATATACAGTTGTGCAAAGATTAAAATATTAATCATATTGTTACTGTTAAATTGAGTTTTTAAGGGATTTGTAATAAATGATAAATAAAATTGAAGATATTTATGGGTTAGAAAACCTGATATAGGATTATTAAGAAATTTTAATAAAGAATATATTGTATAAAAAACTATTATTGGTATTGTAAAGAATGAGCTTTCTTAATTTAGAATTATTTTTTGTCAACTATTATGCATGTAAATATATCATAAGTTAATATGTAGGAATATTAGTTTTGTTAAAGGGCTGTGATCTCAAAAACCTATAAATAGTCTGTTAAAATTTGACCTGCGAAGGGTGAACATCTTCAAAAATTTTAAAATCAAAACAGTCTTTTTTAATAATTGTGTATTAAAAGTAGAAAATTTGTACATAAGCAAAAAAGGAAACATTTTTATAATATTGTATTAAGTGTTAATTTCATCACAAGATATCAATAAGTGGCATTCCTGGTTTTCATTGAAAATTATTTTGTTAATTCGTGAAGAATTATAAAGCCTGTACATTCGCCTGACTTGACCCCTCCATATTTTAAAGTTATATAATAAACCATTTTTTTGAAATGATCGAAAGTGTATCCGTTGAAGTTAACCCGCGAAGTATGAATAGAAAGCGCGGCAACTAACATTATGGAAAAGTCCGTGCCCGAGGGAGAGCACATTCAGAAGTCCTTCGGGAGCGTAAGTGTAGGGTGCGAGTGGGTTGTCAACTTGTTCTCTGTTTGCCGAACACACATACACGCAGGGTTTGTCTACTCTACTAACGACACTCTTTTTTGTTATTTTTTCTCTCGATGTTTGCTTTTGTTTTGTGTAATTTTCGTGTTTGCCGTTTCCGCGAGTAAAGATAAGGGCTTAACGCTCCAAAGACTTCATTTGTTTTATTGTAACGACTACCGGGGATACGGAAAATAATAAATAATGCCCTAATTACATCGTCAATACGCTAAAGGGGCGAATACGCTTAGATCGAGTGTTTGGACAACTGTTTCGAAACTTACACAGCTCTAATTTTTCTGGTAATTACTTTTTTTAACGTAAGTCTCGATCTTCTCAATTGAAGTCGTTGACAACTTTGATGTATCTGTTCCTAATAGAAGTAATTCTGGAACTTTTACACTATAGAAGTTAGAAGACATTTACGTGAAATATTTCCCAATCGGTGATTTAAAGACATAGACACATAGAACGACCACCAAGATCGCCATACCTCAATCCTATTGATTTATTTTTATTGAGTTATTTGAAAAATATTGTGTACATAACAAAACCAATAAATGTTAAACGAGTAATTTAAAAGGAAAATAAGAACAGAAATAAATGATATTTTTCAAGAAACCATAATATAAATTCAACAAGAATTTATTCACAATTTAGGATGCTCAAAATTATCAAATACACTAAGGGCTACAGTTCGAATCTTTAAAACATATTTTTATATATTAATTAATATCAAATAGGTCTTAAAGAACGGCAAAATCTATCTATCCCACTAGTTCTTTCTATATTAGATAATTGACATGATTAAAGATTAAAGAAAGTGTAGTACTTTGTCGTATGAATCAGTTTTAAAAAAAATCAATAAATTATCATAAATCAGAGTATTGTATTTAAAAAATGGTTGCAGGTCTTATTATTTACATTTGGATAGTCATATATAGTAAAAAAAAATCTTAATGTAGAAAAATACAGGGTGTCCGCATAAATAATGCACATATTTATGGAAGAAGTATAAAGGCGTATACAGAATAAAATTATCTTATACATCTTTTTCTAAAATCAGCCGTTTTCAAAAAAAATAAATATTGGTATTTTAGATATATCCAAATATTATTTACCGAAAATCAATTAAAGCCGGCAAAACCGAAAACTCAGTACAGTGTAAACAATGGTTTTTTAAACATTCTAAAAATAAGCTTTCATTTTAGTACACCAGGATATTTAGAATGGTTGACTTCAGGGGGATGTAGAAGAGTAAAAAATGTACTCTTGGCAATTATTACACATTCGAACGATTTCTACCACTTCTTTTTTTTTTGTAATACACTACAAGTTTCCAACAATCTTTGGAACACTGATACAAAACATCGCGGATTAGATTAATTAATATGTCGTGATATTCTTGATTTGAATAAAATGCCATTTTTCACGGAATTATTGAAACTACTTTACCAAACTTTACCAAAAAAAATAAAAGTTTGAGGTGTTGCCACGTATAAATTTAATTTTCCAGTAAATGTTTAAAGTGAATTTTTGCGTAATCTAATGATGTTAGAAAAAAATGTTATTAGAATATTTTGTTGCAATTAACACGTTCTGCATACCATTTAAAAAAGACTTATTATTATTTTCGAAGTATGTTAATAAATTGTGAATTTACACTGATTTACAAGTGAAACATACAAAAGTTCACATTACATAATTTATATTAAATATTTTTTCTAATTTAATATTAAAAATTTCATTTTATGCTGTAACTGCACAGAAACTTCTATTCAATTTCAAAATTGTATACGGAATAATAAAAGTATTTACTGAATAATTTAATTCTTTGTTTTTCTTTCAATGCTTTCGCGTAAATTCTATTCTAGTGACGAGAAATGAATTTTTTTTTGTTCATTTGAACCTGGATTTTTCTTTTAATTTTTTAGACCCTAGAAAAAATTTGGCAAAATTGACGAACCACCCTGTATGCTAATTATCCCGATAAATATTGAAATTCAAGGTAATTCTGAATATATTTTTTTGAATGGGTATTTAGCGACCAACCTTTGTAATAAAAGAACTTTTAACAAAAAAAAAAAAATTTAATGAAATGATGAATGCAGTGAGGCCGTTATAAATAATTCTTAATTTTTCCGATTTTATTTGTAAAAATTTGTGCTCGGAAATAAAATCGAAACGAATTTTGAAGGTAATTTAAAACGTATTTAAAAAGCACGCTATGCCCCAAGGCAAAAAAATAAAATAATCATGGAGCGCGAATTTTTATAATTTCCAATTTTACCAACTCGACTAAAAAATCAGACTGCATTATTAATTCGCCATAGTCAACTAATATTACAAAAAACACAAATTAATTTCAATTATTATCAGTTATTCCATTGTGTCGAAATATATTTTTTTTTTTTTTTAATAAATACCTGCTACGCAAAAAAAGTAAAATCAACACGGAAAATAATAAAATTCCGACTTTTATTACATTCCCGGGTGAAAACGATGTTGGACAATCATGGACAACCATGAAACGCATTTTTATCGCCAGATCTGGCTTTTTTTATTGTCATTATGATTACCTCGTGACAACGAAATATGTGACTGTGACCGAGCACGATATTCCGATGTTTGTGTTAACCAAAAAAAAAACTAAACCCAAAAAGGTATCTTTAGATTTAAAGGGCGGCGTTATCTTCCAAAAAACTAATAAATACCTGTCATTTTAACAATTCCCCAGGATATAGCGTTTATCCAGTCGATTTACACAAATAGAAAAGCTTAAAGCCGAAATTACACTCGACCGCAAAATTGCACCATGGCTTTCAAGAGAAAGAATTCACTTTGTAGTTTGTCTTTATTAGTTACAAATAATGAACTTACTAATCAAAACAGATTTTCCAGTAAGTCATAAAATTAACATTTTTATTATTATTATAATTATTAGTATTATTACTATTATCATTATCATTATTTTTATTATTATTACTATTACTATTATTATTATTATTATTTTTATTATTATTACTATTACTATTATTAGTATTCAGTATCTACCTAAACGCTGAAGGAAAACCCATTTCTTGATTAGTTAAGTTTTTATCAAACTGAATTTCAAGTAACAAATTATAGTTTTACCGTTAAATACTGATAAAAGTCGCAGAAAAATTCTCTTTCGACTATAGAGCGGTGGACAAACGATTTTCCGGAATTAAAATCTAATGGTGTCAACGTCTTTTGATAAAGGAAAAATTGAGAAAATTCAAGGTTCACTTAGAATAGTTAACATAATGTAACAGAATTTTTATTTTTAAAAATAAAGGAATTCTAATTTGGTAGTAGTTAAAAAAAATTGTGTGAAACAAAATTATTAAATACTTGTTTGGAACAAATGAAAATACATTTTAATTTAAACATGAACTTATTTAAATAGAAAATTTTAGGATTAATCGAACGAATAATCGAAATGATGATTTTTTTTTCTGAATGACGCTAGAGAAAAATAAATATTGGAAACTTGTACTATAATCGTTCAATATTAAGCATGAAACAATGTTTTAACTAGAAATCAAAAATAAAAAATTTTACACAATGAATTGTAACATAATGTTATTTGGTTAATTCATATCAAAGTATATTACTTCAAAATTTTAAAATACAGCTACACTAATATTGTGGAATCGAGTTTATAAGGAATATGCAACAAATTATAAATAACATTGAAAATATTTGTGTTGAAATATAAATAACCTGACAACGATTAAGGTCTTTAACAAAGTGTATAAAAAACTATTGTTGGTAAGAATGAGTTTTCTTAATTTATCATTATTTTTTATCAACTATTATATATGTAAAAATATAAAAAATTAAAAAATTTGACAAAAGGAGACTTAATTTTTGACCTGCAAAAAGTGGTATCTTGTAAAATGAACTCATACTTTTTACAGCACGTTAAAACAGATAAACATCAATCATGTTCTAGTGGAAAATGTAAATGCCAGTGAACGACAGCAACGTTTTAATTTTGAACTAGTTAACAACAACATTCCATGGACTACATTAGAAAAACACGAGTTTTTCCAAATATTTCTTAATGGAAACTACTGCAGTGTTAGTGTACTGCGGAGTCAACCCTAAGAATAAACTAATTATTGCCAGTGTACAATCAGGTTGACGTCAGTTCAGAATTACACGGCAACAACTTTTTTGTTAACGAAAACACCAACATTAAAGGGCAAAACGTAGAGAAAATGTCAATGTGCCATCGTTAAAAAAGTACACGAACTTTAAATATATTCCTACTATGTCTGTGGATGTAGAAAGTCCGTTTTCTATTGACAAATATATTTTAAATGACAGGCGTCAAAGTCTAACTTCCGAACATACCGAACAGTAAAAGTGCAATTTTATAAACTTTTGAATACCATCGGTATTTTATAAATTACGAACATGCGCTGTCAAAGTTATAATGTACATTTATTTTACGTAGTATGTATCATTTTAATATTAAAATTTACGTGAGTGCGCAATGTGCTGATTCCACACCTGTTAATTATTGCTTATTACTATTATTAATATAATTATTATTAGCATTATTTTACTATCATTATTATTGTTAAAATTAGATCTAGAACAGGACCTTAAAGTTTTTTTTTTAAATTGTGATTAATTTATTGGACATTTATATTAGTTAATTCATAATATTGAATTGTAAGTAATAAAAATTGTGGGCGTTGATTAATAGTTAAAACTTGTGAATAACCAAAATAAAAGTGTTTTTTTATTCAGAATCGACACGTGCCGAACGTATTGATTTTCGTTTTAAAGATTAACTGCAGTTACACCATTTACAAAAAAAAAGAGCACCAAAAAATTTAAGGAAAAAAATTAAAGAAAATGACAGCAGGAACTGCGACAAAAACTATCGTACATTATTTCAAAGTGTTTGGGCATTATGTAAAAAAATAATGATTATATTCGTAGTTACTTTTCTACTGTAAGTTTTATTCCTAATTCAGAAGTTACAGAATTAATAAATATTTTATTATTATTTTACTTATTGTTATTTTCTAACATGTTTAACCCGTTTTTGATTCAATCCCTGTATAATTTCAGTTTTGCGTGAAACTGGCATGTACAGTTTTACAAAATACAAGGTGTAAACAAAGTTTTGCAATAATTATTCACGTTTCTATGCTACTGAATTCTAAGTTATATCAAATTATGTGCAATTTATGGGACACTATGAATAATTAACGTAATCCTATTTAGAAATTCATGTATGTGTACTGAATTAAGATATTCAACGAAATATAAAGTTTTCCAACCTTCTTTATTATCCTGTAAAATATTTTGCGAATAATCTAGTCTTTTTAAAAATATGGTACGTAAATATTTCTGAACAACAACACGTTCAATTAATATTTCATAATTTCAAATTAAAAATCATTAATATTTTATTTTTAATCATCGAATTACACAGGGACTTGAAGTCAAATTTAAAATTTGAGTAATCAAATGTATTTATTCTATTGATTTTGTTTTAATTAATTGTATCTGTATACTAAGAGAATACTTGTTTACCAAAGTTCTAAGTAGGTAGCACTTTGGTAAAATCCCAGAAATTTGCAAAAATTTCATGTTTTACAGAGACTGGGAATCAAATTTGGGAGCTCGAGAGTCCAAAACATGATGGTGCCTACCCCTGCGATTAGACGTATTAGTTATTTAAAAATGTAAGTTGCCCTAATATTTTGTAAGAGTGGCTTTTATTCATAGATAAATACATTATTATTTTTCCTCAGTTACTTTAATTTCCAATAAGTTACGTAGTGGGAAAACATTATTTAGAGTTTTCCATATATTGTAACTGTAGAATCAAGTACTCAACAATATAATAAAAATAGAAAAAATCTACCTGATGATGAGGCCTGCTGACTGGAGGCGGCGCCCCCATACTGTGGTGGTACATCATGTCATGTTTGAGTTGCGGCAGACCACCGGGGCCCCCTGTGCCCTGGTGCTTGATATCAACGGCCGCCAGGGCCTCCGCCCTGCTGATCAGACCATCGTTCAGCCCGGAGAATATATCACCCTGTAATCAAAATTAAAATTCTACAGCTTACATTTTATAAACAATGATCCAGTGTTGCCAAATAGGTAAAAAATGCCTAAACCGTCGTTTTTATTTTAACAATGGAAAAAATCTATCTTTGTTGTCGGATAAATGTAGTGAATGCTCCAACTTTTTGATAAAAGTCTACTTGTAATTTTTTAAAATTAGGTGGATTAAAGCGGCAAATTGAATGGAATTAAAATGAGGGCTCAGAATCGGTCCGAGGGCTCGATTAGCCGAAAAGACAAATGAGGGTCGGTAACCTAAGTACAAATGAGCGAGGCAGTAGGCCGTGAGAGCCGTGATAAATCTTTTGTTTTCACCCCTTATTGCGCGGCACACTTTGCGAAACGCAACGCAATTACTCCCGATTATCACTTGTTCCTCGCGATGATAATCCTTTTTGGAATTCATTTATTTTGACCGATAAGATAGATACACTTTGTAGAGGTTGTTGTAGACCTAAATCCTTGGGGTTGTAGATTATATTATGAGAGCTCACAAATATCTGATTGATAATCATAATATAATTTAGTGTTAGTTTTACAAGTTAATATACAGGAAACAATTCACGAAACTGCCAAAAAATTCAAATTAACATGAATAACTGTGATGGTACTTTACTCTTATCTTATTTTGACGTTTCACTATTACTCCTGCTGCCACTTTTGCCTGTTATAGTTCTCAGCACTTAGGTTAGGTTTTTGGGTCTTTGTCCAGTACAGCCAGAGATTAGAAAACTGAGCAAATTTTCTTTCTCTCGTAGAAGCATGAGATTTGATTATTTTTGGATTTCATATTGTTGTATAATCATCTAAATTTTACATTTTGTCTGTACACAAATTCTTACATCAAAAATTTCTCTCTTCTTTCCAATCCCCCATTTTGACAACAAGGTAAATGGGTTCATAATATCGTTTTTACCATTATTCTAAGACCCACACAATAAAACCAACGTTGGGGCCAATGTTGGCTAGTTGTTTTTTTTTTAAGCATCCACACATTGGGACCAACGTCAGTTACCTACATGTAGACCCAACGTGATTGTGGAGTAGCAGTCGGGTGTATCCATTGCTCTTGACTCAAACAATCCTCACCCCTTCGTTGATAAACCTCGACTGAATAGAATTGCCAATTTGTGGCGGCGATATATAACGTTGGCGCCAATGTGTTTGATCTTTGGCGAAAAAACCGACTCGTTTCGGAAACGGTCCCAGTGCTATTTTACCGGTATTGGGCGAACGTGTTGGAGCCAACGTGTGCCCCAATGTGTGGACTCGGAATATGATTTTGTTGTTGGAGTTCACTTTCCAATTAATTCAAATATTTTTCTCTATTGGCTAAGGAACAAATTAACGTCGAAAGAAAATTAAGAAAAGAATGGTTGCAAAAAACAGAAAATAAAAATAATCAATATATCAGGAACGAGAACGTTCGTAAATACTTAGAATCATTAATCCCAACAGATGGTACAGAGTATGCCTTATGGAAGCCAACGAAGAAGCTCAAACAACCACAAAAACAAATCCCCCTATCAGAAATGAAAATAGATGGGCAAGTAATGACAAAGAAAAAACATTCGTTGAATATTTAAAAAATGTTTTCCAACCCTACCGTCCTGAGCAAGATTCGGAAAACAAAGAAATAGGTGAAACACCAAATCACTATTCCATTATAAAAAAGATTCTAGTAAGTGAAACCACAATTGTAATAATAATGAAAAAGCTTAACACCAAGAAAGATCCTGGATATGATTTCATTACAAGGAAAGTGCTTCACATTAATGACATATATTTTTAATGCTGGATACTGGCCAAAGATTTGGAAAGTAGTACAAATAATAATGATTCCTAAACCAGTTAAAAAATTAGAGAAAGTTACCTTCTACAGTCCGATCAACCTGTTACCATTCATCTCCAAACTAAGAAAATATACATTAACAAACTGAAAGTGACTCTAAACCATCAATTTATATTCCACATTAAATATTGCACAATAGGATTTTTGTTACGATTAATGATCATTTTAACAAAAAAGTTTCCGCTCTGTAACCTTTAGCGAAATGATACCAGCTTTTGATAAAGTGTGATAGATTCTTCTACAAATTAAAGGAGCTTCTTCTATATCCTCACTGTTTGCTATTCAAATACTAACTAACTAATTAACCTTATCAGACAAAATAGTAAATATTCCTCTCTAAATCCCCTTAAATCTGGAGTACCACCACAGGGCAGCGTACTTGGCCCGATATTGTAACCACTGTATAGATGTGTTATTCCAACTACCTCGATGGTTAGAGTGACCAGCAGTTGATATTGTTGTTTTCTGTTTCCATGTTGATAAGAAAATGGCTTCAAGGCAACTGCAAACCAGTCTTAACCAAATACAACGATGGCTGTCCAAATGGTGTATCAAAGCAAATAAGGCCAAACAACTTAACAATTGCATTCATATTATTCATTTCAATCATCATTGTTTGAATATCTTTTTTCACCTCTTCCATCTTCTTTTATTGATTCTGCTTAATCTTATGGGCGTACCTCTGTCACTGGTTCTATTTGTGATTTCTTCAGTTTGGTGTTCTTGTTGATCTCACTTTGAAACCACTTCTTAGATCCAATCTTCTTTTTTCTACTTCTGTCGATGTATCCTTTGTTCTCATCATATTGTATTTACGTTGGGCGTTGATATGAAAATATTTTCAATTTTCAAAATTTCCAAATGTTGTTATTAGTGTTTGTTTAAACCAGGATTCATTATTCTAATGGTAGTCTAAAGTATTCTTTTTGAACTTTTTTTGTCGATAACAAAAATTTACTTACACAGATTTTCCACCATAGTGCAATATGGAAATTTGATTTAATCAATGCCATAAAATATTAAAAAAATCTTAAATACATGTATTAAAGATAACGTTAAACCAAAGATACTTTCAGTTTTGTCTCAAAAGCGTAACAATGTTTTTTTTAATTAATCTGATACGTTTTTGATTGAACATTGGTACCGCCAATTTTCTGACCACTATGGAAATATTTTTGAAAAAAATTAAATTCTTTAAAATCATATTTCTAAGAAGACTCTACAGATGGTTAGTCGCCATTTCTTGTTATTTTCCTAAAACTAAAATGCGATGCAGCAACAATTTTCCACTAGTATTTTCAACGTCATGGAAAATAACAAAAGAGTGATGTATAATCGTTAATAAAGTCACAATGTAGTGTCATAACATATCAAAATGAAGCATCGCTTCGCGTCTGTCTCGACAGAATAAAGACTAAAAACTTGCTTTTTGACACCGGTATAGAAATTCAGGAATAGCTCCGCGTTTCCCGTTGCCCTTATTTGCCCTGCTCTGCCCTGTCAAGCTCATCTCCAAAAGCTAACACAAAATTTCACTTAGCTTGTCACTTTTATAAAAGTCAGCCGGTTTAACATCCATATTGAAATTCAAATACGAAATACCTGTATACGGATCAACGTGGATTAAAGTCATTTTTTTATAAAATAAAAAAAACGAATTGTCGTCTCTAAATTATGCTTACATTAGGATGGAATACAAGGATTTCTCAGAAAGCACTTTCGAAGAGACGACGGTTGGAAATATTCCCGAAATCAAAAAACCCTTCCTTTAATAACCCTCGTTTTAATGGACTGAGTTAAAATAAAAAATCACAAAGAGTCAAATCAGGTGAATAAGGAGGTTGGGCCGTTTCCCTAGTTTGTAACGTAAATCTTGTTGAATCATACTAAAAACTGTCTAAAGTTAATTTTAGTTATTTCTGTTCGTTATTTTGGTTAAACCGTGATGAATAAAAAACATAAGTGGTTGTATGTTCGTAAAAAAGTCGTATTTAATAATGTTTAATATTAAATAAAAGATTATTTAAAACAAATGAAGAATCCAAAAGTTATGGGCCCTGTATTAAAAAGAAAGTAACCCTGGGCAATTATATGTATTTTAGATAGAGGATGCTATCTTTAAAATTAAAGGAAATGAATCTATGGCACAATTTTTGATAGATTATGAAGAGATTATAAGTCAACATAAAGATGCGATATTATTATAGTGGACCAGATTTAGGCAAAACAAATGAAATAAAAAAGCCTAATCTCAAAATTTAAAATGACTAATAAGGGAAAAATTGAGAAAATTCAAAGTTCATTTAGAATAGTCAACATAATGTAAAAGAATTTTTATTTTTAAAGAATTTGAAAAATTGAATTGCCGGATTGATTTTTTATGATTATTATAATTCAAAATAAAAGAATTCTAATTTGGTAGTAGTTAAAAAAATTATGTGAAACAAAATTATTATATAGTTGTTTGGAACAAATAAAAATAAATTTTAATTTAAACATGAACTTATTTAAATAGAAAATTTTAGGATTAATCGAACGAATAATCGAAATGATGATTTTTTTCTGAATGACGCTAGAGAAAAATAAATATTGAAAACTTGTACTATAATCATTCAATGTTAAGCATGAAACAATGTTTTAACTAGAAATCAAAAATAAAAATATTTACACAATGAATTATAACATAATGTTATTTGGTTAATTCATATCAAAGTATATTACTTCAAAATTTTAAAATACAGCTACACTATTATTGTGGAATCGAGTTTATAAGGAATATGCAACAAATTATAAATAAAATTGAAAATATTTGTGTTGAAATATAAAAACCTGACAACGATTTTATTTTAACAAAGTGTATAAAAAACTATTGTTGGTAAGAATGAGTTTTCTTAATTTATCATTATTTTTTTATCAACTATTATATATGTAAAAATATAATAAATTAAAAAATTTGACAAAAGGAGACTTAATTTTTGACCGGCAAAAAGTGGTATCTTGTAAAATGAACTCATACTTTTTACAGCACGTTAAAACAGATAAACATCAATCATGTTCTAGTGGAAATGTAAATGCCAGTGAACGACAGCAACGTTTTAATTTTGATTTAGTTAACAACAACATTCCATGGACTATATTATAAAAACACGAGTTTTTCCAAATATTTATTAATGGCAACTACTGCAGTGGTAGTGTACTGCGGAGTCAACCCTAAGAATAAATTAAAAAATTTGACAAAAGAAAACTTAATTTTTGACCTGCAAAAAGTGAAAATCATCAAAATTGTTTAAAATCAAAACATCCTCTTGGTAATAATTATGTAATAAAAATAGAAAGTTTGTACATAACCAAAAATGGAAATTTTTTTGTAAGATTGAATTAAGTACTGATTAAATTAATTGTTTTACAAGAAAATGTTCAAATCGAATCTAATGAAAAATAGAAGAATATGGAAGCAAAACAAACTAAGGAAATTGAAAATAAAATAATACACATAATAGAACAAGAAATAGTAAAACAAAAACTAATTATTTCTAAAGAAATATAGGAAGATTTAAAAAACAAATTAGAACAGAAACTAAGAAGAAAAACCAAAAGATTAATGCAATAAACGGAAGTATAGATAATAGACTTGAAGAAATGAACAAAGAAACTAGATTCCAATGAGAATGGGAGTCACAAAATGTGTGAAACAATATAAATAGACATTAATTAAATATACCATATAAAAAGATCCAAGAGAAAATAAAGAATATAATTGAAACTAAGAATTATGACAAAAGTATATATAATATTAGGTTATTATAATCTTCTGACTGGAGAAAGTAAAAAAGAAGATGTCGAAGATAATAATTTTCCATTGACATTATAATTCCATTGTAAACTTAGTTGAAGATCTAATTTTTTTGGATACAAGGTTGAAAGTTTTGATTGTTAATTACAAAAAATTGAATATGTATATAAATATTGGTCCCCCTGACCGAAATATTTTAAGACCCATTTTAAGAATGACACATTATTCGAGTAAAAAATCTGAAACACCTTGTACAAGTATTAAGCTCGAAAGCATGATTATAATGCTAAAACCCGAGATTAGAAATTGGCGAAAGGGCACAACGAAAAAGAAAAACGCTGCTTGCCTAGATACGAACAGAGCAGAAGTGAACAGAGGGCGAGAAAGAGGGGCGAATTCTTACAAATCATTTATAATTCATTTGGGCCTCACTTGTTTGAGGGGCACGTGCTTTCCCTTTCTCGGTTTTCGTCCTCGTTTTAGAGAACGCAACTACAACGATACCGATCCTACCGGCTGCGCCACTTACGATATCTCCATTCCAGAGATTGATTATTGTTTTTTTATATTCGGAAACTAGCGTTGGTTTTATAAGTAGCGAAGAGGATACAATAAAAAATTCGTTAATAATCATTCGTTTCTTAGTTTACGAAACTAAAAGTTACCAACAAATATAAGAAAATGCGTTAATTAATTGTCTTCTCTGGTTTAAGATAGCTCCGTAGTTTTGTGTTAATTCATGACTTTTTTAAAAATGTTTTTTCAAGAAGTAAATTTTTTATTGAGGAAATACTACCATTTTTCTAGATTATCCAAAATTTATCATTTTTTAAAGCAATGATTTTTTTAACAATATACGTACCTAAAAAAACTTAAATCGTCTCAAAATAAAGGAAAATAATAGATATTAATTTAAAAACTTGGAAACTGCCATAATACTAATAATCCAATATTACAACGAAAAATCTAATAATATTTTATGTTATTAACATAATTGTTAGTGCGAGTATGAGAAGAAATGTACATTTATTATTTATCAAATACTTTATTCAAACCAAAACACATTTTCAACAATTAGGCCCCAAACTTTTCCGTTTAAACAAAAATTGAATGTCGACAACTAATAAATAACTTTTTTACGTGGAAATTATTTTCGACTACAGTGAAACAACTAAGAACGTACAATTATCTGCATATATTATTTATGAATTCTTTAATTTTTTATAAAGTCACAATTCCGATACGAGTATGCATTATTTATGAACTTTTTTAGTCCCTAGACTAAAATTTAATACGAAAAATATTTAATTTCAAAGGTATTGATTAATTTATTTAATGTGTATGAATAATTAATTATTCTGAAATGGGAAATGTTTAAAAAGATCGTCCAGTAAATAGAAACATTTTGTGTGTAATAATGTTTTAAATTATTTACATCTTGTATTATTGTCGTCTCTAGAAATATATGAAAAAATAAAAAAAATTTAGTGTCAATTTGTTAATATATTATTGATGATTGTCAAAAAATAATGTTTATTTATTACGTCACTAGTTGTATAATGTATGTTTAGGTAACTTAATATAGAATCGTTCAATTTGGTCCTAATTTACAATAAACAATTCAACACTGATAAGTAAAGCCATGAAGTTTAATTTATTTGTATGGCTTCGAGCGTTCTTACATTTTTAACCCTACAACTCTCTATTTTAAAGCGAGATTATATAAAATTTGTATTCGTATACACGTAATGAAGACACTAATTTTATTTTTGGCTCATGTAATTTGCAAAATTGATATCAGTTTTTTTATAACTGGTTACATAAACAACTATTTACTGTAAGTATTCACCATCATATTCTAAGTATTTTCATATGTTCAAAGTAGTTTTCAAAACACTTACTTCATTCAGAATTTGGCATGCTCAAAAAGTGTTGAAGGCATCCATTGCTTTTCAGAGAAAACCATTTATCATGCATTTTATTTTTAATTGAAGGAATCGTAAAAAAGTCACTTGGTGTCAAATCTGGACTACGGAATGCGTGGGCCATTATTTCGACGTTTGTACTTTCAAACAATTGCATTTTGATGATGTAAAATTGCAAAGATGACCAGCCTTAGGTATAATAATTTTCTTCGAAGTATCTCTTGACCACAAAACTTTTATTGGCAAAAGTTCAATTTGAACCACCTCCAAACTGTCGATTTTTTGTTAATTTCTGGTTCACCAAATGAAAAATTGAATATTTCATACATTGCTGTGTTCAATTACACCAAAAATTATAATAAATCATAATACTAACGTTTTCTTGCATCAAATCAATTATTAATAAACTTCGTAAACAAACGGACAAAGATTTTAACAATCGGAAAAACTGTCAGATTCTGTACATATTGTACTATATTACACTAATTCATACAAACAGGATTGCTAGATTATGTCAAGAAATATGGTTACCCTGTATAATTTTATATTTATAAGGCAAACTTTTATTTTTATAATTTTATTCGATCTATATCTTGCACAGTAAAAATACAATAAAAAACAGTTTAAGTTTAAGGAAAAAGGGGTTAGTTTAAAAATTCGCGAAACTTGAGTAGAATTTTCACTTTTTTGGACATGCATTGATTGTTTTTTTGAAAAAAGGGAATACGTTTTCATGCAAAATTCGAAAACTAGAAGGATATAATTAACAGTGGACTCACATTATGTCTGGGAGACCACGAATTACACATTATTGAGGCGTCTTCCAGTATTCGACTCTGAAAAAATAAAACAAATGTACATTTTTTCTCTATGGGATTATATTTCAAATGACTAAAGGTTATTTTAAAAAAAATCCGACACATTTAAATCATTTTAATTTGGTGATGTCGCGAGTCTTTTCTCACACTAACACTTCGAAGTTGACTAATTAATAGGTTTATATTGTAATAAGTTTTATAATGCTAAGATTTTATTTTTTGTTGTTAAATAATACATTAAATTAAATTATGTTTATTAAAAATATTTGAAAAGAAAGTTGGATGCCAAAAATTAGGTTAATTACCTAGAGAAAATAAAATAAAATTCAAGATAAAAACAAATATAAAATTTAACAAAAAATGCATATACCAATAAATATAGTAAATCTCAGGGTGGATTATTTTTTTTAATTAAATCAAACAATAATTCCTAAAATGTTTTTATTTCATTATTTACATTTAATTTATAATTTATTTACTATTAGTAGTATTTTAAGAACCATTTAAAATGTCTGCTACACTTGTTTGACTTGATTCGATTAGAAAAAAAAATTAAAAGAATTGTCTATTTTTATTAAAAATGTTGTATATTATTAGAAAGTTAAATTTGTGGTAAATCACTCTCTATGTCAATTATTCAAAATATTTCTCAATATAAATCGAATTATTCAATAAACAAAGTGTGATTCTTATTCATTAAATCGAAATAGTCAACAATATTCAAGTTTTTCATTATTTTGATATTTTGGATTTTGGGTTCTAACATTCACATTTTGCTGATAATTATTAAAAAAATCGCAGATGAATAACTAAAAAAAATATTGAAATAGAACAACAATTAAATTTTAAAAGAATCTTTACTATATTAATACATTGTCTTAAAAATATTGCACTGAGATAGAATTAAATTAAAAATCATCTTTCATCGAATCATTTAAAAAATCGCTCGGGACAAACCAGTGAAACTGAAATTTTTTGTTTTTTCGTTCATCCTATTAGCAAAAATATAGATGAATAGATTATATGTTAAAAATTATTAAAATGGTAATCGATTAAACTTTAAGAATTTAAGTTGCAAAGAATACCTTCTTTCATAGAAAATCATTTGAAAAAGATAGTTTTTTTATTTTGCCAATTTTTACATAAAAAGGTTTTTGGGATTAATAAATTTGGGATTAACAAATCAAAACTAAAAAGTGTAAAAAAAGGTTTCACGAAAACCATAATTCCTATAAAAAACAATAGCTAAGTATTCATTTTGACTTGTAATTTTATTATTTTGGCTGGATCGTCATCTTATTAATAAAAAAATTGAAAAATAATTTAAAAAAATTATATAATTTGGATTTTCTGGTAAATTATTACTTCTTTAAAAAACAGTACCTAAGTTTAGCTCCAATTACCTCAGAAAACTTCACCAAGATTTAATTTTTCCATCTTGGCTCGTAATTTCTAAATTTTGCAGAATCGTAATCTACAATATAAAAAATAATAAAGTCCAGTTACCTGGAAAATAATGGAAAATTTTATAAAATTCTAAAGTTTTGGAAAACTATGACTCTTATAAAAAAACTATCGAATTTTGACTCAAATTGCCTCAGAAAACATCACCAAGATTTAATTTTTCCATCTTGACTTATAATTTTCAAATATAGAGAATTATAAATAAAAAAAAATACAAAAGAAGAATTTTTTACTTGGAAAATAATGAAAAAATTAATAAAATTTGCATTTTGTGAACAACTATAATAATTCAAAAAAAGTATTTAATTTTGGCTCAAATGACCTCAGAAAACGTGACCAACATTCAATTTTTTTCATTTTGACTTGTAATTTTCACATTTTGAATACAATTTCCTTACCAAAGAAATTTCAAATAAAAAATGTTAAAGTCTACGCTTGAAAATTCTTGAAAATATTACTTTTTATCACTCGTGAAAATATATTTATATCACAGTTAAGTATTTTGTTTTTATAGCACTTAAAAATTGTTTGTCCTCCTTTAATGGTATGCAAGTTCCATAAAAATATTATTAATTATTTTTTAAATATATCACCCTGTATAATAAGTAATTTTTTGAATCTTCTCTTCTTAAAAGATGTGTTTCTACACCGAACTTACGCCCACCAAGTTTGATAAAAATATTTCATGCAAGTCCGGACTTATTAAAAAAAAAAAATATATAGCAAACTTTAACATCCTGTATTTCAGAAAACGAAAACGGACTTAGGTTCATTTAGACTTTTTTTCTCAAAATCACTCGTAGAATCACCCCTTAAATTTATGATATATTATTCTAAAACGCCCTGTACTTACTACTATCGTTTCCGAATTACATTGGGAAAAACTACTAATAGTAAATAAATTATAAATTAAATGTAAATAATGAAATAAAAACATTTTAGGAATTATTGTTTGATTTAATTAAAAAAAAATAATCCACCCTGAGATTTACTATATTTATTGGGAAAAATGTTCTGCTTGCCATACAAACAAAATTATTATTACGTACTATAAAAAAAAGTATTATTAAATTCCATTTGCTAGTATTGTGAGCCACCTTGTAAGAGGCATATTGTCATGTCTATTTGAACGTACAACGTCCGGAAGGTTGGAGCATCAGACAGAACCAGCGATATATTACAACCACTTTAATGGTTGAGGAAATTAGAAGCACGTGGCAGCGACGTCAAGCTCGTGTCATAAACTAGGAACAAATTATTAAATTAAGGGATTCCCCTAATGCACTTCGTCGAATTGAAGGGCCAGACAGCAGATAATATCTTGTTTTTTCAATTTACACTAACTGAACGGAAATTATTACAAGTAGTACAAGTTTCTCGCATTGTCAAAAGAACATTTTTGACACTATTATTTATGCAAAAACTGTAGTAAAATGAAGTTAGATTTTTGACAAATGCACATTAGTCGAAGGACCAATGATTGTAGCCGAATTACCATACAAAGAGAATGGCTAATTTCGAACAAATAAACTTCAACTGGAACCCTTTTGGTTTTAATTCGCTGCATGAATGAGTTAGATCCGTTTCCCGTATTTTTGTCCCCTTTCGAAAGATCTTCCTCCATCAAACAAAAGTCTTTTCGGGAAATGTAATGGCGTTACTTTAATTTTAAGGAAAATTTTACTCCCGCTCTTCTGATATTTCGTTAGTGATAGAGCAAAAGGTAGAAGCTCGCTTTGAAGTAGAATTTAGTGGAAATTATCATAAAAAGGAGAGTCTAATGGAGAACAAAAAGGGTTCAAGTATTGCTTTAAGTTTTGATGTACGAGCGAGAATTTTAAAGGGTTTCGATGTATACATTGGGCTTTCTTGTTGGGAAAATTACGATGTTTTAGAAATTCAACAAAGCAAATATAAATTGAAAAAGATAATTATACGCATTTTAAAAACGATCAACTTTAAATAGACAGTTACAGAAAACACAAAATAGTAACTCAGAAAAGTGCATTTACTAAAAATCTTGCTAATAAGGAAGAGTATTATACCATACAAGGTGGTACAATATTTGTAGGAATGAACATTAAAACATAAGTTTTGATTGCTTAATAAATAATTCGGAAATACAAAATTTAAGGAAATGGGAAAGGAATATATACTTTTACTATATTTTATATTATATATTATATATATTTATATATATTTTTTATATATACTATTACTAAGAAGGATTCCAGGAGGGAAATAACTGGATACATAAGAAGAACAAAAGAAAAATGATATTATTTTATTATGGAAAAATTGCACAAAGTAAGGGTTGAAACTATAAATTTAATTTTAGGTATGAAGATTTGACCAATTTATATAATAAGTTACAGATGAAGCGTAACTTAGCATATCAAAATATATGGTTCAATTATCAAATACCGTAAAAGAAACATTATTCCCAAATACATAAATTTAAAATGTCGTATAAAAAAAACACAAGCCAAAAAAGCAATAAAACAGCTAAAATTATTTGGTTAAAAGAAGAAACTAAATAGTAGTTTAAAATAAGAGATGGATATATAAAAACTATACACTCTGAATTAACTTATAGGTTACATCCAGTTGAATTTAAATAAATAAAATACGTAAGGATATTAGTATAGTGAAGCATCAAAAACTTCTAAAACAATCGAATAAATTAAAGAATTTAGAAAGTACCAAAAAACACATTACACCGACACAAACACGCACACATTTTCGCAACGTTTCCAAAACTTTTCTGATAATCAGTTCACCGATACTGAAAAGGAATATCTTAATAAGGGACTTAAATGCAGTATACCACTTAAATTCCCAAATAATAATAAAGAAATTTTAGCGATTGACTCACAAATAGCTTTAAAACCACAGTCTAATCATTTTTCTCACGAAAAATTCAAAAATTAGTAATTTGATAAAAATTAAGAAAGAAATTAATAGTGATATATTAACTGTAAAAACTATAAAAAAAATAAAATTGTAAGTAATTTAACAGTTACAAAATCAGATAAAAGTAGTGCAACCGTCATTTTTAATACAAATGATTATAAAGTTAAAGTAAACGAATATATTGAATCAAGTAACTTAAAAATTCTCAGTAGAAATCCAAATAAACAATTTTCAGATAATGATAGGGAACTAGTTAATCAATAAAATTTCCTTTGATAATAATAATGATAATGATGATAAAAAACATTTAATTCAAAAAAGTCTTGAAACGCCAAAATAATATTGTACGATTAAATTACATAAAGATACAGAACTAATGAGACCTATGGTTTCCTATGTGAATACACCGAATAATAAATTAGCAGAGGTTCTTAATAAAAATTTAACTAATTACGGTTACATATCAAAATATTCAGTAAAAACTCTTTAGATCTAACACATAAACTAAATACACATAAATTAAATGAAAATACAAAATTAGTTTCATATTACTTAATAGTATTATTTTTTTCAAAAATTCCTCCAAGTGAATGTATACCATTAAAAACTAAATTCTTAGAAATAAAACACATTAACCAAATTTTAATTAATGAAATTATAAATCTATTTATAATCTATGTATCAATCAGAATTACTTTGTTTTTAATGATAAATTTTATATTCAAAATGGGTAGTCCAATATTACCAATTTTGGCAAATATTTTTATGGATAATTTAGAACAAAAAAAACTGATTCAAGTATCTCCAAGAATGCATTGTTTTGGTATAGAAATGTTGATGAAGTTTTACAGGTAGTAACAGGAAATTGAATGTTTATTTTCATTTTATTAAAAATTTAGATCCTTCTTGTTATTATGAAGAATATTTTTTCAATTTCCAAAAACAATTTTGGAAAAATTTCGGTGAAGTTTTCTCACTAAGGTATGAACATTTATTGCACTTTATTTTTAGTTGTACCACATAACTATTATGATTATTATTTAAATTCACAGGCCTCCTTTTTAATATAAAGTTTAATTTTTAGATTATGTATGGTATATTGTTTATGATCAGGAACAAAAATTGATCAAGTAAGATTTACAAAATTCAGAGATAGCGTGTCAAAAATGAGCACGTCCTTGTATAACTAACTACAATATTTTGTGAAATTACAGACAGATTTTGATAATTTTCTGCAAATAACTAAAATTAAATACAATTTTGAAACATATTTCTCATTGAAATATTTATGTAATCTTATTTTATCTTTTATTCAAATCTGGACAATCCAATTTGCTTTTTTATATCATTTTCATTAAATAATTATTAAATTATTGAATCCATGTCACAATGTAATTTTACAATTATTTTTAACCAATTTTAATATAAATACATCCAAAATTAAATAAAATTTACTATAAAAGCCTTTTACAATATCATTGGCTAATAAATTTTAAATATACAAACATTTTTAAGAAATAATTTCGTTTACATTAGTTTTATCATAAGATTCTGTGACATCAGAGGAAACATTTTATATTGTAAATTTATTAATTTGTTATTTATTGAATTTTAGTGCTTTACCTGATGGTAGAAAGTCATTTAAATTACTAATGAGAAAGTTTTGCATTTTAGAAAACATTTGCTGAATTTATTAAAAATTTCAAATTATTATTTGTTAATTTATATTTTAGCAGATCTTCAACTTACGCATGTTATTTTTAAATTATCATATAAACTAATTTCTTAAATTACCCAAAATTTCGTTACAATATATTTTGACTTTTGTGTTGTTCATCGCAGATCGTAGTGAATTGTCCAAACAAAAACCTTATCGAACGAGGAAAACCGAAAATCGCCTTCGAAATGACAATTATCGATTTTGAACTTTTTTGAGTTGTGACCGTGACATCGTGAAACATTAGAAGGTTACATACAGAATTGTCGAAACGCCGGCAACAACGAATCCGTCAGGTTTTATGAATTTTCGTAGGCATTCAGAGGTTTGAAGTCTCCAGGAGAAGAACACTTTAATCTGTATACATAAACATCCCGTTCACATTGAGAATCGAGCCGGCTGGTGGGGGTAAAATGGCGGCCGTGGTGGGGGCCACGAAATGACGTAGCGATCGATAATGAACCGAACGCGATTGGTCGACTGGCCTGAAGGGGCGGAGCCAAGCTATTATATCACTGTTTTTAGATGTCTGTGATTTCCGGGTATATTTAGCTATGGGAGAAAAAGTATGTTGTGTGCGTAAAATTTCATGAAAAAATGTACCCCGACTCGATTTTTGCGTAATTGTTAACTGGGAGTTGTAATGCCTGTGTTTATGTTTATCATGCATTATAGTGAGTAATGATATGGTTACTTTTATACAGTGGTTCACGGTAAATGAATATAAAAGAAAACCGATAAGTATCCATTACATTTTGTATGATTATTACGTATGAAAAAAAACCAATTTGGTGAGCAAGTTCCAAGAGTCTTTTAAATTAATTAAATTTATTATTAGACACCAAGATCGAAGAGCACCAAAGAAAGAAATTGCAGGAAAAATCTTGAATAAGAAAAGATAAATTGTACTTATCTGAATTTACACAGTATTACATTACATTAATTATCTTTTCTCTGACCAAGGTTTCGCTTAAACAGTATTGTGAAAGAGAGACATAAAAATGACAGAAATAAAAAACCTGTGAATCTGTAATACTGTGGAAATTCAGATAAGTATAAGTGATCTTTTTAAATTTATTATGGATAAATTCCACAAAGCAAATGTCCAAACAATTAATTCAATAAGGATGTTTAATGAAAAATTTAGCTGGTCCACCAATAAAATTAAGAAAGTAAAAACCAAAAAATAGAATGCAAAAAGTACTTAACAAAAAATACCCCAAAGCAATATGAAGTATACAAAAATTAAAAACTAGAGATTTGGTGACAGCATCAAAAGAAAAAACATCAACAATACAGGACGAGAAATTATTGTAGTAGACACTTCGTCCGGATTAAAACCTGTTCTTTTTTAACAAAAATATTAATGATAAATGGTAGTTATCATGCATTTACACAGTATTACAAAGCTTTTTAAAATTATATTTTCCAAGGTTTTGATTATCCAACGTTGTCAAAGATTTATTATTTCTGTCAATCTTATGTCACTCTTTGACAAGCTGTAGAGGCGAAACCTTGGTCAGAGAAGCGATAGTTTAAAAAATTCTGTAATACTGTGGAAATTCAGATAAGTATAATTTATCCTTATATGTATATTTATTTTGCATAGATTCCATGAAGTAAGGGTTCAAATAATTAATTTAGGAAAAGTCCTATCAACTGTTTTCACATAGTTTGATTATCAAATACAACTTGGAAATAAAAACCAGTGCCATACCTAGAAAACACGGAATTTATGACAAATCCTAAGGCCATTAGTAATACATTCTGTTTGAATATGACAGCAAATTTTACCAATGTTGATAAACAAATTATATTACAATCATCGACCACTATCTCTTTTTATGTGCTGGGCCAAGGACTAAAAGGGACAATGAAGAAACCAAGGACTAAAAGGAACAATGGAAGAGTGTTGACAAATAATTCAAAGGCATTCGACAGGGTCAGTCCTATTCAAAATTTAATTGATGAATAAATTATTTCATCATCATATGATTTTCGTGAATCTTTTGGTAATGAATCTAGACAAATGGAACTTGTAGCAAATACAGAGTGTCCGCGAACATAATACACATATTTATGGATGAAGTATAAAAACGTATGCAGAATAATATTCTAAAATCAGCCGTTTTCAAAAAAATGAATATTTACCAAAAAACAACTAGAACCGGCAACATCGATAACTTAGTCAAGTTTTAAAAATAAGTTTTAATTTTAGTACACCTGGATATTTAGAATGGTTGATTATAAGGGATGTATGAGAGTGAAAAATATGATTGTGCAATTATTACACTACTACCACTACTTTTAAGTAATACATTACACATTTCCAACAATATTTGGAATAGTGATACAAAACATCGCGGATTAGATTAATTAACATGTTGTGATATTCTTGATTTGAATAAAATGCTATTTTTCACTGAATTATTGAAACTACTTTACCAAATGATAAACTGAAAACGATTAAACGATTCGAATCATCTGCAAACTAACACAATTTTATGATTCATCAGGTAGATATTTCTTGGTTACATGACACATATTTTTATTAAAAGTGTGAGGTGTTGCCACGTATAAATTTTCGAATGAGTGTTTAAAGTGAATTTTTGGGTAAACTAATCATATAAAAAAATATTTGAATAGTTTGTTGTAAATGATGCGTTCTACATACCATTTAAAAATATGCATTATATCTAAATCTAAATAAAAAAATGGACTACTATCAATTTTTATGGGAAAAGCTTACACAACTTAATTGCGAAATTGAATATTTTTGAAGTAACAACTTTTCTTAATTAATGCGAGTGACAAATCACTACACGCCATACCACAATAAAACCATCAAATTAATCGGATTGTTTATTAATAACCTATAAAAACAGGGCGATAAATATCAATGAACGGGCATGAAATGAACATCAGCTCGCTAATACGTTTAAAATATACAAAACCACCCTAATGAATAAAATATAAGAGGGTGAATAATGAGGTCGTTGAAGCGTAACACAAACTGACATATGGCACCATCCATCGCCACCGCTCAGATTTATATTATCCCTCTTCATTTCAAGCACCATATGTTTTGAATTACAAAGGAGGGTCTTTGGGCACCTGTTAGACCAACCTGAGTTGGTACCTGCTACACTTCCTCTTTATATACTTGGTTTTATGGAGAAGATAAACAAGATAATAAAGAACGGAATAAATATTGAGTCAATAGTGAATTATGTATAAAAAAATAGATGAGAATAAGTATTACATACAAGTTAAATTTTGCAACAATGTAACATGTGGCAGATACAAAATCAGCAACCAGTAGTGTTAATGCTGTCATTGCAGAAATTTCAAAAACAATACCTATTCTATTATAGAATAGAGAATATTATAAAATTTATAACTTAAAGGACCTTTTTGATTGAACCATATAGTTTGAAACGCCAGGTTACGCTTCATTTGTAGCTTCTTGAAAAGATGAGTTAATTCCTCCAAAGAAGTGGTTAAAATGAAATTAATTGTGTTTCAACTCTTTTTTTGTGGAAACTCTCCATAATAAATATGAAAAGATAAATGATACTTTTCCGAATTTGACAGTATTTTAAGTTATATTGAATTGGAGGAGCAAACTCATCTTTTCAAGGAGCTACAGATGAAGAAGAACCTGGTGTCTCAAATACTGTGGAAATTCAGATATGTATAATTTAATTTTTCATATTTATTATGGATAGTTTCCACAAAGTAAGAGTTGAAACAATTCATTTAATGTTAGTCACTTCTGAGGAGGAGTAAACTCATCTTTTGAAGAAGCTACAGATGAAGAGTAATCTGGTGTCCCAAATAGTGTGAAAATTCAGATAATTATAAATTATTTTTTCACAGTTATTATGAATAGTTTCCACAAAGTAAGAGTTGAAACAATTAATTTAATGTTAGTCACTTCTTTGGAGGAGTGAACTAATCTTTTGAAGAAGCTACAGATGAAGAGTAACCTGGTGTCTCAAAATATGTGGTTCAAACAACAATGCCTTAAAAGAAACACTATTTATTCCCAAACACATAAAAATAAAATGTCGTACAAAAACTACTACAAACCGAAAAAGCAATAAAAAAAGCTAAAATTATTTGGTTAAACGACTTTTGTTGATATATTACTTTAAATAATATAAACTCGTTTTATTAATGTTTTTGGAATAAACCACCGCTCATCTCTGATACTAATAACGTTATCCATTAATTCCGCTTTTCTAGAAAAATAAAAAACTTATTTTTGAGCCACCGTAAACGTAAACTTAATTTTCAAAGAGAAATTAAAGTGATACATTCTGAATTCGATAACTTGTGTTACTTAAAAAATTCATGATAATTGAATAATTTTATATATATACATATGCAATATAGGGGGACATAAATGGATGTACTTGCATATTTAAACGTAATTTTTAATTGTGATCAACTTTTTTTAGTAACATTTTTCGATATTGTCAAATTTAAAGGTACTTTACTCTTGAGTTAAATTCATATTTTTTGACAAACCTCGTATACCACTGAAAAAATTTGATATTTGATGACTGTATTCTAGGTTTTAGATAATGCAGAACTTTTTATGAAGAATAACTTTTTTTCCTAAAATTAATAATAAAAAAGTTTTCCATATGATTCCAACTTAGGGGGACATATTGTATATATGTTTTTTCATTGGATATTTTTAGAACTCTAAAAAGACGAAACTTCTTCAATAGAATAATCCTAAAAAAGGGAATGGATTAATGTTGCTAAAGTGAAGAATTGACGCTAAAAATTAATATTAAGGCTAAGTATATTTTTGGAATTAGTTGAATTTTAACCCTCATTTCGATCTGACTTCTTATTCGATTTCCGTTACATCAGTGTTCTTTTTTTTTAATAATATATACTTCTAAATATCTAAAATGTGATAATAAGAGTGTTAACCTGGCAAAATGGTGGTATTGAAACTAGGCGAAATAGCAGTCAGCGATTTTTAGTAGACAAAACGAAGGTTAGTCCATTATTAATGAACGAGGTAAATATGTAAACGTAACGTACAAGCGTCAGCTTCGGCGTATTAATATTTTGATAAGCCAGTGACCGGTTGTCAGCTATATTGTTCGAAATCATGTTTTTCATGGCATTCAAATCGAGTGTCCGCGTGCATGCCATTACATCATAATGGATTGGAATTTATTGTGTATCCGTATACAAGTGATATTTGTTAAAACTGAGTAAATATTAAAATATCGCGATGGTCACCATTTGTTTGATTTCACAAAAAATCGAATCGTTTATAAATCAGATGGTATTGTCTCGTCAAAAAAATGTGTATATAGAATAAATTGGTTGGTATTACTGTTACAATTTACACAGGAAATATCGATTAATCTAATTACGGGTCTTTCATCGGAGCTTTATAGGTGCGTTGTAAGTCCAAAAAAAAATTATTTAAGACGTTGAAGTTCTCGCTGTGAGAACTACCAGCCACATCTCAAATTATGATTTTTTATGGAAGTTGTTCGAAATAAAATGAATATTAAACACATTAATTTTTTGGATGCATCTCGACCCCTGGCGTCCAATTTAGAAGTTTTTGACAACATTGCAAACCTCCAGATCATTTCCACGCTTGAACTAAATAAAAGTTTGATTGTCCAAGCTCAAAGTGACCTTAAAACAAGCTCGTTGAAGAAAAATCACGTAGACACATTCTACCTTCAGGTTTGAACCTTAAAACATCTGAACACACTCAATCTTAACGCTTGACCAAAAAATATATTATCAGTTGTGAACCGAAATGCATCACAAAATATACAAGATGTCCCCCTAAGTTGGAATCATATGGAAAACTTTTTTATTATTAATTTTAGGAAAAAAAGTTATTCTTCATAAAAAGTTCTGCATTATCTAAAACCTAGAATACAGTCATCAAATATCAAATTTTTTCAGTGGTATACGAGGTTTGTCAAAAAATATGAGTTTTACTCAAGAGTAAAGTACCTTTAAATTTGACAATATCGAAAAATGTTACTAAAAAAAGTTGATCACAATTAAAAATTACGTTTAAATATGCAAGTACATCCATTTAAATTAAAACTTCAGATTATTTTATTTTTTACTAATATTTCTATTTTGAATGAACATTTATCTCTAGTGATTACGAAACACATGATAACCTTTTAGTTTTTCGATGTTTTCTAATAATTTTGCAATTAAAACGCATAATAAGTGCACTACAGTTAAATTTGCATTATTGTAGACATACGTTTTAAAAATAATTTTATTAATTTAAATGGATGTACTTGCATATTTAAACGTAGTTTTTAATTCTGATCAACTTTTTTTAGTAACATTTTTCGATATTGTCAAATTTAAAGGTACTTTACTCTTGAGTAAAACTCATATTTTTTGACAAACCTCGTATACCACTGAAAAAATTTGATATTTGATGACTGTATTCTAGGTTTTAAATAATACAGAACTTTTTATGAAGAATAACTTTTTTCCCTAAAATTAATAATAAAAAAGTTTTCCATATGATTCCAACTTAGGGGACATATTGTATATCATAAACTGCATCACAAAATCATAAACTTTTTTAAAATAATAATAACACCAACAAATAACTGTTAATTAAAAGAAAGAAGTTCTTAAAGTGGAAACTAGTGGCAAATAAAACTACAAGAGCATATTTTTGTGCCAAAGATATTTTCTAAAATTTAAGTGATAGCATCACATTAAAAACTACAGATTTATCGACTATTATTATTATTTTAAATTTTTATTTAGGTAATAAATTTTTAGTGAGTTTGAATCCTGAATTTTCTATACTAACATCGATTTGCTAAAAAACTATTAACAACTAATGACCAATATAATTCATCTTTATCAAAAAATACGAAAAAGCATCACATATTTTCAGGAGAAGTTTATTTAATTGAAAAAAACAGTTATAGTAACACTAATAATAACTACAATTTTGGTACGTTACCGCTTTATCTATAAAACTTTAATTGATTTTTAATAACGTTTTACCTTTTATTTATGTAATAAAACTTGAGTTACTTTGGAAATCCTGGTTTTGTATTTTTCACTCCTATTGCTGAGCAATTAACCAGCGAGTGATATACTTTTTAAGCCAGAATGCCAGTGCGATTAAAAATTGATAAAAAAATTAATTTTAAACTCCTTACAAGCTTGGTCCATAAACTATGATATAGGTAAATTGTTTATCGGCCCCCTCTGGCCAATAAAAGTCCGGACGTTCGGCCAATAGTTGAAGTGTAACTACTCGAATGGAATTCATCACTACTGCTAAATTTCAGGGAGAAAGAAATCCCGCGGGAACTATAAATTGCGGCCACCAGGAGCTCACTAAACTTCTTTAAATGAATTTATAGGTACTAGATGTCGGACAGTGGTCATTACTGAATTTATGTGGCCATCATTCAGACGGTTGCGAACCAAAAAATAACCGCCACAAAGTAGAGATAGCACAGATGGGCTCCAAAGTGTGATAAAATGTCATAACGAGACGCCATCGCACTTTATTCAAATTATAACCGATCGATAAATATCTAAAAGAAGTTAAATGCAAGTTAGTTAATGAGTCGAGGTTAATCCAAATAATTCTACTCATTAAAATTCGGCTTTTTTACGTTTTAATATTTTTAATACTTCTGTTGTACCCCATTTATTACTTTTTCTCATTCCATCTTCACCGGGATCTTCCTCTTGCTTCTTTTGATTCCAATATCTGCCTTTCGATTGACCAATGAAAACTTCCCTCTGAGCATACAATTAACCAATAAGTCGTTAACGGCACAGTCATTATAGTTCGTTAAGAAGTCACTGAATAATACACACACTCACTCTCCGCTCAAAAATAGACACTCTCAAGTTTTTTCATCGACCTTCACATAATTTAAAGGATAAATTATTACCCCAAGTTTAAACTTAAAAGTTTAATGACTTTTCAGACCACATATCCAAAATTAAGTTTAGTTTAAGTTGTAATCAGTGGAAATTTATGTCAACTATTATGTAAACCTCTTAACAACTAGCATCAAAGTTAAATTTTAAACTTAGTAATCTTCATTAAATTTGTCAAAAAATAAATCAGTTTATTAGTTATTTCATTGGATGGAATTGATTTGTTTAAGAAGATAAGCACGTAGGATTTATGCATGGATAATTCTCAGACCAACATCCACGTTAAAATAAAGTCCACTATTTTGTAAGAAACAATTATGGTATTCATAAAATTGTATACACTACTCTCATTTCTATACTTTTCAAATGATCTTGTTCTCTTTGTGTAGTTATATTCTTTCTACCGTTTCTATTTATATAGATTAGCTCAACAGGCTCTAAAGGCCCAGGCTTTAATTTTAGTTTTTCTTTTCTTTCTGTCTCTAGCTAAATCTTTCCAGTCTTGAATACGTAGTTCCATTAGATTTTCTTTCAATAAATCCATCCATTCCCTCTTTGTTCTTTTTATTCCTGCTTTATATTCTAGTACTAGTTTTGTTAGTCTTTCTTTGTACACCCAGTTTAATCTTTGAATTTTTGCCACGTTAATAATTCTATTCTTTCCATATATTTATTGTCTCCATCCTTTATACCCCCATACATCTTCTTACAATTTTTTTCTCCCATATTTCCAACCTGCACTCCATATTTTGTATTGATATACCACTGTTGATCTAATAACCGTTCGATATACTTTATTTTTTATATTTAATGATACCATCATCGATCTTAATAGCGTCGTTAACGTTAATTCTCTTATACACTTCCTCTTTTTCGTCATTGGTATTTGTTAGCGTTAATCCCAGATAGTCAAAACTGTACACTATTCCAAGTTTCCTGCGTTACATAGAAATAAATCAGTTGTTCTAACGCTCAAGGTACACTTTTTAACATTTTATTGGTTTGAGTTGGAGGTACGAAGTTGATATTAGCCGAATTTAGGTTGCAAATAAATGGAGATAATAAAAGCGGTAAAATAGCCAGCACAACGAGGGATAATTATCGTTCGTTAACAATATATTAATAATAGGTCGGACCCTTGGAAGTAGCGTGGGAACGACCGCAAGTGTTGCCAACTGATTATACGTCGCTTAAAACCCCATGGATGGCCTAGTACAGGAATATAACCACTTCGGCACACGCTATCCCATCCTCTTTCCATTTTTGACAGTTACCTCTAATCAAAAAAGGTTTTACGATTTTCACACAACTCCAATTTATCAATTATATTAAATAGTTCGTACCACAAACTTCAAAGTTTGATTCCATACAGTTTTTTTGGAAAATAAAATGTGTAAACTAAAACTGGAAAGTAGAAGAAATGCCAGTCGATTCTAAAGACGGGAATTTAAATATGTTCCAAGGACTAGAGAAGCATTTCCTTAATACTAATAAAAATTGAAAAATTCCGATATAGAATTTAGAAAAAGAAGATGTGACAAATGAAATAGTTACGATGAACGAAACAACAACAACATGTTATGAGTACAAAATCCAACTCGCCATACTTTTCTTCCCAAATTGATTCAAGAGGCTTGATCAAGCAATGTTCAGATTATGAATTGGACTTTAAGTCATTTCCACTAATTCCTCTAATAAGAATCTAATAAGGACAGATTATTAATCAAGATAGTATTGGAGTTGGAAGAAGTAAATGAATTTGCTAATCTCGCCAATATTTTAGGAAAAAGATTACTATAAAAGCCAACATAATTGCAGAAGTCCTAAATGATCTATTACAATAATTGTCAAGCTTGGTGCACCAAATCCTATTTCTATAGAACATTGATCTATTTATGTAAAAATGCAAATCATCTGAAAATGAGAGAAGAAGATAATTGGAAAAATAATTGAAGGCAATAAGATCAAGAAAGCATATATTGTTGTGGTGTTAATAATATTTCCGTTAAATCTTTTTAAAAAATTTTTTTTTGAATTTGATAACTATATTTTTACAAATTCCTTTTTAAATAAAAATTCACATTGACATCTTTTTTCAATTCAAATATGTTTTTATAAGGAACGAAATTTTCATACCCAAAAAATCCAACACAATATCTCAAAATTTAAGTTTAAATTAATTGAATTTTAAATTCAAATTTTCTAATGTTTCATATGATTTTACTATCCCAAATTTTCTTTTTTTATCCATTTTCACTAAACATATTGTCCACTACACTTTTTATTTCTTCTATATTCTCTAGTATTTTTACTCTTCTTATTAATTGTTCCATAATCATTTTAGGATACAATTTTTTTATATCTCCATCAAATTTTAACTGATTATGTTATATTTTTTCTCTTTTTATTAAAACTTCTTTATTTTTCTTATATAATTTCTTCTATTGTTTCTTAACTTATCTTCTATACCACCCACAATATATTTTATCTTCTCTTCTAATTTTTGTATATTTTTCTCACATTTTTATTTACCTACTTCAGCTTTCGTCTTAATGTCTTCAACCTTCTTATTTATCTTAGTATCAAAATTTTCTAAATTTTCAACCATTTTTTTTTTATTTTTTATTTTGCTCTCCACTTTCTCTTCAACATATCCATTTAACATTTCTACATAGCTTTCCAATTTATACATTCTACGTTTTATTTCCTTCATTTCCTTCTGTTATAATCTATTTTATTCACTTTTTATTTTCTTATTCATTTCTACTTTGTTTTCTTTATTATCTTGTATAATAATTCTTCCATTTCGGTTACTTCTTCTTTGTCTCTACTTTTTCCTATCTAGATTTTTCTTGCTTAACTCATTAATTTTACTTCTGTGTTTTCTATTTCGTTCCTTATTACTTCTCCATCTCCTATATATGTTTCTTCCATCCCTTCTATACTATTTCCTTCTCTTCTATGTTCACTTATATTCTGGGTTCTTAAAATTTCTTTATTTCCTCACGTTAATAGCCATTAATAATATTGCTATTTAATTTTTATAATTTTTTTGATTGATTATTTAAATTTGACATCTACATTTCTAACAATGTATTTTTTAACATCAAAATTGACCTTTTTCCTTTTTCCGATCCAAATAGGTATCCATAAATTTTATATCCCAAAAAACCACCACAATATATACATGAAGACTATACGACGATATATAAACAGAAAAATTGAAGAATCTAACGGCTTCACATAAGGAGTCCAATAGTCTATGAACAGGGGAAATGAAACTAGAAAAAGAATTGTTTAAACTTCCTTGTTTCTCGAGGTTTAATATTATGGAATCCATAATGAAGACTCAACATAGAATAGTTTGATAAGATTTTATAGGTTTAAATCCTTAATTAAAGTTTTATTTTGTTTCTTCGTTATGTATAATAAATTTGATATCTTTGAATAATGTTTGCTAATTTTTCTGATTCTGTTGCCTAATAACTGCAAAGAAGTTTAGATTAAATATTCACATCTTTCCACAAAAGGGGCTATTTTGCTAGAATAAAAAACCTCCACATACATCTCAGGATATTGCGTCCCTCTTCCCAAACCTAACCTAAAACAATAACTGGAGCAAACCCTTAATTTGGAGAGTTAGATAAATCCCATTGTAATAAGGGCATTAGAAAGAATGTATCACATATCAATATGACTAATATGTAAGTTAAAACACACAAAAACATCTTGTTCTCATTGTCATTTGAGAACTTTCTAAACGATCCTCGTAAAATCTAACAAATGCATCAAAAATCCATATTCGCCGTCGTCGGTTTATTCGACACATTCAATCCAAACAGATCTACCCCTTTATTATCAGCTGTAGTACATACAACAGGATAATATCCTTCGGAAATAGTCCTCTAATGACACCTCTCAGAATTCGACGACCAAACTGCTGTCCTTTATCGATTTTCAATTACTCATACACTTTTGCTGGAATTTTTGAAAGCAGACCGACCCCTGGTGCTTCCACCGACGTTGCCGAAACATCCGAAAATAATGTAAGAAAGAGAAAAATCAGCAGTGCATTAAAATTTATCAGAAATAAGGAGGGGACATTTTTGACGTATTCATAGTTTTTCGTCCGTTTTATTCTTCGTATAGTCATTAGGATTTTTTTATTAGTTTTCGGTGTGGCTTCTTGCTCCATTATATTTGAAATTTCTCTTCATTTTGTGCTCTTATTATGTTTATTGTTTTGTTGCATACATTTTTCTTAGTACAGTGGGAAAATAAATATTAGAATGTGATGTGAGTTGATTTTGGCAAAAGTTAAGAACTTAATGCGTTTACAACGATTTCCCCTGTTGTTCGTATTCAAGATACTGCATGAAGGGTCTATAACCTGTATTTATTTTTAATCGTTAGTAAATAATAAATACAATTGTTGTACTTAAATTGTATTGCACTGTTAGTTTCAGAAAATGAATTACCTGTGTTAGTTTGAAGAATTAATTAACTAAAGATTAATATGTCAATACCTTATTCATTCAAGTATTTAGAAACAATTGATAAATCATTACTAAATACACTTAATGACCGTTTTAACAATAAGACTTTATTTCACTTAAGACATTAGTTACCATTTTAGTTTTATTTACATTTAATGATAATAAAAATAAAAATTTTATTAACTGAAAATCTTTCTTCGCACTTCATCCAGGCTTAGGACTCAAATTTTAACATTACTCGCTTTAAGATTTTTTATGAAATTTATCTATTGACTTGCACTTAATTAAATGAGTTTCTAGATTCAAGAAAAAAAATAAGAACTATTTCTACGTCGATAAACTCTTCTGCCATTTCTATAGTACACCACAAAATAAGCAAAGAAAGTTTCAGTTAAGAATAAAAATGACCACACTCAGAAATCGTTTGCGTAAAACTAAAAGTTTAAGGCTCAGGTAAAGAATTTCTGTGGCGATAAGCTTTAATAGCTATTTCATTACGTACCCTCAGGCCGTTCAAATAAAAATTATGGACCTTGGACTCTCTGAACCAATGAAGGCAAAAAGGGATATTAAAGGAAAAAAACCTACTTCAGAAATTATTTTATATCTATTCAATAACAATGATACTTATTTCCAAAAAAAAATACTTGCTACAACTTTGTGTATATCTTGTGTTGGTTTTGTTGGTAAAAAATAAAAATTTGGCATCGTTGGATTTGGTAGAAACATTCTTGCACCCCTGCAATCAATTTTTCCCCTTTTCGACAATCATTTAATTGATATTTTGCTTATTTGTCATCGGAAAATATTATTGTACAATATGCCTTTCAATATAAATGCAATACATGGATAACTTTCGTTAAAGAAATCGAACAAACCAAAATATTTATGCGGATTTCAAAAATTTGCCAAATTGAGAGCAATGAAATTATACGAATCGTTTAATATGTTTTCAAAAATTCCTCCAAGTGAATGTATACCATTAATAACTAAATTCTTAGAAAGAAAAAACATTAACCAAATTTTAATTAATGAAATTATAAACCTATTTCATTTTTGTATCAATTAAAATTACTTTGTTTTTGATGACAAATTTTATATTCAAAATCAAGGATTACCAATGGGTAATCCAATATCACCAATTCTGGCAAAAAAATTTTATGGATAATTTGAAATAAAAAATTTTGATCCAAAATCCAAAAATAAAATTTACCGCTGAAATTGAAGACAGTTCTATAAGTTTCTTAGATATAAACATCAAAAAAGTAAACTGTAATCTTCAGTATTTAATTTATCGTAAACCAACTGGTACAAATACGACTTATCCCTTATAACTTAAATCACCCAAGTCACATAAATTAGCAGCTTATAATTTAATGATACATAATATAATCAAACAAATCGCTACCTCCAATAATTATACCTTACATCTAATAAATAAATTGAAAAATAAAAAGGAAGAAAATGTTGCCGTTATCCTTATATTACATATTTCGAAGATATTTCAAACAAAATATTAAAAATTATATCTCGTACATTGACATTGAACAAAAACCTACACTTAGAAAATTGAACTAACAGTATCAGTATAGAGTAGTGAATAAACACTTAAACCTGGGAAGTTCAATTATCTTAGATTACCTTTTGGACTGTATACTTATATAATATTAACCAAATATTTTAGAACAATATTAGAACGTCAGTTATAAAAATATAAATTATATCTACCTAATTTCTATATTGTTAATCGCAATATTAAATTTTTAAAACCTACCCCGTTGTGTGCTCGTACTGTAAAATTAACCCTTTTTACACACAGTGTAAAATATTCATCCGCAAACCGAGTGTATACAAACGGTTAAATATTTAATAGTGGTCAAGTCGATACCCTTAATAGATGCATGAAGAGGAAAATGTCGAAGAAGGGATGCGCCAGTAGCGTACACCACTGAAATACAACCATGAAATTTTAAATAGTTGAGTATTTTTATTTATCTTCCTAAAATATAATGATAATTATGTTTTACAAGAATTTTGGACCCATCTTGAAATTTTTAATTTCATTTAATTTTTTTTGTACAGTGAATTATATACATCAAAGTATGTAATATATTGTTTTAAAATTTTAAAATACAGCGCTGCAAATTTTGAATAAGATTAAAATTTTAATCATATTATTATTATTGTTAAATTGAATTTATAAGGGATGCTAATATTCAAATATATTTAAAGATTATTTGAATTTGAAATAAAAATGAATATTCCCTTTTAAATTCAAATTTTAAAAAAATTGACACTTTCTATGTCATAATTTATTAAAAATATATTGGTATCAATTTAAATAAATTTTAGCAGTTTTAAGACTCAATTTAAAGAAATTCTAATTTTCAAATCTATTTAAAGATTACTTGAATTTGAAATATAAATGAATTTTCTCTTTTAAATTCAAATTTAAAAAATGACACTTTCTATGTCATAATTTATTAAAAATATATTGGTATCAATTTAAATAAATTTTAGCAGTTTTAAGTCTCAATTTAAAGAAATTCTAATTTTCAAATATATTTAAAGATTACTTGAATTTGAAATATAAATGAATTTTCTCTTTTAAATTTAAATTTTAAAAAATTGACACTTTTTTTATCAAAATATAGAAATATATTAGTACCAATTTATATAAATTTTAGCAGTTCTAAGTTTCAAATTAAAGTAGTTCTAATTTTCAGATGTTTTTAAAGATTGTTATAATTTGAAATAAAAATGAATATTCTCTTTTAAATTCAAGTTTAAAAAAATGTACACTTTTTTGTCAAAATTTAAATTTATAGAAATATATTGGTACCAATTTAAATAAATTTTTGCATTTTTAAAGAAATAGTAAACTTTTATTAGAAAACCGAATTTAAAAAACTATGTATTTAATATTTTTACCAATTCTTCAATTTCTCTATCTTTTACTATTTACTACTATCTGTAGACAGTTGGATACTTCTTTATTTCTATGCACAATTATTATAACGTTGCTTTACTCTTCATATTATTAACCCTACAGAAATCCAAAACGCCTTGTACTAGCTTTAAACCGAATTCCACCTTAAATCCACCTGATGCCGTAAAGTGAGTACAACAGGAAGTTCGTACCTAATAAATCGTTATGGTAATCTTAATAAACACTGTACCTAATGGCTTCATTCGAATAATTCCCCCGAAATTCGCAACACTGCTCCCTCCCTCCATCTTCCTTGATTCTTCCATTAAGTAATACGCACAAATTGCAGGGAATTAGCTTCCCCTAAACAGATAAATTGTGCCAATGTAAAAGGACTGCACTTAAAACTTTTTCAAAAGAGAATAAAAAGTTAGAAGGAATGAATTAAGGCCGTTGTTAAAGGTGAATTTTGATGAGAGATGGTGGAAGGAAGTACAGTAAATCGCTTAGTAAAAAATTATCCTTTAGATGATTGGTTATTATTTTCATATTGAAATCGTTAGAAAGTAGTATTTAATATTTTTTAATCCAATAACAGTGTGTTAATATTAATTTATTTCGTTAATATTAAATATGTGGGGTATTAATAAAAAAGAAGATTAAAAGGTTGCCCAACACAGTAAATCAAAAAAATAATACTTTAAAAAATGCTCTACTAGATTTTCAAAAATAATACAACAATATAAAAAATGTTAATAATTCTGTTAAGTAATTCGCCCTGTATATCGAAATTTATACCGGCAATTAAAGAAGCTCAATATTATGCCAAAAAAGACATTAGAATTAAAAAACCGATCGTACAAATAAAAAATTTATTAAAATATAAATATTCTTTAAAATTCAAACTCAAATAAATTTTCTCTTTTCTCCTTCTGTCCAAATTTAAAAAATAAATGATAATTTTCATGTTCAAATTTATTAAATTTTTAATATTTGGCCCAATTTTAAAAAAATGCGACAAGCTTTTTTAAAACCAAATTTAAAGAAATTATAATTTTTAAAGAGTTTTTAATTTAATATAAACATGAGTTTTCTTATTTATGTTCAGACTTTTTAAATAAAAATTTATTGAAATTCCGAAAATATTGATACCAATTTAAATAAATGGTTTTTCAAAGTACAAATTTAAAGAAATTTCAGTTTTTAAGTCTCTTTAAAGATTTTTTCATTTTAAATTTAAATGAATTTCCATGATTTTTTGTCCAAATTAATAGAATCCCGAATGTTTTGTACCAGATTATTTAAGTTCAAGTTTTTTAAGGTCGAATTTAAAGAAATTACATGTTCTAAGTCGTTTTAAAAAATTTTTCAACTTTAAATTTAAACGAGGGTTCTGCTTTTATAATTAAATTTTAAAAAATGACAATATTTGTCCAAATTTTAAAAAATGACATTTTTTATGTTTAAATTTCTGTAAATCCGTATATTTTTATATCAATTAACATTTTTAAGTCCAAATTTACTTAAATTCTGATTTTCAAAGGTTTTTAATTTGAAATAAAAACAAAATTTTCTATTTTATGTCCAAATTTATGTTAAAATTTTTGTAAATTCGAAAATTTTTATGCCAATTAAAAGTTCAGAAAAGTAATTTCCCCTGTATATTAAAAATTATAAATGTAATTAAAAATGCAAAGAAAAAAGAAAAGATGAAAAACTTGTTTAAAAAAATTTGGAAATTAGGAAACGAAAATCTACAAAAAGATGGAGAGAAAATACATTTAAGAGAAGGAGATTTTTTTAATATTTTCAATAATTATTAATTAAAATAGCAAAGAAAAAATAGAAAATAAAGAACATAAAAAACTTTGATTACTAGTTCATAAAATTTTTATTTATAATCCCTGAAAAATCGATAAAATTACCCCAATATACAAAAAAAAGAATTATCCTGTAAGAAGAAAACAGTTTTAAAAAAAATATTTTAAAGATGAATAGAAACTAAGAAAATTGTTTAAAAAACTAGGGACGATTTGATTTATGTTTTTTGGATATGAAAATCATTTTAGAAATATGAAAATGTAAAATATAATTTTTTTTTTAAATTTCGCTCTCAAACTGGAAAGAAATAAATAGACTGCTACAGAAATTCGCCAAGCCCTGTATATTAATAATAATATTTTTTTAAAACGGATATCTTGTTGATTAATCACACCATCCTGTATATTTTAGTAACGTATAATAAAAGCAAAATATAAAAATGTATGACTTACATAATATTTTCTTCCGTTTTCGCATTTTTGGTTTAAAAGGTCGTCTTCGGAATACTGGAAGAAGAAAAACAGATTAAAAAATACAATTTACTTTTTGTATTAATATTATTCGTAATTATTTGATAAAAATATATTTTACAATAATAAATTGAACATAGATGTATTGTAAAAAACTTATTAAGCAATGTTTTAACTAATTTTTCTTTTGCTCATATTCAACGTTTTATTTGCGTTTATTAAGAAACAGAGAATAGAAAATAAATTATTATATTAAATAAATAACATTGAGTATATTGTTTACTTTATTCTAAGCTTTTTGTTTATTGGTTTAAAAAGATCCAAATACTAATTAAATACAGAATAAATAAGACTTTTCGCCAAAATGTTTGTATTTTTATTTATTATAGGTACCAAAATTTTTGCTATTTTTCTTGCCATAAATCCTAACTAAAAAGATAAATGATAGAATATAATAATTATTGTTTCAAAATATTTATATTTTATCTGCTATATACCAAATACAAAAAACCGTCAGTCCTCTAATTTATTGAATTAATTAAAAGGAAAACAAAATTTTAAGTGCTTAATATCAATTGAAATTTTTTTTTTCGTTATGGTTTGCAGATTAACTTTACGAATCCAAAAAAAAACAGAAATCAGTTTTTTGAATACCAACGTTTCGGCCTTAATAAGATCATCTACACCGTCCTACAAAAATTTTGTTTTGTTTTGTTAATTTAATGCTATAGTTTAGTTTGCTTTTAATGGGAGAATTTTCTTTATTTTAACACGTGATATTTTATTGTGGTACCTCAAAAAATAATAAAAATTAAAAATATGCCTTTTGTGAGTTTCATCGTAGTTGCGATTGCTGGTTACTTTTTTATACAGGGTGTTAAAAAATGATCAAATAGTTGAATAGGATCAAAATGAGTCAAAAAGTCTGAATAAATATTGGTCATCGGCTTATTGCAAAAAATCCATTAATTTAAATTTATCAAAAAGTATTTAATTGATTCTTCCCAAGATATTTATACTTTTTAAATTTGTCATTATTTTTTTGTCAACGTCAAAATTCAAAGTTTTATAGAGGTGATTAAAACAAATATTTTATTTATTAATTGTTATTTTTTCATTTATTTGTGTTTGTATCTGTTAGATACATTTTACAAAAAACAATAGAGCTTATATATATTTTAATCTGCTTAGTACTAATTTCAATTAAGTAGCGTTTTTCACCAAAATCTTTGTATTAATTGTGTTTCGGCAAATCATAATTACAAAAACAATCGGTGAAATATAATTTTTGTAGCAAAATCTTTATATTTTTATCTACTATGTACCAATTACAAAGAAACGTCTTTAGTTAAATGTAATCAATTAATTTAAAGGAAAATAGAAAATAGTTCTCTGTCAAAATTTTATCTATTTAGTGCAAAAGATTAATTAAAAAATATTTACATTTCCCGTTAAAATCTTTGTATTTGTATTTTGCTTCTTGGGGGGCGAACCAGATAAATTAAAAGAAATTTAGGGTTAAGGGGTGTAAAACAACAAAAAAAAACAGAATAGTGTTTATTTAATACCGATGTTTCGGTCTTTATATGACTATCCTCAAGGCACTCAAATACAATGGATATTCTTAATAAATACATGGCAATGTAATTTTTTTTATTAATTAACAAAGGTCGTATAATATTGAAACATATAATTTAATATAAAATTAAATAATTGTGTTAAAAATTTACCGAAAAATAAGATTATTTTTTTCAACGTCATCCTAATTACTTAAAGTTTGGCTTGCTTTATTGTATTTAATACAAGAATTTTCTATATTTTAACATATATTTTATTGTGATCCCTTGCAAATTAATAAAAATTAAAAAATGTTTGTTGTTGGTTTTATCTTCTGGGTGCAAATACAAATAAAAAAACTATGTACTTTTTTTTGTTTATTTACTGTAATTTTTTCGTTAACTATTTGTAGTTGTATCTATTAAATATAAGTTAAAAAAGGCATAAAACCTAGTTTTCTACCAAAATCAATATATTTTTATATGCTTAGTACTAATTGCAATCAAGAAACTTTTTTCACCAAATTTTTGTATTTTTTTTTCCGCGCTAAATCCTAATTTCAATACCAATTAATAGACAAAATTTTTGTTCCAAAATATTTATGTTTTTCTCTTTGTAGCAATTACAAAAAATGTTTGTCAAATTTAATTAATTACGCAAAACGAAAACAAAACATAGTTCTCAGGATAAAACCTTTGTATTTTTTTTCTTAATGGCTTGGGATCAGAAGGGATTCAAGAAAAAACAAAACATTATTTTTTGCCGCACAAATTTTAATAAGAAGGACAATTGATAGAACATCATTTGTGTTCCAAAATATTCATTTTTTTCTCTGGCATGTACCAATTACAAAGAAAGGCCTTTCGTCAAATTTAATTAAGTATAAGAAAAAGAAAACATACATCTTCGTCAAAAGTTGTATCTACTAAAGTGCTAAATCAAATATAAAAAGTCTTTGTAGGTATTTGTATTGTAAAAGTTGGTGATTTTTTGTAGAAATCACCAAATTTCATTGAACTAATGAACGTTTGCGCACTTACGTTTCTTATTGTTTTCGTTTCTAACAATAAACCTAACTCTCCCTTTGATATTTTGATGGTAGATACTTACTGATGGATTTGGCATGCACCGTCGGCTCATGGGTTCGGGACTTCGGTACGTCGGCGAGTACCTTCCTGCAAAACAAGCCCCAGAGGACGTAATGGGGCCGTGTAGGCCCGTCGGGCCCTTGGCACCCATCATTTTATCCGGAGAATACATCATCGACAATCAAAAACAATTATCGAAGACCGCACAACTTCATTTCCGAACTCGTTCCAAGTCTAACCAAAAGTTTACTCGCAGGAATATATGTTTTTTTTTGGGGACACTGTCCACTTCGAGATCGCACTAGAACCGCATTATCCTTCCCACATTTGTGAGAACAATATTATTATGAATAATAATTGCATAAACACCGCGATTGGATTTGAAACTGACCCTTATCACGCCAAGGGTTGACTGGTTTGACTGAAAGAGAACCATCGGCTGCCATTGGAGTTTTGTCAGAGGTTTTGGGGGATAGAAAGAGGCGCGCAGACGCCCGGCGTCGGCTCAGGGCATCGCGACGCCCCCTCTGTAGCTCCTGCCGCCGTTCCGACGGCCGGCGTCGCAGTCGCTTCCAACGAATTTCGTGGCGTCGTATGGATTTTTTTAGAGGAATATTGTCCACGGAAAAAGGGGTGAAGGTTGATTTTCGATTTTGAGTTTCCGCGATTTGTAGGTTGTAGATTTTTTTGTAGTAGGTAGCAGATTGGCATTACTTTTCAAGTATCACTTAAATTTAAAAATATAAACAATTTTTTTATTTTTTCCTCTGACTTGTACTTTGATGCAACTTTTTGGAGTAACAGAAGAAATTTCTTCTGAGATCAAATTTTCAATATATTCAAGATTATTATTATTATTACTCTTTATTAAAATGGGCTTAAAACTTCAGTAAATCAGCATTTTATTTATTTTCTCTTGCCCCATTTCCTTGCTTTTCTCGAACACGAGCATTTGACATAATGGTCCTTCTAATATGTTTTATGGCGAATAATCAGTTTCTCCATCAGCTATTAAATAATTTAGCAATTATTTTGTAGATTCACCCTTTAATTCGCGTATTTTTCGTTTCAGTTTTTGTGTTATATTATTTAAAGCAGTTTTGTCATCTGGTCTAATATTTGTGACCATCGTCGTCGCGCTGCTCTTTTATCTTTCACCAAGTTTCTTATTTCAACTGGATAGATTCAATTCTAAAGCTTTTTCAATTCATAGTGTTGAGTTAGTTTCTTTTTTGTCTATTTTTTAATTAAATGTTAAAAATAACTACAGAATGGTCAAGTCAAAACTTTCGCCATATGTATGAAATTTGGTGATACTTCCCTTGAAATGAAAAAAACACTAATAATGCTTGAATATTTTTCTTCTAAATCTGGTACTGTTTATGTAAATCAGTTATATCCCATATACTGAATGGATGAAGTAATCAACTTAATCTATACTGCTATCTTAAAATTCTGGAAAAATTTCATCAGCTTGAAATGTAATGAAATGAAAGTTCGATGGAAGTAAAGAGTTCCGAAAACCAATATACGAATACAAATAGAAAATTTCAAATTATCACGGCAAATGAAAAATATTAGAACAAGCTAACAATTGAGAGTATCAAAATTATAGAAAATACTAATGTCGATGTAGTAAAACAGTAACAACGTGATCGCATTAAAGTTAAAAATATGACTTTCTTTCTTCGGGTGTCACACTTAGATTAGTCTTTATTTTTCTTCTATCCATTTTTTCCATACTTGCCTACTCCCTATCATGATCAACAAATAATGGTTGGTCAGCAGCTGAATTACTTCTGCTTTCTCATGGAGGTGAAGTTGATCTTAGTATTTCTTAGCAAACCTTTTAATCTCTTCTTTAACCAATGGAATATGAAGTTATCTGTATATGTTGGTGTTCCTCCACTACAGGAGTTCAAATAGTTTTCTCCTCTTTAATTTTCGAAACAGATGGTGGTTGGGCAGCAGCTGAAACACTTCTTTATTTTCATGGAGGTGAAGTTGATCTTCATGTTTCTTAAAAACCTTTGAATCTATTATTTAACCAATGGAATAAAAAGATCTCTGTGCATGTCTCTATTTCTCACATACCATCGAGCATTCACCATGGTATGTAGATGTTTATTTTAGAACTTTTGAATTGTTTTGGTAGAATTATATTTGTATTTCTATTCTATTTTCTCCTGTTTGTTATCATAGGTTTTCATTTCGTATTTTTCTGGGCTATCAAATTGGAAAACTATTCCTCAGTCATCGGTTTATGAGTGCTTGTAATGTATTTTCTACATCTATTTAAAATATGTTTCCAGTTATCTGATCTGTTCCTGGTGCCTTATATTTTTTAAGTATTTTAATTGAATCTATAATCGCCTCTACAGTCGATGGTTCAGTTTTTATATTTAGTATGGGTATATATTTTTCTTTTCACCATATTTCAATACTTTCCCTTTTGATATTTAATATTTCATTGAAGTTGAGTATCTTTCTTCATTTTTCTTGCTCCCCTTCACCAAATCCTTTTAGATGTCGACTTGGGTTAACCATTCGTTTTCTTCCATCCATCTTTTCCATGTTTGCTGAGTCCCTGTCATCTTTTTCATCTCTTTCAACGTCTTCTCTCTCCTTATTCCGATTTCTACTTTTTGTTGCATCCTTTTTTGCTGAACCTACTTTTACTCTTCTTTAAGTTATTTCTTGTTTGGTGTATTTTTTTGTTAGTCTTCCTAGTTCCATCCTCAAGAAATGCCCATACCAATTTAATTGTGTCTTTATTGTTTTACCCATTATTTGTATTTATTTTTTTGTTTCTCGTACATTTTCACTCCTAACTCTATCCCATTTCGTCCTCCCAACTATTCTCCTTAGATAACTTATATCCATTGGGGATATCATGCTGATTTGTTTTATCTGTGTAGACCAATTTTCGCTGACATAATATTTTCGGTGTTTACGCCTTTAGCTTTTCTTTTTCCCTTATTTGTTTGCTTTCTGTGCTAGCTCTGATACTATTTTTCCATCATCCGTAATAGTATTTCCTGGATATTCATATTGCTCACCACTTCAAGTTCTGTCTCTTTACATGTTATTTTTGTGTTGGTATCTTCTCTTCCATTTATTATCATTATTTTACTTTTTCTGTGTTAATTTTGCAGTTTTAGATTTTTCTATGTCTTCCACCCGTATGTCTGGCAATTTTATATTTTTCTTTCTCAATCTGCTAGTATTACTATGTATAAATAAGAGTAGGTTAAGACTATCACCTTGTTTGATTTATTTTCTCCTTTCAAATTCATCTATTTAAACTCTTCTTCTTACTGTTTTTTAAACATTTTCAATTACTTGCATTAATGCATTCAAAATATTTATTTTCTTGAAACATTTCCATACTATTTTCTCTCCTTTCGAATCAAAGACTGATTTTAGGTCAAAAAATACTAAGTTCTTCAACCAATCAATCCTTCTATTATCTCTATTAAAAATTTTAGAATGTTTATGTTCATCGTTCATCGTTCATCTGTTTTTCGGATCTAAATGCAATTTGTTCCTCTTCCATTACTATTTCTATGAGTCTTTCTCGATTTATTTTGTAAGGGTTTTAAAGCATATTGATGATAAACATGTTCTGTATTTATTTTTGTAATTGGGCACATTTAGACTATTTCCCAGTCTTTCGGAATTTCTGATCATTCCCATGCTTTCTTACATATTTTCCAAAGCCTGGATATTCCTACTTTTCTTAGATATTATATCATTTAAAGTCATTGCTTTAGCAACTCCTTCATTGAGAAAATATAATTTTTTCAAGACACAATTATACAGTGGCGGTCTCTTCAAAAATTTTAATTATTTTCAGTAAATGTATCATATCTGAATTAATGGACTTGTTTGTTATTAACTTCAAACTTTGTATCATTACAAAATTTTAAAAAAATCATGTTTTAATCCAGACGAAGTATCTACTACAATGTTTTCTTTTCCTGTAATGTCATTTCATTTTTTTGTTACCACTAATTCTCTTTTATTTTTGTATATTGTTATGAGGCTGAGTAAAAAACAATACCAATTCATTTATCTAATGAAAACAACTACATTATAAGGGCAACTTACACATAAATAACTAATACACTTAATAGCAGGGATAGGCACTATCAACTTCTCGATCATCCGAGAACCCAAACTTTACTACTGATCTTCTTTTATTTTACTAACCAAGAAGACCCTAATGTTTATTAATTTTGATGATTCAATTAAAAATATTTATTTAACATTCGTTGACGGTTGTCCCATAACTCTCGCTCACGTAATGGTAAATAAATAGTAAATATTATAATTCGGAAAATAAAAAATAAGATTTATGTACAAAGCGATATTTAACCTAATCCCTATGTTTTTAACTATTTTATTTCATTGGTATAATTCGCAACAATAATTTTGTATCATTGCACCATATTCATTGATCCCAAGTTCTGTGACTGCATAAAGAGCACCATTTTCAGTAAATTCTAATAAAAAAAATCCCGCTCAACGGTTAGATATGATATCCGTATCGGATTTTTATATCCCGGTTCCTTTATTCCCGTGTAAAAATTTGAAATACTAGATCCCAAGGCGTTCCGCACAAAAATCGTCCAATCGAGATGAAGTCGAGTCCGTGTGCGAATTCGTGGCCTGCAGGGACCCAGAAAGAAAGTCTCCCGTATCCCTGAAGTGCCACAGCATCAAAGGGACTTCCCCCATATATTTATTTTATTGTCATGTACACATGCACTTGTGCTAAGATTGGCGAACGTTCTTCCGACAAAAGTAGACGGGGAAACAACAACTACATAGATAGAGCTATATATATATAGAGGATTCCTATAAAAATAATAACCCTGCTGCGAGATACTGGGGGAATTTCAGGAAGTTTTATGGTTATTGAACGATATAAATGATGGGATACGTTTGAACGATCGGATTTATTGAGTTAGTTAAGAAGGAGGATTATCATAACATTTTTTTTTACAATAAATAGAAGTCACATTTTTTAATTTATGCACGTAATTATCTATTATATTCATTATAGTAAATAAAGGTTATTATGAGGTCCATAAAATTATAGGTATTGTGGGTTAAGTTCTATTCGGTGGAAATTCTCTCAATAATTAAACTGTCACTTAAGAAATTTTTCAGTCTTCTCTCTTTCCAAAAAGTACCGGCAGCTGCAATTTCCTAACCAAGGAAATTTAAAAATGAAATTTGATCCCCACTGACGAAAATGAATTGAAATATATTTTTATATTTATAAATCCAAATTTAAATCTGAAAAAATATGTGCTTTCAATTTCTATTTTAAAACAATTACGTCTTTTTACATCTAAAATTATAGAAACTCTGGATTTTAACTTCAAATTTATGTAAATAGCATTTTTTCTGGTTCAAATTTATATTTATTACATCAGTTAGGATCAAAATAAAATAAAACCCGTACTTTTAATTTCAGGTTTAAATAAATTTCGTCTTTTTAAACCAAATTTAAACATATTCCACCTTTTTATATATAATTATATTTTTTCAATTTAATATTCAAGCAAGTTGTGATTTTATAATATCAAAATTTTACAAAATTTGTTATTTGAATTCGGATTATAAATTTTTATATTGTTAAATCCAAATTAAAAGAAATTTCAGATTTGACATAAAATCTATGCTTTTTAAATATAATATTATAGAAATTATGGTTTTTAATTTCAAATTTATATGAATACCATTTTTTTATTTCAATTATACATTAATTTCATCATTTAAAATCAAAATTAAATAAATTTAGTGCCCTTAATTTCTATTTAAATAAATTTTGTTTTTTAAACGAAATTTACGTAAATTCCATGAATTTAAATTAAATTTAAAAAAATTCCACTATTTAAAGCGGAATTTAAGTGAATTTGCTATAAATGTGAAGTTTAATTAAATCTGTAATTGTTCTCACTCAAAGTAAAGGAAAACACTTCACTACACTACATTCACAAATATTTATAAAATAATTATATTTTTAATCACTCTTATTTATTTATGTTATAAAAAGGTAAGGTGTAATTATCATTCATTTTAATTTGAAAATCTTCATATTAGTTGCTTTAATGGTAAGAACCTAAATCGATGTTTTCGAAATTTTACAAATATTAATAGATAATTTGCATAAATATATTAATGACACATATAAAAGTCTAATTATGTTAATAGTAGTGCTTTTGGATATCAATTTGATTTGAAAGCACAAAAACCTAACAATAATAAACACTCAAATATCAACTGTTACTTATTTAGAAAATCTTACGAAGTTTAATTAAACATTAATTATTGAAATTAGCCAGTATGCCAGAAGTTACTATGTTTGAACTTACTAATTAAGATTTATAAATGAATTGATTTTGATTTCTTATATTTTGAAAGGAAAAATCCTTTCAAAATTTGTAGCAGTTTATTTAATTTGTTATAAAATTCTTAATTTATTGATTTAATACCGAGAAATTTTGCTCAAATTTCATTATATACATTATAAATGCAAAGTATTTATTTGGGGTTTAGTAGAATGAATGAATTTTTATAAAAAATTGTAATTTATTATAAAAATAATATATAAAGATAAAAAAATATTATTGGGATTTATGTAAGATATGTATAAATACCATTTTAATCTATAAATTTACAATATCTTAAAATTAAATTCTAAAAATGATTTACCTCTATTATTCTTATTTCGAGTTTTGATTGATCTATATCAATTGTTGCAATAAATAATTATCATAAATAAATTAATTTTAAAATAAATTATTTACCAAAATGTGTATAATTGGCCTAAAAAGTTGTTTTTCGATTAGATAGATTTTAAATCTTTCTAGACTTTAAATTATCTTAAAATACAGAAATACGTGGCTCGCCCTGTAAAAATAATTTGAAAACTTTTTCCTTTGCTTTAAAAGATCAGAACAACAGAACTAACTAATATAAAACACATGAAATAAGAATACACATGCGTTTAGTAACAACAAATTCTTTTGTTTAGCGGCCTGTGGTACTACTTTATTTCCTGAACCACATTTGGTTAATTATACTTCACATACGAATCGCCTAGTGTCAAATTTTTGTCAAATAACCGTTTACAATGGGAAATTCAGTTTTTCATCAAAACAGCATCAAAACTAACGAAAAAGAATCGAACATTAGCATATCAGAGCTGTGCGTTGAATGGATAGCATCAGAAAAAATTAAGCAATATCTTGAACCAGAACCGGAACCAGAACCGGAACCGATACTAGAACGAGATGTTCCAGTCCTGGTGACAGACGATATTTGGAAAGAAAAATTATTAGCTATAGACGAATACCATTCAGATACAAATAGTTTATCGAGAGACGGAATTAATACCCTATTTAAAAATATCGAAGGAGAAATTGGGGATAGACGACGGGCGTTTTGCCATTCGCAAAAGATTCTGGACTGTTTAAAGGAAAATACTACAGTTTCGAATTGTAAACAAATTTTAGATGAATTCGTTGCTTGTATTGATAAAACCAGAATCGAGATAATCAAACAAAAATACCAGGAGACGCTCTAGTTAACATGTTGTTTTGTATACAGTTTTGTATTATATACCAATTTTTATAGTAGAATTTGTATTTGGACGCTTCTAAATTATACGTGTATTTATCAGCACATTTTGGTATTTCTTTGAGCCAAAAGCTTCTTCCAACCCTTCTATATAATAGCTCATTCTGAACTTAAACCATCTTAAATCGTATTTGAATGGCTTTGTTCTTTTCCTGTTGTCCATATGTTGTTCTTCATCTGCAGAATTTTATGCATAGCATAATTGTTTGTTACTCAAAAATGGACTGTGTGAATACTAAGTATTATCTGTACTCAAATTATATGTGCTTGTCTTCTTAAACAAATCAATTCCATCCAATAAAATAACTTATAAAATGATTGACTTTTTAACAACTTTAATAATGAAGACAACTAAGTTCATGTTTGATGATTCACTGATCACAACTTTAAACTTAATTTTAAATGTATGGTCTGAAGAGTGAATAAACTTTTAAACTTAAACTTGTGGTGAATAGAGCGATAAACTACTTGAGGGAGTCTATTTTTGAGCGGAGAGTGAGTGTGTGCATTGCTCAGTGACTGTGACTGTGGCGTTGCGGGTGATCACGACTGATTGGTTAATTGTGTGTTCAGAGGGCAGTTTTCATTGGTCCATTTTTGTATTAGCGTAATGTTGATTGGTTGCAGTAAAAAATGCAAACCTGACAAATTGTATTCATAAAATTATTTTGGGTGTACTAATGTGAGTTGAATATTATTTTAACTTGTTTGAAATGAGTGAATTTTAAACATCATCTGTGACATAATTAAATAGTTTGTATCTCGACGACATATTAAAAAGTTGGAATTTGTTTTTGTACTGGCCTAAATGATTGATGTACGTGGCCAGGTGTCTCCACACGTGCATGAATAGTTCCACTATCCCTACCATTTATAATTTCAATTTCTCATTCAATATTGATTGCATCTATTATCTATGCAAAAAGCTTGTGGTAGACTGTTCGCTGGAAATTGCAATAAGAGCTTATATATTATCGGTTAATAATAATGAAAGGTTTTAGGAAAAAGAGAAACAGTGCCAGATAGGTTATATATACTTTATTTTGAATATCATTGTACAAAAATGGAAATGGAATAACTTAATATGAAGTAAGTAGTGGCCCACTCATTGGTACACGGAAGAGAAGAAGCCAGAGCAAAATCTTGAGGATACTTTACTAAAAATGTAATAAAGGAGAAGAGATAAATAAACTCCATCTAATTTACACACATAAAATAATGCCAACCAATGGAGGCAGCTAATTCAAGAGATCAAGTAGTTGACTGGAATTGTTGATCCACAGATAAAAGAAATCAATCATTGATTGTCATTGGTTGATAAGTACTTTCTTTTTGGTTAGTTTTGATTAAGTTTGCAGCGATTAAAGCGAGAGGTTATCGCTTAGTTATTTTTGTCTATCATTTTTTATTCTAGTGAAATCATAAAATTTTGATAAAATTTAGCAAGAAGAGACTATAGTGAATAAAAGTAAATAATACAGCATCCTGGAAATCAAACATGGTATGCAGAATTAATTCCAAATAAACAGAGGGGTGCAAATAGCAGCTACTTACATTCGTCTTTATCTAGTAAAAAAATATCATCATCATTGAGTTTTTTGATCCCTGGAGATTTTAGCTTACGCTCATAATATTTATAATCCATTTTTTGAGGTAGATTTCTTCTCGTTGTCTTTGTTTTTTCTTCTTATGGGTTTTTGTGAGTGTTGGTATTATTTGTCTTCTCTTTATTCAATTCTGAAGCTATTTGCTTCTGTTGTTTTGCCATCTTTTATGTCAACATCTTATTTTCCTCTTTAATCTCCATCATTTTTAACATTACTGCGTCTAATTCGTTTTTATCTCTTTCACGTTTCCATCTACATGCTGAAACATTCCCACCAGTTTTTCGATGTCTGTCATTTTGCTGTTGATAATCGCGGAAGAGATCAAAACTCTACTCATTTTGTCGAATGTCAGACTTTATCGATTTTCAGTCTTGTATCTAAGATTTACTGGTACTTTTCTGTTATGATCTGACATCAAAAATTTTATAAAACATTCTCTTAATGACCTCCAATTATTACTAACGAGGAAGATTATCTCTAACTTTTAAGTATTTCACTTTCATTTTAATTTTGAAATTTCATAAAATCATCTAATTGCTAAAAGTATTGGCAACACCTCTAACCAAACGACCAAGTTACAATTTGGTAATATTATTGGCAACGTTGCCAGATTTCGTACCTAACGATTTTGTTTTCATCAACAACTACAATAAAAATATGTCAAAACGACGTAGTATCAGAATTTTTGTACAAAAATAACGAAAATAGTATTGAAATATTTAAACTAGCAACAATAAATTAAACCATATAAATCTGAATAACAAGTAATTTAAGAATGTATGTGAATTACACCAAAATTATGAAAAAGTGTATTGATTTCCAAACTTTAACAAATAAATCAATAGCGATGTGTTAATCCTGGTTTTAATTACACCCTGAAATGCTGAAAATAACACGAATAAGTACTTGTAGAGACCATTGAACCAACATTGGAAACACCTCCAATTTAGTACAAATTTAATGACTTTTACTTTAAACCTCAAACTTAATTCCTCCATAGATACATCAGAAACATACAATTACATAGAACAAGATCCCTGTTAAATTTGTAGCAAAATCCTACAAATCTAACATAGAAACAGATACCTTGCTTAAATAAAATTCTTTTCATTAAACCATTTTTAACCTAAGATTCGGTACCATCATTATTTACCTTATCTCTCTTTTTGTTGTTCTTATTACTTTCACTAAATATATTTTTTCACAGGTGGACAGAATTTATTACGTTACAAACAAACAATAAGCGAAAGATATAAGCTCCCTGATTGGCTAATAATTTGTCATGTCACCAATCAACAAGCAACTAAGACAAGAAATCTAAAAGTTAGGCTCCAAGCAGCGCATTTTACTGTTCGTGTTTCTGGCCAATTCACAAATCGTGTTTTGCACTCCCACTCTTCAGTTATTGTAGGGGAAAGAAAGGCCATAGAATTAAGTTGGCAATTTAAAAGTACCTAGATTTTTTAATTGGTATCACTGTTGTGTTTTATTGTCCCAATTCTTGTTAGTACTTTTGACATATTCTACTTTTATATGTTACTAGAATGAGGAGAAATTTTAGTATAGTGGGAGGTGCGCCTGAGCATAGTTGACCCGGTGTTTTCTTATCAGGACAGGTGTATAAATCAGTAAAAATTAAAGAATTTTTGTTACTCACTTATCCCCCTTTTAAATTTTTCGACAATCCCCTTAGCATATTCTTTCAGTTTGGAGTGTGCGTCTATTTTTTTTAATATTGCTTTCCAAGCAATTCACATTTGCGTACTCGGTTGTCTTGAGGCATCAGGATTTAGCAGGATAACGTACCAATTTTATAACTAAAATTTTAGTGTTCTGTTTGAGACGAAAGATTGTTTTTTGGGTTTTCGTATTTTTCAAATATAAAGTTAATCAATCGAACGGATGTGGAATGTTGTAGAGTTTTCCAATAACTAGGAACCTATGGGTCGATAAAAAAGCGGTGGCAGAAAGGCCGAATTCAATTCTAGGTAAAACGTTCATCTTCGCGAGGTTCATCGTCACATTTGAGGGTAAGAAACGGCCGTTGGGTGGCGTTCGAGAGATTGCCCGTTTTCTGTCAACCCAAATGCGGATTTATGCCCTCTGTATTAGATTACACATGGCCCGCGTTGCTAGAACGGTCCAATAAATAAACGGATCTTCAATTAGGATTTTTTTCTTCGCGGGGGAACGAAATGCGGGAAACGTGTACTACGACGAGATTGGATTTTTCGATGAACTGGAATTTTTCACATGGAGTCGGAAAAAGAAACAATTTTCCATTTTTTTTTTGTTTGGTAAAAGGATATTGCGAAGTAGAAAATTTTTTCAAATATTGAAATGCTACGATTTACTTTTTTTTTTATTTTTTTTTTTTTACGATTTTCTTTTCCAATTTTGAGATGTCGTAAAGGTAACAATAATAATAATAATACTCTGTCTATAATTCATTATAACAGAGATCTCTATAATCTTCTTCTTCTTTTGGAAAAGGTAAACTAATCTTGAGAGCGTCTTCTTATTTTATTTTTCCTCTAGCCAGTGAAGCATCCCTCAATCCGCTTTTATGAGATTTCGATAATGAAAGATTTTTTTTGTGAAGTTGAACAAATCTTTTCATGTAGTTCTTCTTGGTTGTTTTCAAATTTTCTTTTAATATTGACTTATTTATCTCAACAAAAGCCTCTAGCTCGATCTACCAATATTTTTATTACCTCTATCTTTTTGGAAATGGAATGATTGGATCTACAGTTCAGGTAGATTCTGATATTGGTCCATTAAATTGCTCTGGTTGTTTTATCACCTTTTTTCACCAACAATGGTAGGAAAATTTGTTCCTAATAAAAACTTGGTTGTGCATCATATTTATTGAGCGAAGAACAATGAATAAAAAGCAACGAGGTTTGCAAACAAAATCAAAATGAAGGACTGAACACTCTTCAAGATAACCAAGAAATAGACCTCACCTCTCCGAATGAAGAAGCTGCTGAAATAAAAATATTAAACCCAAAAAACCTATAAGGTTTGGTTTGATTGCAAAAGATATTTTAAAGAGTTCTGGTTAAATTAACTAACCTAATTAATGCACCATTCAGATTAAAATATGACCCTAAACTCTGGAAACCTTCACTAGTTATAACGATACTGAAGCCAAAAGAACCATTCCATGAAGATTAACAGAAGAAGTAGAATTAATTCCAAATCACCAGATTTTGATATAATCACTGAACCATCGGTTATGTATACAGAATCAATCAAATAATCGTTGGAGGAAAAACCATTTATACTACCATTTTCTTTGTTGTAACATAAGCCTTTGATAAGATTTAGAAAGGCATAAACCACAATCAATATTTAGATATCATTGAATCATATGGTTCAAACACATACTTTTGAAACAAATAAGAATAATCTTACATTGATCTGAAATAGATTAAAGCTAGACTATCACACAATTGCTCAATTATAGACAAGTGCTCTTGTAACCTGAGTTGATCACACGGTTATATTAGCAGTAGAAAATAACAATGAAGAAGTTACCAACAATCTGCGAAGGGCAATCAACTTTACAAAATGGAAACTCAAACTCAAAATGTAAATCAAGAATATGGGATAAATTTCATTGGAAAGAGAAATATAGTAAGTAAGTTTGGTAAAGTAATGTTACTAAAAATAAAACTGACAAGGAAGGTAATAATATTGAATTAAAGAACTTTGAAGAAATTAAAAATGTTATAAATGAAATAGTAAATATTCATAAAATGTTAAAACTACTCAAATTAATGAAAAACGAGCTATTAATTAAAGATTTTGCAGAAAGAGCATTAATTTTTTCTAAATACGATGAGTTATACATATACTAATGAACCATAAATAAATTGTAACAAAACTAAATCAAAAAATTAAATATAGCATTCGATGAAGATCGAATAGATAATTAAAAATTCTGAAACTAATAAACAAGCCGTAAAAACGTAGGTAATGAAATAAAATCAATAAACATTAACCCATTGAAGAAACAATCAGAGAAAGAAAAATAGAATGGTGCTAGTCGGAACATTCATAAAACAATAAGAGCATTTGAATATACAAATTTCAAGAAATAAGGTAGAAAAGGGCAATCCGTTATTATTATTATTATTATTGTTATTATTATTATTATTATTATTATTATTACAACGTGACAAAATCTAATCCAAAGAAACTCAAAATCGTACCACAGCAAAATAATTTATTAATTCCAAATTTTAAAGAAAGTGACAACTAGTTTCGACATCAGGTCTGTAATACAAAAATAATACAAATGGTACAATAGTAAAACAATATGTTAACAATGCAAAGAGATTATGAAACTTACCTAATAACAAGAAACAATATCAAATTTAAAACCAAAAAATCTTCTTAATTAAAGTGATAGTGCAGTGAAGTGGTAAAAATGAACAAAGGAATTATGTGTTATAAAAACTAAGTAAATAACATTAAAACTGTGTTGAGTGGTGAACTTAAGAACAATCCAGAAAACAAATTTTAACTCATCACTAGGTTTAAGCCATGTGTGTTTAAACTATAAAAGATAAGGAAAAAATGAGAGAAATGGTCAAAAGGAGCTACATGGAGAACCTTTTGTACGAGACAAAATCTGCCCACGTGAACTTCAGGAGTAGAAACAGACCATATTCTAAAAAAGCTAAACATCTAGATATTACTCTGGACACCAAGCTTGTCTGGAAAACAAAGAAAATCTCGAACTCAAATACAGAAACATGTGCTAGTTTATTGGTAGAAACTCCACTATGTCTAATAATCTTAAGCTTAAACCAGTTTGGTCTTACAAGACTTTGGGGATGTACCAAGCAAAACAATCCATATGTGATCCAAAAATTTGAGAATAAAGTGCTAAGAAATATGGCAGATGGTCCTTGCTACATCAGGAACAAAGACCTCCATGGAGACTTGGAAATGGAAACTATTGAGGCCATCCTGCTGCTTGACAACAACTGACAAAAAGGAAAACAGAAGAGGACGAACCATTTGAGTTAATGTATTGATATTAATTGATAATTTGTGTATTGAATTTCGTCCGCCTCTGTATCCGTATCTGTAACAGATCTCCAAATCTATTCATTTAGCGTTTCAATTCGGTCGGAAAATAATCTCGAACGTAAATAGATTTATTTAAATCGTAGTAATAATGTACCAGCGGCCGTTTTCACCATCGATAAGCACCGTTGTCCATTATTTATTTGTAAATAAATAATTTAAGACATAATTAAACGACTGATTTCGAATGTTATTGCGACGATGCACGTTTCAGTCGGTTGATTTTCACTGCAGATCAAGAATTTTTGAGAAATGTAAAAGAGTTTCGCAGGGGCGTACCAGGAAGATTAATTGAGTAATTAAGAAATAGGACAGTCTAATAAAGAAGGTGTACATTTATTTAAAAAAATACAGTAAGAGCTATCTTTGTAAAAGAAACATAACATATAGAAAGCTGGTAATCTTTATTTTTCTAAGAATATCTCAATAAAAGTACTTATATTTTTTTCCAAATTTACACATATAATAGTTAAAAACAAGCTGGTCTAAGATCTATAAATATTTTTAAATATAAGGGATCTTTGACAAAAAATATACAAAAAGTGTTGAAAATTCACTAACAAATATTGAATTTCATTTTAGAATTGTAATTATTGTAATTATTTTACAAAAATAATGGGCATATCTTGGGGAAGCCTGAACGAACAGATGAAGGTTTTTGCGGGGTTTTTATCATTCTATAAAAAGCTGAAATTCAGATTTGTTAACCCGTCGTATAAATTCTCCGGACTGAGGTTATTGTTAGATTTGTAAAAAAAAGTTATTTAATAAATTGGATGTCATAAAAAATAGTAAAAGCAAAATCAGCGCTAAAAGTTCAGATCGAAGAGTTAAACAAACCAGTACCTTGTTGAATTTTCTTAACTGTTGCCGATACTTTTCTGAGGTAAACAATAGAATCCAATCGGTATTGTTGAAGCTATTTATTTAATTTCGTTTCCATTGTTAATTCACCGATTGTTTCTTTGCTATATTTTATTGTAATTTTAACATATTCCTCGCCCAATAAATAATTTAGAAACTGAATGACCTATCAGCGCTAAATACTGGGTGTTCCCCAGAATCGGAACTCCGGGTCTAGAAGTATACCAATATAATAAGTGTAAATTGCAATTTCATATTCGTTAATAAATCTATCGTAAGAATCTACTTGCTTCCGCTCGGTAGAACCATTACAACATCATACTAAATATTTATCTTTAAATCGATTGGAAATTGGAGAGAAGTAAAAAAGTCGCTTTTCTCTTATTTTTCACATTAGGGAAAGAATATATTTTGTTCTTCTTTTTTCTTAGCTTTTCTGCTCCTTAATTTTTATGAATAAGCACCATGGTTTACGAAATAATCGCTTTTACTCATATAACTCTTCGTAAATTAATAATGACTTTAGTAATAAATAAATTTCGGTATTTGTGTATGTGCTTTAAAACTTTGTTTCTTCAAAATCTATAGTTTAGGTCTTAAATGAGTTCTTCAACATATGAATTTTTCAAAATGCTTGACATCCATTTTTATCAATTAATACTTACCAATTATCTGGTTACTGCGTAGATTTTTAGAAAATTGAAATTTTGGGCATGTGACGACAAATTAAAAATCACCCTTTTGTCTTAATGCACTTTTAAGCTCAGAATTTGACCTACAGAAGAGGAAACTAAAAATAGACTAAAATTCGGTCGACCAGGGGCGCTACAAGACATTTATTTTTAATTTTATATGCCCTATTTTTACGTCGGATTTTTATTTACAATAATTGTTTACTTTAAAATATAATATTACATAGACAAACCAAAAAGTGGGTCACCATTAAAAACTGATTAACAAATGCAACTAGAAAACATGGAACAAAATTCGTATAACCAAAATAACGATAATTTAATCACCAATTCACAGTTAAATATAATAACTGCAAAATAAGAAATAATAAAATTGCAACAACTAAAAGCAACATTACTGGAAATAACAAGAAACTCAAAATAACTGATAGTAACGAGAGAGAGAGAGAGAGAGAGAGAGAGAGAGAGAGAGAGAGAGTATTTTAAACTACGAAAAATTATAAACGAAGCCAAACAACAAGAATGCATTTATGAAAACAAACAAAATATAGGTCTTAGACAATTATTATTAAACAAATTCTACAATTTTTAAAATATTTGAAGTAGATTTTCCAAAAATAAAGACACCCGAACACTTGCCATTTTCTGGGTACTGCCTGGAATTTTAGAAAATCTAAATACTGGCTACTTTATAAAAAATTAAAAACCACAAAACATTTTTTTTTATTTCATACGTCATGTTCATTTTGATGTAGGAATTTTAATTATAATGATTATCATACTTTGATTGTAATTGTATTGTAACAGTATTATTATTTCTTGTTGCATTTTTTCATTAAATTTCTTTTTTTTGTGTCTTAGTAGTCTTTTTACCTCTTCCCTTTGTTGTTCGTATTCGACTTTTGCTTTATTTGATTTTTCTTTTAACTAGATAGAATTTTATTGTGTTTTCTGATTTCTCTTTGAATTTACCGTTAAACCACTGTTATTTTTTTCGATTTTTTATCTTTGTTTCTATTTATAAATAAATGTGCAAACTAGAAAAAAATGACATTGTAAAAATGTATTTTATAATCTTAAGAAAAAAGTTGGTGAATCTTCTAATTGTTTTTAAGTTGTTGCTGTTGTTTTATAAAACCTTTAAAGGCATTTCATTGTTAATTAATTAAATTTTTATGAAACTTGCATAACCTTAAACCAAAGAGAAACTATTTTTAAGTGTATAAAATGTTATAAAACCAAGGTTACAAGTAATAGTAACTGAAAATTATTTAAAATAAAATTGTAAATATTCTAAATAGAAAAGTTTAGTCTTAAAATATTAAGATTTAAGCCAAAACATACACTCACATTTAAATAGTAACTTGCTGAGTTTTTAAGTTGTTCCTGTTGTTTGATAAAACCTTTAGAGGTATTTCATTGTCAATTGATTAAGTTGTTATGGAACTTGCATAACCTCAAAATAGACCAAACAATATAATAAACATAAAGTGTTATAAAAACAACAAAGCTACAAATAATAGCGACATAAATTAGTTAAAATACTTAACAGTGACATGAATGGATCTTCTTGAGTGATAAAAAAATAATAATTTCTATAATTTTCAAGTGTTCACGCTGATGCTGATCCATAACCATCATTTTCCCGTCTTTGGTTGACATATTTCAAAAGTAGGACAATTGTTGGTTTTACTCTTCTCGTTTTTTTTTTTTTTGAAAAGTTTAATGTTCATTGTTTAATTAGATGTAATAAATATTAAGAGTAAGACACTTGTAAAAACTTATTTACAAGAAATATATTGGATTGTAAATATCATTATTAGAGTTAAATGAAATCTGAACCCACGTTGAGATCATTTTTGAACCAACATAAAAAAAAAATAAAAACAAAAAACTTTCTTTCATAGCAAAATATAAATATTAGAATATTTATGAATTTAATGGCGCCGAATAGAAAGACGTCGCGGCGCCCATGGCGTCCACTTAAATCGTTAATGTGCAGAATAAAAAGTCTGCTTTGAGAGTAAATAAGCGTTTGACATAACAAATCACGGGCGTCGCTGAGTGGCGGGACAATTAAATATTTGAGCAGACGCTGCAGCTCTCGGGTCAAGCAACCGGTTAATAATTGAAAGAAGGGGCTTTTAACACCCAGCTACCTGCTCTTCTTTTATTCAACGTTTCCAGCTTCTGTAAACGGGGAGTTGACACCTGACCGTTAGATTGATTATAAAACCGCCAGGGATAGCTCCGGGATCATCCTGGATATCTGCTCCGGGCTTTCACTTCAACTATCCCCTGTCACCGGCCAACCTATCAACTCCTGAATTATTTTCCTGTACTCTAACACCTTTCAATTCGGCTTCGGCGTCAAGTATTGTCGCCATTTGATTTATGTCTAACTATTCCTGAATAAATAACTGATATATAGTTAGCAATATGGTGCGGGCATCCTGATATTCATTCTACCGTTCCCATAAAACTCTTTCATGTAATATTTAACAATTTACCGTTACAGGTAAATGAAATGCATTAACACCTCGTTAACGGTTCTGGAATTTTAGTGGCCTAAATAAAATTAACTAATTTTTTCGTGACCTATTTTTTATATCTTTAAATAAATTATTTTTTTAACGATTTCAATGATCGTCTGCCGAAGACAACATTTTTTTTCATATTTTCCATAAAAAAATAAAAATTAAGACTTTACATTAAAAGAATTAAAATTATTCTAAATAATTGTATAATAATGCATAAGTATGTAACGAGCTCACCAATTTTGCGGATGTATTCTCCGAACTAGTTCAATATTAGGCGTGAAACAATGTTTTAATTAAAAATCAAAGATAAAAAATTGTTACACAATGAATTATAACATGATGTTACTTGGTTAGTTCACATCGAAGTACATATGTCTATTAAAATTATTTTAATATTTTAAAATACAAATGTGCAAATTTTGAATAAGAGTCAAATATTACTATTGTTGAATTGAGTTTATAAGGAATCTGCAACAAATTATAAATAAAATTGAAGAAATTTATGTGTTGAAATATAAAAAACCTGATATAGAGCTATTATTATTGGTGTTGTAAGAAGATAAGCTTTCTTAATTTATAATTATTTTTTTATCAACTATTACATATATGAAGTTATCATAAGTTAAAATGTAGGAATTTTGTAAAATTCTTCAAAATATCAGACAAATTGTTAATATTAGTGCTGTGATCTCAAAAATCTATAAATAGATAGTCAAAATTTGACAAAAAAAAATAATTTTTGAGCTGCGAAGGGTCAAAATTTTTTAAAATCAAAACATCCTTTATTTTGTACGTAGGAACATTATTTAATAAAAATCTAATTACCCCTGAAAAAAATATAAAATAAATAAAATATATTAACATTAAAGTTTTAATAGTTTAATAAAAACACTGGTCTTGTAAATCAATATTAAGAATTTTCTTTTAAAACTTCAAGCATAGATTATACTTCTATCATTAATCTCCAAAATTAATATTTTAACTAAACTAATGCTTGATATTTTATTATTATTCTTAAGTTTTTATTCTATTTTATTTATTTTTATAAAACATCCACTATCATTAGGATTAATCTTATTAAGACAAACTGTAATTACTTCTTTAATTACAGGAATAATAAATAAGGAACATTTTATATAAGATTGAATTAAGAGTTCATTTCTTCGCAAGATATGAATAAGTTATTACTTGCATTCCTGACTTTCCTTAAAAATAATTTTGTATATTATTATGAAGGATTGTGTTAATTCATTAAAATAAATACAAGCATTTAATAATATTTACCTAGTAAACTCTTTATGAAAAAATAATATTTTTATTTCGATTTGCATTCGAAGAACTAATGTGTGTTCCATATGAAAATTAACAAAAAATCTACTTATAACATTTTTGCGTTTTGAAATAAGAAATTTAAACTAAAAAATTTAAAAGATATATGGAATGTTTCTAAAAATCCAGCCAAGGAAACAGTTTCAAATACTTTTAATAAATTATAAATTTTGTCATTAGCATCAGTGATGTTGCCAATACTTTTAATGAGTAAAAATTATATAGAAATTTTATTCTCTCAATTCATTTAAATATTGAACAATAACATTACATGAGCTTAATAAAATCAATTTAAGTATTTTTATGACTTTATATTGAAAGAACATAAAAAATGGATTCTTATTTAATTTTCATACCGTTGCAAGTGGCTTTGAATAAATAATAAGCCAGCTCTGCCCGTTGCAACTATTTTTATACCCCAAAATACTAAATATTCAAAGCTATAATTACTAAGTAGCTTAGAAAATAATAACGACTTTGCATAATAATAAGGTAGAGCATTTTCTTATATAGACGTATATATATATATATATATATAGTTACAATCGATCACGACGTATTGATATGTAGTTTCTATTAAACCGTTTTAGTACAGTTCTAAAAACGTTTTAAACATTCTGTATAAATTTCTCGGTTAAAAAGCCGGAAAAAACAAACGAAGTTGCCAAAAAAAGGCAAAACAATTTGGACAATGGAGACCGTTTAAGCAGCCCAACTGATATTTTTAATTCAACAGGCTCTTGACAAATAAATAAACACCCGGTGAAATGGCCCCACACACGCTGTACCTTTTTCGGTTAGGGGCATTAAATAATTATCGAAATGTCATAACGTAGCACTTCTATTTTTGAAAAACAATGGGGATAGTCATACGTACAAAATATACCCAAAGGTGCCCCCTTTTTATAGAAGCGGATATTTTATATTTAAAAAAAAATCAAAAATGTGTCTAAACTATTTAGAGAATAGGTTATGTTAGGTGAGTGTAGGTGAGGTTAGGTTAGTTGGGGTTACATTAGGTGGGTTTAGGTTAGATGAGGTTAAGTGAGGTTAAGTGAGGTTAAGTGAGGTTAAGTGAGGCTAGGTGAGGTTAGGTTAGGTTAGGTTAGGTTAGGTTAGGTTAGGTTAGGTTAGGTTAGGTTAGGTTAGGTTAGGTTACGTTAGGTTACGTTAGGTTACGTTAGGTTACGTTAGGTTAGGTTAGGTTAGGTTAGGTTAGGTTAGGTTAGGTTAGGTTAGGTTAGGTTAGGTTAGGTTAGGATAGGTTAGGTTAGGTTAGGTTAGGTTAGGTTAGGTTAGGTTAGGTTAGGTTAGGTTAGGTTAGGTTAGGTTAGGTTAGGTTAGGTTAGGTTAGGTTAGGTTAGGTTAGGTTAGGTTAGGTTAGGTTAGGTTAGGTTAGGTTAGGTTAGGTTAGGTTAGGTTAGGTTAGGTTAGGTTAGGTTAGGTTAGGTTAGGTTAGGTTAGGTTAGGTTAGGTTAGGTTAGGTTAGGTTAGGTTAGGTTAGGTTAGGTTAGGTTAGGTTAGGTTAGGTTAGGTTAGGTTAGGTTAGGTTAGGTTAGGTTAGGTTAGGTTAGGTTAGGTTAGGTTAGGTTAGGTTAGGTTAGGTTAGGTTAGGTTAGGTTAGGTTACGTTAGGTTAGGTTAGGTTAGGTTAGGTTAGGTTAGGTTAGGTTAGGTTAGGTTAGGTTAGGTTAGGTTAGGTTACGTTAGGGTAGATTAGGGTTGGTTCGATCAGGTCAGATTACATTACAAGACCCTAAGGAAAGAGCTGAGATTCCTTGGGGTCTGGGTATGATATTGTGACCAGCAAATTTAAACATCTGCTTGACCCATATGAGATGTGAGTTGAAAAGGTTACGTTAGGCTAGGTTAGTTTAGGTTTGGTTGTGATGGGTTAGGTTAGGTTAGTTTTTTGTAAAGATTTTTCAAATGATCGAATTTCATTTGCAGATTGCTTCACAAAATTTGCATTCAGTTAGGTTTAATTATTTTGATACACGATATTTGTTTGCTTTCTAAAATTACTCTCAAATAAATGAATCATCAATAATTTTGTTCAGGAAAATCAGGTAGTTCAACTTGGAGAGAACATGACATTTTTTTTCGTCAGGCAAAACGGAAATAAATTGCTTGTGGGATTATTAATGTAACTTTTTTTATAATTTAATGTTCCTCTATTAATTATTGTTTTATATAAAAACATTTAAATAATAATCTTTTATTTTTCTGTAGTTTTTACAAAAAAAAATTTCATTTAAAATTTTGGTGGATGTACCAAACATTTAAGCACACACCAAATATTATTATTTGAAATTATTCACCTGTTGTCCTATCTTAATTTTCTAATATATGTTTATATTTACATTGCTATACATACATAAGAATTTATTTTAACAACTCATAAGTTTATTTGTTAAAATTCAAATCATTCATCTGAATTTTAACACGATAGGAAACCAAGATTACAACTCGATACATAATCTGAAATTCATAATTTCAAATTTATTACATACTTCTTCATCCTCTTCCTTGAATTACTTGGTATTATTGAATTGAGAAATATCAATAGCAACGTCCAAGTAAATCGATCAAGTTAAATTTATTTGTACGGCTACGCGCGATATTGCATTTTTAACCCCACAACTCTCTATTTTATTCTTGTGAAAACTCTAATTTTATATGAAAAATGCCATGATTGCCAAATTACTTTTCAGACCTGATTACGTAAATAACTACCATCAAATTAGATTCGCAATACGAGCCGAAGACGAGTATTACAAAGCAAACGAGTCCAAAGATGGAAATCGGTATTACAAAAAAAATCAACAAAAAACTCGGACCGTTATTCCAACCAATAGAGTTGTATTATTTTGAGCTAAGTGCGGCACGTGCGGCTCAAGTGCCGCTTTAATTTTATCACGTGATTACATCGAGTGCAATTAGACGCGTTCGAATTGATGCGGCCTCTGTCACGTGACGCGGCACGTGTGTTCGCACGCAACCGGTTCCAGGGTGGTGTCTACCCGCCCGCTGACGGACGTCGTTCCCGTTCCCTCAGGTAGAATTTTTTTTTATCAAAACAGTTTTTCCCATACAACCGATGTACCGGTTTCATAAATAATCGGTCAATATCAGACCTGGTTAAAAAAAATATTTTGAAGGATGTTTTTCAAGGCACTTCTTGTAGAAGAAAGATGTATGATTAAGTAAATAGGGGGTTTAAAATTTTTTATGAAATTTATCTATTGACTTGCACTTAATTAAATGAGTTTCTAGATTCAAGAAAAAAAATAAGAACTATTTCTACGTCGATAAACTCTTCTGCCATTTCTATAGTACACCACAAAATAAGCAAAGAAAGTTTCAGTTAAGAATAAAAACGACCACACTCAGAAATCGTTTGCGTAAAACTAAAAGTTTAAGGCTCAGGTAAAGAATTTCTGTCGCGATAAGCTTTAATGGCTCTTTCATTACGTACCCTCAGGCCGTCCAAATAAATATTATGGACCTTTGTCTCTCTGAACCAATAAAGGCAGAAAAGGGTAATTAAAGGAAAAAACCTCCTTCGGAAATTGAGGATTGAGGGTCTATAAACTGAATTTCTTGTTAATCATTAATCAAATTATTGTACTTTAATTTTATTGCTGTGTTAGTTTCAGAAAATAATATGTGTTACCTGAAAATCTTCTTTTACGCTTTAAACATTCTTAGAACTGGCAATTTATAACATTACTCACTTTAAGATTTGTATTTCAAAAAGATAACTTTGTTTATTGGCATGTTTAAAAGTTTCTTATACTTCAAAAATGAGCTTGACACAAAAATGTTTACAAAATGTTCAAATAATATGAACTTAAAATAAAATTAAATAAGCAAAAATACATATATTTTATTCATAATTTTTTATCACGTAGATCTCTGGAATGATGGTGAACTTTTTTGCCACAATAAAAAATCGCATTTTGTAATTCATTTTAAGAGAGTGATACTCAAGTGTGTTGACCTGTTGAATAAACATATTTTTGTAGGTTTTCTAAAAGCAAAGAACCTCGCGATCTAAGAATATGGATGCATTTGTTATCGGCCGTCGCGTTGCCGAATAAATGATAGATCAGCCGGATCGGGCTGCCGATATAGATGTTTCCGATATGAGTTATGGGTCTCTGGTGACTGCAACGACGACTTGCCAAAGATCTACCATCAAATATTCACAAGAAATGTATATGTATGGAGTCCTGATTCTCTCGGCCTGTCGCTGCCGTTTGGGACCGCGGCCCTTTTGCTCTTCACACCCCGTATACGGGTTACGTGTGGATTTCCGAATGCCCGTCGCGCTTTTGTTGTCTTTGAAGAACGCTCTGTGGAGATTATCGTCGTTGAATTATTTAAATTTTGCCGTTCCGAAGATATTTCAAATATTTCGGGTGCGGATTTCATTTTTTTTGTCTGCAGGGAAATCGGGATAAGTGCTGATGAGATTCCAATCTGGAAATAGTTCGTGACCGGTTCTTATCTGATGGTGTAACACTTCCGCTGCGATGATACTACAATTGACCAAAATCCAAACAAATCGTAGCACGAATTTCTTTAATGGAAACCGATTGCATGTCTTCCTTTATGGGATTGTTATCGCTTGTAACTGGGTCAAAGTAATGATGTATCACTTCATTGAGACTCAATTAGAACCAAAATTGGTAATAGTTACGAGGGTTGCTATTTATATATTGAGATTAGAAAGAACAAGCAAATGAATTTTATCAAAAATATATTTATCGCTATTCAAAATATTCGCATTTAAGTTTTATACACTTTAGCATGGGATTGAACCACCCTTCAAAGCACTTTGTCCTGTCAAAAGATGATGGATCTAAAACATGGTTTTTGAAGGCCTCAACCGCTTCTTCGGGCGATGAAAATCGTTGTCCACGCAGTTTATCTTTAATTTGTGGGAACAAGAAGAACTCACTAGGTGCCAAGTCGGGGCTGTAAGGCGGATGACCCATCAATTCGATCTTTTGTGTGTCCAAAAACTCGCTTGTTTCACTTGATCTGTGCATTGTCGTGATGCAAAATGATTCTTCGATTTGGATTGGTTTCTCTCAATTTACAGAAAACTTCTGGCAAGTAAATGATCGTATACGACGCTGAATTAACGGTCTTTTAATTTTCGAGAGCCGCAGTTACTACATGACCGATTTTCGTGAAGAAATACGCCACCATTTGCTTCTTAACACTTCCAATATTCAAATAGGATTTTTATTTGTACAGAATTTGAAAAATTGATATGCCGTATTGATTACATATGATTATTATAATTCAAAATAAAGGAATTCTGATTTGGAAGTAGTTAGAAAAAATATTAAAATTATGTGCACCAAAATTATCGTATAGCTGTTTGGGACTAATTATAGTAAATAGAAATCAACAATAAGAAGACATTTTAGTTAAAACATACCAAATAACATGAAACTGATTTAATTAGAAAATTTTAGGATTAATCGAACGAATAATCGAATGATGATTTTTTTATTTTTTCTGAATGAGGATAGAGAATAGTGGAAACATGTAATATAAGCATTCAATATTAAGCATGAAAATTGTTTACCTACAAATAAAAAATAAAAAATTTTACGCAATGAATTATAACATGATGTTATTTAGTAAGTTCACATCAAAGTATATATTATTATTTTAAAATTTTAAAATACAGCTAAACAAATTTTGAATAAGATTAAAATATTAATCTTATTGCCATTGTCAGATTGAGTTAATATGGGATTTACAACAAATTATAAATAAAATTGACGATATTTATGCGTTGAAATATAAAAAACCTGGTATAGAGCTATTAAGAAATTTTAATAAAGAATATATTGTAAAAAAACTATTATTGGTATTGTAAAGAAGAAAGTGTGAACTTTCTTCATTTATAATAATTTTTTGCCAACTATTATGTATGTAAAGACATCATAAATTAAAATGTACGAATTTTGTAAAATTCTTCAAAATGTCAGAAAAATTGTTAATATTATTACTGTGATCTCAAAAACCTATAAATAGACTGTCAAAGTTTGACAATATTTTAACTGTTCAGGGTGAACATCGTCAAAATTGTTTGAAATCAAACAACCTTTGTTAATAATTTTGTAATAAAAATAGAAAGTTTGTACATAACCAAAAAAAAGAAAATTTTTTATAAGGTTGAATTAAGTTTTAAGTAATTACTGGAATTCTTAATTTTAATTGAAATTAACTTTGTTTATTATTGTGAAGGATTTATATTAATATTTAACATGTTCCTTAAGTTAACCATAAAATATATATAAACATTTAATAATATTGACGTAGTAAACTCTTTATGAAAAGATAATAGTAATAGTGCTCCGAATTACAAGATCATTGTAATATTTTAATTTCGATTTGCATTCGAAAAAGAACTAATGCGTGTTCCATATGAGAATTGACACAAAAATCTACTTAAGGAATTCAAGACAGGACCGTATTTTAAGACCTATGGAAGTGCCCAGTATAACATTTTTAATTTTTTATATTTATTAATATAAAAAAAATACGTTCTAATTTTATTGTTATAAGTAAAATATCGCTTCTCACATTAACATTACATTTATATTTTCTCTGAACTCACTCTCAGAGATTAAAAAAATAATCATAAGACATAAAAAAATGTAAAAATAATAAAAAACTAATACAATTTACAAGATATACTTTCATTAACATTAGTAGGCCTGCACTGAAATAAATATAAAGAAAATATCTCAACAACTATTAATGTTTGAATATGGAAAAGTAAAATTTTTTTACACATAAACTATAGTTCCTTATTGCTGCTCGATAATATAAATTTCCCTCACCTTAAACGATGTACGGAAAAGATAAATCCGACAAATAAGTTTCCAACACAAGTTATAACAAATGAGTGGCCGCAGAAACTCCTAACAAGACCATTATTATTATTAGGGTGTTAGAGAGAGAATAAATGCCGTTTTGCCAGTGTCCTAATGACCAAATTTGTCTTGTTAATAAGATCCGGCTGGCAAGTAACGCGATCAGACTTCGGGAATTGTAAGTAAACCGTTCCGGGGTAACCTCATTGCGATCTATTTGTTAACTGTCACCTTTAGTTGAGATAAATAACGTTGTTATCGTTCCGGCTTTCTTCTACGAGCACAACTTAGTCGATCCTTTATTTTCTGTTGGGATTTTAATGGAAACTGAAACACTTTTTTACAGGAAAAAACATTCTTCCTTAGAACAGCAAATGAAACTAATACTATATTATTGAATTTAAATAGTATTTCATTGATGGTTATGGACCAGCATCAGCGTGAAGACTTGAAAATTCTTGATAATATTATTTTCCTATCACTCAAGAAAATCGATACACGTCACAGTTAAGTATTTTAACTGATTTTATGTCAGTATTATTTGCAACTTAATATTTATAACACTTTATGCATTTAAAAATTGTTTGTCCTTTTTTAAGGTTATGCAAGTTCCGTAAAAACTCAATTATTCAACAATGAATTACCTCTAAAGGTTTTATCAAAGAATAGGAACAACTTAAAAACAATTCGAAGCTAAATCACTAATATCAATTCATTTAATTTTTTTTAGGTTACAAACTAAAGTTTCTAATGAAATACAATTAGGCACTATTTTAAATCTTCCTCCAGTATATTTTAGAAAACCCTTAGTACATTCCAATTACAGCACAAAACATAATCAAATATTAGTCTAATTCGGGCTGGCGATCGATTCTGTCCTAAGGCCTCATGCCTCATGCCTCATGCTCTTCCAGCCACTAACCTAATCGGTTATTAGCCATATAGAGGTGTATATATATGCAACAATCAAATTTCGCTTGATACTACGGCGGTTTCGTTAAAGCTCATACCAATATACAGAATGTTTCAGCAACTAGAAGCACAAATACATCATCTTCGAAAACTGAGATTCAGCAAAAAAGAATATGGTATCAGTTTGGGGAGATTATAAGAGGATTCCGCATTTTGAACTTTTAGCAAGAGATCAAATGGGTAATTCAAATTTCATACAGACAAAATCATCTGTTAACCATCATCGATTTATATCAATTTTTGAAGACATTGAAGGTCAGTTTGAAGGGTCAGTTTGAAGAGTTGTTTCATCACAACATTCTGAGATGGTTAAGTAAAGGATTGGTGCTTGAAATATTTTTGGAGTAATAAAGGATATCAAAGAGTTTCTTTCAACTATTGATCAAAGTGTAGCAAATGAGGATTTAGATTTCCTCCTTGATGTCGAAGAAAATGTAATGACCATCTCATTTTTGACTGATCTTTTTAGTTACCTGAATCTTTTTAACATCAAACTACGAATAAATGTAAATTTGCGTGCGAATTTTTTTCAAAAGCAGACTTTTTCAATACAAATTAACCTCTTCTCCTAAGATATCATTGGAGACCTTCTACGTCTTAAGTTTGTTTGTGACAATAATGAAGATGTTAGCATCAACCAATTAGAAGATTTTTTGGAAAACTTAAATCTAAATTTCAAGAAATATTTAGTGAGTGAAGAAATTGAGAACGTTATGCAGCTGGTGGACAATTAATTTTTACTTATACTCAATGATGTATGGACTGGGATATTTCCAAGAGTTCCAAGAAGATGCTCAAGCTCCAAAATCTCTTGACAGTGGCCAATTTTGAATAATAAATTTGATTGAAAAAATATCCAGAAATCATAGCTTCAGCCCCGTTTAGCTCAACTTATGTGTGTGAAGCAGAATTTCCCAAAATGAACTCATTACGAATTACAGATCTAGACTCACAGATCATTCACAGACTATAGAGCTAAATTAGAAATTTCTTACTCATTTTTATATTCAGTGGCCCCAAATTACTCAAAATCAACTACTCCCATTTCAACAACATTTTATGCGTAGAAGAGTGAATGTTTTAACAATTTTATCTAATTTTTTGTACTTCTCTTCACTTTATCTCTGCTACGAATTTTTACCTTTTCCCAAACCAATTTTCCCAGACATAAGTAACATTATCTGCTCCATTTTTTCGATATTTCGATGTAGATCAATAAATGCCTTCAAATGTAATTTTTTCATTCAAGGATACTTTTCCATAATTAAAAGTGCTCTGTACTTGAACTCTCGGTAATTATTCATGACCAGTGGAACACCCTGTATGATCAACCGGTTTTAAATCAGCCACATCTGTGATTAGCAAACAGAAACAGTGAGCTAACTCGACTAATGACAAATATCGCCGTAGGGGGCGCAGTCTTAATCAAAGTGTGTGTATATTCTCTAGTCGTCTCTCTCTTTTGATCTGTCTGGCTCGTTCTCGCGCACGTCCCGGGGCTACATCGATACGCTGCTGGTTTATTACAAAAAATCTCATTAAAAAAGTTTATGAACGGTTTTCATTTTCGGCCCCGCTCGGATTTGATTGGATTTTTTAGCGGAATTGTGGTAAAATATAAAAAATCAAAATTTTTCAAAAGCTTGAAACTAGGTAAAAGATTATTAACTTTTTTAAATGTGTCTCGATATTTCCAATCCAGGAAAACCATCAGTCAATTTTTTTTCACTGGTTTAGAAAATATTTCCATTTTAGGAGACGGGGGAAATAAAATCTGTCTGTTTCAAAGTATTTTGAATTTTGGAAACCATGGGGCCAATAGTAGTTTCTTCAACCATGAAAACCAAAATATGATCATTTTAGCTGTTCCACAAACTTTCTGTTTTTATTATACAATTATTATTATTTGACAAGTTTCACCATTAGCAAGTTGAAAATATTGTTAGTCTATTTTTAGATTTTTGAGATCATAACACTCTAACAAATCTAATATTAACAATTTGTCTGGAATTTTGAAGAATTTTACAACATATCAGGTTCTTTGATATTTCAACACATAAATACTTTCAATTTTATTTATAATTTGTTGCAAATTCCTTTTAAATTTAATTCAACAATAATAATATGATTAATATTTTAATCTTATTCAAAATTTGGATAGTTGTATTTTAAAATTTTAAAATAATGTTAATATGTTTTGATGTGAGCTAACCAAATAACGTCATGTTATAATTCATTATGTAAAATTTTTTATTTTTTATTTCGTGTTAAACACTGTTTCTTGCTTAATATTGAACTAGTTCGGAGAGTACATCCACAAATTTGATGAGCACGCTACAGACTGATGCATTATTTTACAATTATTTATAATAATTTTAATTCTTTTAATGTAAAGCCTTAATGTTTATTTTTTATGGAAAATACGAAAAAACATTTTCTCTTTGGTGGACGATCATTGAAATCTTTAAAAAAATATTTAATTAGACTTTTTTTTTTTTAAATATTTTAAAATCATGATTTCGATTATTCGTTCGATTAACCTTCAAATTTTCTAATTAAATTAGTTTCATGTTATTTGCTATGATTATTGAATTGTATTTACTATAATTTGTTCCAAACAACTAGTTAAATGATTATTTTTTTTCACATAATTTCAATTTTTTTTAATTAGGGCAAAATCAGATTTCCTTTATTTTGAAATCAATCTGGCATATCAATTTTTCAAATCCCTTAAAAATAAGAATCCTATTACAATATATATACAGTATGTCCCCCTAAGTTGGAATCATATGGAAAACTTTTTTATTATTACTTTTAGGAAAAAAAGTTATTCTTCATAAAAAATTCTGCATTATCTAAAACCTAGAATACAGTCATCAAATATCAAATTTTTTCAGTGGTATACGAGGTTTGTCAAAAAATATGAGTTTTACTCAAGAGTAAAGCACCTTTAAATATCGAAAAATGTTACTAAAAAAAGTTGATCAGAATTAAAAATTACGTTTAAATATGCAAGTACATCCATTTAAATTAAAACTTCAGATTATTTTATTTTTTACTAATATTTCTATTTTGAATGAACATTTATCTCTTGTGATTACGAAACACATGATAACCTTTTAGTTTTTCGATGTTTTCTAATAATTTTGCAATTAAAACGCGTAATAAGTGCACTACAGTTAAATTTGCATTATTGTAGACATAAATTTGATATTTGATCACTGTATTCTAGGTTTTAGATAATGCAGAACTTTTTATGAAGAATAACTGTTTTTCCTAAAATTAATAATAAAAAAGTTTTCCATATGATTCCAACTTAGGGGGACGTACTGTATATATAGTGCACTTTTCGCATTTCAATTCGTTTGCTCGCGTATGAATAAATGGCTGCGTCTCGGCCATTATTCTAATCTAGCCAACAAAGACAGCCAGTAAAATTTAATGATTAATTTTCACTTCGCCTCGCAAGGAATAATAAACCGGGCCCCATTCAACGGAAAATGGGAAAATGGGCACTTGGCGTCTGAAGCGGGAAAAGCCTTCCCGAAAAACGAAAAACAATTACATATCAATTCCCGCTCCTCCTTGGTACAATAAAAGAATGGGGCAATTCGGCGCCGCAAGGAGCTATAAAAAACCGTGAATATATTTTGTGTAATTGCGCCTCCAATAAGTCGACTTTATTATTCTTAGTTCCGGCGAACGGCGTGGCGGCGCTGCCTGGTTAGTGGGCCCCGGGGACGAGGCCCGGCACGTGAGCCCCCACCTTCATCTACCAACAAAACTTTATTTTATCTTACGTTTCAGTTGAGGGGGTTATTCCACATGCGAACTCTATACGGTTCTGTCTTTAAGGTAGCTACTGTATGATCCCATACAATTTGTCCCTAATATTTTTAAAAATGTAACGGACCCGCCCCTGTAAAAGTACCATAATAGAGTAGAAGTACCGGTTCAATAATGGAGCAATGGATAAAATAGACAAAAAAAGGTTTTGAAAATTGTCTTTCATTTAGGGGATTTATTAGTGTGATGTAGGATTGACGCCTCAAACGACAACAAAGATTAGTTTTTGATTGCAATGGGAAACCCAGCTGGTACCATGTTAGCAAATTTAATAATGAACATGAAGAAATTCTGTATAGAGTATTTATTGTATTTCTATTCTAAATTGTAAAACCTCCAAAAAGAAAAGTTCGCAAAAATCCAAGCAACAAAGACGGTCCATGGGCGTAGGTGTTTAAATATCTACATAAATGCGATATTCATGTAAATAATAAAAGAAAAACTATATATATATATATATATATATATATAGTGTGTAATTATAAGACACTTTTAGTTTTTATTAAAAAATTAAATGTTACCAGACATATTATTACTCAATGAAATTGGCTCAGTCTAGTTTGTACACGAAAATTAAGTAATTTTAAACATACTTTTTCGTGATGAAATACATATCAAAATTACCTCATTAAAAATTAATCGTTACCAAAAAACGATTTTTACTAAACTGTACTATGCAGAAAGTGCCGCTGTTAGTTGCAATGATTTTTAATTTTTTGATTGTCTTATTAAACCCTCCTTCTTTCTTGAAACTGGCACAGGTATTTTGCTAACTTACCAATTTTCCTTAGAAAAAACCTCAGATGATGTTAAAAATTATTGAAAGCAGGTTAAACTAAAAATTAACTTTAATCGAAAAATAAAAAAACGTTCTTAAAACCAAATTAACGTAAATTGTTTCTATTGCAATACTTTAAATAAATAAAAATCTGTAAATAACATTCAGTCAGGGTAAGACCACAAATTAAAAAACTAGTCCTTGGTTATTTAAATAAAAATATACTTTATAATTCTTCCTACTCAAATTCTGAAGAACAGTCACACAATAAAATCATCTTCTTTTTTTAAGACATGTTCATTTATTTTTTATTTTCTTTTTTAAACACTTGAACATAATTAAAACTTGTTGCGTTTGTACGTGTAAATCTTTATTTTTAGGTACATAATTGTCATTACTTTTTTGTGGAATTTCATGATCTTGCGATATTTCACTATTTAGCTACGGACTTTAAAAAAATTAAAATTTTAAGGAAACAATCACTGACACGCGCTACTGCCTGAAACCTTAGAAAGGAACTGATTTATTTCCATAGAAACTCAGTCAAATACTTAAAAATGCGTGCGCGGTTGATTGAGATGACTTAATTTGATCAACTGAACTTCACTACCTCAGATATCAAGTGATTATACGTGGTGTATGTAATATTTAAATGCCCATTACTTATAAACTTCTTAACATTTACAAGTACCTATATTGGATGAACCTCGTAAATGGAGTTAAAATTTAAGTTGGGCAATTTAGAATAGAAATACTATAATCACGTTTTATGTCGATTATACAATTATGGCGATACCTCAGAATTGAATATATAAATTGTTGAGGATGTTCAACCACTTCCATAAAAAGTTTACCATGGAAGTGGAAGATAATGGTAAAATTCCTTTTCTAGACACTTGATCATTATCAAAGTGATAGACGATTTAAAGCACATTGTTTTATGAAACCAACGAGTGGAGTGCAGGGAGAATATTAAACTTTGATTCAAGCCATTACATATTTCAAAACATTGGTACAATTAAAAACTTAATATATCGAGCGTACAAACTAAATAGTCCAGAATTCTAGATCAAGAATAAGGCCATTATTGGAAAAATACTTCATAATATTCGATGAATATCATTTATATCTTTGAAATTTAATATTTGCTAAATAATATACAGTAATTATTCGTGTCTTTACGTAAACGAAATATTCAAGAGCTCATATTATACACATATTTAATAAATATTTTGAAAAATATAAATAAAAAATGAAATTGTATCTTAATGTAAAAATTTAGCATCCCTCAATTTTTGTTTTTTGAATCCCATCTATAAGATTTTTTATTTAAAATCGAAATATAATAAAATTTGTTATTTAAAGTTTAGATTAATTGAAATCTCGATATCCAAATCCAGAATCACGATTTTTTTTGAGATTTCTCTTTTTAAAAATCGATTCATAAACTTCAACCTTAAAGTCGAGATTCATCAAAAAATCGAGATTTTGAAATAAAACAAGATATTTTTTAAGATTTTTGGTTTAATAATAATAATACTTGATTTGTCCAAAACATTCCACAATACAAGAAATAACAAATATTACATAAAACATTTTCACTCTTTCACTTAATAAACACATTTTTCTATTAAAAATATTTTTAAATTAAATTTCAAGCTATTAATGGACCTCATATTTTTTATTTCTGATGGTAATTTATTAAATTAATTAATTCCTAAATAAATTACTTAACTCGTAAAGGCTGGATTTATGTTTAGGGGCACGTAATAAGCGTCCGTTTCTAGGAGGGTAGTTGTAATAATTATTGTTTTTTAAAAATTGAAAATTATTTTTTTATATATATATATATATACAGGGTGGCCAAACGAAAACGAATGCCATTGAAAAAAGTGTCCCCCTTTGATCAAAAATCGACGGGTCTCTTCGTTTTTTTAAAACGTTGACGCCGTTCCTGATAATGGCTCTGTTTCGTTTTCGTTTGGCCACCCTGTATATAAAATACAGGTAGAGTAAGTAAGTTATACTTTACAAAATGTTGTCGAAATGTTGGCGAGCATCTAAATTAAAGACTAAGCGTATTAAAATCATGATTTATTAAAATTTGTCTCATTAAAATCGGTATTAAGCAAAATTTTGATATCAAAGTAAAGATCTTGAAGAAGAAGAAAATTGTTGCGTTAAAATCAGGAATCATTGGAATATCGTCTTTACAGTCGAGATTTTTTTTACTATTATTGATTGGAAATTGATATTCATTAAAATATCGAGCTGAAAGTCGAGATTTACAGTGAAACGAAAGATTTTTTAAATATTTTTTGCAAAATTTATTAAAATTAAGATTTATTAAAATATCGACTTCACAATCGAGATCGTAAAGAAAAATGCGACATTTGTTTAAATATTTTGCTTTAAAATCTTTACTTTAAAATCGATTATCTTCAAAAATTTCGACTTTAAAATTAATATAATAAAATAAATATAAATATATCTAATTTACAGCTGAGATTTCTTAATATTTCAAATTTAAAGTCGAGATCCATTGACTTCACAAAGTTGAGATTCATGAAGTAAAACAGATATTTTCAATATTTCTGACATAAAATCGAGATTTATTGAAACATCAACTTTAAAGTAGATATTAGGAAGCAAAACACGAGGATTTAATGTCGACATTTAAGAGTAAAATTCGACATTCTTAAAATTTCTGCTTTAAAAGTTAGATTCAATAAAACATCAACATTTAAATTCTCTAATAAACATTAAAGTCGGTTGGGATATCATATTATTAATATATTATAAATCGTCGGGTTCTTCCACTTACGTATTCAGATTTACCTACCATTGCCTAACAATTTCTTAAATGAAATATATTTACATATTAGTGTTATGTTTTAATTTTTGAGCTCATTAACAACTAAGAAAAGAGTGCGGAATGTGGGTTGCATAATTACTGGCGCTAGTGTAAAAGTATAGTATATTAACATAGGTTATGTTACGTTATATGAGGTTAGGTTAGATTAAAGGTCACGTAATAATAATTATAATAAAATAAAATTAGAATTTTTGTATATTTTAATAGATGAACATGAACAGATATATTGTCTAAGAAATCTTCATTATGGCGCCACCTAAGTCTGAAAAATCTAACTAAAAAGAATATTACAGATCTATTCTGCTATTATCTGATTTCAAACAGATGACGCCACATGCGTATCAGAATTTCTTAAAAAAATAAATTTTGTATTAATTTGAGAGAATAGAACAGCTTTATTTGTACCTATAAGCGATATTTTATTACCCTTTTCGTAATCAATGAATTATATTTATTGAAATTAGATAAATATAATTTTTAAATTTGGTTGCCATGGCAAATCTGTTAGCTGTTTGAATAGTAAGAATTTGCGTACGATAATTTGCTGATCGACTCGAACACTAACCTTGATTACCAAGAGCAGTAATTAGCAACGAGAAATTTCTATATAGTTTTCATTTATTTTGTTTCACACGCGACTGAGAAAATAACGGGACTCGGTCACGCTCCTGATTTTGAAGAAATTAGAAGGTACGAAGCAATCGTTGAAACAGTGAAATAACAAAACATATTTATTTGCAAATGTCAAACAGTCAATGGAAGTGACTGGTTTTATGAAAACCAAATCGAAATTTGTTGATTTGGGTAACTCAAATTTTGTGTTTAACAATTTTTTGTGTTCATACTTTCGTGTCACTTTGCTTTTATAGAATTGTGTTCATTTTTTTAGAGTAAATAAAATGGAATTTAGATTTAATATCAATGAAGTGTTTAAGTCGCCTATCGTGGAGATTACGCAGAATTTGATTCCACCTGGGTATACCGGAGACAGGAGAGCATTATGGTAAGTCAATTTAAATAATATCCAATCATAAGGAATTCAATTTCCTCCAAACCATAACCAAAAATCCTTAACTCACAATATCTAGGATTACTGTCCTTGTACCTAAATCCATTTTTTTAAAAAACATGGAAAGCAATAAAGGGATCTAAAACATACAGCTTCATTTTTTATCGTATTCTAATATCGGGGTGTTGTAAAAAATAGAAGAGATACTGGTTAAATGGGAGAAAATATTTAGATTTACAATGGTAGAAACTTTGACATGAACAAATGTCACATCCCAACTAATGAGTGACTTCAAAATACATTTATTTTTAGCTTATATACCAATAGGGTTTGTTGTGATACAGAAGGGTTTACCCCAAAAATTAGATGGGGGCATCCAAATAAAAAGTTACTAGTCAAATTTTACTCCTGACAGCTTTTTCACTGACGTTTTATAAATTAATTTATGATCATTTCAAGGGTTTTCGAGCGAAAACCGTATATGATACATGTGAATTTTAATTCATCTCCTAAACATTTCAAGTATTTTACATCAAGAAGAACATCATTATATTTGAAAATTTTGTAACTAATAATTATCAGTTATCTAGTTTGAGTTATAACATTTTAAAATTTAAAGGTGTCACATTTCTGTTAATACAATACACTTGAATTGTTTTCAAGAGGGTATTGAAAATATATATATGTCAAAATGTATTTGAGTTAAAAAAATTACAAATTTCAGTCCATTTAGGTAGTATCTGTGTTTTCCTGAAATTTTTGGAGACTGCTGTTGAAACTTACACAAAAAAGGAAAAATATCACATAGGTTACTTGAAGATATAAAAAAATATATACTCAAACATTGCTAGATAAAATTTTTTGTTTTTAAAGAAAATTATTTTATTTTGAACCCTCATTACTTTTCTTGGCTTTTTTAAATTTAAATATTTCATATAGTGACCTCCCTTTTTGTTTTTTATTAAAATTTGTAGCCACCTCCTATCAGACCATATTATAAATGTTTTATTATTGGGAACAAGCTTGAAAATTTTAGTTTTCCTATCTGTAAAATATAAAAAATTAACCTATGAATTTAAAAAATTCACTTAAATTGTGTATAATGAAACAATAAAGTGTACATATAATTTAAAAAAACAGTCGTTTACATTTTTTTTGGCACGATTTTGTAGCTATGCTATTACTCATGGAATGATCGGTCATGATCCTATTTCCAATTTATGTTTATGTATATCTACATATCGACACAATAAACTAACAACAAAATAAGAAAGTTTATGCTAAATAATGACTCACTAACAAATATAAACTCAATATTAAAATTATATATCAAACAATAAAAAATTTAATTTCGATATATAGAAAAACAACTGCTTAAATTTTCTTGGTTCCCACAGTTGTCCCCTTATTGATACACAAAAATTATAGAAAAATGTCAAATTTTTTACCTAGTTTTTCTTAAATTATACAATTTATTTAAAGTTATTAAACTTTTTTATCTAATTTTTAAAGTATTTTTTATATTTGAATACATTTTGTATGTAAGAAGTGGGCATTAATTTTTTCTAGTTTCTCCTCTTACAAGTATTGTGTTTAAACCAACCTTTTATTTTTGATAGTTTGTATATTTCACTACTATAGGATAAAAAAAATCAGCTTGTGCATAAAATTCTAATAAAGTACATTTTAAGCGTTGAAAATAAAATATACGCTAGTAAAGTGTATTTCACTTGTTTAATTAGAATGTCAAAAAAACATTGAAAAACTCATTTTTATTTAATAAAAAAAGTAAAACTTTGGAACTGCCATTGAAGCATTTCCATTGCCATCATCTTTTTAATTGCCATGACAACTGATTTGCATTATTGACTTTCAATTTAACATGAAGCAAATTATGGATTTAGCATAAACCAAATTATTTCATCTACTTCCTGAAACTTTATTGCCACCATCAGTATTAAATATTTTTCATCAATACAAATTTTGTATGTGACTCATCACATCAGAATAATTTATACAGTGTGGAATAAATATTAGCTGCCTATTACTAGTTTATTTTATTAAAAAATATAAGTTATTACACTCAGCATAAACATGTATTCAGGAAGTCATATTTAACTGAAACCAAAAGTTTTTCTGAACCTCTTCTACCCCCTTTTATCTGAATATTCTCTACACAAAATGTAATACATTAGAGAATATAAACAGAACTATATTTTCACTTAATGCTTTTTATCCTTAGGGATGCTGTGTCGAAAGTAGGCGAAATTGTGAATCAAATGGGGGTGGCGTCTGCAGCCGCCCAAGGTTTGTCGAAACCAATAACCACCGCCGACCGATTAAGGAATTCTGAACACAAATTATATTTTCTGGTTGAACAAAAGGCACATAAGTAAGTTTTTGCTTAAATATTCTTATGATGAAATTTGTAAACCAACAACCAATTTTAATATATTTGTAGCGGTAAAGGGGCGGTAACCGGTATGTTAAAGACCGGTAACAAAAGTTTATACGTCTTTGACAGAGAGGGAAATCATTACCAAGTCCAACCCCCTTGTCTTTTGGACTTCTACGTACATGAAAGTAGACAACGAAATGGTTTGGGCAAAGTGCTTTTTGAACACATGTTGCAGGTAAGCTATTTTTTTTATAACTTTCGTAATTTTGTATCACTGTCCTAAATATATCACTGTACTGCATTTATAAATATGACTAAACCTGAAATTAAAGTTCCAACCCACTACATGATTTCTCTATGTTGTAAATATTGAAGTTATCTATATTTGTTTTATTTAAGTACTACTGAGAATGTCCACTAGATAATATTGTTTCTATCCTAAACATTCGCGCCCTTGGTAAAATTAAGACAACAAATAAATGTACTACTAAGTCCTAGAATATTTTTACAAAGAAGGTAACCTAGCATGTTTTAGGAGTTCTTCAAATTTATCTTAAGTTTTTAATATGTTTGTGTTTGTTCTTGTGACTTCTTCTAAATCATGTAATGCTTTTTGATTTCACCATTTTCGCACGTGTTATTTGTGATCTATAGTTCTATCTAGTTTAGTATAAGATGTATGATAGTCCATTCAACTATTTACAACATCAGTAAGTTTTTTAATTATTTTTCTACTAAATTAAGGAATACTATACTTAAAAACAAGATAGTAAAACTAAAAATAACTACAAAAAATAAAAAATGTAATTCTAAACATAAAAATAAAACTTATGTATTCTACACAAAAACAACCCTTGCCTACAAATCATATTTACATTTACCTTACACCAAACTATTTGTTTTTAATTACAGAAAATTGTAATTGAACCTGAAATAAGGCCCATTTTGGCACGGAACTGGTAGTTTTTCTATAAGTAAAATTTATAGACTGTAAGATTAAAAGGCCTATTATTTCTGCGTTTTTTCCTCCTGTTAATAAAAATGTTGTACATCATGAATAAGTTACATTTCAGAAAATAGTTTGCACAAAGTTAATTTCTTTGTTTATCGATTTTGACTATCTTGAGAGCTACAGGATAAGGTGCTAGATCATAATTCATGTGAGTTAGAAGCTCTTCAATTTTTTTTTAAATACTGAAATATCTTTCCTATGATCCATGCGTTCAGTAACGCCAGGTTTAAAAAAATATTTGTACCATTATTTGATTAATATCAATGCTAAAAGAAAAATAGTGTGAACGCCTTGCTGTAAAGTTTTTTTTTCGTAAATTTCTGATACCCTGCAGGATCCATTTTAGCCTGTAGTTCTTTCATGTTTTGTAAATATATTTGAGCGCCTTTACATAAGGAAATGTTTCTGATGCATAAAAGATACCTTAATGCATCAGCAGCAATAAAAGCCTTTATTTAATTATAAAACTTCTTTGTTTTGCAGAAAGAAAGTATTGAACCTGTGCAACTGGCCATCGATAGACCTAGTGACAAATTATTAGGATTTTTGAATAAACACTATTGCTTGAAAGATCCAGTGAAACAAATGAATAATTACGTTGTATTTGACGATTTTTTTCCGAGGCGGTCACTTGCTCCAATACAACAACAATCTCAGGTCGACGGAGTAAGAAAGTAAGTAAAAAACAGTCATAATTTTCATTTAGATCCGTGTTGAGGGAAAATGTTGACTGAGCATTTTTTCTAAGGCCGTTTATTGTTGTAGGAAAACCCGGAAAAGGAATTTTAAACTAACTAAACTCAATTAGAAATGGTTTTAGAAGAAATGTTACTGTCAAAATATTAACAGAAAATGTCTCGACTTTTTATAATAGTTCATTTCTGAAATAAATGCAAATAATTATATTAAACTTTTGATATGTCTAAAAATTAATAACTAGGTAGAAAATGGAATAATCAGTTACACTTACCTCGGCCAAGCTTTATCAATTACATTTTTTTTACATTTATGAAATTAATAATTCCGCACATTTCATTTATAATGAATACTTTTTCTATTTTTAACAAATTAAAACACTTATTCTTTATAATCACCATGTGTCATTCTAACACAAATCATCAACTAATTGTAGCAAAAATCCGAATTCAGCTAATGGATTACAACATGTAACAACGACGCCCATGGGCCGATACGGAGCACCCAGACCTCCATGCAGCATGGGACAGGTATAAATTTGAAACATTTTATATAATTAAATCACTAACATTAATAAAAAGTTGTAAAAAAATATTCATTATTCTTATTATTAAAAGCAATGTATTTAATTTCAAAATTTATCTAATTTGCGGGCAAACTATCGCTTGTTGGATATAATATATGGTCAAATTTTGAAAAAAAATATATAAATGTATTAATTATACTTATTTTTTTTAGATAATCCATAATCAATCTCCTAACGAACAAAGACAGGAAGCCACCGGGTAAGTTTTCTTTATAAAATACGTTTTGTTCTCATCATTTGTCATGAAAATGGCTTTTTCCTAGCGTTCAGTCAATGCCCGCGACAAATTACCAAGGTTATCAACAATCCTATAGGTAAATTTACCCAATACATACCTAATTTTATCCTAAAACATTACATTTCTCCTTTCACTAGTACTCCCAACCCTGCCTACATGACTCAAAGCACCCCGAACATGTACTATGGCAACAATTACCCTCAGTACCAGGGCCAAGTACAAACTAATTACCAAAATGCGCCTGGCCAGACATGGCCAGATTCTAATGCCTTAGGTAAGTCATTTTTTTAATTTTCTCTTCTTTTTTTTTCAATTAATTAATAATCCCGAGAAATATTAACAGCTGCTAGTAGTCATATAAAAAACAAAAACTATGTTAAGGTTATGGTACTGCAAACCAATTGGCAGAACAAGGCGTTTCCTCGGCATCGTACCAACTCCAGACTCAAGATCACAACCAAACCTTAAACTATCAGGGACAGTATACAATGCCCGATCAAACTTACGCTCAGGAACAAACAACTACTTACAATGACAGTTATCAACCACGTACAAACATAAACACTAATTACACTCCCTATAGCCAACAACAAACACCTGTAGGAGATAACATTCAACAACAAGCTACAGCGACTTCCATGGCTCAGCTACAAAAAATTAGCGAACAAGCCGAGAACTCCGATTACGCTGCTCAACAAGCATTAGACGCAGTTTCCCAACAAGCAGCAATGAATATGGCCGGTCAGCAACAAGCTATACAACAACAAACGACAAACAACTCAATTGCTCAACAACAACCTCAAATGTCCACAGAACCTACTGCAACTACTCAACAAGAAATTGATCAAGAAGCTGCTAATTATGTAGCCCAATCAGCTAATATGCAAGCCCAACAAGCTGCTAATTATGCAGCACAAGCCGCTCAACAGCAAGCAGGTAATGTGCAAGCTCAACAAGCTGCTAATATGCAAGCGCAACAAGCTGCTAATATGCAAGCGCAACAAGCTGCTAATATGCAAGCGCAACAAGCTGCTAATATGCAAGCGCAACAAGCTGCTAATATGCAAGCGCAACAAGCTGCTAATATGCAAGCGCAACAAGCTGCTAATTATGCAGCACAATCCGCTCATAAGCCAGCTCAACAACAAGCTTCAAATGTGGGTCAACAGGCTGCAAATATGGGTGATCAATACCAAGCTGCAAGTATGGCCGCTCAACAACAAGCTGCTAATATGGCTGCTCTACAACAAACTACGAATATGGCCGCCCAACAAGACACAAATATGACTGCTCAATATCAGTCTGCAAATATGGCGAATTTAGATCAGTCAGCAAATATGGCAGCGCAATATCAACAAGCTGTAAATATGGCTGCTCAGCAAAAGCCGTCTAATATGGCTGCTCTAAAGCAAACTGTTAATGTGGCAGCCCAGCAACAAGCTGCTAATATGATAGCACAACAGGCGGCGCAACATCAAGCTGCAAATATGGTGGCTCAGCAACAAGCCTCAAATATTACAGCTCAACAACAAACTGCTAATATGATAGCACAACAAGCTGCGAATATGGCGGCGCAACAACAGGCTGCGAATATGGCAGCACAACAAGTTTGTGTTGGAGATCAACAAAATATTATGGGTCAACAAGTTGCAAATCAGATGGCAAGTAATCAGTTCGCTCAAAATACGGTAAGATTTAAAAATATTCGGTCGACTGAATTTGTTAGAAATTTTAAATCCAAAAACCACTGATTTTACACAGATCTCTATTTCTATCAATTTAAAGACCACGCGCATAGCTACAACCAACAAGCATACTTAGATGCTTGATGGCGTGTGACCTTGAAAGCTCAAAAAAGTAGAATGAATCTTTAAGTTTCATGGAAATTACATCTAAAATCTGTTAAGATTTTATGGTAAAAACAGTATGGTGACTTTTATACATGCTCTTCATAAAATTTTGTAGAATCCTCAAATGGCTGCGCAATCGTTACATCCGCAATACGCGACACTGATGCCTTCTGTGCCTGCGCAAAGTGCTTATTATCAACCAGTTCAAAGTGCTCACTCGGCTCCATTGAACCAGAGTCCTGTAATGGGGCAATACCATACCGTTTCGCAATCGGTGCCTAGCTTCACTCCGAATTATACCCAAATGCGGAGTAATGGTTTGGAGGCAGGCGATATACCTCAAAGGCATATGTCGCAATACGTCAGTCCCGTACCTTCTAAGGTTGTTTTTTTTTATCGGTTCCGTTTCTATCTATAGTTACTTACCGATTAACTGATTTTTGTAGCCGGCGGTCGCTGCCAATGTACTCTCCCATTCCCCTCAAATCTATCAAACGCAAAATCATCCCTCCGATAAAACTCAAAACGCGTTAAACGTTCCCGGACAAGCTGGTGATTATACGCAAGCGGTGGATTACAAAATCAATCAGAGTCAAACTCAAATGCAAGAAAATCAATCAAACGAAGGTGCCAATCGACCCTATTCGGCCGTAGCCTGTGGTGCCGATCGATTTAGGATCATCGATATGAAACATAAAAGGAACGATGGAAGCGACTTTGTTAAGTGAGAAAAATTCAGTATAAGTAATAAATACAAACGTCAAATATGCCGTTTTCGACGTTTGTAACAATGATTAATCATTACTACATATTTTATTTTAATTTTAGACAACAAAACGAAAACGAGTTAAAGAACGGTTATCCTCCCCAGATATCTCAGTGAGTTAAAAATAAATTCTTTCATAAATGACTGATAAACATTCCATTTTTTTAGTTCCCGTGTACTAACCCGTCAAATCCCGATTCGACCGCAGTATTCCTAATTTTTTTTTAAAAGCAGTTCTCCTCTCCTCTTCTCCAAGAATTTTTGTACCTATTCTCCTTTTAGAATATAGCAGGTAATTTGCCGAAGGGCTCCCTTTTTGATATACAGGATTCTTACAATGCCTTAACTTTGAAAATAGTTTGGTGGAGTTTTGTTAGGTCCTTCTCTTATGGATCAGTGCAATATGTGTTTTTGTATTCATATTGACTAAAAATTTACCAAAAATAACCCGTGTATTGCCTATTGCGATTTATAGTAGAAAATCGTTTCGATTTACAGATGAAGCAAGCTTGTACGTTGGCCTAAACAGGGAGGGTGCGCCCAGATGGGTTACGAAAATTTATTAATGTCAAATCCTGTTTTATAGTTGTTCAGGGAACAAATAGTAATAACATTAATATTAGGTAAAAATGTTTATCAGATTTTGTTGGTGTCGATCCGTAAGTTAATGACTATTAGGTATAGGGGAAAAATAATTGATGACGTTAAATTCAGGATTTGATCTACCTCTCTTAATACTAAAGACTTGACGAACAACTGTATTACAAATTCATGATCAGGAGATTATTTACTCGATGTTTTTCTTGAACTTGAATAGTCATTAACTTAGACAGCGATAAGTTTTCAGAAAAACCCCGAGTCAAGTCGCTTTCTCTTCTGTCATTTAGAAACACAAATTGTCTTAATAACACTGTAATAAATGGATTAAGGCATTCAATTACGATTAAGGCATTCAAATTTAAAGTGAAATTTATCTACCGGATTAAGGGAACAGGTAGTCTTAGGATCGAATTTACCATGGTCGCTTTAGTTTAGTTTTGAAGTTTATGTGGTTCGGTACTATTTTAAATAATTATAGAAAATGAATGAGTTAGTGAATTGTGATCAGTGTTCTTCCGAAATAAATTTGGACAAACAGGAATTCGAAAAGCGAAAGCGTAGTCATCTTTCTAGTGATGCCAAGGAAATAGTTCTAAACGTTTATTCTGGTGAGTAATTGTAATTATACTTACCTGTAAAACATATTACGTATGTAATATAAAAATATATTTGATTTTGACACAAGTCTTATTTACAGGGCTAAAAAATGAATTGTCTTCCTCCGAAGCCCTAAAAGAAACTGTTTTTTTAACAAAAGTGCCACAGTCAACTGTATACAAAATTATTCATGAAGGGGTTCAACCTAGAAAAAGGCGAAAGGATTCTGGGTCATCTCATTCTATTCCACAGGTTCTTTTAGAACCGATTAGAGAAACGATTTATAATATGTTCTCTGTAAATAGTTTTCCTACTTTAAACACATTATTTTTACGTCTAAAACAAAAAATGATAATAGAAGACTGTCCTAAAACGACATTATGGAGATTTTTAAAATCCAACGGTTTTAAATTTAAAACCATTGACAAAAGACAAACCATCATGGAATCCAGCCGTTTAGTAAAATGGAGAATAGAGTATCTTAATTCTATTACTCAGTATCGGCGAGAAGGCAGGGACATTTATTTTTTAGATGAAACCTGGTTCGACACTCACGATATCCAAAAAAAATGTTGGACTGATGGAAGCTCAAAATGTAATGTAGACACTCCTCCATCTCGAGGAAAAAGAATATGTATTTTGCATTGTGGTGGAAAATCAGGTTGGGTAGAAGGAGCTCTCTTGTTGTCTGCAAAGGATGTACGGGATAGTAGTTTAGACTATCACCAGGACATAGAAAGTACTCTATTTGAAAAGTGGTGGGAGACTACATTATTACCAAAACTGAAAACTAACAGTGTAATAGTTTTAGACAACGCCCCGTATCATTCCCGGTTGGTTCGAAAAAAACCAAATAGCAATTCTACTAAATCCGTCATTCAAGACTTTCTGATGGAGAATGATATATTTTTTGAACAAGATTACACGAAAAAACAGTTGTTGGAACTTTTACAGTTAGTTGATTTTAAACCAGAATTTGTTGTTGACAACATCGCAATAAATCAAGGATTTAAAATTTTACGTTTACCACCCTACCACTGCATACTCAATCCTATAGAATTGTTATGGGCACAGTTAAAAAATATTTCTCCACTTCTTGTGTCATCAATGTAATAAGAAATGCATTTAACGATATAACTGTTGACAATTGGAAAAACGCAATCCAACATGTTAAAAAAATTGAAGACAAATATATGACATTTAATAATACCATTGAAAAAATTATAATAAATTTGGACGATACAGACGAAAGTGATATTTCGGAACCTAGTGACTGTGAAAGTGATTTAGAAATGTAGACATTTAGGTATAGGTATTTCTACCAAATAAATCGAGTTATTATTTTTTTATTAATAATACTTAATTAGTTTGAATATTTTTGTTAGCTAAACATGTCTATAATATTAATCTTTTTGAAATGTATACTTTCATACCAATGGAAATCTTATTTATTTTTTTATAGTTTCAATTAAATATTACTGTGTAGGTCAGAGTTTGGTCATTAAATAGTTAGTAAAAATTTAATAGGAAATATTTTTTTCTTTAAAAAAAATTCTACCTAAAACTCACTTTTTAGTAAAAATTCTATTAATTTTTATTAAAACTACTACTAAAACCTCGACTAAAACAAATACAAAAAATCAAATTCTCGAAATCTAAACCTCGAGATCTATAAAAATACCAATGTTTAAAACTACCCTAAAATCTTCCAAGTAACCCATTTTTTGAGCACCAAATGACAACTACAACCTAAGCCGATTCTGATCAGCATATTGGCGAACGTTTCAAGCGGTTGCCAGATCTTTGCGCTTTCTACTATAAATCGCAACGCACAATAAGGTTAGTTATTTAAACATATAGACTCCAGATTCTTCTGTCTCACGAGCATATCAACCCATCTGAGAGGGACCTTATAGTTTCAAACATTGTTTTTATTATGCTTCGTTCAAAAAAAATTTAATTTTTACGTTTTATAATTGCTTTTTTAATTTTACACTTTTTAATTGGTTTATTATATTTTTTTTAATTATCCCGAATACAAGAAATCAAGATGTTTTATTTATTATTTTTGGCTTTTACTTTATATTTTTTATTTTATTTATTTTTATTTTATTTATTTTTATTTACTTTTTTGTTAGGCGCATAGCATCCCAATAAATCCCCAACCCCACGCCTAGCAATAAATCTAAAATATTCCAGTGAGGCAGAGAAAAAAGGCGAAAAGTCGCGGCCGACCAAATTGGAGCGCCCGAAGTCTTTGGTCATAAAGCACGAGAAAAACGAGGTCTCCCAATTGGAAGAGGAAGAAGTAGACATTGACAAAGACTCTCTGGCTGACTCCGTGGACGTTGGCATTGGAACGGAGGAAGTGGAGGCTGAGGTTAAAGAAAAGGTCAAGGTTAGGAGTGCGACCGAAAATTTTCTGTGCGCTGAAAGTAAAACGCCCTCGCCGAGGAAGACTCCGAGTCACCTCACGGACCAGGGTTATTTCGATTTAAAGTTTTATCATAACAAACTGTGGTGAAGCGTAAATTTAATAAAATTATCGTCTACGTGTTTTCTTTGTTGATTTCGCAGCTCAAATACAAGGGCAATAAAGTGTTTACGGGGATTTTATTTAAAGTACTGCGTTGCAAGTGTAGATGTTCGTCTTTCGCTGGTTAGGACAATTGCAAAAAAAAATGTGTTAAAAGAATGACGCTGTGGGGCATTCTGAAATTTTCAAATACTTTTTTCTATTCAACATTATAGCTTTCGCCCCTTTGAGTATTTAGCTAACGCTGGGTTTTTTATAGCTTTTTAGTAAATTGGGGACTTGCACTCCACGCCCATGCATTAGCTATGATTTGAACTTCGGACCTCTAAAAATGTTCAAATAATTCTATAACTTCCTGGTATTTTTATTTTTTTTGTCCTTGAAGCTTCCTTGTGTCACTTCTATAGTGACTAATTCCAGAAGTAGCTTATTTTAATCCAATGTTAAGGATTACTAGCTTATTAAATATGTTCTCTATTTAGAAAATGCTTAACAGCATCTTCTTTATATCCCCTGGTTGTTTTTTTATGTTTGTCATCTTTTAACATTTATACTAATTTCCAATAAGTAACCTTATAGCTTTATGCACCAATGAACAAGTTTTATTATTTTTTACCAAAGAATATACTATGTATAAAACCATTTTTGTAATTAAGTAAAACAATAGTTTTATTGTTTAACTTTACATTCAATTTTTTTTTTCATGGGGTGTAATTTCGTTTTAATAACGAAACTAAAACTGGTTTTTTATAATTGGATGAAAGATTTTTTCAGTACATATAAAATATTTCATGTGCGTATTTAGGATGCACCTCTCTGGCCATCAATTACTCAAGAATGTATTTGCCTTTGTAAAAAAAAAAAAAAAAAATTCATTACTAATCTATACTTGACTTAAAAAAAATCTGTTCTCAGTACTTATTTTTTTTTTGTATCATTTAACCTTTACTACATAGTTACCAAAACCAAAAATATGCATTCCCAAGTAAAAGAAGACTACTCATTCCAAAACTTTTACAGTCGATTTATCTTTAAAAACGAAATATTCATCCATTTTGTACCGTTTTTCTTAGGATGTCTTAATTGAAAAAATGTTTTTCAGCAATTTTTCGTAGGAGATAAATTTGCTGCTTACAGCTTTAATATAATTTAGAATAAGTTTGGTACTTAATTTTATAGATCTGAATTATTTGAAAGTATAGAAATAGCGAATTGTTTCTAATTTCGACTTTTCTATTCTTTTAAAATACTCGTGTAAATCAGTATAAGTAGTTTCTTATATAACAAGGAATTGAAGTGTGACTCATTTAAGAGAGGGAAAAATTGTCAAAGAATTACGTTACTCCAGTTCCGTGTTATATACGCTATTTTTCCATTTCGAGTGGATTAAAACTTAAAATTTAAAAAGATTCTAAAAAAAGTCATTTTGATACTGAATTTTTAAAATTTTACTTTAAAATGTTTATTGAATGTTTTTTAAAATTAAATATTGGTCATTCAAATATCAATTCTCATAGAAAACATTCTGTTTTAGCACATTTTCTACTTAGTTTTTCAATTATACTAGGCATTATTTTAAACGCTGGGATTGAAAATTGCTCTTCAATCCTTAAAATACAATTAATACAATGATCATTTGCTACGAAGTGCAAAAAATTATGACACCGCACAATTATCTCTTCCTATTTCGTTTGGTTATCTGTTGTACAATTTTTTTATCTTCATATTTATATATTTATTGATATATTTATTATTTTTTAGCAAAATAAATGTATACTTCGCTAATTTTTGCAATTTATTCTTTATCTTTGACATACATATTATATCTGTATGCCAGCACTTGCCACTTATAAACATTTTTTTTTATTATTGTCCTTTACACTAAATAGTATTTTAAAAAAGAAATAAAAACTTGCTCTACAAAATTTGTAACATCTACATGTTTATCTAAAAGATGCCATTTATGGTTCAGAAACTATGTAAAAATCTGACCTAAGCCAAATAATTTAATGTTGAAGCCAAACAGTGTAAAGGGCTAGATAAAATGAACATAATTTTATTAATAAAGCGGCTGATTAATCTACTGCAACCTACACGCTTGTAAAAATTTTATTTTTAGAACCTTGGCTTGGCGATAAAAATACATTTATTTAAAATCAAATAGTGTGTATTAGATAACAAAATCGTTTTTATGTATCACAAAATTCAAATGTAAGTTAAAAAAAATAGAAAAGATTCAATTATATTAAATATTAACTTAAATGTATTTAAAGTAATTCAATCTTCACAAGGTCTTTAATTTTCAGTTTATAATTAATAATATATTTTTAATTTTCGCATATTTAAAGATAAGCCTATACAGAGCGATCCATGTAAATGTTTCTAAAAATGCAATTTATTATGAGGAAAAAAATTGTTTTGCTTCTTTTATTTATATATGAAAAACGAAACATTTGCTTAAACATTTATGGATTTCTTAGTTTAATTAAAAAACTAATAAAAAAATTGTGCAATGTTTTACGTCTAAATAGACATTTAAATGGATCTTCCTGTATATTATTTCCAAAAGTAATAATAATAATACTTGACTAGATATTATTAAACATGGTAATCTCCTCCATCTAATTTCTCATCAGAAATGGCATTAAAAAGCCACCTGGCAGTGCTGTCCTCCACCCATAACAATTCCATTAGCAGTCCTTCTGTCAGCCCTAGAAGGCACCCAACTAATACATCTAAGATATAATGCCGACTCAGCAAAATTCGGCTGATACCAACTCCTACTCCCCAAGCTATTAGAGGCAAATGAAATATGAAATGTATGGGCCACAATCTCAAGAAGAAATAAACGACAAATATAGCTCTACTAGAATGACCAGAAGGAAAGCTAAAAACATCAGGGCCTAAGTGGCCCATCATGTCATCAATATTTGCGGATGGTCTACGTCGGCGAACATATGCTTTAATTAATGCTATAGCTAGAATGTCTAGAAAAAGACCTAAAAATTGGAACAATTAATTATAAAAAAGTTTTTACAATTATATCTTACCTAATAGAATATTAACCTGCATTTGTACTAAGTGTGGATTATTGAATAACCAGGAAAAGGCGATCCAAAATGCAAGCCAAGGGATTCCATGGCAAGAAATCTACAAAAAATGAATCACTTTTTAATAATGAAACAAAATGTATTGTAGTTCAGAAAATCTCTTTTAGGCTTTTGATAACTTACTTCTAAGGCTTTGTAGTATACTTTACATTGATTTAATGGTAAAAATACTCTACTCCAAGTAACGAACTGATTAGTAATATATCCATCATATTTAAGAATTTTTTGTAGAGCTTCTGGAACTTCACGTTTACCCTTAAAATAAAATTAATTATATTACGTTAAGACACACAATATTGTGAACTTACTCCTGACATGGTTGGATACTATTTAAATAAAAGTTATCTATACCAGTGAATCATTAGTATTTTTATGATATTCCTATTTTATAAATTATAATTCAAAAACCGTGGTTATGATTAAAAATGTAAAAAGAAGAACCTGTCAAAAAAGTACAGACATTATTACACTAACCAAGAAACTTAAAAAAGTATTTTAAAAAATAACTTCTTTTTGACAGATTTTGCTCCAGAATTTCAAAAAAATTTTATATTCTCTACAATTTAAAGTTCTTTTAGAAATATCAAAAAAGGACTAGAACTACATAGTACTCAAGTAGGTTTTTTTTATCACAAAATAAAATAGAAGAATTTGTAAGGTTATGAAATTTATTTATAAAATATGTTAACTTCGACTATACCTCGTTTATTATTTAAGCCTAATTTATTAATTTCACGATGTAAAACATGTTCTGCATTAAGTGAAAGCACAATTAGCCCTCAAGTTACACAAGAATGTTACAAAAAATTATTAAAAGTTGCCATTATTGGTATGCCAAATGCAGGCAAAAGTACCTTTATTAATGGACTAATGGACAGAAAGGTAAAAAATATAATTCACTAATTTATAAAGTTTATTTCTTTATTTTAATTAGGTATTTGCAACATCCCAAAAAGTTCACACAACTAGAACAAAAGCTAAAGCTATATTTACTGAAAATGATACACAAATCATTTTTATGGACAGTCCAGGGCTGGTCAATGAAAGAGAACAAAAAAGGTCTGATTTTGTATAAAGAAATGTTCATGGAATATTTAAAAAAAATTATTTTAGATTTAATTTAACATCAAAGTTTACTAGGGATAGTAAAAATGTTGCTAATGATTCAAATATTATTGGCGTTGTACATGACGTGTCTAATGTATGGACGAGAGAAAGATTAGATATTAAAATAATAAATATATTGGATAATCATAAAGAAAAACCTAGTTTTTTGGTGCTAAATAAGGTAATTAACTGATGTCCATACTAAACGCAATTACAACCTTTTTTTAAATTGATAGGTAGATATTTTAAAATCAAAAAGGAAATTATTAGATATTGTCAGAATTTTAACTGGAAATTCAATTAATGGAAAACCTTTAGGACCCGCAAAACCATTAAAATTGGATAATGAAAATGATAGATGTTGGCCCTACTTTAGTAATATTTTTATGACATCTGCATTAACAGGTAAATTGTTTTATAACATTTTACTATAATTTCTCACTAACCAGAAAAAGGATTTACACATTCAAACTCAATTTTTTTGTATATATTTATAACAAATAAAATTAGATGTTTTCAATAGATTTCTCTAATAATTTTAGGCGATGGAATGGATGATATTAAAAAGTATCTTTTAAACAAAGCAAAACCTGGAAAATGGATGTTTCCCAATCACATTTGGACAGACCAAAATGCAGAAATGGTGATTGTTAATACCGTCAAAGGGGCCTTATTGGATTCCATGCCCCAGGAAGTACCATATAACATACAACCCTGCATTGAATATTTTAATATTGATGAGAGTGGTAAGATTTTATTTAATTGAGGATATATGTATACACTAAGTATTTCCTTGTTTCAGGTAAAATTACAACTGTAGTGATAGTAAACTGTCCAACAGCGCGAATATCTAGGCTTTTAGTAGGTGCATCAGAAGGGAGGTTAAGAAATATTACAGAATGTGTCCAAAAAAATCTGCAAGATTGTTTTCATAATTTTGTTAAAATTAGAATTGTACCGAATCCATCTCCATTAGAAGATACTCAATAATTTTTTTATAATTTTTCTTGCCATAGTTCTATAAGAAGTTACAAATATCAAAATAATGCACTATGATTGTTGTAAGAACATTAACTCTGCACTATACATACAAATCAAGAAAAACACTTATCTAGAGTTAGAAATATTATTGTTGTTTCAATGGAAACGCTACTTTTAACTAACATTTAGAAATCGAAAAGATGAACAAACAAAAAACATATATAAATATATTTTTAATAATATAAAATGGTAACATCTCTCCTTAGGAAATCCAGGCTCAATTAATTTCGGCAGTTCTGCAGATTTGCGTGAAATTATTAAATGCTGAGTGAAAGTTAAAAATGAAATTTATTGGTTATCTTTAAGTACCAATGGCAGAACAACCAAAGGCTTGTTTTTTTGTGGATTGTCAGAATAGAGACTCCAAGTTTTCTTTTTACAGTCAAATATACCTAAAACAGAAATATATTATTTGTATCAAAATATTGTTAAATAGTAAATGTATTGGTGTTAAGAATTATAAAAAATGTACTAAATATCCCAATTTTTTTAGATATTGATTTGATTTGATTTTGACTTACCAGTCTGTGAGCGCAAAGTACTCCTATAACTATTTTTTGAGATGCAGGTTCTTAAATTTGTGAATAATTAAATGTTTCAGGTTTGTTTAAAATAAAAAAAAATTGATCATATCATAATTATTGAAAGAATTCTATAATATATATGACTCAAAATACAAAAACAACATTTTTGAAATATATTTAAACAGGGGAGATTATGTTTAATACTTATTAGCAAAATCTAATTATTTTGAAACAATTCTGAAAAATTATATGGACTTACAAATTTGCCACCCTGCATCTCAAATACTAATCATAGTACTTTATTTACTGTTAATTGAAAAGTTGAAATATACATTATATTCAAAATTTGTAAAATTTGGCCGAAAGCCATTTTCCAAAAGAAAATTACGAGGTATTTTCTTACCAACTGCTACAGTTTTAACGAAATCCTCAGGTCCATCCCTAAATACAGGATAATCACGGTTGGAGTGATCGCTTAACATCTTTATTACGTCATTTTCACCCTTTGGTAGCGAATAATTGTTTTTAAATGTCGCCATACGATTCACGCTACTTTTTGACATTTCTTCATTGGTTTCTTCGATATTTATCCTAAGATACCTGTTAAAATAAACCAATTGATAACAACAAAAACGACATATTTTTAATAACCTACTTATTAGTATGGATAATACATTCTCCAGGACTAGCTGTGAAAATATTCAATTGTGATTCATTCTTATCAGACGGAGCCATTTCGGCATTGTGAAACAACCTATCTCCAGCTTGGTTTAGGAAAGTCATATTGATAGAACAACCGTTACCAGCGCCACAACCACGGTCCCTTAAAATTTCTTGAGCTTTTGCAAAATTTTCAGCACCGAGCAGTGCTCTCGTTATGAACATCCTTGCTAAAAGAAAAAATACTCTATGACATAATCAAGAACTTCAAGAAACAACCTCGTACTATTTATATGATATTAAATTTCAAAGTACTTACGGGTTTTTCCGGGTATTGTATGTTTAACACTCAATGTATTTATAGTAAAAATAAGCCCATGGTGATTATAACTCATAGTATATCCAGGCAAGTGACCCGCATAACACAAAGAAGTGAAACGTTCTTCTTTAGCTTTATCTTCTGATTTTTCGGGAATAATATGTGCAGAAACGAAGTAAATATGATTCAACGTTTCTGCAAGAGCATCTTCAGTGTGGCCCAATATTTCCTAAAATATTCAACAAATGTTTAGTTCACAGAAAAACATTCAAAACTGCAAAAAAAATATGCTGTTAATGATCTTTGACCCGCATAATTGGTGCTCATCGTTTATTTCATAAATGTGTGTAATTAAGCAACAATATAATTTTTATCAGTAACCTATTTTTACATAAAAATAGACGTTGACAATAGACAGGGAGTAGGTATGAACCACTTTATTTAATGTGGTTCTTAACGGAATTATTAAAGATATTTTGAGTGAACACTTAAGTGTTTTTATCTGAAAACTTGTTAAAGTCATTTTGTAATCTCTTGTGTAAAGTAGACCGGATTTAAAAAACATGTTTGAAACTGCGTATGGTAAATTTAAGTTAAAAATAAAATAACTCGTTAGAATGACATAAGTCAAATACTTAATAAAACCACTTGCTGAAGATATTAAAAACCATTCCTATGTTCTATTTTCAAAGACGAAATTTGTACACAAAAAGCATTTTGTATAAATATTCCTCACATAAATAATTGAAAAGTGGAAATAGAATCATTAAATGGATTTCTTTTCTCTTCAATGTCCCAACTGTAATTAGTAAATTTTGAAAAATTAATAAATTATTTACACAAAACAACGATATGTCGCAATTCATTTTTTTTTTAACTTTACCAACTGTTTACCTATGCATTATTTTTAGTCTTTATTTAATTTAAATAATGAAAAAATTGGGGGGCCCTAAGCAGCTGTTTAGTTTGATTATGCTTTAATTCAGCCCTAAATGGGTGGTACTCAATTATCGGAATGTCCCACCCCTACCAATAATGTATGTATATTTCACTCTAAACACACTGTACTTTGATTAATCTGAAAAGAAAACTTACTTGGTTTTCTTCATTAACACAAATCGACGAACATCCTACAGGTAGCTTTTTTGGTTCCTTATTAGTTGCTGATGGTACTATATCGTCCATGTGCAGTAGAAATAACTGAAACGATAATATTGTTCACAATTTGGTTATATCATATACGGATTGTAGCAGAATAAAGAACATAAACGACAAACAATTAATTCAATTCAAAATAAACACCAATACTCTAATTCTTACTTTAAAAAATGGTACATTTGCTCCATCAGCGATACCTTCCAATTCCTTTACATAGTGAGGAAAATTCTTTTTAACACAATTTAAAGTGTCATCGTAGGCCTGTTTTCCTTTTGGTGTATTGTAAGCGGGCTCAAATTCTTCATCTACGGTTTTGTTACCATTTAAAAAACTATGAATCAACCCAGAGAAAGTTCTTCCCTAAAATAAGAGATAAAAATTCCAGTAGTTATTATTTAGAGTACGTTACTTTCGTCGACTTATTGCAAAACCAAACTTTTGGGTAAACAAATTTTAAAGTTTCCAATGATATTTATATTTTTTTGTCAACATTTTATAGAAAGAGATGATCAAAACTAATAATTAGTTACTTTAACTTGAAAAGTGTACTTAATGACTTTTTGTAATAAGACGGCATATATCCCAGAAAGAAAGAAATGTTGATTAAATATTTATCATTAGAGGGTTTTAATCCAGAAATTTAAAAATATTGAATTTTACTTTTAAATATCGACATTAAATTTTGGTGTTTTGCTTCAAAATTTCGATTTTCTGGTAAATAATATTTTTGTATGCGCCCTGTAAAAGCAAGCACGTTTGTTTCTGTGTTTTAAATGTATTTTTTATGCTAAACTGATCAGTTCCTGCTTCTACATAAAAGTTATCGCATTAGAATAATTATTATAATTGAGATACGTATACAGAGTGGTCAAAACACTGAGATACTTGGTTCAAATATTCCTGACAATAAAAAAACAAGAATGTAAAATTTGATAATAAAATTTGCGAACTGCGTATATATTACCGTGTGAAAATTCTGTAAATATACGTAGTACTTAAAAAAATTAATAAGGAAAAAAAATATTTACATGTTCAAGGATGTTGAAATATCGCGTGCCGAGATAATAAATGAAATTCAGTACGTCATGTACACATTTTAATATTTCAATTTACACACCCATTATATTCGACAATTTAATAGATTCGTAATTTGTTATTACTAGAAAATCAATAAACGTAAACAGGAAAATATATTTCGATCATTAATACGAGCAAAAAAATATATTCCAAGGTAAATAAGTCATTAAATTTGGAAATTACTCTTGTGAATTTAAAATAAATGTCAATTAGATTAACATTTTAATTGTACGTTTTTGTAGTTTAAATGAAAAAAATGTGTTCTTACACTATCTTTATTACGTAATAAGAAGTTAAATGAAATTTTATAATACAGGGTGTCCCAACAGTGTGTAAAAGTCCAACAGTTCCTTTATTACATTGGAACCAAAAAAAAAATAACATTGTAAAATTGTCGGTGACAAGTTTTACAACCTAAAATTATTTTCACTTATATAGAGTGTTTCGTATCTGCAGGCCAACCTAAACGCACATTTTTTTAAATATAATGGTACATTTTTTATTACTTATTTGAATTTTGCAGCTTTTTTTAGTCTCCAAATATAGGGTTTCTCAGATATATACCGGATGTTTCAAAAGTTTTGTATCAAAATCGTTGTATATTGGCCAGGTATCTAAATAACAACAATTGTTTTTCCATTTTTTTATAGTTAGTGGATTAGGTATGTGCTCAACTTTCATTTGTTTTATAATTTTTTGATAAAACAAATTATTTAAATGGAACACACTATTTTTTATACAGTATTTAGACCTTAAGTAGCTCTTTCATTTTTATGAACCATTCCCTACACCTATCTGTGACTCTTATTGATATATTTCCAATTTTATAAGAAAATTTTCGTTTTTCTCTTTTTTATAATCAGATCAAATAATTCTTGCAATAATAACCAATTTTGTAATTTGTTTAGAGAATGTTAATGCATTTAAAAGTAATTGAGAAAAAACCTTGTTTTTTTGAAGAATTTTAAACACCCTGTATTTTACTTATCCTTTCTTAAATCAAAATATGATACATAAAAAGTCGCCATAAATACTCATACAGAATTTGCATGTGCTCTGTGGGGCGCGAATTTGGAAACATAAACATAAATATTTTGACGATACATAAAAAATTAAAATTGTAATTGCATCACAATGTAAAAATTTAATATTCCTCAATTTTTTATTTTTAGAATTTTTTATACCCCTTCCAGAAGTTTTTGTTAAAATTGGCCTCTTTGAATTTAAGATTAATTAAAATCTCGACATGAAAGTCGAGATTTGAGATTCATCTAATCTCAAACATTCGAGATTTTTTAAGATTTTTGGTTTAAAATCGAAGTTTATTAAAATTTATCTTTTTAAAGACGAGATTAATTAAAATCTCGACATCACAGTCGAGATTTGGGATTAATCAAATCTCGACTTCAAACAACCGAGATTTTTAAAAAAATTTAGTTTTAAAATCGAGTTTTATTAAAATTTGTCTCTTTAAAATCTAAATGAATTAAAATCTCGATATCAAAGTCGAGGTCTTGAAGAAAAACAAATTTGTTGCTTTAAAATTAGGAATGGAAATATATTCTTTAAAGTAGAGACTTTTAAAGAAAAACAATTAGTTTTTAATATTTTTTATTGAAAATCGAAATTCATTAAAATATCGAGCTCAAAGTCGAGATTTAAAGTAAAACAGAATTTTTTTCAAATATTTCTGCATGATTTATTAAAAATATAATCGAGGTTAGCAACTCTTATCAAGACAACCTAGAATATTCTGAAAAATTGATAGAGTTTGCCACGCGGCGCAAACTTGTTTCTATTTATTTTACAAACGTGAAGTGATGACTTTTTTATAATTTCTATAATGGTGTAGGTACATATGTCACGAGTAATATATACCATTAAAAACAATAACAAGTATCAAAACCAGAAAATCTTATGTAATAAAACGTGCAAGACTAAAATTCTTTAGATGTGTGATATACAGGGTGCTCCAAAATTACAGAGCAGTACTTCTAGGGGTGATAGTTCACCTAAAAATAAAGGTACATTTTTATAGCTCAATAATATTGAATTAAAAAGTGGTATTTTTAAAATATCTTCAAAATATAAATATATAAAAAACATTTTATTTAACAATTTAAATATTTTTTGCTATCTGATTGGAAAAAGGAAATTCAAAAAAATGAAAGCAATAAAGACGCAGTCAATATTTTCAATTTAGACATTTTTATATTTTAGTACTTTTTACCTAATCATTAAGAAACTTTAGATATTTAAAATTATCAAAAATATTACTTTTTAATATACAGAGTGGTCCAAAATTGTCGAGCAGCACTTCTAGGGGTGATTATTCACCTAAAAATAAAGGTACCTTTTTATTTACACTATATTCGAAAGCTTTTTTTTTATACAATTTTAGAGGCCTGTATCTCCCTTATAATTATAATATAAATCTCGAATATAATTTATATAAAACGGTACCTTTATTTTTAGTGAACTGTCACCTCTAGAAGTATTGCTCAACAATTTTGGACAACCCTTTATACTGACTTTACTGAATTTTATTGATTGACATTTTAAAAATTAGTATATACCTTCATCGACTATGCAAGTGCTTTTGACACCGTAAATAGAATAGAATAATAGGATTAACAATAGGGCAAACAGGTAAAGAGAGACTAAAAGAAAGAATTCTGAAAAACAATCAGTAAAACAACAAAAATCAAAATATATAATCCGACAAAACAAAACGTACGCAACAAAGAAAACGACAGTAGATAAAAAAGATAAAACGGAGCTCAAAAATTAGAGGGAAGATCGTGAAAACGATACTGGGACCAAAATAACTACACACTAAAGACAAAAAAGGTAAAGAAAAATTGAATAGAGAAAATCTAGATTAAAACTAAGCGTTTATAATGGATAGGACATCTAATGAAACAGAAATGATAAAAAAAAATAAATGGGACACATGTGGGATCAACAAAGATAAAAAACGACATGGAAAAAAAATTATTGAACTATTGTACTTACGACGTCAAATCCGACTTCATAGTGGGTTCCCCTGGTATATATAATGGGAATATATTGACGCCTATTTAAATGACCACTACCGTTCATGCTTTTCTATCAAAAACGAACTTGACAGTCGCTAAACATTTTCTGATCGTACCCGTCCACTTCATGTAAATACATGACTTGCCCCACTATTGTTTGTATTGTTAAATCTCGCATGGAGTATGGAAATAAGAAACCTACACGCACATACATTTTTTCGTTATATTAATTTTTAATTTCAAATAAATGTTCGAGTGTCAATAAAACATTTCGTTGTTTTTTTTTGTATACTTTGTGAAAGCTCGACTTTTTCGTTCTCCAAAGATTAGTTACAAAGTGTGTATAAAAATGAAACTGTTTTTCAAAAGGACCGTCATATGGAAGATATTTTTATACAGTGCGACCCATCTAAATTGAAAACACCACTACAATGTTAAAAATGAATCTAAAATCCCCTAAGAGTTAACCCCCCTCATTATTTGATAACATATTTCAGATTCTGCGTAAAAGTTTTTGTTCTCGCAAAAGGGTGATAAAGAAAAACATGAAGCAAAGAACAATCATATTGTTGATTTACCAATAAAATTACCTTTTCAATGATGTATTATACTTAATACTTTCTCTATTAAAATTGTATTGATTAACGTAATTAAAGGGAGAGATATGAGGTATAACAATTGAGGATATTTAGAAAAATATCCCACTCGATATAAAATTTGATGTTGTTTTTCTTAAATTTACATAAAATCAAAAGTTATTTTAACTGGCTTTTGGTTTTGAAATGAAAGCACTGTATATATTTGTACAGTGTGACCCATCTAAATTAAAAACACCACCATAGTTTTTGAAGTTATTAACCGATTTCAACATTTTTTTTTAAATATTGTGCGTCAAAAACTTTATTTAGGCACGAGAATTTAAAGGGTTGTTCCTTTTTTTAAGACACACTACGATTTTTTTCATATTCAAAAATACAGAAATCTTATTAGGAATATAAAAAAAAAATGACTACGCCACTGTATTTAGATTGTACCCAAAATAGAAGTGACACAATTTTTATTAAAATATGCTTATTAATAAAAAAGTTATAATGTCAAGTAATAGTTTACAAAATTTCAGAACTTTTTTATTAATAAAAGTCACGTTACATCGATTTAAATCCAGTGATGTGTTCGTTTTTTGTAAAATTTTACCAGGTATTTTTTTTTTAAATTTACCATCCCATAACTTTTTTATTATTAAACATATTTAAAAAAAAGTTGGGTCACATCTATTTTGGGAGCAAACTAAATACGGTGGCATATTCGTTTTTTTTTATAAAAAAAATCCCTAATAAGATTTCTGGATTTATGACTATAAAAAATATCGTAGTGTGCCTTAAAAATAAAAATAACTCTTTGAAATCTTTTCTCCAAAAAAAGCTTTTGAAGCACAAAATTTCAAAAAAATTATTGAAATAGGTTAATAACTTCAAAAATTATGGGGGTTTTTCAATTTTGATGGATCACACTGAATAATAACGAAAAAAATAACTCACCCCGTATATAGCAAAAAAATAACAAATAGTTAAATAATTTATCTAATTAAAGAAATCGTTCAAGGATAATTGAAACCTCATATGTCGGATTTTTGTTTAAGAATGTCCAAAATGTTGAACAAATCTGTAAAAAAAAGTTTTTTTATTTTACAAGGTTTTAATTATCGATAAGCGAGATTGTAGTAGAAAATGCATAAAATAATAAAATTAACGATTCATAGTGATTAGTCGTGATCTGTGTTATTAAAATTTACATATTATTTTATTTAAAGACCTATAATAGTATTTTAATTAATAGCCCTGATTGCACCAAATATTTTCTTTATATAAGAGAAATATATGTTTTTAAATAATTGTTATGTAAAATAAATATTTATTAAATATTTGGTTTACAATATTTATATCAAATATTTAATGAATGTTCTTTATATCTTTGAAAAGTAATATTTGCTAAATAATATACAGTAAATATTCGTTTCTTTACGTATACAAAATATTCAAGAACTTATATAAATATTTAGAAAAAATAAATAAAAATGAAAATTGTAATTGTATCAAAATTTTTTGTTTTTGAATTTTTTTTACCTCATCTATAAGATTTTTGTTTAAAATCGAGGTTTATGCTTTGTTAAAAATTGTGAATTTATTAAAATCAAAGATTTTCTTAAAAAATTGTAATTTTAGATAAAAGCTGGGATTTTTGTTGAAATTAGGTTTTTTCTAATAATTTGTAATTTTGGAAAACTGCATCTTTATAAAAAATAACTTAAATATTTGAAAACATTGTGATTGCTTTTTATAAGATTGTGATTTGAGAAAAAAACGTACATTTTCTCAAAAATGGGAATTTTTGTAATAATTTAGTGAGATTTTTTTTAATAATCAAAAAATTTTATAAAGAATTGTATATACAAAATAAGGAGTTTCCTGCTAAAAATTGTGATTTTAGTAAACAGGTTTTTTCTTGTAAAAATTGGAATTTTTTTAATTTATTATTAATAATGGATCAATTTTGGTAATAATAATGGAAAAGAAAATATAAATATAATAGTTCGTAAATACAGGGTGATCAACTTATACTCCTCAGTTTCATATCTCCGCCATTTTGAGAAATAGGAAAGAATGTTTTAAATAAAAGTTATAGACAGAGTCAAGATTCACATTTTAAAATTATGTCTAGAAAATATTAACGAATATTTAAAAACCTCTCTCAATAAATATTTAACAAATATTTTTTTCAATATTTGTATTTAAAAACTAATACGCGTATATAACATTCAATAAATATTCAAAAATCTGCCGTAACAAATATTTAACAAACATTTTTTTTGAATATTTAATATTTTTTTGCTATCCGGGGTAGATATTTTTATATAGAAAATGTTATTAAAACTTTATTGTAAGAACGGTGATTATGAAAGAAATCTGAATGAGGAAATATATAGGATGTGTAAAAAATATTTTTTAATTTACAAGGTTTTAATTGAAATTAATTAGTGGTTAATTATGAATAAAATTAGTATATTATTTTATTTACAGACTTATATTAATATTTTAATTAATAGGATATCTTATTATACTTAGAAGAAATTCCAAGAGTTGTAGTCATTTTATTATTAATTATCGACATTTTGAAATAAACTCGTTATAAATTACTTACACCATAATTACTGATTTACATTTAAATCTAATATACTTAACTAATAATAATTTATCACAATTTAAAATATATCAAAGAATATATTTTTTTATAATGACCGCATCTGAAAGATAACCTAAATAAGCATATAATAAAAATATATATAGCGAACAAACATTCAGATAATCTATTTATCTTATTAAAACAACCTGCAGTAAAAATTACGTGAGGTCATAATTAACTATTTACAACCAGCGGCTATTTGTAATCTTGTTTTTAAAATTTGCATAAAATTTCATACTATTTTTATAATTATCAGGTATGTCACTAAAATATATATTACTAGAAAAAAATCTAAGACGTATAAATATAATTATTTTATTAATTTATATTATAAGAATCAAATTTAAAATTAAAACTTACAACATTGAATCCTACTTCATAGTGAGTTCCCCTCGTATAAAGTATTGGAATAGATTGCCTGCGGCCTATATTTTTATTAGCCGACATATTTTTTAACAAAAAGCTTGTTTGTAACTGAAAATTCTCACACGAATTGTATTTTTCTGGCATTATTAGGTTTCAGGTCATATATATATATACTTATTTTAGTTTGATAATCCCTTCTACAATGTGTTTCTATGTATTCTTTTTATAGCCTAGTGAAAATGCATAAATTAAGTTAGTTTAATTTATAAAATGTTTGTGTAACTTTTGTATAGGTTTCTTTTAATTTTTTTAAATTTTGTCACCGACTTATCCTATTATATACTAATTTTTTAAATTTACTTGTGTCACACAAAAATTCTGTTGTTTTTTTAATCTCAGGTTTTTACACGTTATTACAAAATGTCCAATTTTTCGAAAAATCCCTGATTTTTATTAAAATCACTTATTACAAAAATTCCTATTTTTAATAAAATTCCCGGTTTTCTAACTAATATAACAATTTCTTAGAACATTCTAATTTTTCCCAATTTTTTTTTATAAAGTATTGTTTTTTTATTAAAATCCCCGATTATTAAAAAGATCCTAGTATTTACTAAATTCATGATTATTAAAAGATCCCAATTTTTCACAAAAATGTCTATTTTTTTTATAAAGATACAGTTTTTCAAAAGTCTCTTATCGAGACTTTAATTTCATACTAAAATAACAGATTTTTATTAAAATAAATTATTTGGAAAATCACAATTTTTAGTAATACCACAATTTTTTATAAAATTCCCAGTTATTCACAAAAATATCTCTTTACTAAAATCACAATTTATAGCAGCAAACTCTGTATTTTTTTTATAAGGATACTTTATTAAAATCTCTGGTTATTAAAAAAATCCTAGTAAATTATTACAAAAATTCCAATTTTTAGAAAGAAAAAATACTTTTTTACAGTATTATAAGTTTAGTTTTAAATCATTTTTAAATCACAACTTTTTTACAGTTGAATATTAACGTAGAAAAAATTTATTACACCAAAATAAATGAATCTTCCCCGTTGTACCTGTTTACAAAATATATTTATTTTAATTAAAGCCTTTCTTTTTAGAACGCGCATGCACCTGCTTTATTGCAAATTGATTTTTATTTTAATTCTAAAGTCTTAAAAAGAAGTTTAATATAATAAAAGTACACGTTCATTTTCAATTTGCAATTTTTAAAATAGAACTTTTATTTTCAACCTTCAGCGATTTTTAAGGACTTAAAAACATAAAAATTGCTCGTATCAATACGTCGTCATGTATCGCTAGTAAAAGCAAACTTTAAATTCCTGTTACCCAGCTAAATGAAAAATATAGGTCGTTGTTTAGGTGCAGCCCATATAAATATAAAAACTTTATATAGTTAACAATTATCTGCCTATTCAATATTTTCACACTAGAAATTAAGCAGGAAAACAAGCTTTTGTGGTTTATTTTTGTAAACATAGGCATGCTCGACACAAATATCAAACTCACTAACGATTTATCCTTATCGGTCAAATGTGTTATGATAAAACAAAAGAAGGTAACCGAATTTGGTAACGGTTATATCGCTAAATTGATAAATACATGGTTGGAATAAAGTATGGAACCAAGTAAATATCTTTAAAACAAAACGGACGATATTTATGAAATTTTACAGGTAAGTGAAATGGGGCAAAATGCATCTGATGTACATTTTTTTGTTAATAATATTTTTCTAGTTTAACCGGAAATACCATCAACTTTTTAAATTTAAATGGGACACCCTGTATTTTTTTTATCCAGTCAAAACATTGCTCTCTAATGACAGTTTTATCAATAAGTGGAAAATATTTAATCATTATTTCTTGCTATCTGGGACAAGTAGATAATTGTTATGTTAATAATATATATTGAAAAAGCCATCTCTAAGCTCACTTCAGTAATTCAGTAATCCTGTACCTATGGTTAATACTTTTATAGATAACCCAGAAGACACTATAAATAAAAAAAAACGATTTGAAAATAGAGGAAGGAGCAATTATACATCTCAATGAAAAATATATATCTTTATTATAAACTCGTTTACAGTCAAATTGGTATTACATAAAAAAACACCGATAAAAAGTCATTCATTAAAATAGAAATATTCATATAAATAAAATAAAATAAATAATAAAATAATTTTTAGACGTGTATACTTTTGTACGATTAACTGGTAACTAAAATATTTTGTTGTGTAAAAATACTGGAATTTAATAGCGTTTTCCATTAATTATTAGAAAAATAGAAACAGATTTATATTTCATATTAAAAACCTTATTTTTCTTAAAATATAATGTAAGAATAGATATTGATAACAACATAAAATGTTGGCAGTTCTGTTATTGTTGCGCTTAAATATATATTATTAAAAATATATACTTACAAAACATTCCATTTAGAAAATAACTCTTCTTTTCAGACAACTGGAAAAATTGACATGAAAAACATTTTAATCTTACTTTGTAGGAATTCAACCAGATACAAATAAATCGACAAATTCTTTTAATTCTGATTAATTCCTATGAAAGATTTTGTTGTAATTTTAGACTTATTAATTACTATACACAAGCAAAGATTTTTTTTACCGATGTCAAGTGCCAAGAAGACAATTTAAACAAGAATTATGGAAGTACTTTTTCTAAACATATATATATATATATATATATATATATATCAATAACACAAACGAATTTTTTGCCGATCAATTATCAAATGAATTAGGATATATTGAAAATCCAGCAATATAAAAATGTGCTCTTTAAAACGATTCCAAACTTTCGGGAAAAATATAATACTCAAATTATATTTTGACGAATTCAGAACTTTCTCATTTATTCGTCAGGAAATATTGTTGTCGTTAATTATCAAAATCTCGACTTCATAATCGAGATTTTAAAGAAAAACAATTAATTTTTAATATTTTTGATTGAAATTCGAGATTCATTAAAGTATTGAGCTTAAAGTCGAGATTTAAAATAAAACAGAAGATTTTTTCAAAACATCTCCACTTAAAAAATGGTAAAACCGAATTCAGTGTAACAGTACAGTAAAATTACTTATAACTTATACAAAATATAATACAATATAATATAAAATACAATATAAAATCGAATACACTGAAATATTCTTTATACGTGTTTATTAATAACTAAGAATAGAGACAAAATTAATGATTTAAGATATCATTGTTGTCAACAGATTACAGGTAACAATATATATTTCACTAAGATGTTTTATTTAATTTTTTTTTTGAATAATTAAATTATTTAACTAAAATTTTTGTTACATTGTAATTCATACTAAGTTTTTTGACCGTCCCCAGTAGTATAATACCAACTATATACAAAAAATCTCACAAAAATGTAGGCACTATCGTTACGATAGTATATACAGGGATTTAGTTAAATCTCGCTCTGTACGTAGAACTTATTTTTTATTTAATATTTCCTAAATTATAATATTCAATGTTTATTTAATATTACGTGAGCGAAAATGTGGGCCAAGGTCGCGATCGGATAACAAATAAACATTTTTATTAGAGTCATCAAAATTATTAAACATCGGGGTCTTCTTGGTTGGCCAAATAAAGTTTGGGTTCTCGGATGATCGAAAAGTTGATGGGCCTACAATTAGATGTGTTATTTAAAAATGTAAGTTGCCCTAATATTTTGTCAGAGTTATTTTTATCCATAGATAAATAAATTGTTATTGTTTCACCCAGTTTCTTTAATTTCCAATAATCAAGTTACATAGTGGGTTAAACTTCTTTGTTATATAGTTCTATTAGTTGTTATTCGAATACTCCATTGATTTTGTAATTTCACTGCTGAAGTAAAGCTTAGAATCATTTTAAAGAGTACACTTTTATTATGCTGGATTCCTAATATTTTCTAAACCATTAAATCAATAACTATATCGCTTTTTTTTCAAAATACTTTTTCCACTGGATTCTAATGTCGGATACACAATGAAAAATCACTTATTCAAAGCGAAATCTACTGTGACAAATATTACACATACAATCGACCAAGATATAACGAATAAATACCAAAATCTATGCCTAAACGGACTCGAATACTTGTGTAAAGAGGAACCAAAGTCTTTCATACATTGTTTTCTAGCGTAATTCACCAGTATTGTCGGTACTACATACTGTACTATTACCCCCGCATAAGTGCCGGTTATTTCCACCAAATATTTAATATTGTGAGTACATAAGGCGACAATAACCGGCGGGGCTACAGCTAAAGTAGGAAAAAACAGTCGATTTAAATACACATTCGATCTATACCTCGTCGAATCTAACATTAAATTTCTGAGATTGCTCTGCAAAGTAATCGCTATAATAGGAAAACTTGTAGACATGGGAAACAAAGGGAAAGCGACTAAAAAGAAACCGATTACTTTAGTAAAAAAATTAGAATCGTGTCTATAAATAAAATTCAATGAATACAAATCGTTTAAAGTAGCAAAAGCAAAAGAACCTGTCAAAGCTAACAACAAATAAAACGAAAATATCATAAAAAAGTCGTAACTGACTTTCTTAACGATCTTTTCCTTGTCAGAAATCGGTGCTAACAAACTCGGTAACGAATGGTGACACATGAAACTGTAGACGGTACTTCCCGCTAACGCTGGTACTTCTTTCAAGTTGATCAAATCGGGATGCCCTTGTGGCCCTAATTTCACTAACCTGACGCTGGCCAAACTCACCATAATAAAAAAAGCGAGCCACCTTATACAGATAGTGAACAACTGTAAATACTTGGTTTTCTGTATGTTGAAGTAGGCAAAAGGGCCTACAAACAGAGCAAAAGTGGTTACAAATATTCTGTACATATCAATCTTACTAAAAGAAGAATTCTCCAAACATATCGTGTTGTAATCTTCAGTTTCGTTTCCATTACTACAAATCAAATTGACCAAAGTTTTTCCCGACGCCGCTGTATATATCGCCAAATCTCCGTACAAGTATATACAGAGTGAAAAGAAAAATAACGTGTGACCGAATTGGTTTAGATACAGCGCGGCTATTTCTCCTAATTCTACTTTCGTGTCTAATTTATACAAGGAATATCTTCGAGGTACTCTTAGGATTGCAGTCTCTTCGTTGCTGTGTTCTGATTCCGAACCGTCAGAATTTTGTTGAATTTGAGAATTCTGGAAATTATAAAAAATTGTTTACTTACTTATAATCTAGTCAATATCCATATACTTACTGAACTAAATTTAAATATAAAAAGACCTATTATATTTATTTGAATTTCACAGTATTACAAAGCTTTGTAACTCTTGACAATGCTAGATAGGCGAAACCTAGGTCGAGAAAACATAATTAAAAAAGCTTTATAATACTGCAGAAATTCAGATAAGTATCATTTATCTTTTTATATTTATTGTGGATAAATTCCACAAAGTAAGGGGTTGAAACAATTAATTGAACTAAATTTAGAATGTTTCCAGGGATCTTTACCCATTCGCTATAAGTAATTCTGAAAAAAATCATGGGGCTACACTAAGGTCATTAAATTACTAATACTAAAGAAATAGTAGTTAAAATTAAAGAAAGGTATGTTGGTTAGTGTGGATACTAAAAAATTAACTAAGATTTGAAATTAAATAAAGAATACATACTACTCAAAACGAAAAATATCATGTTCGTATTTTTGATTAAATGTTTTCATCATTTAATTTTTTTTATACAGGTTGGTCCAAAGTTGTCTAATAACATTTCTAGGGGGTGATAGTTCACCTAAAAATAAAGGTACCTTTATATTTAGACTTTTTTGGAAAGCTCAATAATAAGTGATATAAAGGCCTCTAAAATTTGATTTAAAAAAATATTTTTTTAAATATCTTGAAAATTAGTTCTAAATTTATCCTTCCATTATTCTCTATTATAATTCCTACATATTCTATTGTAGATACTTCTTAAAATCTCTGATTTCTGTATGTTACAGGGGGCTGATTTTGATAGAGCTTGTTTATGATTACACACATTATTTTGCTCTTTTCTATGTTGTCCTGCATTTTTAGCTTCTCCATTTCTTCCATCAAATATTCAGTTATTGATGCATTTTATTTTTATTGTCGGGGACTACATCGTCTGCAGAAATTCAAAAACTGAATAAGATTTAAAATGTAAAAAATATAAGAAGTTATATGTGTCTAGAGGGTACACATACATTTTTAAGTTTCTTCTTAATGATGTAAACAAATTATACTAAATTAAATTAGTGGTTCGTTTTTCGTTCTGATCAGTGTATATCATATAAAAATATTGAATTATAACAATTAAATAAATATAATTAAAAATAATATAAAATGGCCAGTTAGAATCAAATCCAGTAGTCTTAAGTGAGGCAATAAAGAGAAAACTTGATATACAGGATATTAATGTAAAGGGTATTTAGCCCACATTTGGACTAAGAAATTTAGTCAAAAAATTAATAAATATATAACGGAATGTAAGTTTGAATAAAGGAAACCTAAATTAAAAAGTATAAAATTTAAGTATTAGAAAAAGGAGAACGGGGTTATAGAAATGGAATAAGAGATAATTAAACATTATACATGGTTAAGAATCAACAAGAGTTTAAGATTGTATAAAAAATTGAAAAGTTTAATGCTACCTGAAGACAGGAGAGATTCTGGTTTATTTTTTATATATTCAATTTTAAATTTCCAGTTTAAAATTCAGTTAACTTATTTTGTATTTTTAAATTGTTAAATACATTATTTTGAAAAGGTATTTGGATACTTGAACTATTTTAGATAGGAACTCACTTGAAAAATAAAAGAATTTAAAAGGGAGACAAAATAGAAAGTTTACAAATTTCTTATAGAAATGTTAATAATAGAGTAAATGTATTTTTTTAGTACTTCATGTTATTAACGTGATCCATAATATGGCACAGAGAGAGCTAAGAAATCGTAAAGATAAAAAACAAAAAGAGTTACATATAAGAATGATGGGAAAAGAAAAATTCAAATATTTCTGAAAAATAGGTAATAGTTGAACCTCAAAAAGAAGAGAAATATCTAGGAATATAAGAAAATAGACTTAGTCAATTATATACATGTATAAAAATTTTCATATTTAAAATTTAGTTAATTTAATTTATTCTTTATGGAATTGTTTAATATATTTTTTGGCAAGGTGTTTTAGTGAAACCCCAAGTAATCCCATTTCTCGATCCTTGAATTAATTTTGTAGTGCTTTATAACGACGCAGGGGTAAAGATCCGCTTGATGCCCTGTAGGTATACAACTTACATAAAATTCATTTGACTGTAAATGTTTCCATTTTAGCGTCGCATTGGCACAAGCCATACTTTCTATTACGAAAGTAACAGTTACAAAACTGATAAATGCCAAAAACATCATCATAAATGTGCTGAAGAGCCAACCGGCTCCTGCAAACGCAGCCGGAAGTGTTAGAGCCCCAGTTCCAACTATAAGGTTGAAGATATATACTAATCCCACCTAAAACAGCGTGTTTTTCTTTTAGTAATTTTTTATTCATTCATTAATAAATATATCAATTCAAATATCGAATAATTAACACGCTAATCTGTTATCACAAAATTTTTTGTTAATTGCATAATTTGCTATTGAAAAATAAATCATAAATTTGATAAAATTATGAATAATATACGAGGATTGTTCGGAAAGTTCCGGGACCTAACAAAGCGACATTTAATAAAGTTAAATTAAAAATCTTTCACGAATTTTACATATTCTTTGTCAGGGCGAGTACTTTCTGAACGATTCTTGTATAATAATAAATGTCATGTAGCGGGTGGTTAACGACTGCAGGACCTTGAATTTGAGTAGATAAGATTAGATAAACAATATTTCCACACTACTACTTTTGTTATTAATATTCAGGTATTCTATTGTAATAAAAACTTAATTAAAGATATTAAGCACTTACCCATGATGGATACCGATCAGTTTGTGGCATTATTTATAAATGTATTATTTTAATCATTTTATGTTAATATTTTAATTTTTTTATTGTCAATTGTTACCAGCTGACATCACATTATAACAATAACATGAGGTTGACTATAATCGTTATAAAAAGTATATCGATATTATGAATAATCGATTTTTCAGATATCGAAACAAATTACTTAGGAATTAGCTAAAGCCCCGTTTATACTTAACAATTAGTTGCCTGTAGTGAACTAAGTCATCCTTATCGAGAAAAGTAGAATAAGTTTTAAGTATCTGCTAAAAATGAATCTAAAATCTCCTAAGAATTAACCCCCTCATTATCTCCCGTTTGATAACATATTTTAGAATTCTGCGTAAAAGTTTTTGTTCTCGCAAAAGGGTGATAAAGACAAATTTAAAGCAAAGAATAATCATATTGTTGACTTACCCATAAAATTACCTTTTCAATGATGTATCATACTTAATACTTTTTCTATTAAAATTGTATTGATTTAACGTAATTAGAGGGAGAGATATGAGGTATAACAATTGAGGATATTTAGAAAAATATCCCACTCGATATAAAATTTGATGTTGTTTTTCTTAATTTACATAAAATCAAAAATTATTTTAACTGGCTTTTGGTTTTGAAATGAAAGCACTGTATATATTTGTACAGTGTGACCCATCTAAATTAAAAACACCACCATAGTTTTAACCGCTTTCAACATTTTTTTTTAAATATTGTGCGTCAAAAACTTTATTTTGACACGAGAATTCAAAGAGTTGTTCCTTTTTTTTAAGACGCACTACGATTTTTTCATATTCAAAAATACAGAAATCATATTAGGGATTTTTTATTTAAAAAAAAATGAGTATGCCACTGTATTTAGATTGTACCTAAAATAGATGTGACTCGATTTTTATTAAAATAATTAACTTTTTTATTGATAAACATATTTTATTAAGTCACATTACATCTATTGGATTCGATTTAAATCCGGTGATGTACTAGCTTTTTTTGTTAAAAAGTCGATGGTTAACATTTTAAAAACTTTTACATGGTATATTCTTGAAATCTATCCCATAACTTTTTTTATTAATAAACATATTTTAATAAAAGTTGGGTCACATCTATTTGGGAGCCATATAAATCAAGTGGCGTACTAATTTTTTTGATAAAAAAAATCCCTAATAGGATTTCTGGATTTTAGACTATGAAAAGTAATCGTAGCGTGCATTAAAAATAACACAACTCTTTGAAACATTGTCTCCAAACAAAGTTTTTGATGCACATTTAAAAAAAAAAGTTTTGAAATCGGTTAATAACTTCAAATACTTTGTTGGTGTTTCCAATTTTGATGGGTCACACTGTATGTAAAATTAAGAATTAACATTATACTATTCAATTCGCAAATATCATTAATGCAACAAAGCATCGTAAAAAAAAGGAATCAAATATAAAATTACAAACATTACAAAACTCTTTGAAAATAAAATATTTTTATTTTAGTTTATTAATTTTATTTTGATTACTTCTCGTGGCGTCACAATGTTTCGAAGTGATTGGGAGCCCCCCACGACCGGAGCCATTTCAGTGAAATTCCGTCTCGAATTTTGCATGTATTTGAACAATTGTGAGCAAATAATACGTTTGGGGAGAAAAATTCGTTTTATAATATATCACTTTTATTTTTGCTTAAAAACAGTTATTTGCTAATTTTTTTCTAAATATTTGCTACCGATTTAGTTTTGCCACACAGAAATACTTTACCGTGTTGGCATGTCCCAGTGTAGATCAGATTCTATATTATAACCTATACTATCCCAATAATTTAATGATGAGCATAAATTAAATTATAATAAATGAGATTGTATAGAGAAACGTGAATAATATGGATAGAATGTTACTATCAAAATGAATTATTAATTTGGTCAAATGTATACGAAACAGATTATAGATTCGACATATCAATACATCTGTTAAGTAAAAAAGTTATGCGTTGCAAAATATAAGATCCGGAAAACCAATACTTAACACAAGAGAGTCTACAGCAGACATTTTTATTCAAACTCAGGCTAAAGTATTAGTATTACAAAGGGCAAAATCCAATGCTACTATTTCTTAAGGCACAAACCACTGTCGATGTCGACCTTAGGGATATTATGTTTTTCCGGATCTTATATTTTTCATAATAAAAGGACATCTACCAAATTTAGTTACTTAGGTCTTAATTTATTATAAATTCAACATGTGTTTTTGATCCAGCGTTGATTAGTTGTAGTGTCTTCCATTTTTAAAGAATTTCCTTTGTTCATATCCCATTGGAACAGATATATACTTACATTACCCTTCCTTTAAAACAATTCTTTGCCATAGCAAGAAATACCCATTTGTCAACTATATATGATGGTCAACTTTGACAAATGTATAATGATTACCTTTAGCAATTGTAATATTTAACTTTGACAACAATAATTGTCGAGATTGAAAATTGTAAGAAATTATTAACTTGGGTATTCCATTAACAGTCAACTCAACGTGTCAATTTAGTCAATTTTAGTAACTGTTAACTATGAATTAAATAATTTATTAATTTAATACAAAAAATTTTAGAATTTAATTTTTGCATAGTATAATAAATGTTTGATTTATTAAAAAAACATATATTTCATTATTTCCTAATAAGTTTTTCATTGAATATTAAAGTACACAAAATAAAATTTTCTAAAATTAAAATTAATTTTTTCTATACTTTGAAAAATATTAATTTCAATATTTTATATTTTAATGATATTTTTAAGATATTATTTAGTCCATTTCACTTACCTCCAATTTCTTATGACATACTTTTATATATTTATTTCTATGAAGTGGAAAACTAAAAATAAAAATAAACATAATTAGAAAATTATTTTTTCGATTAGCTTTATACTTATCCTTTATTTTTTTTACGTGTGTTTCCCATGTATTTTTTCTCTGTTAACTTTTATCTTTAATTACGTGGTTTTTTCTCTGAACGACTCAGTTCTTTCAACTGGTCACTGGAAAGAAAAACATCGCAAGTTCAAATACAATGCAGAAATAAATTTGTGTATGAATTTGAATACATTTTTTAGATTTCTTAAAATCTTAATTTAGAAGAAATTTCGAATAAAAATTTTAAAATGGTAAAATGTTTATGTTAAAGAATTCTAGAAACAGGGTATCATATAATAAAAAAACTACATAGAATTAAAATTTGAAAAAGTATAAATGTATACAGGATGGTCTAAAATTGTCGAACAATACTGCTAGAGGAGATAGGGTACCTTCATTTTTAGGTGAACAGTTCACCCCTAGAAGTATTGCTCGACAATTTTGAACTACCCTGCATGATTTAATACAAGAAAAAAGATTTGATTAACCAATTAACAAAAACCGTATATAAAATTAATTTAAATATATTCCATGTTTAGTAAATTTATTTATATGATCAAGAAAAAAATTATTCTAAAACCCAAAAATGTATTCAAAAAACCAAAAGGGCGAAAAAAAATATCGTATCGTTTTCCCACTAAAAATACCTTTAAAAAATTCTCAACCCAGCTGTTTCAACGATCCATGTTTCGCATTTGGGTTTTTCAATCCATCTATTATAACAATTCTGCAACAAAACAATAATATACTAATCCATAATACTGTAAAAAATCAGAAAATGATTAAAGATTAGAAAAATGATCCAAATAGTTAAAAATTTATTCAACAATTTCCTGCTTCACAAACAATATTACAATCATTGTTATCATAAAAGTCATTCAACCTGTCAATAATAAAACAATAAAAAAATCCTATTTCCCTCAAGACTATTCTTTACCTCTCTAAACCTTATTTTTCGTGTTTGTTTGATTGCTTAAATCTTGTCCTGGATGAAGGGGTGCGTCAAAGCGTTATTGAGGCTGATCCTCTTCGCCGGGTCGATGGCCAACGCTTTTTCCAAAAGGTCCTTCAGCTGGGTCACTTTTCGTAGCTGGTCCGCGGGCAAGGCCTGACCTGCGATCAGTTCCGATTGCAAATCTCGACTCACCTTCACCACGGACATCACTACCACTTTTTCCTACAGAAAATATTCCATGTAAGTAAAAAAACGAAACAATGAAAAAATTGCGGATTTTTATTGGCCAAATCTGGCTAAAAATCCTAAAAATAAAATTGTTTTTAGTTGTAGTCACACTACAACAGTTTTTTGTTAAAATAAAATGAGGCCAAATTTTACAATCTACTAAAAGAGGCGTTAAAAGAAAAAATGGATCTTGAAATTGAAAAAGAAAACTTGCGAGTTTCACAAGTAGTAAGTCCTAAAAGTGACGTTAAAAACGAAAATGATTTCACTAAAAGAGAATAAAGGGCTACATTTATAAAAACGTTAAAAAAGAAAAACAGATGATTTTTGGTCATGTTTTACAAATAATAAATCCTAGAAAAAAATATATATGGACGTATTTTAAAAAATTTGTAAATCGTAAATCGAATTACAAGTTTTACTAAAAAAAATGATGTGGTCCAAAATAAAGCCGTTAAAAAAATAAAAAATAAATAGATCTTAAAACAGAAAAAGAAAATCAACTTGTAACCTATTGTTACAAATAATAAATTCAAAAATAAATAAACCTTAAATCAAATCATAAGTTTTCCTAAAAATGATGCAGCCACATTTATAAAGACGTTAAAAAAGAAACACTGAATCGACCTTTAAAACATTTAAAACAAGATTTTTCGTCAAGTTTTACAAATAAATACAAAAAAACAAGTAATAAACGGCTAGATTTAAAAAATTTGTAAATCGCAAATCAAACCACCTCCTTAAAACAACAAAAACACAAGTCTAATAAGTTCAAAAGCAATCATAAATTACATTACATGTTTTTGTTAAAAAAATTATGGGGGCTAATTTTACAAAAAATGACTAAAAAAACGTTAAAAATATGTGCTTTTAAAGGAATTATTATTATTATTATTATTATTATTATTATTATTATTACATAAATAAAATGGCCTTGATAGGAAAAAGAATCTTTGTGAAACACGAATATTATTCAATGTATGGTATTCCTTTTAGTAATAATCCATTATTTTTATTAGATTCTATTTGGTTTTTTTGTCCATATATTTGGCATCATCAGGGCTGAAATAGTAGCAAACAAGCATTGAGATATTTCTGAATTTTTTTTTTACTACAGGAACTGAGCCTATTTGCCAATTTATTCTATTTGTCTTTATTATAATTATTTGGGTAATATTTATGTATTCAATATCTCTGTCCTATTTATTCTTTAACTTCTTTCCATTTTTAGGGGTTAGCATAAGTAAAACATCCTGATATCATTTGAACAAAAAAATAATTGTTGCCCATATTTTATCTAAAATTTCCTGATACCATATTAAACAAAATCCGAGGCCTAGAAGCCATTTTTCTTTCAATCCATTAACATGTTTTACAAAATATGATCCCACTTACCCTTTCAGTGACCTTATCGATCTCATGATACAAAAAATTGTAATTCCCATCGAAATGTTGATCCTTGAACGCTCCTTTTCTTATAACTTTATTCGGGAATTTGCCTTTGAGGTCCATGAAGAATTTCAACATCTGATTATTACTTTTTCCTGAAAACATGATCCTGCCAGTGTAGAGTTCGTAGATCGTGCACGCCGCTGACCACATGTCGATGCCATAATCGTATGTCATGCCCAATATAATTTCGGGCGCCCTGTAGAATCTCGACACCAGATAAGGAGTGATTTCGTTTTCGTTAATTTTGGAAGCGGACCCAAAGTCGCAGAGTTTCAATAAGTGTTTGCTTTCGTTTACGAGAATGTTGTCCGGCTTTATATCTGTGAGGAAATTTATTTTGTCGAACATCAGTCAAAAAAATAGGAAAGTATTAATTTCACTAAGCTATTTACTTAAAAATTTCTAACTACTTACTCAAAATTACAAATTTACTAATTAAAATTTATTAATTTAAATTTAAATGAGCGACGTCGGTAGATTTAATGTAATTTCTTAAAAAATTGGAAATTTACAGCAAATTCAAGTAGAGGCCTTTTTTAAGATTGCCCAATTTAATAAACTTTCCGAAAAATGTAAAACCTTATAAGAAATCTAAAAATATTAAAAGTAGAACTCTGTAAAATTTGCAAAAAAGCTTTTAACCGAAAATCTGTATATTTTTAAACATTAGACTTTTGCGAAAAAATTATCTGATATATATTAAACAATGTTGCCAAAAATCACTTTAATTTCTAAAAACATCTTTAATTTTACGCAAAAATGAATCAAATTTACAATTTTTATATATATATATATCTTTAATTAAAGAGTGTTTAAAAAAAATGGTTGCCTTATTCAGTAAAATTTATCAAAAATCTGTTAATTTTATATGAATTTCAAAAATATTAGCCTTTATAAGGCAACGTCGCTAATTTTTCAAAATAGTGGATTTCTGAAAAATCAAGTTGATAAAATATAAAGCTTTAAATCACTCAACTTTTTTTTAAATTTCAACATTGCCAAATTCTATAAAATTTTCAGAATATACATAATTTTTAACAAAGCAATATCACCAAATTTCACAATATTCCTCTAAAGTTTAATATTTTCAATACCTCATTGCTATTCTTTTTTTGATCATTCTACTCACCAGCATGAAGAATTCCCGTCTTCTTTAACAATTTTAACGCCAACAACAATTGCTGTGTATAACTCCTTACAGCTTTCACGTGTAGCCCTACATCTTTTCCATATTTCTTTAAAACCTCCCTCAAATTCATTGCCAACGGTTCAAAGACCATGCACAAATGTTGTTTGTGGAAAAACTGCCTTATCAACCTCAAACAATGAAGCTTGTCTTCGGGATCGGCGTCGTTAAGCTTTTTCAGGATTTCTAATTCTTTCAAACCAGTTTTGTGCCTAGAAAAAAAATTTAATTAATCAAAAGAAAATATGCGATTATTTAAAATATTTAGAAATTTTATATATAGCCATTTTTTTCCTAATTTATAGAACCTCAAAAGTATAATTATTCATTTTCTAATTTTTTTAGTAATCTCTAATAAATTAAATATTTTACCTTATTTAATGGCCATTATAATATTTTCCCTAATTCTATGCCAATTTTATTAACTTTTTTAACAAATTCAAAACAATAAAATCCGTTACCTCACTTAGTGCTTTTTATTACCAAAGTGATCTTCAATTTCATGCTTGATTTCTTACAACAAGATGTTCTTAATTTTACGCCTTATGTTCATTCTTTCTTCTGATTTAACAACAACTTACATAATTTCATTATTTCTGATAATCTTGACGGCAACGTCCTGATTCCCTCTAGCTTGATCTCTGGCCCTGATAACGTTACTGAACACGCCCTGTCCAGTATACCCATAAACCAAATATCTACTGTCCAAAATTTCACTAATTCTAACCCTGTAGTACCCTTCCGCGTCATCCCAATTGTCTGTAAGTGCAGGATTATCTGCACCGGAACCTTTTGTAGTGATAGTATTTGGTGACTAAAAAAAAAGACTCTAAATACATATATTCTGCACCTAAAAGATCACTTACCGAATTCATTTTGAAGATATCCTGTTCGGCAAACATGTCCCAATCCGCAGTAGGTTTAAGTTTATTATCCTTATCGTCCTTTTTATCACCGGAATTAACGATGGTTTTCATGTTGGGCAAAGGAGGAGGTGTAAAAGATTCCTCATCTTGCTTCTGTGGATCTTCTTTCCGTTCCGGTTTTTGAAGTTCCTCCTGTTTTTTAACATTCGCAGTAGATGTTTCAGCTTTGACAACATCGACAATTTTGGTAGTTTGCTCTTCAATGACTTGTACTTCCGGTGATTGCGATTGACTCGATGGTGAAGACGGTTCATTGGAATTTTGCACGTTTGCACCGAGACGCTGTTGAAAATTTGTTATAAAATTGCATTAAAAAAGGATTTAAAATATAATACAGGGCGAATCTGTTACTAAGAGGACGTCATGTCATCTATAAAAAGTGAGAATTTCATTTAAAAGGGTAGTCCGAACGGGTTTGAACGTGTTACCCGCTTAGATGTCGCTACCAGTATCGTTTACGAATTATTTAATTTGGCCACGTCTCAAGAGGTTTGCCGTCTAAACATTTCTTTAAATTATGTACTCGAAATTATCTATTTGGATTGATTGTTGTCATATCTATAGAACGTCCAAGACGAGCGCAGGCTCAAAAATATGATGATCGAAAAGAATATAAAAAACGGAAAAATAATAAAATAATCGAATCGTAGCGCATGGATTATTTTTTTATAAAAGTATTAATAATAATTATACAATTGTGTATATGGTTTTTTACATATCTAAAGAAATATCATCTAATCTGGCAATTGTGCTCTATTGGATCTCATCAGAAGAGTGCTAACATCACTAACTAAAAGAAGGCTGAGCATATGCTAATTTTTGCTCGGGAATTTAAAGATCACTAATTTCAGAAATTTTGACGCAACAACCTATTTCGCAATTTTTTGGAAAAATATAAATCACAAAAAGGTAGTTTTGTTCATTTTTGAAAGTTAAGAAGTGTACGCATGTCGATAAACATATTATTTACTCAAATTTGAAGAATTAAATAGTGAAAATTGTGCTCAAAAATCGGTCATTTTACGCTTACGTCTCAAATTAAAAAACAAAACCAAAATAGTACATCGACACGTATTTAACGTTAATCTATAAGTCCTGAAAATTTCAACGAATTTTCTCAAAAATTGCGAAATACTATACCCATGTTTTGACACGCTTTTGAAGCGTTAGGTCTTCCCTCTTAACAGAACCTCTTATTGAAAATTAGAAAAAAATATCAAATCGTAGTTTGTGTCATTTATTAGTTGTCACACTTTATCCAATGGAAGGAAAATGCCAACTGTTATTTATAAAAATTAAGAATGCATGAATGTTAAAAAAACTACTTTTTATGACATTGTATTTAAGTAATTACTGCTTTAAAACATAATACCTCTTCATAAATTCACCCTGTACTCATATTAAAATAAATCCATTACCTTCAATAATTCTTCCCTCTGTTTCCTCCTCTTTTCAATTATCGCCTCTTCATCTTCTTCATTAATATCAATATCCACCTCGACATCGCTACTGTCACTGCTCACTTGCCTCTTCTGCCCCTCGCTTAACGAATCTTTGAATCTATCTTGTTTTTCTCGTTTGGATGTGACCTTTGACCGCCGGCTTTTGCTATCGAAATTGTACCTGTCTCTGTGGCCGTAATTTCGAGTCTCCCTTGAACGGTTTTCCCTGGATCTATCACGTGAGCGATGCCGATAAGTCTCGAAGTGCCGAGAGGTCTCTTGGTACCTCGAATGCACATGGCGGTCTTTAGTGTCCCTTTGGTGACGATTCCTATGGCGATCAGCTTCTTGTTTGTGTCTGGAAATTATTTAAATTTAAATAATTTAATAAATATGCTGATTTAAAAATTAGCTTATGCATTGGCATTGAAAGATTAACCTGGCATTGGGTAGATGGAATTTGACACTTTTGTTTACTAGTTTAGCGGCGCGAATGTTAAAGTTATGAAATCTGCCACCAGAATATTCTCAAGTTGAGAGACAATAGACATGAATAGTTTGAATTGATTAGTTCTTCATGGTGCTTGAGTTTGTTTAAAAGTTGCTTTACAACTCCTGTACTAATTTTTGTAAGATGAAAATGACTTTTCTAGTGATGATGAGATTGAAAGCCCATCATTTAAACAGAAATGTTTGAACCATTCAGAATCTGAATAAGATAAGTCTGATGTAAGTACATGCATTTACATTATTAGCAAATTTTTGCGTTTGTTTAAATCATGTACATTTTCTCTTCCTCTAAATGACCTAACCAATATTATAGGACGTTTTAATTAGTTTTCTTGTATTACATAATTTAAAAAAATCAATTTTGTATTTTTTTTCTCAAAAACTTCATGGTTTTGACAGATTCCACATTCCCACTGGTGTTATTTTTTTTCTTATACTCACTGCCGGGTTTATTATCGTCATCTCTAGTAATTTTAAACAAGTTTAGGGCCATATACAGGTAATCTCATGCCAAAAACAACTATAATTAAAATAAAAAGATACTCTATATAAAAAAATTGAAATAAAAATCGGTCACCTGTCCTTTTTTTCCTGTTCCCGACGCAAATTTTCCCTACTATTTTTTTTCCTAATATCTTCTTTACTCTTAACTTCAACCTTCCGTTCGCTACTTCTGGACTTCTTATTTGGAACAACCACTTCCTGTTCATGTTCATCAGAATCGTCTAATAAAATAACTTCATCTTCAATTTTGTCTTCCTTGGGTGTCTCGTTAATCTCAAGAGGGGAAGTAAGGCCCCCGGCTTTGGCGAGTTGCGCTTGTAACAGTTCTTTTTGTTTCATGAGTTCTTCGAGATCCATATCAGCTTCAATTACATTCATGTCAATGTCAACACTATCACAATCGGCCTCTGGAACATCTTCACTTTCTGATGAAACTACTTCTATTTCCTTGTCTACCTCTATTTCCTTGTTGTCTGTTAAATTTTCGATTATGTCTTTAACGACCGGTAAGCCGCCATTAAAGACTCCGTTATTTTCACTGACTGGGGTGTACCTTCCATTTTGATCTGAAGGTATATCTTGTTCTTTCTTATGTTTCTTATGCTTTTTATGTTTCTTGATTTTATCTTTTTCTGTTTTTTCGGAGGTGTGCTTCTTGTGTTTATGTTTGTGTTCTTTTCTGTGTTTCCTTTTTGTTGAACCATCAGAAGATGCGTTTGACCTAAAACAGGACATTCAATCTAAAAATTGTCTCATTATATTTTGTTTATTACTTACGTTATGTCCATTGTGTTGATTTATAAAATATTATTCTTATATTTGTACAATAAATGTTCTAAACTAGATAAAATAATAACCTACGGTCTAAGCCCTCATTACGACGTCATTCATCGATATTTTTTGACATTTGATGTTTCCGTTGCAACTTTTACTTGTCAATTCGACCTGCGTTCCGAAAGTACCCACGCGAACTCAAATTAATCATAAAAAAATGGCAAGCACGCTCTATAGGCAACACATCTTACAACTTTAAAAAGAAATAAAAATATTTTAATCCCGTTTATTTTTAATCGTATTCCCCCTACTAAAATTGAATCTTGTTAAATATTTATATTAACTGCAATATCAACTAAAAAGCCTGTAACTATACTTTCGTTTAGATTAATTTGAGTTTTATAGATAAATATGGTGAGTTTCAAAATAAACAGTAAAAATTGCGACTAAATATATTTTAATAGTAAGCAAAATGGGTTGTCTATATTAAAATGCAGAATTTTTTAAATAAAGAGGGCGCAATTTATTCGCGCGGTTTTGTTATATTTTAAAAAAATGGCATAATTTTTTTATATTACGCATGAAGTCAAGTAATGTCACTTAATTGCCAGTTTTTTTATCTATTATATTAGTAAAAATTCCAGTGTTTAAGTACAATGGCTAATTACATATATAAAAGTAAGTTATAATAAAAGATAATCTTAATAAAAACGTGCTATTTTTTTGATTCTAACGTTCACAATTTTTTCAGAACTGCAAGATGATAAACCCAAGCTTATATCGATATTTGAGGTAAGCAATTAATTTATTTTGTTAAAAATTAGTCACGGTAATCATTATTCGATTTTTACTTAAAAATGAAACATTTAAACCATCTAAGGAGAAAATTGATAAAATTATTTAGACTACATACATATTAGAAATTAAATTGTCACAATTACTGTTGAAATATTTTCTTTTACTTTATTGTACAGCAAAATATATTTCTAAAATCTACGATTGTTCTATATTACAAAAAAAACTGTGATATGATTTGTTGTGTGCATGGGGGAATTATTTTTGCAGCAGAAATTAATTTAAGGGCAGTATAAATGGTAGATCTAGAAGTAACATAACAAAACGTTGATACGTTTCTCATAATTTAATTATTGTAAAAAATGTGCTATTACAAAAACGTACAAGAAACTTTTCAAATTCTAAAATATTTTAAGTTTTAAATTAATACTTTTATGACAACATAAATAGTTTAATGGAGTTTTGTAAGAAATGATTTTAAAAAGCAAATTAGGAATTTTTAAAAAATTGGAAAACCGGGAATTTTATTAAAAATATGGATTTTTGTAATCATGTGATTTTAATAAAAATCTGAGATTTTTGGAAAAATTGACTTTTCGTAATAATTTGAGATTTTAATAGAAATATCAAAAGATACAGGATTTTTGTATATAAAATAAATAAGTTTAAAAAATTATTATATAGAATCTAATTTAGTAACAATTGAAATTTTTAAATCAAAACACGAAAATTTAGAAGCAAAATTTGATGTTTTTAATATTTCTGTTTTAAAATCAAATTCAATAAAAAAATTAAGATTTTGAAGAAAAACGCTAATCTTTCAAAACCTCTGATTTCTCGACTCAAAAACAAGATCTTGGAAATATAACGAATTTTAATAATTGTGCTTCAAAATCGAGATTTTTTGAAAAATGAACTTTAAAATCGAGATTTTCAACCAAACCAAAAGTATTTAACGTCGAAATATCATCATAAAGATCGACTCAGGTAAGAACCTTGTAGAACATCCAATGAAATTAAAATTCATAGCCTTGAATATTATGTCATATCAGGAAGAATGATGAGGCTACACATCTATTAACATTAATAATAAATATATGTTCATATACAGGATGTCCCAGAATCAATATAATAACTGAATTTTAGGAAAAAAAATTGTAATAACCTATTCTTTAAGTTAAACAGTGAACTCACAGGGTATTACAATTTATTAAATTTCTTTTGTGTAGCTCTTACATTATAGTGGGTGTTATTACAAATAATAACATTTTTCTTGTGTAGTAATTTTCGTTAAAAAAAATTTAATATCCTTTATATTTTGAGTCTAACAATATTTTATTAAACTAATGCAATTTTACATACCTACCATATAAAAACCAAATCTTTTTAAAAAAAATTTCATTATATCTTATTATAAGATAAATATTATCACAGTGTACGTTTCCTAAACCGAAACCGAAACCGAAACCTGCTCCTAGTAAATACGTGTTAAATTCTAATTAAAAAAAATTAGGTAAAATAATATTGTATGTGCGATTAAGCAGTGGCTGCCGGACCCACTTTCCTGCAGTAGAACCTTAGAATCGAGCAGGAGTGGACGCAGCAGGAGTTGGTTCTCGTAAAATTTGAAATTCATCTTCTATTACCGAATCGATATTTTTAAATTTCCTGCTGTTGAAATATCACCGTCGCTGTGAGTATTTAATTTTTATTTGGTATTAGATCATCGGTATTTGCGAAACATTTTAGCTTTTATCTTCAATGTCAATCGTGTGTTTATTTTTATCGAAATGTTTTGAAATTTAAATTCGGGATTTTCGTTCGAATTTAATTTTTAAATCGATTTTGGGTGTTAATTAATAATAGATATTGATGTGACATTCGGATTTTGATCAAACAAAGGGTGGTTTTAATATATTTTAAGAGGTCCAGTTAATCGATATTTCTTGCGATATATTGCGCATGAGGGACAAACAGGAAGTGGAGGAATTTCTGGAACAAAGTGATTTTCTCGCACCTTCAAAAATATAAATAGAACGCCACAAAAATTTGGGACTATTTTATTCCTTTTTTAAGACTTAAATTAGTTTGTAAGTTTTTTGTTGTTATGCGTATTTTAATACTGTTTATTTTTTGGCATTGATATTCATTACTACATTCCTAAATATAGATTGCGTGATGAGGGATAAAATAATTAATTTTCAGGGGCGGAAATCGGTTTAATTTTAGAAACAGATTAAGTTGTAAAAAATTGGACTATTAAATTTTATTTCGGGGGACACAAATTATTTAATTAATTATTAAAGCGAAACTATTCTAATGTTGCTATAAAAAAACGAAAATCTGGTTTAATTTTTTGTTAAAAATATTGGAATATTGACCCATGTAGAAGCAGATTAAGTTGTAAAAAAAAATTGAACCATTTTATTTAATTGATTATTAAAGCCAAACTATTTTAATGTTGCTATAAAAAAACGAAAATCTGGTTTAATTTTTTGTTAAAAAAATTACAAAAATTAGAATGGTCTTATATTGAGTTATAAAAAAATTATATTAAATTTTTTTTGGTGAAAATTTTAGTTGAAAACAGTATGATTTATTATTAATATTTAATGCAAAAATTCAAATATTTAATAAACATATTTTTTAATACTAAATTCGAAATACTTAAAATTTTGCGGTAGTTATTTATACATTTTTACTAAAAAATCCACACATATTTTAGGTAGAAAAATAAATGCACACTGTTCTTTTTATTTATAATATAAATATTTTTATTAATAGCGGTATATAATTAAAAAATATTAATGGTTTACTTACCTAAAGGCAAACAACTCGAGATAACATAAAATGAGATAACATGTTATCTCCTTAGAAACAAAAATTATAATAATTAATAAATATTAACACATATACTCGTATTTGGTAAAAATATTAACACCTCCGTTAAAATGGGTCGCAATAACAATATATCTTGTCGATCATATTCATAAAAAAACATTTCTAATACAAATGAAAAGGGTTATAAATATCAAAAACATATACAGAGTGTACCACTGAAAACTGTTAAAATTCATACCCAGATATCCAACCCCTTGGAGCCCCTTAGAAACCCTTAAGCCCTGCTATTTCTATCTCTGCCTATTTATTTGTTTATTTAAGGTGTCTGATTTCTTCTTTAAAATCTCTTTATTCTGTTCTTAACTTTCTGATGTCCGCTTGTAGTTTTTCACTTCTTTTGTATATTCCTCTTGCTCATCTTTGAGTTTTCTTTCCTCTAGCTTCTCTATACATTTTTTTGATATCTTAGTATCACTCTTATCTATTTTTGACCCTTGGACTACATTTTTTGCTCCTTTTTTTCGCTTTGCAACTTTCCTATTCGAATCTGCAATTTCCTTTTTAAGCATTGCTATTTCTATCTTCGCCTATTTATTTCTCTCTTAAAGGCGTTTCATTTGTTTCATCATTTTCTTCATTTGTTCCACTATCCATTAGTTTGCAACAAGTTTTTTTCCTGCAGTAACCTTACTGTCTTTTTAGATTAAGATGGTCTGAACCTAATCTCTCAAAAGATTCTACTAATCATGATTTTTTCATCATTTTTTTAGAAAATGTCTGTGGAAACAGAAACCAATAACTTAGAGAAGTTGAAAATCAACGATACTCCCGGAAAGGGGGACGGGACCCCTTCTGCCCCTTCACCGGGGCCCCCAACCGAAGGGGTCAGTTTGGAAGCGAATTTTAAAAATTTTGCTAAATTTGGTGACCCCAAGTCGGATGGTAAACAAATTACGTTGTCGAATAGCGACAAATGGATGAAGCAAGCGAAGATTATTGATGGGAAAAAAATCACCACTACTGATACAGGTGAGAAATGAGTTTTTAAGTGTAGGATTTTAATAATAATAATAATAATAATAGTAATTCGTCCTAGAATTGTCTTTCAGTAAATTGTTAATAAAGAATGTGGGTCCCGATACTGATCCCTGAGAAACTCCATTTTCAATATTTTAGTTAAATGTTTTGAGACAATTTACTTGTAATTTGTATAATAAGTAAATATTTTTCAGGCATTTATTTCAAAAAATTAAAATCGCAAAAGGTGACGATCTCACAGTACAAGACTTTTTTGGAAGATTTGAGCAAAGCTAAAAAAGTCGAAGTCCATGATATTATTAAGAAATTATCATCATGTGGCGCTCCTGGTCTTCACGGTGTCGGGGTAAGTTGTAAAAATAAAATAAGTGGAAAATATTAAACGGTTGCACCCCTTTTTATACAGGGTGTGGCATTAAACATAATAGACATGAAGTATGATAAATCGTTGAAATTAGCTTGGCAAGAGGTTTATAAAAATATAAAAATGTAAAAATATACGGGGTGTTCCATTTAAAAAAACAACATTTTTGTCTGGCACTGCGTTCCTGAACTGACTAATTTTAAAATGTGAATCTCAAGACTGCCTACACTTTTTGTAAAAACTTTTTTTTCGTAACTTCAATAATAGCGGACTAATCGACGCACTAATGCCTCACCCTGTATATGAGAGGGGTTGTTTAATCAATGTATTTTTATTTATATAATTATTTTATGACTTCTGTTTAATCTCTAATTATAACTTGTAATAGCGGCTCCATTTACTTTATAACATTCTATAACGAAAAACTATTCATTAATTGAACCCGATCTTATTTCAAAAAAAATTTTAAAGGGAAAATCTAGGAAAACTTTAGAACAGTTAAATTTTCCGGAAAATTATTTTACTTACTGAATAACGAAAGGCAGTTTTGAATTTGGAGAGACAAAATACATACGAAAAACTAAATTTCCACGTGTTTTTATTACAATTCAATTTTAATTAATTTTCGAGCCAAAACCCGAAAATTTTTAAAAATTTTAAGACAATCTTCTTTAAAAAATCGTTACTAAAAAACTATAAAAGGTATTGAGTTCGAACAAAAATTAATCAAAAGACAAAAGACGACGCTTATTAGAAAACAATATTTCATTGATTCAATTCTTAATTTGTAAAAGTTAATTCGTAAAAATTTTTTTTTCGACAATCATTTAGAAAACCCCTACGTCTTGTAAAGCATAAAACCAGGAATATTTTGGAAAAATTACTCTTCTCTGAAAATTATTCTACTTAATGAAAAACAAAATCCAGTTTCAAACTTAGGAGGGCAAAATACATGGGGAAATTCCATTTTCTGCAAGAATTTAAAGAAGCACAAAGTAATTAGTTGAGAGATAATAATTTTTTAATAATAAATGGCAAATTTATAACATTTTTAAAACTTTATACCATCCAACAACTATTATACAAATACAAATTCTTTTCCAATTTAGAAAAAAAAAATAATCCCAAAAATAAAACATTTCATTCATTAATAAAAACTAAAAGTGGATTGTAATTATACACTTTGTATAGAGTCTTTTTTTATTATTTACATGAATATCAATTTATTTCTTGGATTTTTATTTTTATGAGCTATTTTTTGAGATTTTGCAATTTAGAATGGAAATACTATAACTAATGTCGACTAAACAGCATAAACATAATTATTTAAGGCATCTTTTTTTTTTTTTTCAGTCTGTTAAAGCCACAGATACCGTAAACAGACTTACAGACGCGTCCAAATATACAGGGACGCACAAACAAAGATTCGACGAATCCGGCAAAGGAAAGGGAATTGCAGGACGAAAGGACATCGTGGATACATCAGGATACGTCTCAGGATACCATAATAGGGACTCCTTTGACGGCAAATAAATTGATATTGTTTTACACCTAAGCGTACAAATACTCTCTTACGTGTCGGTTAGTTTTAGGGAAAATAATATAAGGAAATGTATTTTCTTATGAAAATTTGTTGCAGCACCCGGTTGTCGAGTATTTTCCTTAGGATTGACATCAAAATTATTTTGTAAATATTTATATAAATATATATATATATATATATCTTCCGAAAATATATTAAGTTATATTGTGAAACAATTTTAAAATATTTTTCAGGATTAAAGCAATAAAAATTTGAAAAATTACTTTGTTCGTTTATTTCAAGTAAATATTGTATCTTATTTTGGTTCACTTTTATAATTATTATTGTATATATTTTTATCAAATATATTATACAGGATGGTTGAAAATTGTCGGGCAATACTTATAGGGGCGATAGTTCACCTAAAAATAAAGGTACCTTTTTATATACACTTTTTTCGAAAGATCGATAATAAGGGAGATACAGGCCTCTAAAATTATATAAAAAAAATGATTTTTTGAATATCTCACATAAAGACTTAGAAAAAAGTTTCAAATTCTAGACACAGAAGTTTTGCATAAAGATATTTAATTTTATGCTATTAGCTATTTCATCCCTTCTGATTAAGTAGTTTTTGGGTAAATATTAAAATTAAAAAAATTCGCTAATTAAGATTCCCTGATCTTTTTTACTTAAAAGTGGTCTTGATAAGTTTCCATAAATAGCACCGTTTTCGTGTAATTTAAACATAAAAATAAAAGTGCAATTTACAAATAACAAAAAAGTGTCTAATAATAAAACAAGTAGGCTTTGAAACCGACAATAATAGATATTCGATTGTTTGTCCATTGAATTTCCTTGAAATCTTTTAATTTAATTGTTTAAAAACGATCAATTTTGGGATAATACATCAAGAGTAACATTTCCAAGAAAAAACTTCAGGTTTTAAATACATAAATAGCATTCAAGCTCTACTTGATGCATTAGCTTTTAATTATTGTCGATTTCAAAGCCTACTTGCCTTATTAGACTCTTTTTTGTTATTTGCAAATTGCATCTACTTTTAAGTATAAATTACTCGAAAACGGTGCTATTTATGGAAACTTGTCGACTACTTTTTGCATAAAAAAGGCCAGAGAATTGTAGTTACTAAAATTTTTTTTTAATGCTTACGTATTTTAAAAAATGTGACGTAACCAGAGGTATTTACTGCCAAAAACTACTCCTCAACCATAAGAGATGAAATGAGTAACAACATAAAATTTAGTTTCTTTATGTAAAGCTTCTATTTTATTAATACAATTTTAGAGGCCTGTATCTTTCTCATTATTAAGCTTTCGAAAAAAAGTCCATTGCCCAACAATTTTGGACCACCTTGTATATAATATGATTAACTCTTACCATTTGACGTTAGAAAAGATCTTTTACCCTTAAAACGCACTTTTTCTGATTTCCAGGTAGCAATTTAACTTTAACTATCTCTTTGATCTTTTTTTTATTACACCTCTGTATATAAACTCTAACAAAAACAAACCATATGGCACAAAAGATAATTAAACTGCTCATACTGATAATCCCCGTAATTAATTCCAATAACAGCGTAATGTTATTGCCATATGGGCTACAGGTAGATTAATATTTTTATCTTCGAGTGTTAAAATCAGAAGGCAAATAGAGATATCCCTAATCCCGTATATTATATATAGGACTCCCGCGGCAAGAACGGGAAAACATCGGAAAAAATCGCGAGAAAAGCATGGACCAAAAACCAGTGAAAAAAAGTAACAAAAGAGTGTATAAAATTAAACTAAGACGATCTAAAGCCAATGCGAGGGAGAGAAATAGAATGCATGGGCTTAATGCGGCCCTGGACAGATTGAGAAGGTAAGAAAAATATAATTTTCTACTTTTTACGTATAAAAAAAACCGACAGCACTTTTCTTAAGGCTTTGGGTTTCTAACCGATTATTTTCTTATGGTACTAAAGCACTAAAAATACAGGGTGGATCAAAAAATTAGTAAAACAAAAAAACCAAAAACATCATGAAAGACTAAAAACAAGATGTAAAAATTTAACATCCCTCAATTTTTTGGATTTTGGAAGTTTTTTTTACCCCATCTATAAGATTTTTTATTTCAAATCGAGATATATTAAAATTTGTCTCTTTAAAGTCGAGATTAATTAAAATTTCGATATCAAAGTTGAGATTTGGGGCTTTTTGTTCTGTTAAGTCATAAACTTTAACTTTAAATTCGAGATACATCAAAATATCGACTTCAAAAAGTGGAAAAGTCGAGATTTTGAAGTAGAACGCGAGGTTTTTGGTTTTAAATTGAAATTTATTAAAACTTTTCTCTTTAAAATTAAGATTAATTAAAATCTGGACTGCAAAGTAGAGATGTTGAAGAAAAATGTTGTTACATTTAAATCGGGAATCATTGGAATATCGTATTTAATCAAGAACATTAAAAATTATTTTTTTTTTAAGATTTTGGCTCTAAAAATCGATATTCATTAAAATATGTAGCTTAAAGTCGGATTTAAAGTAAAGCAGAAAATGTTTTCAAATATTTTTGCGAGATTCATTAAAAAAGCTCAACTTTAAAATCAAATTTAATCGAAATTTCGACTTCATGATCGAGATCTTAAAGAAAAAAATTAATGTTTTAGCTTTCAAATCGAGACTTATTCAAATCCTGGACTTAAAAATAGAAATTTTCAAGAAAATATTTTTTAATATTATTGATTTAAAGTGAGATTTCTTAAGATTTCAAATTTAAAATCGAGAGCTAGTCAAATATTAACTTCAAAAAGTCGAGATATATGATGTAAAAGAGGATTTTTTTAAGAATTCAACTTTAAAATCAAGATTTTGGAACAAAACAGGAGTTGGAACAAAACAGGAGAATATAGAGTCGAGATTCGAGATTTAGAAGCAAAAATCTTCTATAATTTTTTAGGGTCACCCAGTTCTAGAATGATACGTTCCACTCAAGCGATAAGTGTACCATATATGAAAAAAATTGGTTAGTGACCCAAAACCCATAAGAAAAATTCCATGTCCTTTTATACTTCTTAAAAAAAAGTTACTGTTTTTTCAGTCACGTGCCCATTCACATTACTCACTCAGACAGCACGTCAATGCCTCAGAAATTATCTAAAATCGAGACGCTTAGACTGGCCAGAAACTATATTTTGGCACTCACTCAAACGCTTCAAGAGGAACAACCCATGGAAATGATGAGATTTATTAAAATTTTGAGTTCCGAAATGAGCCAAACTACAACGAATTTATTATCCACTGCTTTTTTAACCAGGCAGTCTTCTATATCGTTTAACGAGTTTAGATATGGTCTAAATTATCAAGATTATCATCAAACTAAGTCGTATGGAGATTCCTATGGCGGTTATTGGGAGAGTTGTGGAACTTATAAACATGATAGTAGTCAAAATTGTGCATTTTGGAACTCTTGTAACAATAACAATGGTTACATTACTAATTATGATTATAATCGTTTTTATCATCAGAATAAATCTAATTTTTATCTTTCTCATTAATCCTAATGCATTTATTACTCCTAAAAGCCTTTGTTTATAAATTAGATGTTATACATACAGAGTGCCACATCGAGGGCCCATTAACCATTTCTAATAAATTAATGCTAACTGAAATTTTATAATTCATTTATAGAGATTTGTTAATTCGTTATTTTAAATAATACTCGAGAATGCGTAACTTTAGGTATAGGAAATGCTACTACAGATCGAAGAGAATAAAATAAGTATATCTTACAAGGTGATCAAACATAGGGAGTTAGTTCTGTTTGAGATTATCAACTTTCATCAAATGAAGTTTATATAAGTAAAGTTTGATCGTAATTATATGAAGCGCTTCATCCAAGGGGATTATTCCCATCTAATTAAGATAGGCAACAACCATAACCCTGAAATTTTTCGGATGACAAATTGGCTAGCCCGTCCCTGGTCTTTAAACTGAGTCGGAGAAATCTTCTTTCTATTTCGTATTTTGTGGCCATGAGCAGAATAAGTTGTACTACGCCTTCTTTTGGATAAAATGCTTCATATAATACTAAACTTACACTTCTTTTAACAAATTATCTTATATATTATCTTTACAAAATGCTAACTTGTATGAACAGTTTTATATTTGTATAAACAGACATAAAAAAAACTATGTAACTAGAATTCGACCAAGTAAGAGCCACTTCATTTTAAATAAACAAACAATCTTAACCTCAAATATTTAAAAATGTTAGATTAACTCTAAATATTTGAATTTTTATTTCAAAATGAGTATCCAGTTAAAGTTATTAGATCATTTTAGGTTATCAAATCACTTAGGAACAAATTTTGCCTGTAGTATATCCGAAGACGAGCGGTTTTTCATAATAAACGACGTCGGCATATACATTTTAGCATTAACAGGTTGCGTTTCAAACGAATTACCTAAATTTTTATGCTCAAAATATTTTATACACCTGACAAATTTTACTCCTTGTGGTAATGTCGATTTGGATATTAATAATTTTCATAACGATTTAGCTAAAGAGGATGTTTATGATTTAGTTATGAAATTAGAATATTCCGCTAATCTTAAACAAACAAAACCTATAGAACCTGTTGCTGTATACGCAGAATGGTCCCCTAAAGGTTTAGCTGAAGGACACGAATGTTTTCTAGCTGCTTTAACGAATATGTATAGCTTGGAAGTTTATATGAGATATTTAACCGAAACTGGGGAAGTACAATATTCAATTGTAACAAATATCACTACAGCTGTTATAGAAATCGAAAAACAAAAATGGAGCAACGCTAATAGATTTGGAATTCTTTTGAAATTGGAAGAATATAAGAAAAGAATTAATAGCGTCTCACCATCAGGTTTGTGTAATACAGAGTGTAACAAAAAGATACACTAATTATAATGAAATTTAGAACACCACTAGAATCCTATATCAATTTATATCTTAATATTTATTTCTTAAAGGCTTAATTTAATAACAAAGACCACAGGTCATAATTAAATCTTTTATTAGACCATAATAACGGACATTTATTATTAAATTGAAAGCGATTTATTTATTGTTTAAAATAGACGCACAGAAATAGAATAAAGCAATTGTGTTTATTTCTTTTTTTAATAATATCTCTTGAAACGGGACCCTGCATATAAGAAAGTTAGAAAAATATACTGCATACCCTATATCAATTTACTTTTAAAATAAACATTTACAATTACTTACATTTTAGCATTTACTTGGAGTCATTTATTTAAAAATAACGCATCTGCAATATTTTGTGCACATATAAATGGCGACATTAGTGTTTGGAGATTGAGTGCAACATCTTTTAAATCTAATTCTAGACCACCTACATTTTTAGGCAGGTATCACACTGGATTAAAAAGAATAACAACCCTCTATTGGCACAAAAATAGTGAATATGGTTTGTATTCAAAATTATTGTATGTGGAATATTTTAAAAAAATCATATATTTTTAAATAATGAATTTATTCTATATATTTGCTAGCAAAATTAGTTTTGAAATGAGAATAATTAAATATTCTCCTGAAATTGCCAAATTCATTTAAATAAAAATATTTTTTAATTAGTGTTAGTATGTTCAGTGAACCATTAAATAACATTTCTTATCAATTTTAATGGTAAAAATATAGTGAAAAACATTTTCTTTAAATGATATTTACATGATAATTCAATGATGTGTTTTATGTAATATCTTAAACAATTATAGGCGGAGCACTATTTTTTGCTGATATAGATGGTAATCTCAATGTGCTTCATATAATGGATTTAAATCAAAATACTGTACTTTTTGACAGAGAGGAAGCGCTCTTAAATGAAGCTGATAAAATTAAAATCGATAAAATTAGTGTTATGACTGTGGACAGTTACACTTTTATACTTATTATGAAACAAAGAGTTTTAATTATTTTTGGAGTAAATAAAGCTGGAGAAATATTTGACAAGACTATAGAATTTATTCAAGAATATTATATTACAGGTAAGAATTACCTTTAATTAAGGTTTATATGAAAAGTACCATTTAGCTAAAGTTAGCTAAATATGTAGGGTCAATTTTTAAAGATCCCTGAAACTCAACAATGCTGATGCTCTTTTTAGTTAAAAACTCAAAATTCGTATTTATATTTTATTTAATTCTTAATATGTTTTAGGTGTTCATCATTTTAATAATAAGATATTATTACTATCCCTTCCAGGCATACTAACAGAGTTATCTTTAGAAATTAAAAATAATAAATTATGTTTGGAAAAGCATATAATTTCTTTAAAAAACGACTTAGCAGAATATAGAACTCATGGTTTTATTTTATCTAAAAATATGGTTTTATGCTGTATTTTGGCATACCCTTGGGATTTACAAAGTTTTTCTAAGATAAGAACTTATGTTAACGTATTTGTATATCAAAATACCCTTGTAAAACCTTTTGATATACTATGGAAAAATAAAACAGACAGTATTGAAAATTTTTGGGACTGCTTTGAAGCTCTCAGGTAAAGTAAAAAGGTTTTTTAATTCTATATTTAGTGAGATAACAAAGGTTTTAAAAACTTTTTGTTAATTGGTATTTTTTTTATTTTAGAATAATTTGCTTAAAGGAAAAACGATTTCCTTGGCTGGGCATACCTGCAAACTTAAATTACGACACTCTTTCTATAACAAAAATCAGAACCTTAAGACTGGTAGCCAAAATTTCCGAAACTGTGTTTAAAATAATACCGTCGATCAAAGAATACCACATTAAACCGTTCATTCTGATTCATTATCTATTAGAGATAAAATTAGTGGTAGAAAGAATTACAATTTTATTAAAACAAATGAGAAAAAAACCACTTACATTATTCCAAATGCGTAGTTTGTTTATCCAAAATATTTTCTTAAAAGAAATGGTAGCAAATAATATCCTTCCTAAGGCTAATGTTGGAAAATCGTTTATTGAAAGTGTTAAATTGGTAATGCAAGTTACCAACGAGTTGGAGTATCCAGAACCATTGATTTGTGCATGGTGTGGGGATAATATCCTTTAATTAAAGCAAAAAATACTAAGAAGATTATCTGTGAAAAAAAATCAGATAAAATCTAAAGAAATTTAATAAAACCTGAAGAATTCTTTTAAAATCTGAAAAAAATTTGGTAAAATATCACGAGATTTATTGAAATCTATAGAAATGATTTAAAAATAATTTTCTTAAAATTAATGCTCAAAAAATATCATCCAAGAGCAAATTAAGCGTATTTAAGGCATTTTGTAAAAAATACTTTGAGTTCATAAATTTACAGAGAAAAAAAGTTATAACAAGAACTACTATTATTTACTGCTCATTATTATTACTTACTTTTGGCATTTCAAAAAACCTATGGAAGTTTTATAAATCCGACTATATTAAGTGTTCAAAGATTTGATGTACATTTTGAAGTGGAAAAGCTTTATCATTAAAGCTGATACTGTTTCTTAACTTTCTTTTTTGTAACTGAAGTTTGTGGTGGGTATTTTCCCTTATTTTGCGTACAGATTTTTAGTCCAACGTGCATTCCACCTCACGTAGATAGTCGTTGTTGTATTTCTATGATGCCGATTTTTCTTGTGCCGGATTACAAGTGTCCCTATTGCAAATCATTGGCGCATAGAGCGGTTGAAGAAGAAAATTTTCCAATAGTTTGTCCCTATTGCGACAAAATCATGGATAGAATTTATATAAACGATCCGGAGCTGAGGGAGAATTGTGAAAAATTCCAAATGGATTTACTGACATTAAAACATTCCGATTGTTTTGAGGTAATAACAGTTTTTATACAAATACCATTTTTTTAATTGTAAACAATTTTAGGATTGCTTGAAAGAGAGCATAGAATATGAACAAATTGAAGATAATGATGTTGAATATACAATATTTAGTGATAGTGATGATGAATCTAATGCGAATTTAAAATCGTTATATGAACAATTTTCAAACGCTGAAATAAGTGACGTGAAACAAGAATTTTTAGATGTAGATTTGTTAGCCCAATCTTCGATATCATGATAATTAATTTTTATAATAACAGTTTTGTTTTATTTATTTATTTCCTTTTAACCTACTGTAAAGTTTTTTATTTTAGCAAACCAGTAAACGTTTCCTGGTTCCCTGAATTTCTAAAAGGCCCCAATTTCTTCAACAATTTCAATAGAATAGTATAGAGTTTTCAGGCGGCGTATTCTTATTTTTTTTTAAATGCAATAAGTCGTGTGACACCCTAGTTGAAATCTTTTAAAACTATATTCAATGGTGCTTTGATTTTAAAGTTTTGTTACATGTTACATGTATTACTAAGTTCGGGTAAGCTCTGCTAAATTCTGAATAAAACTAGATTATATAGTATCGTTTATACTTCTTCTTGACTAAAAAAGGTAGTTTGAAGACCACTGTAAATGATGCCAACTTAATTGAAAGGTATTTTAATGCTCAATTCAGCTCTGGATTTCTTTTGAAGTCTAATTATATTATTCAAAACTAAGCCAACGTTGAATAGTGCAATAAAATATCTCAAACAATGTATCACATGAAGAATTTTCCATTAAAAAAGGTGGTAGTTTTATCTATTATATATGAGTCTTCTCCTTTAAGACTGAAAGTAGAATAAGACATTTTAACCATAATGTAGCAAAACTTCAAAATCAATGTATAAATAAAGCATTAAAGCAGATTCCAAACGAGTTATCACATGACCCACCTTTTCATTTAAAAAAATAGGGAAACATTGCCAACAGCCGTTTTTTGTATTAATTGTTTCTGAGGAGCTTGACTTATATCTTAAGGTATAACAGTGAAGATTTTTACAACTTACGAAATAAAACGTAACATTAATTTAGAGATATTTTATTATTTTTCTGTAAACTAGAAATTCAATAATACATATTCACAAAAAATATACGTTCGCTAAGTAAGTTTAATTGTTCATATAATACTCGGGAATGTTTATTAGTTCAAAATTCTCCAAATTCATTAGATTCTAATGAAGCATTTCCGGCAAATACTGACGACGTTTGATCCCGCCATCTGATCCTATTTATCCTGTTTTGCCGTCTGATATAATCCTCATATTCCCTAAATTCAACACGACACTCGTTATCTGGTTTCTCGAAGTACTGGCAATCTGACCAACACTCATACCACTCTCTTAAATCCATTTTAGGCGTATCGTAGCAATTTATATAACCACCCTGTAGCTCGGGTAATCTAAACACGTCCCTTGTTATCTTGGTGATATTATCAGCGTTATCACAGATCATTCTAGCAAGGGTGAAGAGTTTTATCTGAGCCACTTGGTTTGGTTTGAATACTGAGGGATTCTCGTAGTAAAACCGATCGCCGTCGCGAAGCCGCCTGAATTGTTCGATCAGAAGACACTGGAACAGAGGACCTACTTTACCTCCATCGATTTGGTCCTCCAATATACCACCTACGAACACGTCTATATTACCAGGATGGCCGTACAGTTGTTGCAATTTTCGTCTTACACTGGCATCGCTTATTTCATTCTTTAAATCTTCGAAACTATGCACAGGAGGCATTTTGCAAAACTCCCTGTACTGTAAGTAACCAGGCAAAGCATGATCACGCCCTCTGTGGATATTCATGGCAGCCAAATCTAGAGCGACGGCATGAGCAGTTTGGAAAAGAGTTTCAGTGAGTTCGTCGTTGAGATTTTCGTCCGATTTTTTAATTTTAGCTGCTACAGAAAACATTCCTCTTATGAGAGGGTCTATTCCACCTTCTTCCACGATCCGCCACGGAGAGAAAAAAGCCTTGGAAAGAGGTAAATGGCCTTCTCGAATGGGTTTGAAGTCCCCGTCTAATCTGTGCAGAACTGGATTGATTAAAGTATGGCCAAAACGTAGTGCTGCCGTAGCGAACGCATTCGAAATTCCAGGATTTAGATTTGGATCGTAACCTCTGTAAGGTCCCAGTTTTTCCATTCCTCTTTCTCCTACAATTATCGGTATCCATTGGGTGTAAGTCACATGTTGCATTGTAGCACCAACTATTTTTCTAGCCTCGTGGTAAAGCTTGTCTGTATCCCAATGAGGATTGAAAGTTTTCAGTTCTTTTGCTATTCTGTTGTGCTCTCGGAGCCACAACGTGTGCATAGCTATGAGTCCTACTTGCTCATTGGCACGAATATCTCCTGCTACGAAGCAATTTAAAGTACTTTCGGTCAGATTTCTTCTGCAATCTATCCCTTGATTTTCGGCGTATGGTAATAAGGCCTTCCTACCTAATTAAATAATAGAATTGGATCAATTAACGCACTACTGTAGTTTACTAGAAGTTCAGACTCTATAGCACATTACAATGACTGTCTAAACTTATAGGCAAGTATTGGTGGTTTACTTACCAGGAAATATTGGTCCTTCTCTCAACCGTCCCCAGTTAGCATTATAATCTCTCAGATTATGAGCCAGTTCTTCAGAAAATCCATAAACCTGTGAAGCATCTATATAAGAGGTCAACTGATTAATTTGCTCTCTAGGCTGTATGGCATCGAAGAACACCGAAGTCATACCGGATCCACAAATAGATGATGTTCTAAAAAAATCTATACATCTCCTGTTGGTTACCCTCGGATCATTAAGAGGTACGTCCATAGGGTAACAAGGAGCCGCGTATTCGCAGGATTTCTTGCAATCTATCCCGTCCCAACTTTCAGAGGCGACGGATGGAAGAGAATGGTCTAAATCGTGATCCAAAAACTGACCCCATTGCATCACCTAAACATTTAATAATATAAAAATAGACAAGCGTCCATCTTGTACTCTTTTGAAACAATATTAGACTGGCTGCAATTGCTTACCATGTGCGTTATTTCAGGATCTGGTGAAATCTTTTTTGTGCTAATCAGTGTTAGAGACACTAATCTGGAACTTGGTTTAGTGTACCCAAAGTATTTCTTGTCCTTGTTCCATCCGACAGGTTTTCCAAGTCCGTCTTCGTAAATTGGTTTCAAAATACGCCTGAAAGCAGTCAAAGACGCTCCCCAAGTCTGATGCTGCAAGTTATTGCAGGTACCATCAATGGATCGATATTTGGAATGGTAGCATGTGTTGGAGCAATTCCTCATCAGTCTATGTGAAGTGCAACCTCAGAAAGAAATTGTTTGAATATTAATTTAATTATCGAGCCTTTGGAATATGTCTTACCTGATAGTCTGGCAATAAGGTCCAAATGTTCTGGGGAAAGCAGTTCCTTGTAGTTAAAATCAGCTGTTGGATTCAAAGTTAGATTTCCTTTTTCTACGTACTTTCTAATGTTGGTTAGGGTTCTTTGGTATACTTCTGAAGCCCGAGCTAATTCTCTTGCAGGTGCATCTGGATATCTACAATACATATTGTTAGATACTTACAATTGAAGATAAATATGCTTTACCTTATGATTCTAAACAGCTCAGCAGGATTGTGTGTGCCTTTTTTATTGATTATATTATCTAAGGTTCTATTTATTGCACGGTCTATCTCTTCAGTAGCTTCAGCAAAAGCTAAATTGACGTACTGGTCTCCAATACCAATTCCTATTGGGTCAGCAGGTTTTTTCACAGTAACGTAACCAGCAGCAGTATCTCTACCATAGTCATTCAAAGCCGTACATTCGTACCTTCCTTGGTCTTCAGGTCCAACTTTGTAGATATACAAGTTACCGGTTAGAGATATCTTAAATCTTCCAGTTCGCTGCATGCTTGAGCCATCTTTCTGCCAACTAATACCTGGTTTGGGATCTCCAGTAGCTCTACAAGGTAATTCTATGGTACTCCCTAAGCAGAAACAAAAGTTAGACCAATGTATAAGATTATTTTAAAGTACTCACCAGCCAAAACTTCTATATTATTGGGTTTGTACACCAATTTCGCAGGTTTGTAAGAAGTGTTCTGTACAGAAACTAAGCTGCTTACTTCACGCAATCCCACTTCGTTCCTAGCTTCACAAATATAAGTGCCTGCCTCGGTTTCTTGGATATTATTTATTTCTAGTATGGTTCTATCTTGGCTCAATTGGATTCTGCCGTCTGCATCATTAGGGAGGACTTCCAGGTCGTCTTTGAACCAAATAATTTCTGGAGGCGGAGCACCCGAAGCTACGCATTCTAGCTTTACATTGTTGCCGAGTTTTGTAACGATATTTTCGGGTTGAACGGTGAAGATAGGAGCAACTTTTATAAGAAGTTCTGCTACAGCTTCTATTTGTTCTTCATTATTGCTAGCTTCACATTGGTAGTTACCCTCATCGCTGTTTTCTATGTTTCTAATTAGTAATGATCCTTCAGGAAGATAGGAATATTTGTAAGAAGGATATAGTCTTACACCATTCTTCACCCATTTGATGATGGGTGTAGGGTTTCCAATAGCTTTACACTTTAGTGTTACTTCTGGTTCTCCTTGTGACGCCAAAACGTTCGATGGTACTTCTTCGAATTTTAATTTTAGTGTTTCTGAAATGTAGATAATTAATACTGATTATATAGAGAATGATTAGATATATGTCACCAGATTGTGAAGCTTCTAAAGGCATTTCTACGACCATCTTCGCAGGTGCTGATTTTTCTTCTTTCTCGGTGCTTTTAGCAACGCATTCGTAGTACCCGCCATCATCAATGTCAGCGTTTTGTATCACAAGCGTGCCATTTTCTAATATTACATATTTATTACTGTCTGTGCTAACTTCTTGGTCATCTCGCATCCAGAATATTTTTGCCTGAGGATCATACACCCTACAGGTGAAAACCGCATCTTCTCCTAATGATATGGTCAAATCTCGTGGCCCTTCTTTTATTAAAGAAGTCTCTAAAAAACAACAATTATGAAGTTCATTTTGTTATCAAAAGGGTAGGACCAACTTGCCACAGTGTAGTTCCTCGGGACTCGTTTCCTTTAACGATTTTCCTTGCATTTCTATGGGGTACTTACAATGAGCAGATCCTTCTACATGGTTGGTGAGCATTTGTGTAAGCCATAGCATCTCGCAGTTACACACCAGCGCGTTGTGATCCAATCGGAGCCGTTCTAGTGCTGGCAAATTTTTGAACGCTTCTTCTGGCAGATGCTTGAGTTGGTTGTGGTAAAGATTCCTGCACGAAATTAGAAACCTTATAACTCTTATAATTCTTATGAAGCTACCCAAAAAAGCTAGGGTTGAAATGAGTAGATAGATGTTATATTTGGTTCGAAACATGTGCCAGATTTATGGAAAGTGGCTGAGATAATTATGATTACTAAATTGGGTTCTCATTTTATCGTTTTTAAAGAGAGAGAAATTGGATGGAAGGAGCTACTAAAACCTGTTTCATTGATGGGAAAAAATTAATTACTTATCATCCAACCTTGACAAGAATGAATAATTGATATTGATGTAGACATTTTTTTTTGGAAAAATTTATCCATTCCTAAATTATTTACTTACAAACGATTCAATGACTGCAAGTTCGAAAATGTTCCTGGGTATATTTCTTCCAATATATTGTGATGCAAATACCTAAAAAGAAATAAATTGTAACAATATATTCTTTATTAAGCTATTGCTATATTTCGGGAACATCCTGTAATTTACTAGACTTACAATCGCTCCAATTTTACAAGCCCTCGAAAAACTTTGGGATGTATGAACCTGATGTTGTTGTACTGTAGATACAGATTTTGAACTCTGTGCAATCCCTGAAAACTGTTTTCTTCCAGGAATCCTATTTGGTTGTTATTCAGCAGCAGAGTTAACAATTCAGTGTTATTTTGTAGAATTCCCGGTGGAATTTGCGATATTTTGTTGAATCGGAGATCCCTGAAAAAAATATTGGTATTCATCGAATTTAGTGATAGGATGGTTGTTAAATTTATTGCGAAGCTCTATTAGAGGGTTTATTATTAAAACGAGAGGAAACTTTTTTTATAGACTCTGTATGAAGTAAGAAATTTGTCAGTAAAAATAGGAAGAACCAGAAAAACCTAGATCGCTACATGTTATGACGATTAAGAAGATTTTTTTATTGTATTCTGGATATTTTCCAATGCTCATTATATGTTTAATATTTTCTTGAACGTAATATTTACATAATAATTGCGAATTGTGTTTAAAGGATAATAAATTTCAAAAATAACACCTCCCACACGTTTTTAATGAAGATAACAATATATCGTCCATGATTACTAATTTGACAAATTTTACACATTGTTAACTAAACAAATTGTATGAGAAGTCTTGTGTTTATTTTTAAAATTAATAAGTGTTGTTAGTTGATCCTGTTTAAAATATCAACATAGTAAAAAATGAGCTTTAAAATAAAAAATAAATATCATTTAATGCTTAAAGCTGACCTATTAGTAAAACATGTCCTTCAAATTAACATAACATTGATTATTAGAATTAAAAATTCTTATGTACCAAGTGTGACCCTAAAAATGTAAAAACATAATTGATCTTTGACCTAAAATCAACAAGAGCAAATATTTTGATAATTTAAAGTAAAACAATAATTTTATATAATTCTTTCTACAACTTAAATTTTTATTTTTCGAAATGAAAGATCAGACAATTTCCTACAAAAAGAAATTTTTTAATCCAATTTTCTTAATACACAAGTTTGGTACTGAAAAATGCGACCTGTGAAGCACAGGTGCACATTTTAAAAACTTTTTTATTTAAACCTACTTTGTAAAAATAAATATGCTTACAAAAACACCGTTTCCAAAGAAATCTCAGGCACATTTTCCAAATCGATTTTGATGCACTTCACTGCCCGTTTATAACAATGGCACTTAGTAGGGCATTTTTCTACTGATTGCCCTTCATTGATAATCGCCAAGAGCAGGAATATCTTCAGGAAAACATCCCACATTTTCCTTAATATTAATATTCTTAAAAATGTGCAACCGAAAACCGAACCAACTAAATAGCGAATGAGAAAGTTAAATATTATGTGGACGATTCCGCTGTAAGATGAACCAAAAGATATTGAGACATGTGTGATAATTTCGATGCTGTTGCTATTTTTAAGATATGAAGCATGTCGCGATAAGCAACAATCACTGTATGTTTATTCCAAGAAATTTATAGTATTTTTGTAAATATAGTGAAGTGAATGTTGTGTAAATTGTGGCTATCATATTTTGCGAAATATGTTTAAAAATACAATGAGTATATAGGGGTTCTATAATATATATTCAAATCCAGTATTAAATAAGTATTAAATAATTTGAATCTTTTTTCTGCTATTTGGTAAATTTTTAATTTTAATAAGATATAATAATTCAGGTTATCAGATTTTTATTAAAATCACAAATTATTACGAAAATTCCAATTTTTCAAAAATCCCAGATTTAATTCAATTTAATTTTTTTTAAAGTTTTCTAATCTTACAAATTATTAGAAAAGTAACAATTTTTTACAAAAATCTCCGTTTTTAATTAAATCATAATTGCATGTTAACAAAGTATTTTTTTTATAAAGATACAGTTCTTTTATTTTTATTTTATTTTAATGAATCTCTATTTTCTATTTTATATCCAGAGTTAAATTAATCTCGACTTTACAGAGGCAAATTTTAACCAAAAATTAATTACTTATTTGATATAAATATTGGAAACCAAATATTTAATAAATATTTATTTTAAAAAAGAGAAAAAACATATATTACTTTTATATAAAGAAAATATTTGGTGGTATCAGGGGAGTAGCATTTACACTCTGTAGAGCGAATTATAAATATGATAAATAAAGAATCACATACTTTTACTGAATACAAATAGTCTTATTTTCTGAATGAGTAGACGTATTGAATGACGAATTTAATTGAACACGTTTAATCCGTTTTGTTAAGCTTTTCCGCCATGGAAATGTACCTTCCCTTTGATTTTCAGGAAAACTGATAATTTGAATGGAAAATTCAAAATAAAACGAAAATACATTAAGACCAGACATTTATTTAAAACTGAAATCACCAAGGGTTATAAAAAATATATGTATATAACATTTATTTAGCACATACTGAATACTGTAAGCACAAGTCTCGTTTCACATATCAAGACCTACATATTATTTTATTCATGTTTAAAACCGCTTTAAAAGCTCCAAAATCAACTCAGAAATCAAATTTCTTCAATTCCAAATAAAGAAATGCCACAAAAATTCTACAACCAATATTTGCCGTCATATATTTATAAAAATTATAACAATAAAACAATGAGTCAATACAAGAGCGAATTTGTTCTTATAAAACGGCTTTCACATCAAATTTCAACTCATTTCGTATCAAAATCAAGATCCATATACTTTCGAATATTCTTGAGAAAGATATCCTTAATATTACCACAATTGTTACTTTGCGCACTCTCTAAATACACTTCTAAGGGCTGGTAGAAGTCCCTGTAGATATCGCCACCAAGCTGAAACTATAACAAAAATAAATCTCTAAAATTAAGTTAACATCCCTTAAATATTTAATGTTTAATGGGACATACTATGAAAATGGTTAACATGTACCTAAGTGGACTGTTGCTAAATATTTATACATTAAAAGTTCTAATACAAAAAGTTCCATTTCATTAAAAAAATAAGTCCTCCAATTTTATCAAAATCATTTTTATATAATAACATACAAGGTGTCTGGGACATTTGGACACATTTTGGTGACGAATACATGGAATAAACTTATTTCATTAAAAGTTTTATTCAATCTTTGAAACTGATTTTTTTTAAACTTACTTCTTCAAAAGATCTGTAGACGGCTTGGAAAACGGGCTGCTTTTCTGAATGGAAAAACCCTCGTGAACCATGAATAACGGCAACCCCTTCTTTTTCAGCGGGTTTACACACACTTGCATACATACAGTGATCTGGACGATAGTTAAAGCGGCAGGAATATATATACAATTTATCTAAAAATTCAGTTAAGTATCTTATCTCCACTTGAAAATTATCCACACATAAAAACTGAATAAAAATAGATGTTATATGGTTAACTGGACATAATGGACCCTTCATGGTGTATAATAACCATCTTGTATTATATAATATAGACTTTACCTCAATTAATAACTAAGAACCACTTTTGGATAATTTAGAATGTGTGAGGCACTTTTCCCAAACCATATTTATCTTATTTTATAAGTGCACACTTTTATATTATTTTTTATTTTTTCTGTACGAACATATCTTACCTGGATGGTAATGGAATATTATGTTTATAATATCTTGATCACCCCAAGTGATTTTCAGTTTATATTTCTTGTAAATAGGAACAACATATTCTTTCCATTGAAAGGCTCTCATTCTTGTCAAATTCATCAGCATCACACCAGAATTAACACCTACAATCAATTCATTTTCACAAAAAAGCCTCATATTTCCAATTCTTTATTTTATATATTCCTTAAAAATGCCAATTTCTTATCTATTATTCAAATTGTTTTACGTTTGTTTACCTAATTTCCCATAATACGGGTGCTTGGCGAATCTGTTATACCAACCAACATTAGGGACTTCATGTTCTGGTGCCAATGCAGCCATCTGACTAGAGTTAAACTTATGAAAATGCTCCCAAACAGTCTCTACTGGCGTTAAAAATAGGGTATCTGTATCCATATACAAAACGGAGTCAACATTTTCTAATAGATTCTATAAAATAAAAGCGCGAATTCACCAAATATGAGGATTATTAAAGTTACTTACTGGCAAGAATAACCTTTGGGCAGCACAAGGTTTAAATAATTTTTTCCATTCTAATGGATTATCGGAGGGAAACGTTAATGGCAACACTTTAAAAGTAAAACCATTATTCATAAAAGCTTTCCATTCACCCAGCTAAAAATTAATAAAAATTCGAAAATAATCGCAGTTTAATAATATAATGCTTACTTTTTCGTTAAAACTATCAATTAGCCTCTCTTCTGAAACCACAATAAAATTTAATCTTTGTTTACTAAACATTAATGCAGACTTAAGCATATTTAGGGTTTCAAACAATCTATCCCCGCAAGCAACAACAGCCACAACAATATCTGTCCTGAAATATTCGTATATTAGTACAATAAGTTATTAATTTGTAAAATTAAGTACTTTGTAAATGAGATTCTTTCAGATGTAATATCATTTTCGATATCTTCTAAATTCTCTTCAGTAACTTCAACAGAGGATATCACTCTAATGCTATGTAGATAAAAAATAATTAAACCTATAGAGAGCAATATTCCTAATTGTAAAATCGTATAAAGTTTCATGTTTATTAAAAAAAATCACATTTTGTTCGATATTGCACAATAGCCACTCTATATTGTCCGTAAATGTAAACAAGAAAATGTTCAAAAAACAACAATTCTTTTACTATGTGGCCTGTTCTAAACACGCTGGTCAGAGATTTTTATAGTTATAATTTAAAAGAAGAAAACATATGGTTGCTTAGAAGAAAAAGCGACGGAGTAGGTTATGTAATAAATTTTAATACTTTCAAAATGTTAAAGGGATGAATTAATAAGAACAAACAAAATGCTTTCTACCCTACGAAGTTTTATTCCACTTTTAGGCACCTATTCTGCCGATAAAATAGAAAATCTCACAGAAACGGAAAAGAAAGCGGACCGGACTTCTGTTACAGAAGAAACTGGTTGGGATCGATTAAAGAAAATGTTTGAAGTAGAGTAAGTGAACACATTTTATTAAGACCTCATTGGCAGTTATTAATTTTTAGTGAATTTGGTAATTTAACTAACGAAGTTCACTCTGTTATACAAGTGGGCGCTATGAGTATATTTGTAGGAGCTCTGTATGGAGGTATAATGAATAGTAGAACTGCTTATCTCGAATTTATGGAAAATAATGAAGCAACTGCTTTTAAAAACCATTTAGAAGCAAAGGTAACTTCTTTTTTTGTTCCGGGAGTTAGTTTCAGGTAAACATGATTTTAGGCTAAATTGCAAGAGGCTGTAACAAAAAGTTTTGCTAAAGGTGCTTTCAAGTGGAGCTGGAGATTGGCACTATTCAGTTCCACTTTTATGTAAGTAGGCAGTTAATATTTTTTTCATCCAGTTTAGAACTGATTAGAATCATTTTACAGTGCCATTTCAACAGTAATTCAAACATATAGAGGTGCTTATGGTATTGCAGAGTATGTGGCAGCTGGTGGTGCTACGGGGGCGTTGTACAAATTTAATGCAGGTCCTAGGGGATGGGTTGTAGGGAGTGGATTAGGTAAATAATTTAAAGAGGGGCCCAAGTAGCTGACTCATTTTTTAATTATTCTAGGCTCTGCTTTAGGATTAGTTTGTGGAGCATCTACATTAGGTTTGTTAAAATTAACAGGAATTTCAATGCAGGAGGCGAGGTATTGGCAGAATCATTGGTATCACCAGAGAGATAAATATTTTAGAAAAGGGGTAAAAGAGTATATGGAAAAAGAAACTTTTGCAGTTATTAAACTGCATGACGATGAAGTTGGAGAAACAGGCAAACATATTACAAATTTAGTAGAAGAGGATAATGATAAGAAATAATAACTGTAAATAATTTATTTAAGTAAATAGGATTTAAAATAATAATAGAAAATATATCATTTTTTTCTAAATACTTCTTTTAGAACAGAATTAACTAAAAATAAACATTTTTATTTCTTTAATAATACTTTCTCATTGAAATATTGAGCAATACATCTCAAGCTTTTTTTGTTATAAAACCGTGGCAATAAAAGCAGATAAAACGATATTAAAATGAATAAATTTTGGTAATTATTCCTTAGTTCTTGTCATTCGTTTAGGGCCTCTATTTGGAGGACCTTTTGGCCTCGCAAATTGGGGTCGATGTAGACTATTTGTTGGATGTAGCTCTTCATAAAAATATTTTTCAGTTAGCTCTTCTCCTGAATCTATTTCCACCTAAAATGGATAAACAAGTAAGTGATCCAGTATTTTAGCCATTTATTTAGGTATTTGTGACTAAAATAGTGACCTTTTTGGCAATTTCTAATCCTATGTTTGATATGGTGTCAGTCAGGGGGTTTTTACAACTCGAATATAACATTCTTTCCTTAATGGGACAACTGTAACCAGGCATTGAATATATAAAAACTGAAACAAAGCATTTTAAAGATTAGATAAATTGATAGGATAAAAATTTATTATAGATTTTGATGAGCAACTTGTTTTAACCTCTTAATGGAGTATTAATTTTGATCATAGCTTGTTAAATATAGTAAATATATGTCACACAATTAAAAAAATATTCCTAAAAAATGTAATTGATGACTAATCCAATTAATAACTAATGAATCATTGATTAATAAGTTCACAGATTATCTACTAAGTGATATTGTATAATTTTTAATACAATAATTTGTCTTAATATTTTTTAATATTATACTTACTAATACTTGTAAAATTATACTTACTAATACTCTCTGTGTAATCCCCCTCATGTGTATGTTTGAACTTATACAAATGATACCTGCCACTATCTTTAGGAACTTTAGTTGGTAATTTTTCCAATGAAATATTCTCTGCAGAGACCAAATGGATTGTTTCTTTCTCTATATCTGTATAAAACACATCAACATGTTTTTAGAATTAAATATTTTATTTTTAACTTACCTATACTAAATTGCAAATAATCATATGTCCCGTTCTTCATGTCTTTTATTGCTTGTTTGGCAGATGCGCTTATAGGAAAAGCCACACCCCCCAAAGTTTGCTGTTTACTATCGATACTAATATCAGTATTGATCTCTGTTCTTTTAATTTCATTCAGTTCCTCTTCCCTCATGGACAATGGGGCTGGGGAAGCCACCGATTTTTTGTGTTTGAAGTAACCATTTAAAGTCACATCGCTCTTTAGAAAAAAATGTCAATATTTAATTATGGTTAACTAAATAGTAGAGACCTACCAATATTGTGCCATGAATTTCTTCTATAATAAGGGAAGATCCAAACTCCTGTTTAAGAGTGGCTTTAGTAGAAGCGTAAAGCATTTTCTGTCGAACTGGGGCACTGTCAGGAGTCCAACTGATTAATAACCATTCATGACCCAAGGAATTTGTAGAATCTAACCTAAAAAAACTATAATAATAATATGTTTATTAAAGCTTTAAAAGATACCTGTATAAAATGTAACAAGGTTGGTTTTCTACAATCATAGGTACTACAGATGAATCAAAATCTTTTTCCCAATTATCTTTAACATTTTCAAAGCCATCCAAAGCGAGTTGTTCTAAAAAAATGTATTCATTAATCAAATAGTAAAATCACATTTCTCGCCTTACCTTCTAGTATAGAAATTTTGATTAATCTTATATCACCATCTCGGCATGTGGCAAAAATTTTTTTCAGTTCAGCATTTGCTAAAATTAGGAATAAACGTAATAAAACATAAATATTGAATAAAACCTTTCTTAATAAATGATTAAATCACCAGGTAAAATTAACGCGAGTCGTATTAATACATACCTTTAATTCCCGTTTGGTGAGACATTTTCGAGTTAAATAAAAGTTGTTTCAAAATATATCTAGTGATTATTCATAAATCTAGCCTTAAAAATAAAAAATGACGTTTTCTTTTAGTTAATTTTATTTTGCTAATCTCGTTCATACAGGTATCCAGCTACTTATTGGATAAGGTAAATTTTGGAACGTACTCTTCTAATTGTCATTGTCAATCAGCACGTTGATTAGACAGAAAGTGCTACGAGTTTGAACGTGCACATGTAAGAATTTATAATTAATAAATAAGTTCGTAATAACTTTATAATATACGAAAATTATACGTGCCTTTGCATACTTATCCTTGAAATAACGGATTTACAAATGATATTTTCGAATAATCTTGAAATAAGCGAAGAACATGTCCGTAAAAGGTACTCTCACAAGTCGGCAGTCTTCCACGCCTTCATCAATCCTCAAACGACCTAAATCACTCTCCAAAAGGCTCAGTGAAATTCAAATTAAACCCGCTAAAGTTACATTTGTGTTGCCCCATTCTGAAAATGTCAGATCCATCTTGGATAATTTCACACGAAATGGGGTGTCACGGGAGTATGAACAGCTGGTTATTATGATAAGAGATGCCAAACTAACTGATGAAGATTTGTCTTCATTATTAAAAGAATCTATAGAATGTATATCTATTTTAGACCAGAATTTAAGGTTATTTGTTGAAGCTCTGCTTGCAGTAGACTGGGTTGATAAAGGAACAGAAGTTGTATCTGAATATCAATCTTTTATTGTTAATTTGCTGTCAGCTCATAATTATCATGCAAAAATGGTCATAGATAGACTAGTTAGGTTGTTTTTACCAGGTAAGTTGCTAAATATTATATACATAATATTGTGAAATATTTGCACAATCTTAAATAAAATAAAATTGACTAAATTCATTAATTTCAGCTCCAGATGACCCTGAATGGCCTGATGGGGTACCCACAGATGAAGATTGCAGTAAATGTATTAACGTACATGCCTTATTTAATTTATTACTAGCAGTAGTTCCAATGTAAGTTAGTCACTCCAAAAAATTTCCGATTAATTAACATAATTTTTTCTTTAAGGTCTCAAGATATATTAGTCTCGTCGCTTTGCAACCATTTTCCTTACTACAATAAGTCACCTCACGTACATGAGTATTATGTACATAATTTATTATGGATATTAGATTATAGGTCAAATTTGAGGCCAGATATATTGGGCCTCATATTTTCAAAGTAAGAGTTTTATTTAACTATATTTGTCTCTTTTTTTTTCATCATATAAATACAATGATATTGGATAAGTCATGATTACAAATTAAAAATAAAAACATACCACATTACAAAAAATAACAAATATTACATAAAACCTTGTTAAATTCACATCATGGACACATTTTTCTATTACATTTTTTTTAAAATTACATTTATAGCTATTAATGGACCTTATATTTTTAATTCTTGATGGTAATTTATTAAATAAGTTAATTCCTGAATATTGAGGACTTAACTCGTAAATGCTGGATTTATGTTTAGGGGCACGTAATAAGTCTCCGTTTCTAGTAGGGATGTTGTGAAAATTATTGTTTTTTAAAAATTGAAAATTATTTTTTTTACATATAAAATACACTTGTAGATGTAAATAGCAGGTAGAGAAAGTAAGTTATACTTTACAAAATGTTGTCGGCATGTATGACGAGCATCTAAATTAAAGATTAAGCGTAGAATTCTCTTTTGGTCAATAAAAACGCTTAAGGCATTAGAACAATTTCCCCATAGAATAATATAAGATATATGTGAGTACACAAGTGTATAGTATACTTGTATAAGTTGTTCTAAAATAATTTAATGAGGTTTACTAATTGAATACACTGCACTTCATAAGACCGCAAAAATGATTTTTCAATTCACTGAAATACCTTACTAAAAACACATTTATACATTCTGAAATTTGGATAAACATGTTAAAAATTGATTAGATATTTTCATTAAAAAATGACTGAATTTTTATGAAAAATTTCAAAATTATTCTCTATATTTAACCTTCCAAAATGGCATATTTTAGAATTATTATCAATTTCCAAAGTGATCCACAAAAGATTTGTTCTTACTTGATATTTTTTTTATGAAAACTGAATTTCGCACCTTTCTTCTACATATTCAGGCTACCTTAATATATATTTTTAAAAAAAGAAAATTCCTAGAAATTTGATTTAGTATTATTTATTCAGTTTCTAGATGGTGGTCACTAAAACATTTTTTCCAGTTTGACAAATTTCAAAATTATTTTTGTTTTCAAATGGAACACTATATAAATAATATTAATATATGAATATTTCCCAGTATAACAGATTATTTGTAGGTTGGTGATAATGGATGTAAATGCACCAAAAGAAGAAATAGAGAAATACGTGAACTGCGCAGAAGATATTTTTGCGATGGATGACGATTCAAAATCCGTAAAAACAGTAACCACTGCTTTCACACAAGTAAATAGGCATGTTTTGGCTCATACTTTAGATGTTTGTTTGGATAAAACATTCAATTATTTCATTTCTGAATGCCATGATACCCAAACCGGCGAATTGGATTGGGAAAAAACGAAAAAATTGTATCTGGAAATGTTGTCGATATTCGAAAGGATTATTTTGCCAACATATAATATGCACCATGTTCAATTCATCATGTTTCTGATGAGTTGTTTCAAAACGACTATTAGTGAAGGATTTTTGAATTATTTGTGGAAGAAAGTTTGCAATCCAAATGTTGCTCCCGTTCTTCGGCAAGCCGCTATTAATTATATTGCTAGTTTAGTTGCCAGGTCAAATTTTGTCCCATTGGCGTAAGTATTTTTTAAAAACAGTAAAGATATATCTTTTTAATTGTGATTGCTTTTTATAGTCTTATTCTTGTCAGTTAGAAAATTCCCTTCAAGGGAAAAACTAAAATTGGATAATGATCCAAATTGATAATCATTAATCTTTATATCAAGATTTATATTAACTAACTAGTTAAAAATATTTTTTAGGATGGTTAAAGGAACATTGCAACAACTGGCTGAGTGGATACATTCGTACATCTCTACACAAGATGGTTTAGAATCCGTTAATTCTGATGTAAGGATACACACTGTATTTTACAGCGTTTGTCAAGCATTGTTTTATGTTGTGGCATTTCGTCACCGAGATTTAGTTCAGTCTAAGAAAAGTGAGTTTAACATTTCAAAAAACATATTTTTTTGTTATGTGACTATGAATTTTGATTTTGCAGTTACTAGATGATGACTTATTTTTTGTTTTTTAGATATTGTGTTTTTGGAAAGTTTAAATTTGGCGAAAATAGTAACATCGCGATTAAATCCTTTACGAGTTTGTCAGTCGGCTGTTGTTCAAAATTTTGCAGCTGTAACAAGAAAATACCAGCTGGCATATTGCTACACCATAATAGAACACAATTCAAGGAACACTTTGCCTACTATTTATCAAGATGAAAAAGGGGCTGTGATTATGTCAAGTAATACTCTAAATGCTTTCTTTCCATTTGATCCATTCATATTAGAAAGGTAATTACAATTTTAATAGTAGACCTCAATTTCTGCTGATTGCTGACATTTTGAGTTTGAGTTGAAGTTGGTCGTTTTATTTTCTAATATATTACTAATTATCTTGTTTGTTTTTAGATCTGGTAAAAAAATCGAACCTTTCTATAAGGAATACCAAGAATTAGTAGAAGAAAATATAGAAGTTGAGATGAATGAAGTTCCCGAGGTGGACGATTTTTTATATAATGATGTATCAAATTCTAAAAATAAAACACCCAAGTTTTCATATGGTAGTTCACCAGGATTTAAATTTAAATAAAAAATGTATAGTACAAATTTGTTTTAATAAAACAATAGCCAAATTTAGATAAAAACAAATTAAGACATTTTGAAAAGTTTGATCAATTCTAATTTTTAATTAAAAAATAGAATCTCTTTATTTACAAATGCCTTAATAACTTTTTGTTCAAAATTTGTTAATTAGTTATGGTCAATATTAAATCTTAGAAAGCATTTGAGAATAATATAAGCGTTGTAGAGTACATTTTATCAACATTTTTTTCTTATAACTAACAAAAATTTAATTAAACTCCACTTAAAATTTAGAAGCTGAGCGTATAGAGTCAAAGGGCACCCTTTATATTAAAATATACAAGTGGAAGTGAAATCCTTTCAGTTGCTGGCTACTGATTTTTTATCATAAAAGGCCATTAATGAAAAGAAGCAAATAAACAAAGTTAACACCTCGTTGGAGATTTTTAACTTATTAACTTTGGATTAATGTTTTTTTATTTAACCAAAGCTGAGTATTAATGTATAAATTTAAATTTGTTTTTAGTATTAATTTCTAAAGCTTATTACAGACGTGTATATAGAATCGGGGTGGCAGCCAATAAAAGTTCAAATCGTTGACGCCATATTGCTTTTGCGTTGTTCTATGCGCATTTTGATTGGTTAGAGTAACCGTTTTACGTGTTATGCGAAGATCTGTAGTGGTCTTAATCGCGTTGAAATTATTAATGTCTATAGTATGTCAAAATAAATTATGATGAAATAGGCTAGTTGAGAATTGATGTGTGGGTTGAAATTATATCAACTGTGTTATTTTTTATCAAAATTTACTTGCTGTATTAGTACAAATTTATAATTGAACAATACATTATTGGTGTCATAATTAAAACTATATAATGTCGAAGCAACGCGTTGGGTAAGTTATTTCAATAAGTTTTCGTTAAGCGTTTTATTACCAAAAAATGAGGTTTAAAGGTATACCAAACAGATTTATTGATAAAATGTGAGACATAACAATTTTATTGTATTTTTAGGACTAAATCTGGAAAATTTAGGTCACAAAAAGTTAAAAATAAAAACGGTGCCACCCCTAAAGGTATAAAGAAAAGACCTGGGCAAGTACAAGATGCTCGCCAAAAGATCATTCAAAAAAAGAGAAAAACAGTCACAGATGCCCGAGATATTCTTTCAAAAATGGCCAAAACCCAAGATGCTCGCAACAAAATTAACAAAATTAGGGACGGACGATCAGGAAATGCTCCCACGTCAAACGTTAGAGTAGTAGGCAAGAACATCTTGAAAAAAACAGACAAAAACGGAAAAATATCTTTAATCACCAATAAAGCACGACAAAAACTAGACATTAATTTCGCTATACAAAAGCAATTGGGCCTGATCCCAAACAACAGGAGTCCAACTAAAAGAGCTGCGGCCCCAAAAAGAAACGCTGCTGTGAATACTACTATAAGATCTCCCGCTGTAGCTGCAAGGAAATCAATATTAAATGAACTAGAGCTACAACCCTCTGATTCCATCAGAATGTATGATCCTTCTGTGTACAGATGGTCCAGGCCTGGAGCGAGGGAAAATTCAGCTTCACAAATGATAAATTCATTGGAAGCCACAAGGCAGGTTATGAGAGAAGCATTAAGGGAAGAGCTTAGCAATGGATGGCCCACTTTTGCCTCGCACAAGTAAGTTTTAACCTGTTATCCTACATAATCATTTAGTGTGATATTAGCTTAGTAACAGGATTATAAATTATTTTAGTTAGATCCAGAAAAGTGAATATTAATCAAAATTATAAAAATGCAATATAATTACTTTTCCAGTTAACACTCCTTGTGAGCCTTATTTTACACAATAGCATTTTTCTTTATTAGTCACTTCAAGCTTTCCTTATACTCGGTAATAATAATTATGATTTGTTTTTATTTTTAAAAATATTTTCTTAAAACCGTAGTTAGATAATTAAATATCAGTTTAGTTTTAAAACGTTGGCTATGTTGCTATAGATAATAGTTCAAAATTTAAGAAAACAAGTCCCAAGTTTGTAATTTTTATATAATAATATGCAGTATACTAGAATTAAACTCTGAATGAGTAATTGCAAAGGGCAAAATAAGTATCTTGGCTTCCATTTTTATTGCTAAAATTTAATAAAATTCTTTCTCTCTGATTATTTTTCTTATATGGAAAATATTGTAATATTGACTGAAATTGTATTTTTTTTTCAGTTCTTATCAAAAATTGACAGGAATTTATGATAAAGGTCCTTTACGTGGTTCACAGTCTTCACTAAGGTATGTTTAAATCAGTTATATTGTCATTTTAAATAAATTGTACTGGAATCTACTGAGCTTTGATTTACTTTTTGAGATATAAGTGATAGAAACAATTCATTTCTGGGTACTTTAGGACATCAACTCGTCTGCAACCAACAACGTACGTGGATCTGGATGCAGTAGAAGATGAAGAAATGTCTCTTATGCCTGCAAAGCCGACCGTCTCCCTACAGGGGAAGTCCAGAATCACGAACGTCCATTCCAGATTGGACGATTCAGGCTCGATAGAATCCCACGGGATTTTTTCTAAGACCAAAGTCATCATTCCGGCTGGTCACAGAATTGTCGTGTCAAATTTGCAATCCACTGTAACTGAAGACGATATCAAGGTAAGAATAAAAAAAAATTCCGGTCGACTCTCAGGTTTTTTGTTTTTTCTTTTCAAAGGAACTATTTGAAGACATCGGGCAATTGTTGACAGCGAAACTGGTACGACCGGGCGTCGCGGAAGTCATTTACAAGAATTTGAAGGACGCGCAAAAAGCGGTCGACACTTATCATAACCGGCAGCTTGACGGGCAACCCATGAAATGTCTTTTAGTTAACAAGAGGCCCCTCAATTATCCACTAGGACCGCCTATCACCAAAAACGAATCGTAAGTGATCATATTTTGGTTTTGATTCCTTTTATATGGAATACAAATCTTACCTATTTTTATCATATAAAATTTCGTTAATTTTGAATACCTTAAAATTAATTATAAGACACATGAAAAGACATTTACATCTGACTTTAGCCTTGGCGGCTAACTTCTTGGCTGAAAACTCAGTTTAATATTATGGGTTTTCCCTTTAAAGCTTTTTTTAAGAGAGTAATACAAAAATGTTGAGCCCGTTTATGGGTACATATTATTTATTGACAGATGAAAAGACATTGATGTCGGACTTAAAACCCATCTAGTGCAAAATGATTATAGGAAGGGTTCAAAGTAAGGCACGCATGGTAAAAAAAAGAATCAGAATAATAATATTTATCTATTTTACTTTGTTATTGCGTCAATTGTCAGTAAAGTGCATGTTTGTGGTAAAAATTGAGGAATTGGATACGCTTTAGGTGAAATACTGTTTTGTTTTAGGTTTTTGAAAGATCGCCTCCTATAAGGGCTAAAAATCGAAAAATCGACGCGTGTAAGTGGTTTGATCCTGTTGTTTTCTTTATTTTTTCTTTTCAGAGGGATAGCACCGAGTTCAATGACAGTGGTAGCGCGTTGCCCTCCTAGTAATAAGTTAGTACCAGACATTAGCACTATACATAAAGTACTTTTTCATCGGAAGTAATACCATTCCCGAAGAAGTGGTTTTGTAGAGAATATTATTATGCAGATATTCATTTTCCGTTTACGTTTTTTGATTTGTGTCACATTTAAGTTCAAATACCCTATGTATTGAATTGTATGTTTAATACGTAAAAGTTTATTTCTACATAATTGCTTAGTTTCAATTTCCAATTATTCTCTATCAAACTACTCTCGGTGTTTTAGTTACATAATAAAAACCTGTAATTTTTTCCAAATTGCAATTGGTTAATTTTTAAATCATTTTTGATCTACCAATTGGTATGTTTTTTATTTAACACATAAAATAGTCTATACCTATAACATATTTATGTATATTTTAATGAATAATAAAAAAAACTATTAGTATAAATTGTTTTTATTTAACTTCCTAACCTAACCCTTATTTCTCTCCATTAATAACGATTTATTTTCATGTCCTTTGACAACTTGAAACTTGAACTTGAAACACAATTCAGGCCATTTCATTCATTCATTTACTTCTACAAATAAAACAACTATGGACGTATTAGAGGGCTATATATTAACATAGAAAAATAATAAATAAATACAAAATATTTACTTCATTGCCCTCTAACTCAGAAAACAAATAATTTATTTTAACCCGCTCATACAAAAATTGTTCCAATTTGTTTTTTAAATCTGTCTACTGAGCCACTTTTTCAACCCCTCAATATCCACGGTCCCATTTTTGTGGTAAGCATAACTTTCAGCGATATCAACTTTCAAGGGCAAAGCTGCAAAATCAAAATCCTCATCTGGGTCTCCAAGAAGAGCAACTTTTTTAGCTTTGGGGTCTACAGATTCGAGTTGACTAGCTTTGGTGATGCGCAGAGTATTTCTAAAACATTTTATGGTCATTTTAGGATACACAAATTATTTTTGGTTAGATTATCTTTTACCACATTCAAATAAAAATGTATATTAACAAATGGTATATATATTTTTTAGTCACACTGTAACTAATACCATTTAAATGTATTTCAATTAGATTACATCCCTACTACTGCTACTATACATTTTTTCCGCTATTTTAGAGATTTATGAAAAATGGTTAGGCACAAACTTTTGCTTTCTTACTTAATACCTGAAAGATTTAATTTAGTTCTCTGAATTACATTCAAATGAATTTTCAAAATGTTCTTCATCTAATTGTTTTTTTTTGTTATATTTTCTTTGAGATCCTCAGTGCTAGTTAGCTTTGTTGCAAATACTTTATTCTTAAGATAACCCCACAGAAAAACTGAGAAAACCTTTGTTGAAATAAAATAAAATAGGATAAAGTTCCTCTTTAGGACTTTAAAAATAAGTAAATTTAGTTCAATAATCATGGATATATCCTTTTGCAACTAAACTCATTTTTTAAACATTTTTTTTCACTAGATGTGCAGTGTTTTGATCCTCATTCAATAGTTTGCGTTGCTAATTGTATTTATAACTTGTGATATGTTAAAAAAGTTTTTTCCTACAATGGATGCATTAGGTTGGTTTTACAACTTGTGGACACAAATATCAAAATATGAGATGTCAAATATCATTTGCCAAAGTCAAGCTGAATTTAATTTAGGACAAATAAAAAATTAATTATTTTTAATCATTTGTAGTCATTAATTTTCTAGTACTTACAATTCCTTTTCGAAAATCGCTTTCACTGCAGATCCTCCTTTGGAAAATGTATAGTCTTGTTTATTGCACAAAATGAGTAAGCTTGGTTTGTTGGCAAGTATTACAGGATCAACTAGAATGTTATACAAAAATTCTGCGGCATCTCTAATGTCTTGGGTAATAGTGTTTGAATCGACAACATAAACGATTCCCTTTGTACATTTTTTGTATTGCTCGAAAAATGTGTCTCTAAGTCTTTCATGACCTGGAATGTCTATTATTTTGAGAACTTCCTACAAATTTAATGTCTTAGGTACTTTAAACTGTAAAATATTACTAAATACTTACATAATTGCTCACATAGTGGGCAACATTTTCTTTGATGGATGTGTGAGTCTGTATGTGCTTGTTGTAAATAAGTTGGGATAAGAGTAACGTCTTACCACTGTCACAGATACCAGTCAACAAAATCCCACGTCTGGAACTCTTCCTTCTTTTGTAGACAGCAATAACCGCTAAAATTTAGTGTACATGTGTTAGAAAAATAGCAATTTCCATATGGCCCTGTCCTTTACCTAATGTTATAAAAATAACGAAGACGGCAATTAATATGTTAGTGTAGTCCGTGTCTGCTAACTTGATTGGAACTTTATCTTCCATATTGATAGATTTATTGTGTTTAATAATTTATAAATATCTTTTGATTTGTCTTCATTAACATTTAAAGACGAGACAAATTTCTAAATACACGTAAATCTATCTTTCGTTAACAGTGTCAAATTTTATGTATGACTTAAGGTGAGTTTCCACAATCTGTCATTCGGTTTTCAATTTTTTTTACGTGGACCGGACTAAATCGATTACTCTGATCTGAATATCTGACAAAAGCGTTATTAAACGAATTTTTAACACTTTGAACATTCATAAATAATTTAACAAAGGTCAATATCGTTAAACCGCATTTCTTGTAACAAAATGTGAAAATCTCTTTGGACCTTTATATTTTTAAAAATATTTTATATCAAAAATATTGATGGTTGTTTTTCATTTTATGTTCACACTTTAATAATTGAGATAAATCGCACAAAAATAGTTATTACGTAATACCTAGTTTGTAGTTGGCTTAATTTCATAGGAAACGGAGCCAAAATAGAAAGAAGAAATACAGATGAGAGTAATAAAGAATTCCACCGTTAGAGGTCTATATATTGATGTTCGGGGATTCCACAAATATAAAATTTTTTTAAATCAAAAACCGATACATGCCATAAGGCACATGATTAAATTCTTTAAGTAAACCATACGGCATTATCTAATCGTCATAAAAGTCGAGAAAATCACTAGAATACGAAAAATGTCAATTGTCAATAAAAAAAACTTTTATTTATTTGAATTTCGAGTCTCCCCACTTTCCATACCGTTTGAGCCCAAAATAATTATTAAACACGATTTGCAATTTAATCAAATAAAGTGTCAATAGGGGGTATATTAAATAAACATTTTGACGTCTTTTGATATATAGTAACTCCTGCAAATTTGTATTTATAAACTTTAGTACTAAAAAAATAATAACACTTAATTATTGCTTGAGAATATTCAAATGTAGCGAATATCCTTTTGGTGACGCTAACATAAATCTGTATTTTTTTTATTTAAAATACTTTTAGCACCATTCAAGACGCAAATTTTCGGCTTTTATAATATTTCATTTACTTTAAATTGTTTATTGGGGAGCGTCGTGTATTAAAAAAGTACAATTATTTAAATTTTTTTAATTTTCTATGAACAAATGAATTTTATAAATATGAATATAAATTTAACAAACAAAATTATAAATACAATAAATTTTTCATTTAGACATAAACACTGATGGTCCGAGGCCTCTCAAATATGTCAACCGTATATATTTTTTAATTAAATTACTAATGAAAAATTGATTTCCAAATTTAACGTTTTATTTTGCTTTAAATCATAAACCAGTAGGCATTAAAAAAATATTTTACACAAAATAAAATAACACGATAGACGTATTGTTAAAGCCCCATTTTCCATCAATATTAAATGGATTAATGTTATTTGGTTTGGGTGACCGATTCGAGTTCTTGTTCCACAATCTTTCGATATTCATCGAAGCCTCCATCTACACTCTTAACGGATCCATTGCTACACACCCACAATTCATTGCAAACCATCCTGATCAGTCGTTCGTCATGAGACACCAAAATTACACCACCCTGTATCGAAGAAGGATTCATTTAATAAATATTTTTTAATCTAGAATATTCCATAAATTATAACACTCCCACCCCTACCTCTTCAAGAATTGACGTTAAAATCAAACATAAAGAGGAGTAAGAATTGGTGAGGGTGTTATAATCTTGATTTTAGTCAAACCAATTTTGAAATTGGTAACAAAACATTTTATAAAATATACCGTGTATTTTTGAATGGCCTTTCCCAAAGCTTCTATTGTTTCTATATCTAAATGGTTAGTAGGTTCATCTAGTACCAAAAAATTGGGCCTGCCCATGCACATTCGAGCAAATGCAACCCTAGATTTTTGGCCTCCTGATAAACTGGAGACAGTTTGCAAGGCTAAATCGCCAGATAAGCCAAAGCTGCCTAATTGACGTCTGTACTCCTCTATTGGTTTTCCTAAAATATTTTCAGTGTTGATTAGGTTCAAAATTAATGTAATTGTGGATCAAAAATCCATACCAGGGTAGGTTTGTTGCAAAAGTTCAACAGAATTGACGTTCATTTCTAATTGGTCCACATGGTGCTGACTGAAGTAGCCAAATTTAAGATTCCTATGTGCGTGCCTCATACCGCTCGTTGCTGTTAATATTCCCATAATTATTTTTAATAGAGTCGTTTTACCAGCACCATTATCACCAACCTAAAATATTTCATAGCACTTTCTCACATATCTCAAAAGTTGCTTTACCACCCGCATTTTTTACTTACAATACATATCCTAGACTCCATGATTGCACCAAGATTAACATTACTAAGTATCAATCGATCGGAGTTGTAACGGAACATAATTTCGTCCAATTGCAAAATTGGTGGCGATAATGGTTCCGTATCCGGTAATTTAAGCACTACTTCGGCTTCTTTGATTATCGGTTTCAATTCCGGCCTAAAAAACAAATAATTGTTGTCAAAGATGACAAAGGATGATATTCTTGGTAAATTCATAAAATGTTATCCAACAATCCAACATAGTATCTAAATAATGAAAGATGTATTACTGTATGTGTCTTTTTAATTTTTCCAAACTGACGCTTTACAGGAAGTAACGAAAAAAAGTCTTGCTCTTATTAAGAAAACCCACATTCCAGAAAGCATTTTAAATAGACTAGAATGTCACAAAAAACGAAAACGATGAGAATTACAAGAGCATTTCAAAATTTTTTCCAGAATATCCTAGTCAAATGCTAACTATCAATTTTTTTATTTTTTGTCACTTATGATACGTTGATAATAGTGAGAGAGTGATTTTGCACTTACAATTTTTCCAACATTTTTATCTTGGACTGGACCAATGCGGCTCTTTTGGCGTTGAACCTGAACTTGTCTATGAATTCTTGTACATGTTGCCTTTGTTGCATTTGGGCCTCATATTCTCGCTGTTGGTTCTTGAATTTTTCAGTTTTTGTCTTTTCAAATTGTTCATAGTTTCCCCTAAAAATAATCGATTAAAACATTTTTTTATAGAGTACTTCAAGTTGTTTTTATTACCTGTAGGGGTCTATCCTTTGAGAATGCAAATGCAAAATATCAGTAGGCACGGTATCTAAGAAATGTCTGTCGTGAGAAATGACAAATAACGTTGTGGGCCAGTTTTGCAAATAATTTTCTAACCAAATTATCGCTTTAATGTCCAACATGTTTGTGGGTTCATCAAGAAGTAATAGGTCAGGTCTAAATAAAGTTTTTTTATTAGATTATTAAAAAAATATTGTGAAATGGTTTACCTAGAAAAAAGGGCGCGAGCTAATGCCAATCTCATTCTCCAACCACCAGAGAAAGTTTTGGTGGCGTGTTGTTGCATTTCATTGGTGAAACCCAAACCGTTCAAGATTATAGAAGCACGTGCGGGCGCTTTATCGGCTTCTATATTTTGCAATTTAGTGTACACTTCAGTGAGTTCAGCATTTAGTTGAGGATCTGCCGAACTGATACAAACAATTAGTATTGTGATGACACAAATTAAAACATCTTTTATCTTACCCACTATTAATTGCTGCGTTAATTTCTTTCTCTTTCTTTAGTAATTCTTCCCTAATAGTATCACATTCTAATACACTATCTATTGCTAATGTGTCATCTCCTGTAACCTGAGACAAAAAAATTTATATGCCTAATTAGGAATCTGATACAAGTGTCAAATGTTTAAAATGTTAAATATTTATATTTGTATAGAATATAAAACTGTATTAATAGAGAAAATACATGATGCTAAAATTTGACAAGAAGTAAATATTTGTAAATCCCACCTCTTGTTCTACATGAAGCATGGTTATATGAGATGGAATCCTTAATTGGCCAGAGGATATCATCCTAAGCAATGTACTTTTTCCAAGACCATTTCTACCTACAAGACCATAACGCCTACCACTAGCGAGACTTATATCAGCGCCTTGAAGTAACACCCTTAAAAAATCATATGAGAATCTGCAGTTTCACAGGTCTCTAGTTTTGGTATTTACCTTTCTCCATAAGCTACATCAAAATTCTCTATCCTAATATCTTGTTGTCTATTTGTTCCTTTGGCTTCTAATTTACTATCTTTTTTACTGGTAACTTGCGAGGCAGTAGCTGTTTGAAGTACTGGAGGCGCAATAATCTTTACCTCTTTGGTTCTTTTGTCTTGCTTTTCCTGTAATTTGGCTTCCGCTTTTTCCAATTTTCTTGCATCTACTTTCTAAAAAAAGGGATTTTCAATCAACAGGATAATAGATTAGTTCACATAGTAATTTTAAAAAGACTTACTAAAGTATCATCCCTTTGTATAAGCCATATGCTTTTAACATCATCTATAGTAGAATCTGTATTATCTACCATTGAACCTAAATGAACTGGTGCATTTAATACTTTTATAGCGCCGTTGGTTGAATTCTTTTTATCCGGTTTTAGCATGCAGAGTAAGTCATTACAAATGTTTCTGCAATGTAACGATATTTAAAGCTAACATTTTTATATCATTTATACAATATACATACCTTATGTCTTCTTCGGATTTATCATTCGATACTTCTTGTAAAACTTCACCTATAGCTTCGTAAATTTCCTCACTATCTTCAAATTCATCAGCACCATTTAATAAAACTCCTAAAAACAATGTTGATGTGGCTACAAAGCAGATCCAAATATTTTAATAAGATAATCGAAATGAAATTACCTTCTACATATTGTTTTAAATCTTCGTCTATCATAGGAAACGTATTTTTTATATATTCACTACACGTTCCCATCTTTTTAAGATCGAAAAATTCTAAAACTATTTCACAACTAACCTAACCTGAACAACAACAACAAGAATAGAACTTCTTCTCAAGGTTTTTGGCCTCTTGTTTTCGAGCGCTCAGCCATCACGATGTTGAAGTTGAGTTTGAATGCCTTCTGTTGTTAACAAGGTTGCATAAATAAACATACCACAAAGTATTTTTTTTAAATTGAGGTAAATATTTGAAAATTAAGCTTTTTTTAAGAGATTCTGTGTCAGCAGAGTAAGTACTATAATGAGAATTGGTTCTGCCAACATTAAATTAATAGCAATTAATAAGACGCGAAACGCGCGTTGTGTAAAGTATTTTTATATAATCACTAATAAATTTAATTTTGGGAGAACATAACCGAAATTTTCCATTAGACGATAGGAAAAAAGAAGCTTTGCGTTCCCCACAAGAGAGCTTTTATTCTATTTTGTTAAGAGCGGATGAATAAATAAAAAGGACTACAATATCAAATTTGCTTTATTTTGCAAATAGAATTATAATCACAAAATTATAGTTAAATACATACACGTGAGTAAAATTTTACTGAAACCATAATCTAAATACGTAATTGCATTCATAGGAAAAATATAATCAGTTATTAAATTATCTAAACTTTGAAAATTATAGAATAACTTTTGTGATTTATTAAGTTGGTACCCACACTTATAATGTAATTTTTTGACGTAATTTTTTTAGTTTTTTGGCCTCCACCCCTTTGATGGTAATACATTTTTTTAGTGGAAAAAAAATTGTTGATTTTTGGGATAATTAAATTAAATATATTTTCATAATAAGAGAAAACTGACTGCACTTTTCCTATTTTACGCTAAGAAAAATCAATCCTATAAATGTTAGGCGTTTTATTCCACAGGGTGTTTTTAATAACGGGAATATAACAAGTAATTCTCACTTATGTCTGTAAGAAGCTAATATCGCCGTTCTCAACATCAATGTTTGATGTTTTACCTGAAGTGAGTGGTGGATAGACGCTATTTTGGATTTTTACATACATATTGGTATAACTACTAAAATACAGTAGAATAATTATAATAATTAAATGTATATACAGTAATCAGTGTCGAGTAACTAACTACTACTTTTTTACTATAGAATGATCTATTGAAACAATAAAATCGTTTAAAAGTTTAATATTTTCGAGTTAGAAAAATGTTCATATACTTTTGAGCAAAAAATTAACATACGTATATATATATTAAAATTTAAAAAAATTGTCCCTTGATTTACCAACATTTTCATAAAATTTGGAAATAAACATTCCCCTAAAACACCCTGTATGTAAGTATTGAATTCTTTAAAAAACCATATATTTAGGCAACACAGTTTATACATATTAAGTAGATTACATTGTAAGAATCTCTAAGAATGTCTTGAGACTCATTTTGCACTTTTTGTCAATGTTAACTGGCTGTCAAAGGAAATGTTACTGTCAAATGTTAACGCGCGTAATACTTTTATGTAGATTTACCAATGACAACAGTTTTCCGTATCTATTTATCTATGTATGTTAGTGAATAGGTAGAGGAAAACTGTATATGCAGGAAAATAAATTTAACAAGTTGCTCTAAAAGTAATAACTACTTCAAAATTCATGCTCCTGTCTAAATAATTGTTTGTACACATCTAGAACACCCTGTACAACTAATTTAATTCAGTTTACATTTATATATAGCTAAAATCTTGGCACAAATACAATGGAAAAATATAAAAATGAGTTTAACCAATAGATTTCTTCATTAAAATAGTTTATCTGTCAAATGAATCAAACAGCACACTAAAACAATATGTCGTATAAGATTTTTTAATTTAAAATAATGAAGAAGTCATTTGATTAGTAAAAATAAATAATAAAATCGTCAGTTTACTTTCTTCTCTGCCTGAGCATTTCCCTCTCCCTCTTTTTGGAATCGGCACTCCTCAACACCTCCGCGTAAGACAAATCAAGCTTCTTCAGCTTATTCAAGTCTTGGGAAGCAGTACTAGGTTTAAATTCGTACTTAGTACTGCCCTGGCTCGGGGTAGGAGACACCACGTTCCTGTTGGATGGATAAAATTGCATGGTGTTCCCGTTCCAGTTACTCTGCTCCGTTTCTTGGGTTCTGTTGTTGGATCTTTCCCTTCTGCGCCTTCCTGAATTTGGTCTGTTTGAATGGTAGATTTTAGGGCTGCCGATGATGTGGGTCACCGGCGAGTCGGACCGTTCCACGTATTTGTTTTTGCGTTTCGATGATTGCCTCTTCCTTACTTCGACGGAAATATACTCCAGGTTGTTCCTAACCAGAGGTCTTAGGACTCGTTCCTCCCCATCAGGAATCGGCTGGTTTTGGGATTGGATTATGTTCTCGATGACTGTTGTTGGTTCGTTCAAAGAGGTCGACATTTCGGACATAGTTGAAGATACGACACTCTGGCTGTCATCTTCCGGAAACTCCGGTGTTTCATCGTTGGATGGTGTAACCGGTGGTGCTTTGACCGGAGTGAAATCATCCAAAAGCGGCAAAATGTGTCCCTCTTCCTTATTCTCGGCGGCCTTTTTGAGCACGTTGAAGATTTCTTTGAACAGATCCCGGTACTCCGGCCTGTCTCTGAACCTGGAATCTATGGGACTTGCGTCATCGTATATACTGAATTTGCAGTCCTCCCCGTCGGCGATTGTACACAAGAAGGACCCCACTCGGCCTTCGGTTTGCGTTTCTTTGTTGCTCGTCTCGTCTTGGAACCCTGACGAACTCGTTTCCGCTTCCGAGAAGTCAGTGGGGGTGGAAAATGTTTTTCTGTTTTTTTTGTGTTGGAGACTGTCGCCGTGCCCACTTTCTTCGTCGGTGGTAAACTCCCCAGACATTTGCATTTCTTCGTGCCTTTGCAGGTTCTGGGGCTTCGCGGGCTTGTTGTGGACTTCTTCTAAGGCTTCGTATTTTTCTACCAGTTTTTTGTAGGGGAGTATCATCGGCGACAGAGGATAAGACTAAAAGGAAAAAGAAAACTATTAATTAATTGCTTTTTACATTTTTGTGAGTTAAGTACGAATGTTTAGTGCGGGGATTCGAATGATATAGTAGATAGTAAGTTATTGGGATATTTACAGATTTCAAATATCAAATGCAGTTCAAACAAATCCATGGACGTAAAATATGTCTGGACCAAAATAATGGAACAGAAAATGCTGCTGTGATGCCTTGGATAGATCAAGATACAGAATTCTTGGACAAAATTCTTTAGACGAACAATATGGATATGGATGTAGTGATCTCAGACAGAAGAAGCATTCTAGAATTGGAGTATCTATACGAAGAAAATGTTGTGATTTAGACGTAGGCTTAATAATAAACGTTACCAAATTAGATAGAGTTGAAACAAACAAAATGAATAAACAGGGAATTGGTTCCAATGATTTTTATTCTTTCTTTATTAATGACTTGGAGGAAGAGGAGGCTTTAAAGTCGACTCAAAAAAGAGCTTTTTTTCTGGCAGAAATTCTAGGCACGAAAGAAAATACCAAAGTTCACCAAAGTAATCTACCAAAAGTTCTCCAGTAGCCTTAAAAATTTGTGATTCACAGTCCTCTCGATCTAGGTGTTCTTCTCCAGAATTTTCAGAGAAAATTCTACTAGCAAGTTTAAGTTCAAGATACAGATCAAATATAAAGACGAGTTTTTCAACATCAAAATATTACGGAAGGAAAAATCTAACAGGTCCACAGGTTCCAGTTATATGTAGTTAAGTCTAAAAGAATATTTAATACATCATGATAAACTCCTAAAAAAATCGTCAACCAATTCAAATATCGATTGTTTAAAGAAAAGGCGATAAATATTAATAAACAAATAGTTGAAAGCAGATAAAATAGCAGCGCAACTTAAAAGAAATAAAGAGAAAATGGAACCAAATATCCATAAAATTAAGAACGAGTGAAAGAGGAAAAAGATATGCTAATAATTTGGAGAGTAGTTCTAATGATTCGAAATATAGCAATAGCAGTTATTCAAATGAACTTGTTTAATTGGTATTTAATTTAAAATGTTATTTTTGCATCTCGGTAGGTAATTTTGTTCTTAGTGTAGATTAATTGGGATGTTTAAATAAATATATACTTACTTACATTTTCCTTTAATTTCTACGTTAGCATTGTAGAATTACCGTGCTTTTTAACTACGTCTATGATACAAGCAACTAAGCTCTTTACATTTGGCAAACAGCAATAACGAAAAATAAAAATATAACCTTTTATAAATATTAGTAATAATATGCGGCATACATGCAGCAAAAAATAAAAAAAAGCCAAATAAACAAAAAAAGTAACGTTTTCTTTGTAATGACTTAAAGGTAGAAATGAAAGTCAAAATAAAAAATATTACTTTATTAAAGACAATTAACACTAGACAAATAGACACGAGCTGTATGCGCAAAAAATGATGCATTAAAATCGAAATCTAATTAATTGTTTCAACCCTTACTTTGTGGAATTTATCCATAATTTACAAATGTTATTTTAGCGAAATCTTGGTCAAGAAAATATAATTTAAAAAGCTTTGTAATAGTGTGGAAATTAATCTAAGTATAATTTATCTTTTTATAATTAAAAACGAAATATTTATTTAAATTCCACAAGGAATTTACTATCAATTTTTGTTGATAAAACCAATGTCTAATTTGACTAAATAAACTAAACACACCAATTTACTGTGATCGTTGCATGAGTAGGTATATATATATATACATATATATAAAAATGGCACAAAAAAGTTTTTGTTTATATCCAATATTTTTCTCAGTATAGTTTTGATCGTCATGTACTTCAAATCTCTCTTTTAATATTTTTCTCAGTTTATTTTATGTCTAATTTAAGTATGTCAGTTGAGTAACTAAATTTGTTTAGTTGATTGCTGTTATATAAAAATATACTTTTAGCAATTTAAATATAATTTAGATTAATTTTTTGTTATTTATTCATTTCAACACAGTATGTACTGGTATATATGAATGTATGTTTTTAAAATGAAAATTCCCTTTTATTTTTTTAGTTAATATACTGGACACAAACAAGATCAGAGTAAATATTTTAATATTGCACCAAATAAAATTAATCTTAGCTATTATTATTACATATCACATTAATTATTGCATCTATGTTAATTTGTATTAATATAAGTTAGAAAAACCCAGATAATTCTGAAAAACCAGCTCGAATAATACAAAATGTTTCAAAGTAGAACCATTCTAAGCCAAGATGACAACTGTCATGATCACATCAATATCAAATGTCAATGTCACCGTCAAACTTCAATATGACAAATAATTGACATATGATTTTGCTCTATTGACAGGTGATAGGATATTGACGTTTGACATTGAAAAGTTGGTCTTGTCAGTTGTCATTTGGGCCTAGAATTTCTACTATTTTAAACGGCAAAAAAGATAGTTTAATGTAAACTTATCGGTTTTATTTGAAAATATTGTTATTAAATTAAATAATATAATTATGATTAACTTTTGAATATGGATTGTGTAGTAATAAAAACTTCGTTTAATATCGAATTATTCGAAAAAATGGTCAGTTAAGTTTTACAATACTGAAAATAATGAATTAACTTGTTTCAAAATCATATTCAAGAGTTAAAATATTTTTTTATATACATAAATTAATAATACAATATATATTTTACAATTTTGGAAGAGCGGTTTTAGTCAAGTATAAAAAATATTTACAAAAATTCAAATTAATGTAAATAATCTTAAACCCTATTATCACCAATGTTGTTATTAAATAATAGTTAAATAAGATCTGCCAATGCTTATAATACTAATAAACATTGTCGAAAGATTTACGAGGGTACTCGAAAAAGTAAGTAAAGTTCCTTAAATGTTTTAAATACATTTCTTTACTATTTGCACTAATTTAATCAACTTTCGTAGCTATTCCAAATAAAAAACGCACATTTAGCAAAAACGAACTCTCAAAATTCAAAACCGTTGTATTAATTATTTCTAAATCAGGATTTCTACATCTAGTGTAAAAAATAATAAACTCCTTTCTATAACTAAAACTTAGCAGATCTTAGATTATTACGTTAAATATATTAATAAATATTACACGTTTTTAAATTCTGTATCAGTTAAATGGAAGCTTTCAAATTTACGTTAATTACACAATTAATTTTATTCCATCTTTACCATTACAATTAGTCGAAATTCGGTCTCGTATCACGTACCTTTCGATTGCTTTTGAAGGGAGGACTTAGTGCAATTTGTGTTTAAGGCAATAGTGTAATAAGAAAAAAGGGAATTTAAGGGAAGTGGAAAGAATGGGAACAAGGCAAGTGTCTTTGAGGTACAGGCAGAGGTCTAACAACAAAGAAACGAGGTTCATGGTGGGAGAGATCCACAATATCGACACGGACAAGTCCTTTTGGAGAAAATCCTCCAGGCGATTGTCCTAAGAAAAAAAAACACAAAAAATACTCAAAAAATACTATAAAACTAGAATATTAGGACTTAGAGGCTATGAGGTAAGCTTTTGAGTATAAACATGTTTTATAAAAAATATGCCTAATTAACTAATTTATAGTATCTTTATATTACGTGCTATTTTATTTATTTTACCATTTTATAAAAAAAAATCACAGCCAAACAATAAATATAAATAGAAAAGTCTTAAATCTACCCATGCAAACACAAATAAAAAACAGAAAATTTAAAATAAAATTTATGCGTATTCACAGTGCAACAGGCCACACAAAACCAGATTCCAAACCACCAAAGTAGAGTTTTTCCACCTAAAAATGCATTTTTTGAGGACCTCTGTGCCCATAATAAACTAAAAAGAAATTCTAATTTAAAACAACTTATACAGCTTTTCTAACATATAATCATCATCAAAATTTGCTTCAAACTTTTCATTAAAGGGTATTTTTGGTTTCTCCCTTTATCTCCACAGAAGACAAAAACCTCTGTATCATTAGGCTGTGCCAAATAATCTCCTTTTGGTAAATTGCCATGGTCAAACCGAAGTAATAACATCTCCAACTTCGTAGACATAAAGTTTAGTGCATCCTGTCAAAAAAAATGATTGAGGACCTGGGTTTACTCAAAAATTTCCTGCATACATTACTGTGAAGTACATCGTTTACAAGATGTTTAAAAGACCTTTCAAAAGCGGTCACATGGCATACGTCACCTTATTATAATGACAAGTGACATACTTGACAGATGACTTTTCAACTTGTCATTTGGAAATAAAAATCGGCTCATCTCTTATTTTTACTAAAGTCAGTACAAGCACTTGTAAAAAGGCTTGGGTTCCTCTTAAAATGCATTTTATTTAAATATAGCAGGGTCTAAGGCTGAGAAAGCCAAGTAGCCTCACAAGCATATTTTCTCTTTCTCTGTTTCTCACCTGGACGTCCATGTGGAAAGAAGAATGGAACATAATATCTCTCTCGGACATGTTGCTTTCTTCATTTTCGCCGATTTCCTCGTTTTCGACGCCGCGCAAACACCGGCTGCATATCTGGCCTTGTCTGTAACAAAAATTCAGAAAATCTTAAGATTGTTTTTCTACAAAAGAACGAAACAAAGGTGTATGTATACCTTTATTGATGAATTGAATTGTTTAATAATCAAATTATCAGAAAAAATAGCGGATTTTCATTTTTGTAAGAAAAAAATATTTTAAAGTGAAAAAAAAACATAAACTTTCTCACATTTCCTTTAAATGAACTTTACCTGACTTCTTCGACATTCGTCAGTTCTTCGTGCATGCTCTTCATGTTCAGATCGTTTCCCTTGTGCGACAGCTGCACCACTTGGTTCTCCAACGCCTGGTTCTGCTGCACCAACGTCGACAGCTGCTCTTCGAGCTCAGCTATGTGCCTTTCGTCGCGGTTGCACTGCGCCCGCGTTTTGCTCAGCTGCGACAGCAGCTGCGATATTTGTTCCAAGTCTTTTTCGGACTCGAAGTCGTCGTTTTGTTGGGGATTCACGGGAGTTTTCGGAGCGGTTTGTGGCTGAAGGCGCGTGGAAACCGGCGATTGGATATCGGACGAATCGTTGTGTTTCTAAATAATAATAATTATATAAAAAGGGTACAAGGTAATGAGAGTATAATTTTGTTGTACCTCTTCACTATGCGAACTATTGTCAAGAGATTCATCTTCCAGTTTATCGTAGTGTCGTAGTTTGACGGTTTCCTTTAGGGGGGTCGAAACGTCGAAATGTGTCTGGGACTTTCGTCTGAGCAAGTCTAATTGTACCCTTTGGTCGTCTATGGTCGATTGCAGTTCTTCGATTTTCGCTTCTAGGCTTTCCACGGTCGCATTCAAACTCTTCAAAAAAAAGTTATCCATTATGCCCAAATGTGACAGAGTGGATGATCTCAGTTAAAACTGAAAATCGATACCAAAGAGCGGGGACCATCATGTAACAGGAACAAGAATCTTGATGATGGCAATATAGTCGAAACTAGTTGTCAATCACCTTTGTTCAATAAAAAAGCTGTGTGGTATCGATTTTAAGTTTTAATTTAAATGAGGCATCCAAGAGAACTCAGAAATATAGGGAACAAGATGAAATAGAAATTATGTGGAGGTGTGAGCCAAAACACCAAAAGGTGCTGTTGTAATCAATAAAAAAACTTACTTTGTTGTGTTTTTTCTCAGCGGCATTATCAAGGACCAGCCTGTGATTGGTTCTTTCCAGATCTTGAATACTGACTTCCAGTTGCTCGTAGACTCTGAGTCTTGAGTCGTTGACTTCTCTAAGGGCCGCTGTTTGTTTTGTAAGATACTACAAGGAAAAAAATGCATAAATCTACCAATTAATTAAATAAAAAAAAATAGAACCCTACCTCAATTTCTTGGACCTGGTCTTCGATGACATTTTGGTGTTGTTTTAAGGAGAATTCTAGTTCTTTGTTTCGTTCTAGTAAAGTTTTGCCCAACTCCGCTGCCAGTTGGAGATCTGGAACAAGAGAAAAATTTCATTAGTAAATGTAAAACAAAATACTAAAAAGTAAATTTAATTTTGTTTTTAGATAAGAATACAAGTGCCATATACATTTTTTTTTGAACATGAGTGAAAGATATCTGAAATGGTTCAGGTTAAGAATTCTCTCTTTGCAATTGCTCGCCACAAACTAAAAAGTAAAGCTTTCTTCCCTGGCAACATATAAAGGCCAATAAGTTGTATTACATCTAACTAATTAATTAATAATATTGTCCAAATTTGTTATTATTTTTCACTTTTTCATCTCAATCAGTGAAAATACGATATTATTTGTAAATCAAAATTATGAAGTAATTCAAAGTGGACGTTTGTTCATAGTGAATATCGGAAAACGACATTTATGTAGTACAATTTAAGTATTTTTATTCTTTTCTAAATAAAATTACTAAAACTATTCATTTTACCATTTACTTCTTGAATGGCTGAAAGTGAGTATTTTAATAAAAAGAAGAATAGACATTTTTCACTTAGAATACCTGCGTTGGCTAAGTACCCGAGGATTAGAGGCCAAAAAACTAAAAGTAGAAGAAGAAGACATATTTCACGCCGGAAGCTTCAAGAAAATCTAACCAAATCGTTCAAATATTGAAAAAAATTGAGATCTTTTTTGTTGCATACAGTTTTTTTTGTGGAGTAGTTATCACATAAATTTTAAAGTTATTTATAAACAGACAAATGCATATAATTGTTTCACTGTTAGTTTACTTAACTTTTGATTTTCTTTTTAAAAAGTTTGTTCTTAATTTTGTTGCTATTTTAAACTTTTGTTGATTCTCCAGTGATATTTAACAGTTCCAAGCTGATGAGACAGTGAGTAAATACATTTTAACAATATTATAAACTCGGTAGTATTTTTTTAGAATTTTTTTATTTTATTGGAAGAGTGTAATAGATATCTGTTTATTTTTTGCAGTAAAATGGAATTTTCCATTGAAACATTTACGTTGTTCTCAAATACTATTAATAAATAAGAGGTACGACGGAATTTTATGAAATAATAATTTTGATATTATTATAATTAGTATTAGTATTATTATTATTATTATTATTGTTTTATTTTTATTATTATAACAATTAAAGCAAAAATATGTAACTTTAAATAATAAATCTTTAGAAAAATGAGGTTTAAATAAAATTCTAACACACATATTTTAAACACAATTTTTCTAACCATAAATTAGAGAAAATATTTCCATATTGCAAAAATTAATATTGGCACAACATTCGCAACAATGAACTGTTTATAACCCAAACTATTCCTAAATTACAATTATTAGTAAACTTTTTGTTCAAATTAATTATTTCATTAATTTCCTTGAATCAAATGAATACCTTTTTGCAATTAATTTATCGTAAGGCATGTGGTTGCGATGCGTGTTAGTAATTTGACAATTTGCTCTTACGAAAACAATATTTCATGGAGTTTACCAATGCGCTTATATAACCAGACAAGTTACATTTTGCGAAATGCAGCTCTAATAAAACTAACGAGCTTAAATATATTAGAACACAAATACAGTGGAATTAAAAAAATTTTTCCATACAGAGGACTCTTCAAAATCAGAGAAGTCCATTAATTTGAATTTTTATACCTAAAGACTTAAAAACTATAAATGTGACAAAAGATTAAATACTTTCAAAGAGATAAATTTATATTTTTATTTTGCTAAAATTTAGTATAAAGTATGGTTTGAAAATATATTTTCATTATTAGTTTAATCTACCCGCTCCTCTCCACATTTGGGTATAAAAGCAATTTCTACAAAACTTTTTTATAATAACAGATTTTGTAATCGGTAATAGTAAAAATAAAAGTCGTTTTTCGAGATTCTTATCCTAGAGAGCTATAATTAATTAATGTATAAAAAAAAGGAAAACGTCACGGTCAGTTTGTTCTCATGACAATATTAAAAAGTTTGTTTACTTCGGTATTGACAGCCAGATTGTTCCAGTTTCTTCATACGCAATGATTAATACAATTAATTATCGTTTAAATAGCGCCAGCGTCCGTAATTAGATTTTTTTATTGCACGTCAACAAGATATTTTCACTTCTATTGAATTTTAAAAAAATAAGAGAAATTTATGTGATTTTTTTGCTTTTGACAAAAAGCTAATTTAAAAATATGTATATGAAAGTTTAGTGATTTTTTTTACTAACAGTGCCTCTATTAGTCGGTATGGGCCGAAGACGCCCCTGTTCGTTCCATAAGTAGATTGTTTGCCATACATCTTTAAAAAAGTTAAATTATAATTACAATTTCATTTTATCTGCTAAAGAAATTAATTGCAAAATTTTATATGCATTTACTTCAAAATTTGTTATTGTTTCCATAAACAAACAATGCAGGATATGATTTGGTTGGTTTAAGTAAGTAGGTATATTGACTAATTATATCACTGAAGCATATTATTTCATTTCATTTTAAAATATTGTGACGGTTTGATTACACAGGCCGAGGCCAAAGTAAAAGACCCAGAAACCTAACCTAACTGAGTATATTCGTCTTCTTCTTCTATTTTTTTATGGAGTTGTGTCTTTGAAGTAACTTAGGCAGCGAACTCTTCAGGGTCTGTAAGTTTTGCTTAATGTAATTAAACAATTCCCTATTTCACATCGCTTAATTTGAGAAAAATATATTCAAAAGCACTTCAACCAAAATTTTCCTTTAAGACATAATTTTAGAGACGAAATTTTAAGAGATTAATTTTCAAGAGAATCATTTTAAGAGACAATGTTTAAAAAGACAAAATATTCATAAACGCACTTTCAAAATACAATTTTTTTAAGAGTAAGAGTGTTAATTCGACCTTATTATATGATATGATTTGATAAGCTAACTTACAATATAGATTGTCTTTAATTTCTATACGGAAAAGTAGAAAAAGGTGATAAACTGTCCTTTTAGACATAGGCTATAAAAATATTAAAGAAGAAGAACCTAATCTAACTACTGACAGCAATTACAGTTTCTCGAATGTCAAGAATATTCTGGCAAACCTCTAGATTTTACTGAAACCTTGACAGAGCAAAAAAGGATATAAATAGTAAGAAACTGACAGGAAGAGAGGAATGATGTATTAAAATACGATGTAAACAAAGATTTTTAACAAGTTTTGCAATATTTTTCTTGTTAATTTATGTATCATATTACATTATGATAAAATAAGTACTCGACAACTGATCCTAATCAAATGTAATAATGGCTTTACATAAGTTATTAAAAATCCCAAGGTTATCCCAAATTTCTTGAATGTACCTAATACTAAATTATTCATCATATAATCCCGACTTAACACTTTGTGATTTCTTCTTCTTTTCCATAACTACAAGTTATTAAAAGTCAGAAGTACCACAAACGACATTGATTTTTTTAAAGTGATATTATAGATTATATTACAAATACAATTTTTGTCATAATAAACCGTAGGAATATTTGAAAAATTATATAACATAATAAACAATAAAAAATCGACGTTGTTTCCTTGTTTGTTGAACTTTGTTCCCATTATTTCTGATTGTTGCTAACCAGTTTCACATGAAAATAAACTTTAAACAACACGAAAAGAACAAGTTTAACGAGTAATAACATTTACAATAATAATATTATTAATAGTGTTCTTAAATTAATATCCCAAATTATTTCGTACTTAATTGAAAAACAAAAGTTTCCCGTTTCATGGAAACATTCCCAGAAGCATTTTTCAACGGATATTTACATAATCGACCCATTAAATGATTTAAATTGTAATATGCAGTTATAAAAATGGGCAATTAAATAAAAACAGGAAGCGATTAATAAAAAAATAGTTAAGAAAGGAAATAATATGTCAAAAAATGTGATTAAAAAACTCTTAAGCGCTAAAAATGTTAGAAAAGAAGAATAGATTTAATTAACAAATGGTTAATTTAGATGTTTGAACTATCTATGAAATTTAGTTTTCATCCACAGGTTTTTAAGTAAAAAAATACCAGTTTCTATAAATTATTGTCCTCGATGAATATTTCTCAATAATTTTAATAATTCATCGGAAGATGAAGAAACAGAGGAATATTCATTTTTTTCAAAACCAAGAAACTCAGTCGGTTGGAAAAAAATCGGTGTGAAGATAATTAACATTCCTTTTGAACAACATTTTGTAATGCAATTCCTTGTCGGAATTTTATTTCAAATTTATTGTGGTCTGATTTGGGTTTATTTCTCCTTTGGATGAAGTGGCGACAAAATAAATGATTTGAATATAATAATCATTTAAAAATATCGGCTTTTGGACAATTTTTGAAGATTTTTAAAGAATGTGTACGATCATTTTCTTTAATAATGGGCTGTATGACAAACAATGTCGGTATATGATTAAACAGTGAATAGTTTAGAAAATATTACAAAAAAATAAGTTCTATATACAGGGCGATATTTAACTAAATCCCTGTACATACTATCGTAACGATACGAACTACCAGAAATAAAATCAATTAAATAGCACCAATTAACTTATTAAGATAGTAAATTATAATTTTGAATTGTGAAGTGAAAAATCCTAGTGAAATATCAAACTGTATCGACTTTAATTGTGTCCTACGAAATTTTGATCACATGAGTGGTATTTATTATTATTATTATTAATATTTCATCCCTCTGAAAGTAGGTATTAAATAGGTACTAAAAAAAATTTGGTACTCTTAAATTGTTAAAAAAACTAGTATGGTAACGTTGGGAAAAAAATAAATTATTGTAAAATTAGATCTTCTTAAACAACACTGTCACCATTCAGAAATTTTTATTATAAATATAAATATATATTTATGTATCTCAATAAAAATATTTTATAATTTAAATTTTTTCATTTTTATTACCAATATTTCTCGGTTTATTTTAGAAAAGGTTATTATAAAAAATATATCTATTAAACATATATTGAAAATCAAAAAAATTGACTAAAATTCCAGTGCTGCTCCTCATTTCAGAAAATAAATATATTCTAAATTCCAAGAATATTTGGAATAAATCCCGTACGATTTAATACGCGGTGTGATGGTTAATTATCAATAAATGTAGATATTGTTTGGAGTTAGAATTCAAGAAACAACATGGTAAACCAAGCTTTTAGTACCTTTAATAAAAATGACTATAAAAATACTAATATTCCAATATTTACATAATATTCGCCTCTTTCCAGCTTCTCTATGAACAAACTTATATTTTACAGAGATTTTATTATATTTACTGATAAGTCATTAAACTTATTTAATGTGAAAGAGCGTACTTAAAAAAATCGGAAAATAATCTCTGTACCATTGTACAATCCGAATTCTGAGAAAACGTAAAAAAATTATAACGAAAAAATATCTACGGTATTTATATGCAGATCTTTAGAAAGCATTTGAAATTGTTAATAGTTATATATCTATTAATTGAATAGATCTCGGAAATTAGTGGGTTCATTACTAAATTATATTGAAAAGAAAAAATTAAGAATAAACAAAATAATAACAGCTTAAACTTATGACTTTGGAGTACCACAGGGAAGTATATTAAGGCCCTTGCTTTTCTTTTGATTATTATGTTGTTTCGATTTTATAAGTTCTTTAAATGAATAAAATTTTGAATGATCGTAATAGTGTTTATTATAAAAAATGTAGAAACTCAATCTATAATTCAAAATTTTTATAAAATTTTGCTAAATATTGCCTTTTCACTTAAAGATACTTACTGTACAAAAATGTTTAAATAAACATAGAAAGCCTTAACTTTCCTCTAAAATTGATGATACTATGTTCTAGTACAGGACAATATTTTAATATAAAGTTTTAATAAATATATCCTGTTTTACGTTGTTAAATTCAAATTTTTCAAATTTTAATTCTTATCTGTGGCAAACTCATTTATTTGTAACATCCAACAATAATATTTTGAGTATCTTTACATAATAATATGGAGTTTACATAAATTTAAATAAATATCTTTAACTAATTTGGATATATTTGCTTAAAAGTTAGCCATATGACATGATATCAATATTTATTTTATAATATTTTTATTTTAAGTTTTAAAGAACAAATTACTTTTCAAACCTGATATTGAATGATCATATCCTATAATTTTAATAATGTTTACTCATAATCTTCATTAAATTATTTTATAAAAATTCATCATTTTGGTTATCCTTAGCATACATTTGACATGTCTAGATTTGCTCGTATTTTTTTATTAGATTTAAAATATATCCAATTACTATTAACTATACTTACTATCATTGAATGTTATAAAATAATTTGTTACATCCAAATTTAACGAGCGTTCAGATTTTACTAATGTTTTCTATTCTATCAGAAAATATTATTATGATCATTTATAAAATTTACTGTAATATTTGGGCATATTAAACCTGTGATTTTAATTTTTACATTGAACTTTACAAGAGTTATTTAATTATAATTGTATGAAATCTCATTAATCAATTTAATATGGTCACAATATATTTAAATCAGCAGTATACAAGGTAAAGTTACGTTTATGATACTAGCAACACAGTATATTGATCAACAGTGGATCATTGTGGAATACCAGATATTCTACATATAGTTTTAGCAAGGAATTTCTTTCAATATTTAATTTTTAATATCCACCGTGAATATGAACAGATAAGATATACCCGAAAAGGTGCAAATCTAATCACCAAATTCAATTATCTGCAGTACTCAACAAAGTTATTAAAACCTTTAATTTTTAAATTATTACCTAGATTTCCTTCCATACATTCCAACTCGATAGTATAATCCCAAAAATCAAGCGAATTCAGGGAATTCGTAGCAGGGGGACTTTCCGGCTCGTTATCCATTTTCCCGGTACCAACACAATTTCACAACATACTAACTTATATTTTTCGTTTCCCAAACAGTACCACTCTACATATTATCAACAACCATTAAATAAAATCAAATTGGACAGAGAATATAAGCAGATAGTACCGCTGCGTACGATCTGGAACTGATTTATTCAAGGTGCGATCACCTGTAAACCATTCGGTACCACCGCGAGTACTTACTGCTGTTACCGAGAGTGTAGACAATCGACTGGTTCTAGACAGGTAGAGATAAACAAATAATATTATTTCTACGGTGGAAAGGTTGGTTCATTGGATATTGAAAATCGACGGTATTGTTAAATTTATTTGGCCGAGATTGGGACAGGTAAATATGATTGGAAAATTTAAAGAGATAATTCTTTTAGAAGGGGGCTCGAATTTAAGGTTTAATCCAAGACGAGGGATAGTAGACCAGGGTCGATAATTTTTGAAACGAAATAAAATAATAGTAGGATGAAACCCATTGGAAAAGGAAGAGAATATGACAAAAATGAAAGGAAAAATAATTTACGGGCGATCTGAGGTCGGGAAGTGGAGGGGGGTGAGTTTTTAAGGGTAGAAAACTGTTTATCTCGATTTCCGGCAAAACTACAAGTCCTATGAAAAAAAAGTTGTAGGTAATAAAAGATCTACAACTTTTGAATTTACACTTTTTTCACATAACCACAAAATTTATGTGAAAAATTCAAATAACCAAGTTTTTGGTTTTTTATTTTTATCTTTTACAAAAAAAAATTTTTTTCACGAAATTTGGTGAAAACTTACCTTTTTATGTCCCAAACACACTGTAATTTTTTGGAATTAAAATATTTATTTTTTCACCTTATTTGGAGTTATTTTTTAGAGGAAAGTTTAGGCTTTCTCTGTTTATTTAAATATTTTTGGCCAGTAAGTATCTTTAAGTGAAAAGGCAATATTTAGCAAAATTTTATAAAAAATTTAGAAACTATAGATTGAGTTTCTACATTTTTTATAATAAACACTATTACGATCATTCAAAATTTTATTCATTTAAAGAACTTATAAAATCGAAACAACATAATAATCAAAAGGTAAACAAGGGCCTTAGTGTACTTCCCTGTGGTACACCAAAGTCATATGTTTAATCTGTTATTATTTTGTTTATTCTTAATTTTTTCTTTTCAAAATAATTTAGTAATGAACCCACTAATTTCCGAGATCTATTCAATTAATAGATATATATCTATTAACAATTTCAAATGCTTTCTAAAGATCTGCATATAAATATCGTAGATATTTTTTCGTTATAATTTTTTTACGTTTTCTCGCAATTCGGATTGTACAATGGTACAGAGATTATTTTCCGATTTTTTTAAGTACGCTCTTTCACATTAAATAAGTTTAATGACTTATCAGTAAATATAATAAAATCTCTGTAAAATAGAAGTTTGTTCATAGTGAAGATGGAAAGAGGCGAAAATTATGTAAATATTGGAATATTAGTATTTTTATAGTCAGTTTTATTAAAGGTACTAAAAACTTGGTTTACCATGTTGTTTCTTGAATTATAATTCCAAACAATACCTACATTTATTGATAATTAACAATCACACCGCGTATTAAATCGTACTGGATTTATTCCAAATATTCTTGGAATTTATAATATATTTATTTTCTGAAATGCACAGGAATTTTAGTCAATTTTTTTGATTTTCAATATATGTTTAATAGATATATTTTTTATAATAACCTTTTCTAAAATAAAGCGAGAAATATTGGTGATAAAAACGAAAAATTTTAAATTATAAAATATTTTTATTTAGATACATAAATATATATTTATATTTATAATAAAAATTTTTGAATGGTGACAGTGTTGTTTAAGAAGATCTAATTTTACAATAATTTATTTTTTTCCAAACGCTACCATACTAGTTTTTTTAACAATTTAAGAGTACCAAATTTTTTTTAGTACCTATTTAATACATACTTTCAGAGGAATCAAATATTAATAATAATAATAAATACCACTCATGTCAACAAAATGTCGTACGAAACAATTAAAGTCGATAAAGTTTGATATTTCACTAGGATTTTTCACTCCACAATTCAAAATTATAGTTTACTATCTTAGTAAGTTAATTGGTGCTATTTAATTAATTTCATTACTGGTAGTTCGTATAGTTACGATAGTATGTACAGGGATTTACTTAAATATCGCACTGTACATAGAACTTATTTGTTATTTAATATTTTCTAAATTATAACATTTACTGTTCATTTAATATTTTGTGAGCGAAAGTTTTGGGACAAGCTCACGATCGGACAATAAATCAACATTTTTGTCACAATCATCAAAATTAATAAATATGGAGGTCTTCTTGGTTGGAAAAAAAAGATTGAAAAAAAGTGAAGTTTGGTACTCGAAGGATCAAGAGGTTAATAGTGCCTACCCCTGCAAATAAATAATGTGTTAGTTATTTAAAGATGTTAGTTGCTTTAATATTTTGTAAGAGTTATATTTATTCATAGATAAATTCATATTTATCGTTTCGCTCAGCCTCTTTAATTTCCAATAACCAGGTTACCTATTGGGTTAAACTCCCCTGAAAATAGTATTAAGATTTTTTCATATAAATTTTAAAAAGAGTAACCCAATACATAACAACATTTATTACAAGTTGTTAATAAAATGTAGAGATGTTATTTATTCAAATGTTTGGGCGAGATGTCCGTTAGTAAAAGTACCATTTATAGTCTAATATTAATCTAGTACCTAATAGTAAAAACATTTGCCACCTCTTGTATACTCTGAGGTTTCGTTGAAGCAGAACATAGGGAATGAATTCCAAGGAGAACAAACACATTTCTCATTCCAGTCATGTATCGACAAGTTCAATTTTCTATATAACCGAACATCGGAATGTGATTTTCGGTAGATGTTCCACAACCGTTACGATCATTAATTATTACTAATCAATTATACAATGACACCAGTTCGCATGGCACTGAATATTAATCGTGTCGTTCCTATCACGGTTTGTTTATTCTATACCGATAGAATAGAATTTCGTTCGGACATATTTTTCATTATTAAGCCGCAGATGCATTCCTGGTACCATCCATGCGTATCAGTTCCTACTTGCGACCATTTCGAGTCGTGATCTTCATTTCGAGAAAAAATGTGCAAACCGCCGATGGCGTTCACTTCGAAAACTAGACCGTTACTCCCGTGCATCTATTTTAAGTCAGATATAATGACAAAACAATTCATTGATGATTAGTATCAGACTAAACGGGCGTCTTCAGGTCTTTCTGTATACAGAGTGGACCAAAAGCCTGGAAACGGCCAATTATCTCTGATGTTATTAGTCACTTTGGTTTTTTAAATACATCACCCTGTATATTCAGTCATTTTTGGAATCTTCTTTTCAATACGAGTTCAACCATATGTAACACTTATGATTTTATGTAGTTTAGAAGGTCTTAAATAAATCAAACAGAAGACTTGCAACGTCTAGTTGTCTCAATAAATTTTTTAATACAAACTATTTTCAACTACATTAAAACGTAACAATTGAAAGATTACAACGTTTTTAAAATAATGATTACTTAATCAAGTGTTCAAAATGTGCTCCATTTGTGAGTTGACAGTACCCGATCGATGGTAGAATGGGTCTACCACATTTCTCCATGATTGTCTACAAATTAATCGAGATTCATCTATAATTCGTTGCCTTAGCTCTGCAAGACTCGCTGGTTTAGTTTTGTAAACTGAATTTTTCAAGTATCCCCAATAAAAATAATCTTTAGGGTTGAAATCAGGTCAACGTGGAGGCCATACAGGCAACATAAAATCATAAGTGTTACATATGGTTGAACTCATATTGAAGAAAAGATTCCAAAAATGACTGAATATACAGAGTGTTGTAGTTAAAAACCAAAGTGACTAATAATATCAGAGAAACGACAAATCTAGCATCATTGAAAATGTCAAATCTGGAATCTCCGTATCCCAAAATAGGTTTATCCCAAATTTTGTAGAATTCTGACTAACAATTTACGAGATAATTTTGATCCACTCTGTAAATGTCACTGTAAACTATTCTAGCCTATATATTATATTTCTTCTTTCAATGTGGCCTTTTATTACTAAGTAGTAGGTTTTTTATTAGATGCTAATTGGGAAAGTGATGTGAGAATTGGTAAAAGTCATGCCATTCTCACAGGAGTGCACACTTTGCTATAGAATAAAATGTGTGGGTGGTTCACATAACGAAAAATTGAATATACACGTCCCGTTTTACGTAACGTTTGATATTTAGCGACTCGATTTGCGGTAAAGCCCACACCCCGTCGATAAATGGCTGAAAACAGAGAAACGCCCTTTATTTTAAATGTGTGGATTTCCCATAATGTGCAGGTATTTAGTACTTTAGTACCTAAACCATTTGGGTGTAATCTACAGAGTGTTAACTAAAACCGATCGAATTCTGTGGAAGGTGTATTGGCTAATTTGATTTTAACTAGAGTGTAACAGAATGATATCTTTTCTATCTGCGGATTAAAATAAGGCCGACTTCAGGTGTTATTTTTTATTTAAACAAGAACCGAGAAATATAGCTAAATAATATATTTTACTTTCATCTTGGAGGTAATCGTGACTCCGACCGTTCTTATAATAAACTAAAAACCACGTTTTGGTATTTAATCCACGGCAAGAAGATCTTATGATATGAGTTAAATAATTTCTAAGAGTGAACATTTAGAATTGGACTGTCTTCTTGAATTAGCATAAGCAATTGAAATAAATGACTACGGCTGTTTTCACTTCACTTTTACATACTTAACAGTCTTAGTATCTTCGGATAGGAATGTTATATTACAAAAGAAATCAGTACCTGGGTTATTAGGATCATATAGCAATAGCAATATAGACGGAAGGAAGAAGAAAAGGCGAAGCTGACTGAATTAGAGATAAACGAAGAAAAATCTAAGTACATGACACAGAACAAAATCAGGAAAAGAGTTTGAAGAAGTACATAGATTTATGTACTAGTGCTAACAGTTCAAGATAAAGCATATTATAAGAGAAGAAATTAGTTGAAAACTCCTGAAGTGGAAAGATGTGTCTACTGTTTGAATAGTCTCACAGTAATTTCTAGAAGTTTACAATTTATCTGTAGAAAACAATAATAGGTCCAATCTGCATGTGTGTTATTGATTCTAACCAAAAAGGGATTAACATCATTGAGATCTGAGAAAGAAAGAAGAATCCTTGGAGAACAAAAAGAAGGAAAAGTGTGGTAGACAAGATCGAAATGAAAATTAAAATCCTTGTATAAAGAATCCAGTATCACAGCTATTGGAAAAGCTAAAATTATTATGTGGCAGTGTTATATTTCCAGTATGATGCAAGTGCCATAAATAATCTTAAAAAGAATAACTGGACGAAAAGAAAGGAAAGAGCAACCAAATGAAAAATGATTTACTTAAATAGTAAGAAATATTAACAAATGACAAACTAGAAACTGAAAGGGGAATTGGCTAAAGATAAGAATAAAAGAAGAAGCAAATCAAGCCATGAGCAGACTAAGCCTGTAAAGCTAAACATAATGTTTTGGTTGTATTGTGACATTCGCAGATAAACAGAGATGTTCACAGACAAACAGAGAAACTCGCAGCCTAACAGAGACACTCACAGACAAACAGAGACATTCGCAGATAAACAGAGATACTAGTAGACAAACAGAGATATTCGTAGATAAAAAGAGAACCTCGCAGACAAACAGAGACACTCACAGACAAACAGACACATTCTCAGATAAACAGAGAAACTCGCAGTCAAACAGAGACATTTGCAGATAAAAAGAGAAACTCGCAGGCAAACAGGGATACTCGCAGAAAAATATAATCAAATGTAAGCGATAAAGAGGCACTCACAGACAAACAGAGACAAACAGAAGACATTCGCAGATAAACAGAGATGTTCACAGACAAACAGAGAAACTCGCAGCCTAACAGAGACACTCACAGACAAACAGAGACATTCGCAGATAAACAGAGATACTAGTAGACAAACAGAGATATTCGTAGATAAAAAGAGAACCTCGCAGACAAACAGAGACACTCACAGACAAACAGACACATTCTCAGATAAACAGAGAAACTCGCAGTCAAACAGAGACATTTGCAGATAAAAAGAGAAACTCGCAGGCAAACAGGGATACTCGCAGAAAAATATAATCAAATGTAAGCGATAAAGAGGCACTCACTGACAAACAGAGACATTCGCAGATAAACAGAGATGTTCACAGACAAACAGAGAAACTCGCAGCCTAACAGAGACACTCACAGACAAACAGAGACATTCGCAGATAAACAGAGATACTAGTAGACAAACAGAGATATTCGTAGATAAAAAGAGAACCTTGCAGACAAACAGAGACACTCACAGACAAACAGACACATTCTCAGATAAACAGAGAAACTCGCAGTCAAACAGAGACATTTGCAGATAAAAAGAGAAACTCGCAGGCAAACAGGGATACTCGCAGAAAAATATAATCAAATGTAAGCGATAAAGAGGCACTCACAGACAAACAGAGACATTCGCAGATAAACAGAGATGTTCACAGACAAACAGAGAAACTCGCAGCCTAACAGAGACACTCACAGACAAACAGAGACATTCGCAGATAAACAGAGATACTAGTAGACAAACAGAGATATTCGTAGATAAAAAGAGAACCTTGCAGACAAACAGAGACACTCACAGACAAACAGACACATTCTCAGATAAACAGAGAAACTCGCAGTCAAACAGAGACATTTGCAGATAAAAAGAGAAACTCGCAGGCAAACAGGGATACTCGCAGAAAAATATAATCAAATGTAAGCGATAAAGAGGCACTCACAGACAAACAGAGACATTCGCAGATAAACAGAGATGTTCACAGACAAACAGAGAAACTCGCAGCCTAACAGAGACACTCACAGACAAACAGAGACATTCGCAGATAAACAGAGATACTAGTAGACAAACAGAGATACTAGTAGACAAACAGAGATATTCGTAGATAAAAAGAGAACCTTGCAGACAAACAGAGACACTCACAGACAAACAGACACATTCGCAGATAAACAGAGAAACTCGCAGACAAACAGAGATATTTGCAGATAAGAAGAGAAACTCGCAGACAAACAGAGATATTTGCAGATAAAAAGAGAAACTCGCTGGCAAACAGGGATACTCGCAGAAAAATATAATCAAATGTAAGCGATAAAGAGGCACTCACAGACAAACAGAGACATTCGCAGATAAACAGAGAAACAAAGACATTCGCAGATAAAAAGAGAAACTCGCAGATAAACAGAAAATCTCGCAGAAAGACATAATCAAGCAAAGCGATAATGAGGCACTTGCCGACAAATAGAGATACTCACAGACAAACAGAGACACTCGTAAACAAACTGAAACCTTCGCAGATAAACAGAGACACTCGCAGACAAAGTGAGATATTCGCAGATAAAAAAAGAAACTCGCAGGCAAACAGGGACACTCGCAGAAAGACATAATCAATCATAAGCGATAAAAGGCAGCCAGCGACAAACAGAGAAACTCATAGACAAACAGAGAAACTCATAGACAAACAGAAAAACTCACAGAGAAACAGAGACACTAGTAGACAAACAGAAAAACTCACAGAGAAACAGAGACACTAGTAGACAAACAGAAAAACTCACAGAGAAACAGAGACACTAGTAGATAAACAGAGACATTCGCAGATAGAAAGAGAATCTCGCAGTCAAACGGAAACACTCCCAGAAAGAGATAGACAAGCTAGGGAAGACAAAAATAGACAAATACAGACAGACAGAGGCACTTACAGACATTCAGGCAAACATAGAAAAGCACAACTGGACATAGACAAGATAGGCAGACATATGCACTCGCAGAGACACATGGAAACTCGCAAGCAGACATAGATAAATACAGACAAACAGCGACACTCATAGACAAACAGGAATACTCATAAGCAGGAAAGGCACTCACAGATAACCAGGGATACTCGCAGGCAAACATAGACAAGCACAGACAGACATAGACAAGTATAGGCAGACAGATGCACTAACAGACAAACAGGAACTCTTGCAGGAAGACATTGATAAACTCATTTAGACAGAGGAACCCATAGACCTAAGCATTTTATAATGGAAGTACTTTAAAGTAATTTGAGAGTAAACAAGTTGCAAATTAACAAAAGTGACATTAATTAACCCCATTTTTTTTATTACGAAATTACTTTAAAAACATGTATGAGTCCTATAATTTAAATTTAAATAACGAGTCCATAGTTATATAAATAATTTACAACTCAAATAGTTTTCAATATTACATCTATTTGTATTTAATGTGATTTTTTCTTAATTTTCTCATTATGATTGTTCCTAAAAGGCGCAAAGTGAAAGCCGTATTAGCATTTGTATTTGTAATGATTATTAATAATAAAAATGCAGTATAGAATTGATATTTGACACGAATTTTCTCACAAGAAGTCAATTTACGAAGGAACGTACATGAGTAATGAGCACAAAATGCTTTTCAATATTGTTGAGTTTTTTTATCATCAAAAGGAATGCATGAGGATGTTACAGAGTGTCTTAATAAATAATTTTGATGATTTATTTAGTCAAATTTGGCAATTTTTCTTGCTAATTATCGACTTTCTTTAATGTATGCTTCGTTAATTCGGGGTTTTGTATTATTTATAGAACGATGATACGTCAGGTTAAATTTATTTGAATAATTTCCATGTTTATTAAAACTTCGTAACATCTATTATACATTTAAGAATTTATTTGCAATAATGTAAATGAATTTTTGGGAATAAATAACATTTTTAATGATAGAATTTTGTAAGTCGTCTTTGTTTAAAATGTGACAAAAATTAACAAATTTTGTGCTATTAAAAAAATAATTAATTTTTGATAATAAGACCAAATTATTAATTTTGATGTGTTGCTTTTAATATCTTTAATTGTTCTTTAAACTACTTTTCTTTTTCTTATATTTTCTACTTATTCTATCGATGACCTTTAAGTTTTTCTTCTGCTATGAGTCTGTTAAGATATTTATTTATTTGAGCAACAGTGTATATAGGAACGTTGCATGTTGCTAAGTTTTTACTAATTTCCGACATATTTCATTTTGCACGAACGATTCTATCCGAAATCGAGGTTAATGGCGAAGTTGATGTAAATACGCAATTACTATTTAGTTTTTTGTACCTGTAATTTTTAACGCCGGAATTAAATGAGCAGTTTTTCAATAAATAACAACATAAAAGTCAGTTGATTGGAAAAAAAGTAATTATTAAAATGCAAGCACAATATAAAAATGAAAAAGATTAAAAAAAACGCTTGTCATAAGTTATTTTTAATTAATAAGATGATATTAAAAATGATTATTGAGATGTGTTTGTTATCGAGTAACTCAGAATTTTCTTTGAATAAAAATTTGGTAATCTGGCAATTTATTATTTATTAATTTTTTGGAAAAACAATCAAATTCAAACTCTTTACCACAAAATTGTTTTACAAAATTTAAAGAACAATAAATATATGGAACTTGCATAACCTCAAAAAAAGAGAAACAATTTTTAAGTGCATAAAGTGTTATAAAAAACAAAGTTACAAATAATAGTGACATAAAATTAGTTAAAGTACTTAACTGTGATATGAATGGAGTGATAAGAAAATAATTTCGGCAAAGATCCATCATCAGGTCTACAAAAGTAAAATTACATATTAAACTTTTGTAGTCCTGATGATGGCGCTTCGCCGAAACTAGTCGTCAAATTTTATTAAGTTCAATCTGATTAAAGCAATTTTGTGGTAACGATTTTGTATTTGATTGTCTTTCCAATCGCCAATAGCACATTTGAGCAAACAAATAAGGATAACTTCAGTCATTAGGAATAGATCAAAACTTTTCATTTTAGTTCCTGGATTCGAACATAAATATTAAATTAATTTTAAGAGATGGAATGTTGTGGCAAGAATCTCAAAAACAACAGAAATCTGTTTTTAAATACCGACGTTCTCCACCTCTTAAAATTTCTCTAAATTGTTAACCCTAAAGAAAAAATTCTAAATAATTTGTTACTTGTATTCAAATTAAAGGTAACTAAAATATTTTCTTTTTCACTATTCAATTTGCGTTTATCTTGAAATGTTTTGGTTTTATTGCACCTTCATAAGTAATAAGAAATTTCTTCTCGGTAATTATAACTTCAAGAAAAGGATTATCCCTAAAACCTGTCTTATTGCACACCAATACAATTTATACCTGTTTTAATCCTGGTCTTTAAAATATTAGTTGGTTTTCCAAAAATTCATAATTTTATCAGGTAGCCAACCCTGGTTGCCTGTCTGATTAGCTTCGTTTATTTTGAAGTATATTAAATAATTAGTATAGACTGTATTTTCGAAAATGAGTTGTCTTATCAGTTAATATGTTTATTTATTTATTATATCTAATATAGGTACATATCTTTATCGTGTTTAGATAATAATTCAAAAAATAAAAGTATTACTTTGAACATACGTCAGTTGTGTGCAATAGTATTAAAAAACAAATTAAGTCGACGTATTCTAATATTATATTTTGTTATGAAAAAAATAATATTTTTATAAATGTCAGTTTTAATATTTAATAATAATTATCAAGAATAAAAGAAGATTTATAAATTTTGTTGGGCGCACTTTTTTTTTCTATTAGATTCATGTTGGTTTAAAAATAATCTCAACGTGGGTTCAAATTTCATTTAACTCTTATAATGATATTTACAATCCAATATATTTCTTCACTTCTTAATAATTCTTACGACTAGTTAAACAATAAACACTAAACTTATCAAAAAAATTATCAAAACAACGGTTAATGACCAGCATCAGCGTGAAGACTTGAAAATTCTTGGAAATATTATTTTCTTATCACTTTATGCACTTAAATATTATTTCTCTTTTTTTGAGGTTATGCAAGTTCCATATATTTATTTTTCTATAAATTTTATAAAACAAAATTTTGCATAATAAATTTTTGTATGAGATTTGTTTACATCTTTATGCGCATGTTTACGAATTTCTGGATATCATCAAACAAGTAGTTTTTGGTAATTTCAATAAATAAAACAATTTAATTGAAACTATTACACATTTTACACATTTAGATTTATAATTTTACATGTACTCAATTTTATGTGTTATACTTCAGAAATAATACAAATTTTAATTTACAAACATTGATTAGAAAAATTATTGATCGCTTTAACATATTTTGTAGTATTGCAAACACATTATTATTTATAAAAAAAATGTTTCAATGTGTCATTCTACTGCATGAAAAATTATTGATAATTGTGAAATTTCAAATAAATTAGTTTACTTATTGATAATTTCTATTATATTATTATTAGGTTTTATATTATCGGAACCTTCCTGCAATGAATTTGAAATATTTCTAATCTATAATATTACAATATACAGTGTCATTGCCAAAAATTTGAAATAATAATAGTTTCAAGAAAAATAATACAGTGTCTTAAACGGTGGGTGGTCCATTATAGTCGGAATTATTTAACGTTATATTCAATCTTTTTTCAAATTGAATTAATAGAGTAGCAGCGAAATTTAATTTAATAGTGTCCATCAGATGACCCGAAACCCGAAACATTATGCAAAATTAATATTATTAGAACATCACACACCGTTTACCGCTGTTTTTTTTCCAATCTGTTATTATAAACTTTCACCAAAAATTGCTGCACTATTAGTAAATCTAATTCTTGTAATTGTAGATTAGATTTTTAGATATACAAAGACTAAATCTGTTACTTTGATTTTACTTTTAGAAATTATTAATACATTGAAGAAATTGAAGTATGTACAATTAGATTAAATGGGCAATAATTAAGAGTATTCATTTTGAATTCGTTGATTATTAAGCTTTTATTTTCGAATTGTTTACTCTCTATACATATTATGATTCACAAAAAATAATAAAGACAAAACACATTTTTTTAAGAATCCATGTCAACAAAATTTTGATAACAAAACAAATTTATCACTTTAATGAACGACAATTATTAATTAATTCTATTACTAATTTTCTAGGATGTATCAATTTGTAAATATCTTTAAAAAATAGCAAAAATGGCTAAAAAAATATCGATATCGATGAACGTCATTCCACATAGTAAAAATAGTAAATGAATATATTTTAGAAATGTCATTTCAACGAACTAAGTTATATTATAACATTCAGTGTTTAAAAGAAATAGTTGGAAAAGTTAATAATCACTATTTTATTAACCATTTTGTTGAATTCGCTCTTAAGATTAATAATAATTGAAGATTTTTTCTCTATCTAATATTATTGCTACTTTTTCTTTAATATTATATGATTTCTTAAAACCTTAATCCTTTTTCCACAGCAATTCCAGGAAATTCCTTAAAACCAGGCTTGGGTTCATCTCTTTTCCATTTAAAACATAATTTACATTTCGAATTGTATTTGTACCAATTATATCTGGATTTGTGATTCTCTTTGCATAAAAACGCTTTTTGGAAGGTAATTTTGAAACTTCTTTGTTTTGTATGGCATGTTGTATAGAAATGCACATTTGTATTTTGAAATATTTTTTCTCTATCCAATACAAATGATTCTTTTCCTTTAAAATTATATACTTTCTTAAAAACCGAACCTTTTTCACAGCAATTCCAGGAAATTCCTTAGAACCAGGCTTCGGTTCATCTCTTTTCCATTTAAACCAGATTTTTTTTAAGTAAAATTCGTAAAGGTTTTCGATATCCAGTAAATATGTGTTTTTCTGATAAAATATTCAAAGTTATGAGCTCTCGTCTTGTAAATAAATATTTCGAATTGTATTTTTACCAATTATATCTGGATTTGTGATTCTCTTTGCATAAAAACGCTTTTTGTGGGGCAATTTTAAAACTTCGTTATTTTGTATGGCTTATTGTATAGAAATGCAAATTTGTATTTTGATATGCTCCTCGGGAAACATCAACAATAGTATCATTGAACAAAGAAGCAACAAACTATTTTGTTTAAAAATCTCCTCCCCTAACTAGTTTGTTTTTATCGTTTTCAGTATTGATTACAGTGGTTTTTTTTTTAAGAAATGTAATACGTATAGAGGTATAGAGGTTATATTACGTAAGTATTAAGTTTGCTATCGATCTTTTCTCTATAATTTGAGACAAAACTAAAGTATTTTTTCCAAAAACATGTTAAAGTCTAATATTTTCTGACGTAAATAAATAACGCAGAGGCGTCTTAAAAATATTAAGAACATGTATTAGATTAAAAGTAATATTATAATATTAAAAATACTATTACAGTACCGACTAATTAAATTGACATTAGTAAGGTACTTAATAAAATTGAAGTATTTCCGCTTTATAAATAAAATATATTGCAAAGTATTTTATATCATATTTATGAAATTTTGAGAAAATAAGTAGATAATTCCAGCATTAAATTAACAAATGTGATAAAGGATTATAAGTTACGATATAAAATATCGTTACGATTGAGTTAGAGTTAGATTTAAATTAGAATACATTTAGAATATTTTTCAAAAGGTTAAATGGCTTACAAATATGTAAAACTAAAAGTAAATTTTATGTAATATGCTCATTTGACAGGTTAATCTTTGACATATGATATACATTTAGTTTTTAGTGTTGAATGAAATTTAGAAATGCAAGATTAAGCATAGCAACATATGAGGTTATTAAATTTCAAACTGTCTCTTAGTTGTAGTGTAAATAATATTTAAAAACCAATTTGAGATAAAAAAAGGGTAAATTAATTAATATTTATAATTTTAATGTTATTTCTAGTATGCTTTATAGCCTTATTAAAATTAGAGAAAATGATGGTACATATCTTCACAAAAATGTAATTACTTAATATGGAAGTATGCGATATAATAAAATCCAAGGTATTTCAAAAATTAAATAAATATGAAAATTAATTTTATAAAATGTCAAATCATAAAATTATATAATATATAAGTTGATTTTGTTTTGCCTTGCTTTGATCTAAATATATTTTTGTGTTGTTATTTCCTGTGTAAAACATAACCTCAAATTCTCACGGTAAAGTGAAAGTGGTTCAAAAATTACGTTGAGTCAAAAATAATTGGGGGCATTTAAATTTTTAAATTTACAAAATCTTATGTTTTTTGTTTGAATCAATTATATGTTTTATTTATTTCATTTGCGAAAATTTACAATTTACTTTCTTGTAACAAACTTTAATATTAATTTCTTAGAACGCGTCTCCACAAAAATTAAGACTACTCAAATATTTTGTGTTATGTTTCATAAAATTTAATTATAATATGGGAGTCTGTAAGAGTAAAATACAATCAAAATTTGAATTTGACATTAAAAACATTTAAAAAGGATGTCACGGTTTTCTTTGATCGAAAGATATTTGGTTGTTGTTATTGCTTGTGTGAAACATAACCTTAAATTCTCATAAAAAGTGAAAGTGATTTAAATTTTTCTTTGAGTCAAAAATAATTGCGGGACATTTGAATTTTCAAATTCATATATTGTTATTTTTTTTTTATTAATTCTATGTTAATAGTAGAGCTGAATTCCATAGAGACAAACTAATTTAAAAATTTGTTTGTACAATAACATTGTTTTAAAATTTTGATACTGGCAGTTCCATGATGAATTAGACACTAAATACCTCAGAAATGAGTTGCTCCAAAAAAATTTATATTTTGCGAATAGATGCTAAGAGCAACACAGTTATTAAGAGTAAGTTCAGGTTGTTTTCTAGACTCTATTTTCGTTTATTTAAAATTTTAAATAGAGAAATAGTTTTATAATCGTTTCCATGAATTGATTTAAATTAACTCGCGCACTCGGAACCTAAAGTTATTACTTTTTCATTAATAAGCAATTATAAATACAAGTATCTTGAAATGACACATACATAAGATTTAATATAAAATTATCAATATCAAAATGCTAAAAATAAAAAACAAATTAAATGACGACTAAAGTAATTTTTAAATGAGTTATTTAAATTGAAGTTTGATTCTTGAAAAAAAATACGTTATCGTTAGTTTTATTGATCACTATGGCCCAGAAATATTTATTTTCGTAATTTATTAACAAATTTTGACCTTTTTTCTTTATAATTTATACAACATCAACCCAAAAACAAAGGTCAACAAGCTTTTGTACATTCATCAAAATTATCAACATAATATTGACTATTCGTAAACAAGGATGGAATTTTGTGCAAATAATAATATGATTAGTTCAATAGTTGGTGACAAGCGATTAAAACAATTTTTTACATTGCGAAAATTTTATTTAGAAACAATATTTGTTAGTATACTTTCATGAATAAAAATGTACAGGTCCGGCGTTGCATTATCGCCGATTTTATTTTTCTGTTACTGTTAAATGCAACCTTCAAGCCATGAATGAATTTCACGGTCGCGATCGGATATTAAATAAACATTTTTATTAGTTATCAAAATTAATAAACATCGGGGGCTTCTTGGTTGGGAAAATAAAAAGATGGGAAAAAATTCAAGTTAAAGTTCTCGGATGGTCGAGCGGTTGATAGTGCCTACCCTGCGATTAAATGTACTATAAAAAAAATAAAAATAAATTGTTATTGTTTCATTGAGTCTCTTTAATTTCCAATAAACAAGTTAGGTAGTGGGTTAAAACCCCCTTAAGATAATATTTAGATTCTTTCATACGTTTATTCAAAAACAACCCATTACGTAACAATATTTCGTGTCTATTAATTTAATAGATTAATATAAAACTGCTTAATTCATTGCTAAAATAACTCAAATTTGTTGATCTTTTATTTTTACCTTTATATTCGCTTTTAAACATTATTAACGCAATGCTGAAATAACTCAATTCTTCAAGTTTTAATTGCTAAATACGCCTGCCCATTAATTATCTTCGTAATAACGTGAATACGCATTTAGAACTCTATAATTGTTTGAGAGTTTTTTCTTGTATCTTCTTTGTCTTAAGGAATCATTGCAATCATTCTACTTTCGTATTTTGCACGACATAGTGAGATAATATTATCTACATGCAGAGAGGAAATTTAACAGGAAATCCAGCATAGAAAAAAAAATGGTTTAAGAAATTTAAATTTTTGGCTTATACAGTATGGTCCAAATGAAAGGAATAAATATGGAAAGATAAATAATACTTATCTTTCCATATTTATTATGAATAATTTCCATAAAGTAAGAGTTGAAACCATTAATTTAATAAATTCATTATTTCTTAAATGCGGGAAAATCCTGAAACCCGTCGATTTTTATTTTTAAATGGACGTTTCGTCAGATAACCTTTTTATTTTTAACGTCATCTCTGTGAGCGTGATGACGTCATCAATAACATTTTTAAATAGAAAAGTGGGTCTTGCAATACATCAATTGAAAGGTCTTTTAAATATCTATTCACCCATATTAATCAATAAATACATCATAACAATACTTAATAAACTAAGACATCTGTTCGAATGTCATTTATACTACTTTTGACAATAATACTTAGATATAATTGATATGGGTGAATAACTATTTAAAAGGCCTTTCAATTGATGTATTACTAGACCCACTTTTCTATTTAAAAATGTTATTATTGAAAATTAATGTATTCCTTTTCTTCCTCACAGATTTTTAAATCTTCTAAATCTTTACGAAAATCGTAAGCAATTAGATTTTCTAAATAGTCTCACTTGACGAGATATATTTAACTTCTCTAGAAATCAATAAAAGAGATGCTTACTTTTCTAATACTTTGTTAAAAATCCACTTCTCGAACTTTTTTAAGGTCATGATTTTAAGTTTTCTAGTAGAATTCTTAAATTTTAGTTGAAACCGTAAAAAGTTTGCAACCTTTAAATACTTTATTACTCTTTTGACCTCGTTTTAATTTCTTCGGGTAGGATTTGCAACATTTGTACCAAAAATTGACATCTTGGCTGCAATATGTTAGAAATTTATGGGGAAGCACAGTTTGGGAAAATTTTACTCCCATTGCTTACGTTTTGTAATGCTAAAATGGAAATATCAGGATCTATTGATCTTCCAGTCAAAGTGCCTAAGAAAACTTCCTTGTATGACTCCGGAATTTTTTCATTAAGATTCTTTAGAAGGAAATTTTGGTTTTGAAGACAGAATTCTAGGATTAGGAAGTAACTAAGGGGCAAAGCTTTTATGATTTTGAATAGAAAAGTAAGTGTAGTGACATCATAAACTATTAGAGGAAAAAATGTTAGCATCTAATACACCATTTTTATATTCATTTCATTTGTTGGACAATTTTGAACAAATTCTGGGGCTCCATTAGTGACCTCTATATGTTTAAATCTTTTAGTAACCCCATCGTATCCATTTCTAATATACTTTATAGATTTTTAAATCTTATATATTTTTATGAAAATGTTCATCTATTAGATCTCCCAATAAGCGTCAATTAACGAAATGTGTTCAACTTCTATAAAATCAATGAAACATATGTTCACTTTTCTAATATTTTATAACAAATCCAGACATTGATCTATTTTTAGACAAAAATTTCTTGTAGAATTCTTAAATTTTGCTACATTTGTACTAAAAATTGGTATCTTAGCTGCAATATGAGACGTAATGACATGTAGAAACTTTACGAGGAAGCCCAGTTTAGGAAAATTATCTAAGTTTCACTCCTAGTTCTTTACGTTCTCAATGCTAAAATGGAAATATTATGTTCTATTGATGTTCCAGGCTTAGAACCTAAGAACATGACTTTGAATGACACCAGAATTTGTTCATCAAGAAACTTCAGAAGGAAATATAGGTCTTGGAGGTAAGATTCTGGAACCAAGAAATAACTAAGGGGCTCATCAGCTTTTTTTAGACATAAGACCTTGTGCACTAACAGAATGAACTACATTAGAAAAAAAATCTTACCATCCAACATAACATTTCTATCATAATCCTCATCAGTAAAGTCACACATCTTTTTAACACTTTTAGTGTTCACACTGTCCCACTTCCATCAATCACTGCACGAAACGTTAATAATAATAAAAAATCATTGTTCCTTACTCCCCGACGAAATTTTCGCGAAAGTACCAAACGTCAACACATTAAACCCTTATGGCTCCTTATTGTCCCCAAAATGGAGATCCCTCCAAGGACTTTATTACAGTGAAAAATCCTCCTTTTTGGGGATCAATACCGGTGCAACTACCGGTTTTTTTCTTCGGTGGTTCGCGTTTTGTTTGTACTGCGGAACCGAGTGGACTTTTGATTAATTCACAGCTGATCGGTTGCTGGATTCAGTTATTTATGGTCAACTGCGTTTTTACGTGTGGGCGACTGACGGCACCGGCGCACGGCGACGCCTGCGCCTCTGGCGTCGCGAAAAAAATCGATTCGACGCTTAGCGCTAGAGTGCATCTATTATTGAGGGTTTAGAATTAATTGTGGGGTGAAGGGGGTCCACTTATTGCAAGGGGGAGGGTCGTTGAAAAATTGATAAATGCGATGGGCTTTTTGAAATTGAGAAATTAAACTGATGACTTTGTTGGGGGTCGAAATGTATTTTCTGCGGGGTTAATATTTTGGCATTGAAAAAGTATAATTTTTGTCATTTTGAAATATTATGACGAAATGATTGTAGATTATTTTAAATTTTTTTAATCGTTTTGTTAAAATTTTCCTCATTTTCATTTGCAATTAATTTTTTAAAAATTGGAAGGACTCTGTGCGCACTTCTACTAATGAAAAATGGTATTTTATTTGGTTAATTTATATAATTTTCGGTGTTTGTTGACATTCGATCTTCATAATAACACATTATTATGACTATTTTTTGAGATACAGGGTGTTGAAACTGAAAATGGCCATTTTCGAAATACAGGGCGTATCAATCAATTTTGATTCATTTACAAAGCAAGTGATGACTAAACGGATTAAATTGGAATCAAACGATTTTCACGAGTATTTGAAAATTTATTTTACCCATTTTAAATAGTTTCAAAAACGTGTACGGGGTGTTTAAAAACTTTTGATTTGTAATAATAAAATAAATATTTTTTTAAACCGTATATATTGTTACGTCATCATAAAAAGCATTTTTACTTTTCTGAAATGTACACATTTGGACTATTTATTTAAAAATTAACATATTAAATTTGCAATCCTGAATTTACAAATTTTTCCGGTTGAATTTTCGTTCTACTAACCACTAATCTTTAGACTTCATTATTTTTTCCCTTTCACATAATCACATAAATCTCAAGTAAGATACGGCGGAGAGCTCCTTCAATAACAGATACTCAGGTAAATTTTTTTTCGTAGATTTCCACTATTATTTGTAAGTAAAACCCGTGAAAGTAACCGAACGTAATGACATTTATCTCGTTTGCAGCAAGTGCTAAACCAATCATTTCATTTGATCTGTACCCCGCATAAAATGTCACGAAGCCCTGCCGGTTAATTTGTTTGTTAATAATTTTCAGTTCGAAGAAAGGAGAAAGCAATTTGTGCCGAAATGAATTATAACAAATCCGATCCCGAGATATAAGCTATTTTTTAAACAACGAGTTCACGTCTTAATTGGAGTGAATGGTGTGGAAAGTTCGCAAAAATTTTTACACAAGAAAAGTTGGGTTACACTGAGAAAAATCATAACTTTACTGATGTTGTATAAGAATAAAAGAAAAACGGATCCTGAAAATGTAATAAAAATATTGCAACCAATTCAACTCTATCGAATCTAATTTTTAGGTACGTTATTCTGAAAATTAAACAATTAAATAGTTATTATAATTGGAACAATTTTATAGAAACTGGTTTTCAATAATTTTGATGATAATTTATATGTTTTTGAACCAACCCAAATTTCACTCTTTTCACAATTTTTCTTCGAATTTTCGCTTGTCTAGAGAGCACATTGAAATTAGTACAATTTATGGTAAACTGGAACAAAGTGAAATCGAAAACATTTATTTTATAACCTTAAAAACAGTTAAATGATTATTTAGTGACTTGCCCCAGATGGTGGACTTCAAATTGTTTTTTAAGTTGTTCCTGTTGGTTTTAATAAAACCTTTAGAGGTATTTCATTGTCAATTGAGTAATTTTTATGGAACTTGCATAACCTCAAAATAGAACAAACTATTGTTAGTGTTATAAAAACAAAGCTACAAATAATAGCGAATCTATGTACCTATCTATATATTTCTAAAATTTATGATTATTAATGACATCGTTTGTATTATACAGAGAAATTTATTAGTAATTGTAAATATTCTAAATAGAAAAGTTTAGGCTTAAAATATTAAGATTTAAGCCAAAACATACACTCACATTTAAATGGTAACCTGCTGAGTTTTTAACTTGTTCCTGTTGTTTGATAAAACCTTTAGAGGTATTTCATTGTCAATTGAGTAATTTTTTATGGAACTTGCATAACCTCAAACAATTTTTAAGTGCATAAAGTGTTATAAAAACAAAGCTACAAATAATAGCGACATAAATTAGTTAAAATACTTAACAGTGACATGAATGGATTTTCTTTAGTGATAAGAAAAAAAAAATTCAAGCCTTCACGCTGATGCTGATCCATAACCCTCACCAAAACCTCTAACCAAAATCTTAGTACACGAGCAATTCGTAAAACACAACCAGTCTCTTGTTTAATTTTAAATAAATAAGAAATATATCCACGTTTACTAAATTAACCATACGTGATTAAAAATCTCCCATCTTAATGATTATATGATTATACGTATTAACGGCATGATTTATTATCCGATTATTTAATTGTCTTTTTTCGTGTAGATCTTCGAAGTGACCAAAACTGGAGTAAAAAACTTTCAGTGAAAGCCGCAATGATTAAAGAGTCCGCCTACAATAAGAAAAATGACTGGCCGGAAGGGAAAAAAGACGATCTTCAAGGTTATAAAAGCAATACACGATTGTAGAGACTGAAATGTGAATGAAACAACCGAAAATAGTGAAAGTACGGAAAACGCAGACTTCTCAATCGGTTTTTAAAAAAAAACTTGTAATAGACGCATTAGTTTATTACTGATTCATATTAGAGGTGTGACTTCCTATTTCAACTAGTTTTATTTGAGGATTATATAGCAAAATAATCTACCTTAATGTTCAAATTATATTCTCGTTTTATGTTATCAATTGGTTTTTGTGAATAAAGAAATACATAGGGTGTCCGCGAAAAAAATGTATATTTTTTATGACTTGTAGAACATGCCATTTGCAAAAGGATTAGATCGTTTAATCGTTTCAATAATTCAGTGAAAACTCGTGCTTTATTCAAATCAAGAATATCACGACATATTAATTAATCTAATCCGCGATGTTTTGTATCAGTGTTCCAAAGATTGTTGGAAACTTGTACTGTATTACAAAAATCGTTCGAATCGTGTAATAATTGGCGAGAATACATTTTTGATTTTTCTACATCCCCTGTAATCGACCATTCTAAATATCCAGGTGTACTAAAATAAAAAGTTATCTTTAGAACATTTAAAAAACCATTGTTTATACTTGGCTGAGTTTTCGGTGTTGCCGGCTTTAGTTGCTTTTCGATAAATAATATTTGGATTTAACTAAAATACTAATATTTAATGTGCTAAAACTTGGATTCATTTCTATTGTAATATTTATTTCATTGAAAACGTCTGACTTTAGAAATACAGTTATAAAACATTTTTATAGTCTCTACGTTTTTATACCTCATCCATAAATATTTTGGCAAACGCCCTGTATATTAAGTTAATTTTTCTGTTGTTCCTCTTTCTTTATAAAATATTCCCTCCAGGCATCTGATGTTCCTACCACAAGAATTTGAACTTGCCTCTTAACTTTTTTTTATTAGTTGAAGGCTCTGGCGAAAAGAAAAATAAGTTTTAAAAGAAGTGGGAATTTTTAATCCAGCTAAAATATGGGAAGAATTGTCGTTATTAGTGACATTGGAACAAGTTTTGCTTTCCGATACATCTCTCTGAAGTTACGTGATTGATGTATCTTACTGTTGATAAATTTACAATATTAATATCATCTCAAATTTCCTGAGAGGTGCTTGTGCTTGTCTGAAAATTATTGGAAATTTCACAAGATTCATTGATCAATTCTATTGAACCATTTGCTTCATTAACGTTTTTTAGTGTTAGAGTTTTTATTAATATCTACAAAATCTTTCTTGTTTATTATTTTTGCTATTTTTAAGGATGTGAGTATTTCTTTAATAGTATCTTCTTCTTTATTAGTGTCTTCGGTATAGTTTTGTTTTAAGCTTTAGTTCTGGCTATTCAGTTCTCTTAAGCTTAGTTTTGATGTGTCATTAAAATATCCTAAGGTTAGCTTTCTCTATTAATTTTAATTCATTTACAATTCATATTTCGTTTTCCATATTAAATTCTCTATTTTCATCCACATAGCATGATATTTCGTTACCATCTTCACTTTTTAATTCTATCTTCACTTTTGATAATGATATTGTGTACTGAAATTTCTCGTTGCTGGGAACTAATTTGGAAACTTTAACGATTTTGCTTTATAAAATTTTGTTATTTTTGCTGGTTTTTGAAAAATAAATTGGTATTTAATCATGTATTATCTTTGTGGACACAATGCCTTCTGTATCACGATAAATCCGAAACGCCACCTTCCGCTAAAGTCTTGCATTCATTCCTATGATTATACTTAAGCAGTCACGAGAGCAGGATCGGCTCTTAATTAAAGAGAAAGTACCAGCAAATTTTCTCAAATTTGCAAACGTAATCTACTGACTCCTTGAAAATTGGATAATAAGGTAAAGTTTCGTAACCGCGAAGATTTGTTTGTTATTTGACTAAAAAAAAAAATGAGTATGTTTTCCCCGTTTTTTCGCATCTAATCAATAAATTGTAAATTTTTTAAAGGTTAGATAAAACAAACGGTCAACACGCACGAATATTGATTTTGATAAAACATTTAGAAGGTTTTTAGTTAGGCCGAAGAGAAATATCCTTGGGTAGAAATAATTTAGACCCTTAGTTTATTTTTATCTGTGAATTTACCCCGGGTAATAAATGCGAAATGTAGTTCTAAACCTAACAATTTTTTTATATAGAGTTGGATTTTTACAGAATCGTCAAAAGTAATGCTAAACCTTTATTTCACATATTTATGAGTTGTGTCCTTTTCTGACAATATATTGTAATATTTGTTATGAAAGAGAAATTTTTATTTATACCAAGAATAAAAGAAAATTTATAAATTTTGTTATGGATCAGCATCAGCGTGAATGCTTGAAAATATTATTTTCTTATCACTCAAGAAAATCCATTCATGTCACAGTCAAGTATTTTAACTAATTTTGTGTCACTATTATTTGTAACTTTAAATTAATTGTTTCAACTCTTACTTTGTGGAAACTGTCCATAATAAATATTTATTAAAACTTGAAAATGCTATATGTGAAAATAGCGAAACCGTGGTCGTTTTAATACAATTAAAAAATCCTCTGGAAACGCAGTTAAGTATAAATGATCTTTTTCATATTTATTTGTAACTTTATTTTTATAACACTGTATACACTTTAAAATTGTTTGTCCTTTTTTAAGGTTATGCAAGTTCCATAAAAATGTAATTAATTGTCAATGAAAAACCTCTAAAAGTTTTTTCAAAGAACAGGAACAACTTAAAAATAATTCGAAGATCACCATCTGGACTAAGTCACTAAATTAAGTTATTTTCCATTTTTGTTTGAGGTTATCAAATATATTTTTTAAATTTAATTTTTTTCTAGTTTGCCATCAATTGTACCAACTTCAAAGATGTGTATTTTTACCAAGCAAATTTTCTTTCCACACCAATATTTTTTGATAATTTCAATAAATAATACAATTTGATTTAAACTATTTCATACGAAATGAATAATTTTTAAAAACTTTTTATGTATTTGTAATTTTTGCCAATTATAATGATTCTGGCCTTGTTAATTTTTTATCAACGTTGACGTTATTTTCTTTCTTACTTATACTTAAATTCCGGTATGGTGAAATTATAGACACAACCTATTTATCAGTTGAGGGAAATAGGTTAACAATTTGTAACGATAAAAAATTATTTAAACGTGCAACCGTTAAAATAATATTCTAGCGTACAATTGGTTTAAAAAAATGATGTTTTTGTAGTAGTTTCAACTAAAGACAACAAATTTAAACAAATAGTATGACAGTTGTGAATACATATTTGGATAAAGTCGTATAAATCCAATTTTTGGCAAACTTCTCTCAGACTATAACGATTGGTGGTTAACTAATCAAGAACCTGTACTTTAATTGTTAGATACACGTTAAAAAGTATCGCCATTAGCCGTTAGACCGATCTGTTAATTGCTGAATGTCTAGAGTTGAGGGAATATCCATTGTATGTTAATTACAGACGTGCTTACGTATCTTTAACTTGCGGAGAAATTTTCAGGAAATGTCAATGAAAGAAAAAACTCCAAATGTCATATTAAGAGAATAAGAACCTGATTTGCCACAACTGAAACCATTGTTTCATCGGTAAAAGTGAAACTGAATTAACTGGTTTTATGATACGTGTGGCCTTAAATCAAACAAAAAACAGTTGAATGCATAAAAGTAAACGTAAAAAAATGAAAATAGCGTCGGGAAAAATTATGATATACCTTCTATTTTCTCTACATCTACATATTTTCTCTTTTAAACTCAATCAAATGCTTTTTGTCAGTTTATAAAATATCACACTGTATAATACGCATGTAGAATAATATATACTGAATAATTTAATTAGAATTAATTACTCTCTACCAATAATTGATTGTAAATCTTTTTTAACATAGTTTTCAATTATGGTTTCCTGAATGAAAGTACCTAAGTACATTTTTTACTACCAACTTTCAATAAATCCGTTTATTAATACCCCAGGGGCGCCTATTAATAATATCTTTATACTCAATAAAAGTATTCGAATAATCAGTCGTTCATCTTTAACTACATCATTAAATTTTATTCAAATCATTTTGAATAATTATGATCTAATAGCGTCTAATAAAACTTTTACTTTTTTGTGTCCATACAATACTTACTCTATTTGAGAATTTCTCTCCGAGATACATATCATTTAATAAAAACAATTTATCTACATACACCTGAAAGTGTTCAAATTTATTTTTTTAACAGACAATTCATCTTTGTTTCGCAGAATTCCCACAAAAAACATGTGAAAACGGTAAACGTATAAACATAAAAAGTTCAAAATTTCTACTAGAAGATTCTGATAAAGACATAAAAATTTTAATACAGATTGTTTGATATAGTTTAGAAGGTTCTTTCAGCCTGTAAATATATTTTAAAAGATATATATGATAAAAAAATAACACTAAGTGCAAGAAATTATTTAATTCTAAACTAATACGAGAAGATCCATTTTTAAATTTTGGTTTGATTACCTACTTTGTTATTTTAAAATTAACACCTTGTATTTAATTAAAGTAACCTTTCCTACTTTTGGCAATATTTGGAAATATTTAGAATTCATTTAGTGTTAAAATTCATAAAAATAAACCTTCACTAAATTTGGGAATATATAGAATTTATTCATTGTTAAAGTTAATAGAAATAAATCACTAAATTATGGAATATTTATAAATAATTCTGTATTAAAATTAATAAAAATTAAACTTCATTACAGTTGGGAATATTTAGAATACATTCACTGTTAAAAATAAACCTGAAGTATTTAGAATTTGTTCACTGTTAAACTTAATAAATATAAATCACTAAATTAGGGAATATTTAGAAATAATTCAGCCTTAAAAGTATTAATAATAAACTTAATTAAATTTGGGAATATTTAGAATTAATTCAGTGTTAAATTTAATAAAAATAAATCACTAAATTAGGGAATATTTAGAATACATTCACTGTTAAACTTAATAAATATAAATCACTAAATTAGGGAATATTTAGAAATAATTCAGCCTTAAAAGTATTAATAATAAACTTAATTAAATTTGGGAATATTTAGAAATAATTCAGTGTTAAATTTAATAAAAATAAATCACTAAATTAGGGAATATTTAGAATACATTCACTGTTAAAAATAAACCTGAAGTATTTAGAATTTGTTCACTGTTAAACTTAATAAATATAAATCACTAAATTAGGGAATATTTAGAAATAATTCAGCCTTAAAAGTATTAATAATAAACTTAATTAAATTTGGGAATATTTAGAAATAATTCAGTGTTAAATTTAATAAAAATAAATCACTAAATTAGGGAATATTTAGAATACATTCACTGTTAAACTTAATAAATATAAATCACTAAATTAGGGAATATTTAGAAATCATTCGGTGTTCAAATGAATAAATATAAACCATTTAATTAGGGAATATGTAGAATTCACTAAGTGTCAAAATGAATAAAAATAAATTCTCAATAAATTTGGGACTATTTAGAAATAATTTACTGTTAAATTTAAGAAAAAGAAACCTTTACTATTAAATTTGGGAATATTAAGAATTCAATCAGTGTTAAAATTAAAAAAGTGAGCTTTACTAAATTTGGGAATATTTAAATTTTTTTGTCTACACTAAAGTTTCAAAACTGGAAAAAATTGAGCCGAAAATTCCCTACGAAGATAATTTTTTTAGTTCTTGTGTATGTATTTCCGATTTTATTTCTCTCCACTTGGGTGTTCTGGGTTCGGACCTTGTTTTTATGGGTAAATGGAGAATGGGATATTAATGTGCTGCGATTGTCATTATTACAGTAACTAATGATAATGGCAGACGAGGAAAATTTGCGTTCAAAGACCGTGAAGCGTGTAAACGTTTTCGTTTCTGAACTAAAAAGTTTATTCATTGACGTGTTGAGTTAATTATAATATTAAATTAAAATTAACAGATGCTGTTCCTTAATTTATATGCAGAGACTCGTTTACTGATATTATTCGAATAATATAGGCGAACAGTTGCAGATTTTTTTTTATTAGTGTATTTTCTCTTCTTCTAATATTTTCACTAAAAGGATTTTTTCTGGCGAATAATAAAAATGTAAAAAAAGAACATATTTAAAAGTTTTGTAATCCTTATTTCCTAAGAAAGTAATTCGATTTATTCTCAAATTAAAAATTTAACATTTAAAAATGAGTTCCAAAATATATCTTTTGAAATAGCCAATGCTGGAATTTTAGTTGTAAACAAGATTTTATTACTGGAATGTAGAATTGATCCCTCAATATGATTGTAATTCATGTAGAATAAACTGTAAGAAATCAGGGTTTTTTTTTGGGGTTTTCCTCCGTAAAAACTTTCCGGTCTGGGATTATAACCCCATAAAATTCTTCAAATCAGAAGAATATTGTTAGGACTGTAAAAAAATTTATATAAGCACTAATTAAATTATCTACCAGGTGACAACTACTAATTGAAATCTAGATGATATATTGTAATATAATGCAATTAAACTTCCTTGCACCTATTAGTAATTAAGGCTTTTTTTTTATAAGTGGATACTGTTAGAAATGTTAACATTGCTGTGTTTAAACCCACGACTTTTTACCATTTGTTTGTACATTTCATGGTCATATTGGTAAAACAGAAATCTACTTTCATAACAAACGAGTTATGCCAATAAAAAATTGTTATGTGTAGGTTTAAAGATAAATAGAGGTTAATATAATAAAAGTTCTAGTAATCGTCCTTTGGAGATTTGCGAATATTTAATTTTTGACAGTTGATTATTTATTAAAAGAAATCTAAATATTTTCGAGTATTTATATAAATATTTTTAATTGTACGTTCTTACAATCTCAAATATGTAGACATTGCTTCCTATTGTTGAAACACTGGGTTAGATAATTTCATAGTCCAGTTAGCAAATAGTTTATGTTTATACTTTTCTAATGCTAAATACTCGATCACCTTACCATCTATTCACTGTTTAGTTAAAACACGCAGATATTTTTATTATTGTCAACTACTTTTATCTACACTAGTTTTTTATTTGGATTTATAGATATTTGAATCGTTTGGAAACAGGTTTAAAGTTCTCCTAAATATGACCTTAAACATAACCTAATATATGATTGTTTAATTGGTGATTATTGATTACAAGGAAATTGGCATAAATCTAATGTATCAATAAATACAGTGACAGTACAAGAAAATAATGCGTATTCAAATAAAATTTATATTACACAAAAATTCATTTTATATGTGGCCACACCTCACACTTTTAATAAAAATATGTTAAAAGAACAACATGGTGGAATGAAGAAGTTAAAAAAAATAAAAATTAAAAAACTAACATAGAGATAATAAATAGAGACTAAAAATCAGAAAATAAAACAAAGGAAAAAGGCAAAATTATTGGATTAGATAGAATGTAGCACTTGAGTGAGTTAGAGTATATATTGTAATATTATAATTTGTTTTGAAAGAATTTTTATAAATTCTATTTCTAACATTTAATACCAATTATTAAGAATTAAAGAAATGTTAATAAATGTTGGGCGCACACTGTATATTTTTCTATTAGATTCATTTTGGTTCAAAAATGATCTCAACATTTCATTTAACTCTAATAATGTGTTTTATTCTTAATATTTCTTAAAATTAATTAAACAATAAACATTAAATTTATCACAAAAATCATCAAAACAACATAAACATATTTTCTAAACGCCAACTCTAAAAATTGTCTTACTTTCCGATAAATTTGATGGTTATGGACCAGCATCAGCGTGAAGACTTGAAAGTTCTTGAAAATATTATTTTCTTATCACTCAAGAAAATCCATTCATACCACAGTTAAGTATTTCAACTAATTTTATGTCACTATTATTTGTAAATTTGTTTTTATAATACTTTTTGCACTTAAAATTTTTGTCTTTTTTGAGGTTATGCAAGTTCCATAAAAATTAATCCATTGACAATGTAGTTGACAATGAAATACCTCTAAAGGTTTTATCAAACAACAGGAACAACTTAAAAACTCAGCAAGTTACCATTTAAATGTGATGGTACGTTTTGGCTTAAATATTCATATTTTAAGCCTAAACTTTTCCATTTAGAATATTTACAATTACTAATAAATTACCCTGTATAATACAAACGATACCATTAATAATCATATCATAAATTAGAAATGTATAGATAGGTACATACTTTTGATGGTTTATGTATAGTATTAATAAATCTTAAAGATATATTATTGCCTAATAAAATAAATTCTGTAGGCGTGAATAGCAATAAATTCGTTAATAACACTGTAAAGTTAAATAATTGATATATATCTATTAAATAAAAAAAACCCGTTGTTTGTAATAAACTATGTGGAGCAATAATTATTCATTTGAAAATATTATATTCCTTACGTAAGAACACGCAAACTGGCCAGATCATTGCATTGCAGTTATTCTTTAACGGTTTTAAGCAATTCAAGTTTATCTTTGAGTATCAGAAAGAATCCATGTGTATTTTCTTCTTACATTAATACACAACACAAATTAAATATATTGTAGTATTGTAGATTAGAAACATTTCAAATATATTGCAGGAAGATTCAGATCTTTGACTATAATAATAATATAATAGAAATTATCAATAAATAAACTGATTTCATTAAAATTATACAAATAATCAATAATTTTTCATAGAGTAGAGTGGCACATGGAGACATTTTTTTTTGCGAATAATAATGTGTTTGCAATAATATAAAATGTTGTTAAAGTGACTATTATACATTTAACATTCAATATGTAACACAATAATTTATCTAATTGATGTTTGTAAATTAAAATTAGTATTATTTGATAGTAATTTTCGAATGGTTTTTAAGAATTCATTAAGTTTTTATAGAACTTGCATAACCTTAAAAAAAGACAAACAATTTTTAAGTGCATATATAAAGAGTTATAAAAATTACAAATAATAGTGACATAAAATTTGTTAAAATACTTAACTGTAACATGAATGGATCTTTTTGAGTGATAACAAATAATATTTTCAAGAATTTTCAAGTCTTCACGCTGATGCTGGTCCATAACCATCATTGTATCGGGAAGAACTGCAAGGGATAATTGGTATTAAATGTTAAAAATAAAATTTCTCATTCATAACAAAATATTACATTAAAATATATTTTTTTTGAAAAAACAGTTTATTTTTGAACCTCCTTGTAATTAAACATTATTTATGATGAGAAGTAAACAATATTTCATCTTTGATAAAATAAAGGATGTGAATTGTGTGAAACATGGTTATAAAATTTGGGGATTTTTGATTTTTCTTACATAAGATTTGTTTGGGACTAAGAACACTTTTAATTAGAGTATCGGGATCTAAAATATTTTAATACACGAGAATCCATAGGTGTCTAGTTCATTAGATAATTTCAAAATGACAGAGTCACTTCCGTTTTAGTAGTTTGTCAAACGTTTGTCACAATTGCCATGTTTGGTTTTGAAAAACGCAGGTCCAATATGGAAAAATTCCTGGAATACATTAACGAAATGGTGTCAAACAAGATCATTTCTAATACGGTTTCCACTCCTCCTTTTGCCTTGGAAATCATATGGGCAATATTCGGTTGTATTATCATTATCGTCCTCATATTTAGAGTCAACAAAAAATTAGAAATACTGAATGCCAGTACCATCGAATTAGGAAAAAAATTTAGCAAACAGCAAAATAATTTAAATGATAACACCCCAGAAAGAAATCACCAAATTGATCCACCACCAGTCGAAACTGCGAGTTCTGATATCTCAGAAGAACCGAATAACAGAAGGATATCTTCCGAACTCCTGCAATATATTATACCACGCGAGTACAACAAACTGTTTAAAAACGAAAGAGAATACGAAGAAAATCCTCGTGATCGTTTAGAATCCATTGTGTGCCTTCTCAAGGAAAAAGCTGAAAATGCACAAACCAGCTCTGAAAGCGACTTCGTAAAAGTGTCATACGCTGAAACAGAAAATACCACGGATTCAATATTTACTGTTTTATAGAAATTTCAAATTTCAAAAAGTATTTATGTAAATTAATTATTATTTAGCAGAAACCAATTCTTCTATCTGACAGTTATTGTTGAAAATGTTTTTCAAGATTTTGGATGTAATAAACATGCTAATTAAAATATAAATATTGTATATTTTGTATATTGTCTTCAAGTACAGGAAACCCATATTTCACATATTATATGTACAGTGTGTCTACGGATGAGGTTCACAAGAGAAAAATATTTTTATTTTTAGTTGTATCGAAAAATGTCATTCTTGATAACAAAAATAAATAATTTAAAAAAATTCAAATTCAGAAGCTTTACATAAAAAAGATACTTAATTTTATGCAATTAATCATTTCATCACTTCTGATTAAGAAGTAGTTTTTACTTGTAACTACCACTAATTACGTCATATTTTTATAAATACGTAAGCATTAAAAATTTTTTTGGTAATTAAAATTCCCTAGCTCTTTTTACGCAAAAAAGTACTTTTAATATTTTTCGATAAATAGCACCGTTTCCAAGTAATTTAAACTTAAAAGTAGATATGCAATTTGAAAATAATAAAAAATTGTCTAATAAGGCAAGTAGGCTATGAAACCGACAATAATGGAAGGCTGGCGCATCATGTTTGCCTTGAACCCTATTTACGTATTTATATCTCGAAGTCTTTTTCTTGAAAAAGTTATTCTTGATGTATCATCACAAAATTGATCGTTTTTAAGAAATTAAAACTCGAAGATTTCAAGCAAATTCAATGGACAAAAGAAAATAATTGAGACGGAATTTAATGCAGGTTCTCTCGTGTTTAACAAATAGATCGGCTGAATCATTAAAAAAAAAGTACGAGAGTAGAAAAAAATTACGAAATCACAAAACACAAGCCAAAGTTCAACGGAACCAATTTTTTAAGTCTTCGAATTTGTTGTAAGTAATATTAAGAGTAAAATACTGCACCCAACAAGATTTATAAATTTTCTTTTATTCTTGATAATTGGTATTAAATGTTAAAAATAAAATTCCTCTTTCATAACAAAATATAACATTACAATATTTTTTTTTGAAAAACAGTGTCAGGTATTTTTGAACCACACCGTGCAATTAAACATTATTTATGATAAGAAGTAAACAACAATATTTCATCTTCGATAAAATAAAATAAATTGTGTGAAATGTGGTTATAAATTGGGCATTTTTGATTTTTCTTACATAAAAATCGGTTGGAACTAAGAACACTTTTTATTACAGTATCGAAATCTGCAATACTTTAATACATGAGAATCCATAGGTGTCTAGTTGTTTAGAAAATTTCAAAATGCCAGAGTTACTTCAATTTTAGTAATTTGTCAAATGTTTGTCTGAAAATTTACTTGTCAAATTCACAGTTTTAATATGGAATATTTCCTTGTGTACATTAACAACTTGTTGTTGAAAAATATCATTGTGAATTTGTATTCCGATCCGATTTTTGTAGGCGAAGTAATATTTGCAATAATGGGATGCTTCATCCAAATCATTCTCTTATTCATAATCAACGACATATCTAAAGTGAATGAAAGACGTTTTACCATTCGATTAAAAAACCACGATACTCTCCATAATAATTCAAATAACAACGCTCCAGAAAGAGAAAACCCAAGAGAACGGGAAATACACGAAGCATCAGCTTCTGTTCTCACATCGTACGGAATATTCCAATCGAGTTACAGATTTTTACGGTCCAAAAAACGTTTTCCGATTTGGAAATTTTACAACATAGACAAAAATAAACGCCTGAGCAATAAAACATCCCGTGAGTATACGAAAAATATTAAAAAACCAAGGGAATACGAAAAAGAGCTTCATGATGAAAAAGATTCGAAGACTTTGGGAAAAATGGAGAAATACCTCAAAAGTGACATTAATGCAAATCGTGGAGATGAAGAGTACAACGGGTCTAGACCAGAAATTGAAGAAATCGACACTGAAAGCGATTTCGAACAGGTGTTAAATTGGGTTAGAAAACACCACAGAGTTTGAGTACAACGTCCACTATTTAGATAAGTAGTTTCACATTTCATTTACTTCTGGAAAATTATTTGGCTGTAACGAAATTTTCTATTTGATATAATTATTGTTAAACATTTTTTTTTTCAATGTTTGCGATTTAATAAACATGTTTATTTAAACATAAATATTTTGTTTTTATTTTCTCATGAAGCACAGGAATCTATAGACATCAGAAATTGTTCCAGCTCTACCAATATTGTGAATATAAACTTAGAGTAAGTTTAAACAAATTCAATAATTTGGAAAAAGTTCCTATTTATAATAGATTAATAATCATCGAATAGTGTTAGAATCTTCAGTATTCTAAAAATATAAAATCTCCCGTGTTGCAAGAATGCACAGAGGTACTTTCACCTCATTGAAAAACCTCCTTCTTACAGTCCTTTGGTGTTTATTGACTTTGTAGATTATTCTTGCCACCCTCCTGTTATGACTTGGACTTTATTTTCAGCCCAAACTCCTTAATGAACTCGTATGTCTGTTTATGGTTAATATTAACCTTGGTAACTAATTCTCTGGAAAGAGGATGTGTGTCCTCATTGCTTTGGTGCTCATTGTTCTCCATTATCTCTATGTCTGTTTCGTTTGCTCTTTAGGTTTTGTAGGTTGCTTAAGCAATCCTATGACCTCCAAGGATTCTAATTAGGGCTCCCTGATTGCCTGGCTACTCCTTTTTTTATTATGATGATTATTCATAAAAAAAGAGATAACAAATTAGAACCTGTAGCTACACCTGAGGATTGTTTATAAATTTTATTATTGAAATTGAAAAAAATGTTGAGTAAACTTTTTTCATTTTTTATCTAATGTCGCTCCATTATACTAGAGTTCTTAAAACTAATATTAATTCTTTGGGACTTTATTCTTTGTTAATAATGTCATTTACATTTCAAATATGTACGATGTAAACATAGAATAGCGCGTGTTAAGCTCATGTTAACTTCGTGATTGCAAATTCTCGAAGCGCTATTGGGTGGAGGAACGAAAGACAAGATGAACCACAATTTAACTAAATTAACATAATGTATGTGGTACAAAATGAATAAAATAACAGTTATGGAACATATTTAGATATATGTGAAGTTTGAAAATTATTGTAACAATAAACGAAAAAACTAGAAACAGGAAGATGGAAAAACAAGAATAGGGGTTCAATAAGAGCCCAACGAAAGGATAATAACCCAGTTTTGGGTAGGGAGAGAATGTAAGGATTGTTAACATATGTCATGCAACCCCTAATAAGGGTAGAAACTCGTGTAAGAATATCTCTTCTCCAATATGGAAGAAGAAAAAAAAACGAAAAGGAAAGGGGAGCTTAACAGTATTTATTGTAAAAAAAAAACGGATAAAAACCAATTCTGATTTTTTGATTATGAGATTCAAATTTTCGACATTTGTAACAAATACGTCTGGTCCTTTCCAAAATTTGGACACTGCTTTATGCTGTTATAAAATTTCAAAATCCCAGAGCCACTTCGATTTTAGTTATTTGTCAAATATTTGTCTGTGAATATAACGCTGTCACGTTTGCATCTCAAAATCTCCATTTTAATATGGAAGAAGTTATTGTTTATATTATAAAATGGTTGAACAATATCATTTTGAAATTAGGTTTAAAACTGCATGTTGACAGCAAAGTAATAGCGCTGGTAGTGAAATTCATCGTGCTTCTCATTGTCATATACGAAATCTGCAAGTTGTTTGGAAGAATGTATGCAGGAAGTAATGGCGAGTTAAAAAATAAGTACGATGCTCCTCGTAATAATTTTTATAATAAAACTACAAACGAAACATCTCCAAGAATCAAAACGGCAACTTCTGTTATCCCAAAGGAACGCAGAAAAATCAAATACAGTAGTAACTTGCTTTCGTCTAGAAAAATAGATCCGATCTGGTTTTTTGACAAGATGTGTAAAATTCAACCCCTACCAAAGATAACGGCCAAAGAGTACTACAAACGTATTAAAAAACAAAAAAAATTTGAGGAAGATCTTCATAATCGTTTAGATTCCATGTCATGCTGCCTAAAGAAAGTCCATTACAAAGATCCGAAGCCGGTAAAAACAAGATGCCTCAGAAATATCCTTAATCCTAATCGTGGCGATGAAATGTACAAGGGGTTGAGTTACCTCGAACCAGGACAAGAAATTTCAAATAACGACAGTAACAGCGACTTCGAAATGGTGTCATATTGGCTCGAAAAATACCATGGATTTTGAGTACGACATTTACTAGTTAGATAATTTTAAATTTCATAAAGTTCTTGCGGAGATTTAGTATTTGGCTGTAACAAATTTTTTATGTGATTTATTTATTATTGAAAATGGTGCTTCAAAATTTGTATTATAATAATTTGTTTATTAAAATATATAATTTGTTTTGCATTTTTTTTTGTAGCACAAGAATCAATAGAAAGTTTCCTTACTGCACTAAGTTAATCATCATAGAATAATATTAGAATCTTTACAGTTGGTCTCTCTTCTCTTCAAAAAAGCTGCTTCTGGCAGTCCTCTGGTGTTCAAATTTTAATTGACTCTGTAGAAAGAGATATTCTTGTTATGTCTTGGATTTTATTTTCAGCCAAAATTCCTTAATGAACACGTTCGCCAGTTTGTGGTCCATCTTAGCCTTGGCAACTAATTCTTTGAGAAAGAAAACAAAAGAAATTAAACGGAAACATAAGAGGATCCGCGCTAAAAGAAAGTTAGAAGCAAAACGAAGTAAAATGAATTAAGAAGCTTTAAAGTAATGGCGAATCACAAAGAGAGAAGAAGAAGAAAAAGGACTCGAAGAAGAAAGAATAAAAGAAGAGGCGAGGAAAATGAAAGAAGAAACAGAAATGAAGCTTCAGGAAGCCAGCAGCAATAGAAACAGAAAATGGTTAATGATCAAAGCAGAAGCAGATGCAAATGAACAAAAAATCATTGAAAAGAAATAACAAGAAAATTAAATTCTATAAAAACAATAACCCTCTTAGAATAACCAAAATCCCTTATGAAAAAATCAGATGAAGAAAAATCATATAAGTAACTTTAAAGAAAGCTCCCTTAAGAGCCAACGATACCGCTTGAAATCACAAATTCCAAATATTTCGAAAACGGAGTGAGATGATTCAAAAACGGAGGGATGTAGATTTTTATACGAAAGGGGGTATTTCTTTTTTTAAATACTTTTAAAAACCGGAGAATATTTTTATTGCTAACTTGGTTATGTCTAGTGTCAACTTAAAGTGGTTAAGTATATAAATTTTTAGGTTCCTGTATATTACCGAAATTTTTATTTTGATGTATTCAATTTTTATTTGTAATCATTAAATAAGTTCTAAAAAATGCATCAATCAAAAATATTAAAACTGCTATATGTAGTTACGGTTTACGAAAATCTTTAAAGGAAAAGTTTTGTAAAAAACAATATTTTTTTCATTTTCGGTGAACCACTTCCATAAATTTAACCCACCGCAAACATATTTTAGACCACATCCACTCGTCTGTGCGAAAAAAAAATTAAATCTATTTTCTATTAGAACCGGGCCTGTGCAATATTCTAGTGGAAAAGCAATGTTGCCAAAGTAGATTTGTTAACATCGTGTTTGTTTCTCTGTTTGTTTCATGTAATCAAATCGGAAGAAAGGAGACGTGTTTATAGTTAGAACATTTGTAGGTCAATAAGGAGACAAATGTTTTTACTCGGAAAAAGTCACGTGATGATGTTGGCTCTTCAGTCAAATATTTAAGGTTTTTACTTAAAATTTGATCTATGATCTATCTACGATAATTATTTTAATTAGTGTTTTTAATAGCTTACTTAAAACACTCAAAATTAATTAATTTTAACATATTTTACTGTTTTCAGAGTTATTATTGATTACAGTTTGTGACTATATTTGTTAGAAATATCACGTACGCCATTTTTATTTGAGACAATCAACTTTTCGCAAATCTACAGTACAGAAATAAAATTGACCAATGAAAACTGTCCTCTCTGAGTTCACACTTAACCAACAATTATTTGAAATGTGAATAGATGTAAATAAAAATAATTTAAAAAACAAAACTAGATTACATTTTTTAATCACTTAAATATAACTTGTAATGAAAAATAAACAATAAATACTTCATCTTTGTTAAACTAAAATGAACTATTTGAATTATATCAAATATATGGATAAATACCAATTTTGATTTAAGACAGTTGTCTGATTCTTTACAAAATTCGAACACTGCATTATATTTTTTTTAAATTTCAAAATGCCAGAGCCACTTCGATTTCGGTAATTTGTCAAACGCTTGTTTGACAGTTGTAGCAAAATTAACGACCGCAATGTTCGGTTTTGAAAAACGCAGATCCAATATGGAAAAATTCCTGGAATACATTAACGAAATGGTGTCAAACAAGATCATTTCTAATATGGTTTCCACTCCTCCGTTTGCCTTGGAAATCATATGGGCAATATTCGGTTGTATTATCATTATCGTCCTCATATTTAGAGTCAACAAAAAATTAGAAATACTGAATGCCAGTACCATCGAATTAGGAAAAAAATTTAGCAAACAGCAAAATAATTTAAATGCTAACACCCCAGAAAGAAATCACCAAATTGATCCACCACCAGTCGAAACTGCGAGTTCTGATATCTCAGAAGAACCGAATAACAGAAGGATATCTTCCGAACTCCTGCAATATATTATACCACGCGAGTACAACAAACTGTTTAAAAACGAAAGAGAATACGAAGAAAATCCTCGTGATCGTTTAGAATCCATTGTATGCCGTCTCAAGGAAAAAGCTGAAAATGCACAAACCAGCTCTGAAAGCGACTTCGTAAAAGTGTCATACGCTGAAACAGAAAATACCACGGATTCAATATTTACTGTTTTATAGAAATTTCAAATTTCAAAAAGTATTTATGTAAATTAATTATTATTTAGCAGAAACCAATTCTTCTATCTGACAGTTATTGTTGAAAATGTTTTTCAAGATTTTGGATGTAATAGATGTAATTAAAATATAAATATTTTGTTTTGTGTATTGTGATCAAGTACAGGAAACTCATATTTCACATATTATATGTATATTGTGTCTACAGATGAGGTTCACAAGAGAAAAATATTATTGTTTGTCTCTTTTCTTTTTTTTTTATTCTCTAGCAAGAAACCCTTTCCCTAGTATATATACAATAAGTTTCATTTCCCACATCAACTCATTAATAAGTAAATCTTTAAAAATTCTTGGATTCATTAAATGTGATACCCAAGATTTTTAAAGCACAGCTTTAATAAGGTTTTTATATGTTTCCTTGGTTAGACCTCAACTCGAATATGCTTCTTGCCTATCGTCACCTTATACCAATGTTCACATAAATAAATTGGAACGTACATTTCATTCAAACTTAATTTCAACTTTACTGATTATGATGAAATCGAATGCCTATTAAATTTAAATACTCTAGAGTCTAGAAGAGTTATAAGAGATCTAATGTTCCTCTGTGATATTCTAAATTCTACAAAAAATTGTTTTGACCTTCTAAGCAAGTTGCAAGTCATTATTCTTTCCAGATCAACTTCAGCAACAAACTTGTATTTTTTGCCAACTTGTAACACTAACTACACTGAAAATTCATATTTTGTCAAATCAATGAAATCGGCCAATTTTACTTCTTCTATATTATATATTTTTTTATACAAAATCTGTATTTTTGGCCTCTGTATCTAGGATAATTAGTAATATATGACTTATTTATATAATTTAAACGCCTTTGTTAGTTTTAGACTTATATATTGTATCCAAATTCTAATGTTATTGGGTATTTTGCCCCTCAAGAAATAAATAAATAAATAAATTATTAGTTGTATCGAAAAATGTCATTCTTGATAATTAAAATAAATAAATAAATAAAATAAAAAAATTCAAATTCTAGACATAGAAGCTTTGCATAAAGATACTTAATTTTATGTTATAAATCATTTCATCCCTTCTGATTAAGGAGTAGTTTTTGGCGTAAATTCCACAATTTACGTTATATTTCTTTAAATAAGTAAGTATTAAAAAAATCTTCTGGCAATTAAAATTCCCCGGTCTTTTTTACGCAAAAAAGTACACTTGATACTTTTCCATAAATAGCACCGTTTTCGAGTAATTTAAACTTAAAAGTAGATATGCAATTTGAAAATAATAACAAAAAGTGTTTAATAAGGCAAGTAGGCTTTGAAATTAACAATAATGGCAGGCTAGCGCATCAAGTATGCCTTGAATTCTATTTACGTATTTAAAACTAGAAGTTTTTGATCGTTTTTAAGAAGTTAAAACTCAAAGATTTTAAAGAAATTCAATGGACAAAAGAGGGTATTGAAAAGGATTGAGATGGAATTTAATGCTGGTTCTCTCGCATTAAACAATCGGCTAAATTATTCAAAAAATCTTACGAGAATGGGAAAAAAAATAGCCAAATCACAAAGTACAACAAAACCAATTTTTAGGTGAAGTCTCAGTTTCATTATTTTTTAAGCATTCGAATTTGATGGCTTAAATTAAGTGAGGTTTAAGTTCAGTTTGACTTACGGTGCACGAATAATATTGATATTAAACGGCCCTTAGTCCTAAACTCGTCATAAAATAGTTTGTGCAAATGGCCTTTAACACCTTACCAAAATGTTTTATTATTAAATATTGTGATATTTTGTTATGAAAGAAAAAGTTTTATTTTTATAAATTTTAACATTTAATACCAATTATCAAGAATAAAAGAAAATTTATAAATTTTGTTGAGCGCACTTTGTATATTTTCTAGGAGATTCATGTTGGTTTAAAAATGAACTCAAGGTGGGTTCAGATTTCATTTAACTCTAGAATTATATTTACAATCCAAAATATTTCTTGCCTCTAAGTTTTCAGTGTTTTAGCCTTAACATTTCTTACAACTAATTAAAAAAAAACTTTAAACTTAAAAATATCAAAATAAAAAAATTATTTAAACAACGAAAAATATAAAATTTCTAAACTCCAGCGCTAAAAATTGTCTTATTTTTGAAATATGCAACCAGAGTCGGGAAAATTATTCACCTTGAAGTCCTTCTCGATAAAAATGAACCAGCATCAGCGTGAAAAGTTGAAAATTCTTGAAAATATTATTTCTTCTCACTACAGAAAATCTATACATGTCACAATGAAATATTTTAACTAATTTTATGTCACTATTATTTGTAACTTTGCGCATTTAAAAATCATTTTTTAAGGTTATGCAAGTTTCATAAAAACTTAATTAATTGACAATGAAATACCTCCAAAGCTTTTATCAAACAAGAGGACCATCTTAAAAACAATTCGAAGATCACCATCTGGGGTAAGTCACTAAATTGAATTCATTAATGAAGTTAAATGCTAATAAATGGATCATTTTTATTGTATTTTTTATGTAAATCAATTATACCTTGAAATATTTTATAATTTAACAGTCCTTTTATCCAAATCATTAAAAAAATCTTGTTACAATACATAATTTATACTTTAACTAAACAATCAAAATTATTATTTTTTAAATATGCATTTTAAAATTATTAGACCGTGCTAACAATATTAATAAAATTCTCTTTAATAAAAGGGGTTACATTTCAAAAAAAATTATATTGTTTTAAAAATAGATATTAATTTTGATTTTTGATCGTTAAACAACTAATTTTTAATACCAATAGGTTGCTTTTGACAATACGATAAACATCAGAATTAATAATTTGAAAAGTAGGTTTTAGTAGACCGTTAATCGATAAATTTGTCAAGTTTAAATGTTATATAAAATATATGCAAATATTTTTCTTAATCTTCTAGCAAGTTTATGTGGTAAAATTCATTTGATCAATCACATTTATAAATAGAAATTCCTTAAAAACAAAATTTACAAGAAACAGTTTTAGCTAGATATGATGATACTGTGAAAAAATACAAAAAATGTTTCGATTTGCAAAAATTAGTAGATATTTGTACTTAAAAAAACTGTAGATATTAATTAGATTGTATTTAGAATAAATTGTCAATAAACAAATTATTTGGCTATTCTAATATATGTTACATTTTCAAATATCTGTACAATGATTTATGTACATTAGTTTTAGTTAAACAAAGTCCAAATTTAGGTTACTAATTAATAGATGTAATTGTTAATTACTTAAACAGGTTTGGTTGCATTTTGTTTCCAATTCCATACAAAATATGTCTGCTAAAATCTGTTATAATAAATAATAATAATGATAATAATAATATAAAGAGTGGTTTTTTGTTTTTAAAAGCGTGTTCAAGTTGCCTTATCTCCACACTTTCATATATTTTAATTTTTTTTATGAATTAAGGTCTTAGAATTGCTATATTTGAATGTATTCAGCCTGCATCCTATCCTCATTTAACTGTATGTGATTTTTTGAATTCCTTTTAGTTAAAAATATCATATACAAGTTTTTGTATTTGTTTTTTTGTATTTTTTAATCTGCGAAACAAAGTTATGTCATCTATCGATAAACATTCATTAAATGTCTTTGTTAAAGAATCAATCGACTTTATTACATAATAAATAAGCATGTAGCACACGTTTTCAATGGATACTACTTAGCACACTTTTACTTTTCGTACTTTTTTTCCCCTAATTTTGCGAATTGAACTGACCTTCCTCGTTCCAATGTTCCTCGCTCCGCAGCATGGACCAATCCAGCTGCAGGTCCCGAAAACTAGCCATTTCCGTAAGGGTTCCTCATGAAAAAAAAAGTCAATTTGGTCACAGAACTACGAGCTACCAAAACGGCGATCACTTTTTTCGCTGGCCGGATCGTTTTGCCGAAGAAGAAAAACTACTATCGTACCGTTGATGTTGATAGACGATGAAGATACGGCACATGTTGCCGATCGCGAAGACGTGGGTAGGGTGGAATTTTTGAAAGAGCGCAAACTCTCGCTGGAATTCTTCACCTGGTCAACAGGTACTTGTTTTGAACAATGTTGATAGATGGGGTCGTACTGTGGCTGGAGCACATGTGAGCGTGGTTGCCGCTTCTAACCGAATTCATCAACAAATAGAATTCATTCATTTCAAGATATTTCGTTGACCTGCCACTTTATTATTCTCGAGCAAGAAACCCTTTCCCTAGTATACAATATGTCCCCCTAAGTTGGAATCATATGGAAAACTTTTTTATTATTAATTTTAAGAAAAAAAGTTAATATTATTCTTCATAAAAAGTTCTGCATTATCTAAAACCTAGAAGACATTCATCAAATATCAAATTTTTTCAGTGGTATACGAGGTTTGTCAAAAAATATGAATTTTACTCAAGAGTAAAGTACCTTTAAATTTGACAATATCGAAAAATCGAAAAATGTTACTAAAAAAAGTTGATCAGAATTAAAAATTACGTTTAAATATGCAAGTACATCCATTTACATTAATAAAATTATTTTTAAAACGTATGTCTACAATAATGCAAATTTAACTGTAGTGCACTTATTACGCGTTTTAATTGCAAAATTATTAGAAAACATCGAAAAACTAAAAGGTTATCATGTGTTCCGTAATCACAAGAGATAAATGTTCATTCAAAATAGAAATATTAGTAAAAAATAAAATAACCTGAAGTTTTAATTTAAATGGATGTACGTGCATATTTAAACGTAATTTTTAATTCTGATCAACTTTTTTAGTAACATTTTTCGATATTGTCAAATTTAAAGGTACTTTACTCTTGAGTAAAACTCATATTTTTTGACAAACCTCGTATACCACTGAAAAAATTTGATATTTGATGACTGTATTCTAGGTTTTAGATAATGCAGAAATTTTTATGAAGAATAACATTTTTTCCTAAAATTAATAATAAGAAAGTTTTCCATATGATTCCAACTTAGGGGGACATATTGTATATACAATAAATGATTATCATCTAAAGAAAGTTGAGATTATTAGGGATCTAGGTGTGATCTTTGATAAATCACTTTGTTTCATTCCCCACGTCAACTCAGTAATAAATAAATCTTTAAAAATGCTTGGATTCGTTAAACGTGATACCCAAGATTTTTAAATGTGGACAAATACCAATTTTGATTTTTCGTGTATAAGATTTTTTTGCGACCACCTACTCTTTCTATTAGGACATTCGAATCTTCAACATTTTTAAGACAGTTGTCTGATTCTTTACAAAATTCGAACACTGCTTTATACTTTTTTAAAATTTCAAAATGCCAGAGCCACTTCGATTTCGGTAATTTGTCAAACGTTTGTTTGACAATTGTAGCAAAATTAACGACCGCAATGTTCGGTTTTGAAAAACGCAGGTCCAATATGGAAAAATTCCTGGAATACGTTAACGAAATGGTGTCAAACAAGATCATTTCTAATACGGTTTCCACTCCTCCTTTTGCCTTGGAAATCATATGGGCAATATTCGGTTGTATTATCATTATCGTCCTCATATTTAGAGTCAACAAAAAATTAGAAATACTGAATGCCAGTACCATCGAATTAGGAAAAAAATTTAGCAAACAGCAAAATAATTTAAATGATAACACCCCAGAAAGAAATCACCAAATTGATCCACCACCAGTCGAAACTGCGAGTTCTGATATCTCAGAAGAACCGAATAACAGAAGGATATCTTCCGAACTCCTGCAATATATTATACCACGCGAGTACAACAAACTGTTTAAAAACGAAAAAGAATACGAAGAAAATTCTCGTGATCGTTTAGAATCCATTGTATGCCGTCTCAAGGAAAAAGCTGAAAATGCACAAACCAGCTCTGAAAGCGACTTCGTAAAAGTGTCATACGCTGAAACAGAAAATACCACGGATTCAATATTTACTGTTTTATAGAAATTTCAAATTTCAAAAAGTATTTATGTAAATTAATTATTATTTAGCAGAAACCAATTCTTCTATCTGACAGTTATTGTTGAAAATGTTTTTCAAGATTTTGGATGTAATAGATGTAATTAAAATATAAATATTTTGTTTTGTGTATTGTGATCAAGTACAGGAAATTCATGTTTCACATATTATATGTATATTGTGTCTACAGATGAGGTTCACAAGAGAAAAATATTTTTGTTTGTCTCTTTTCTTTTTTTTTTATTCGCTAGCAAGAAACCCTTTCCCTAGTATATATACAATAAGTTTCATTTCCCACATCAACTCATTAATAAGTAAATCTTTAAAAATTCTTCCGTTCATTAAACGTGATACCCAAGATTTTAAAAGTATAGCTTCAATAAGGATTTTATATGTTTCCTTGGTTAGACCTCAACTCGAATATGCTTCTTGCCTATGGTCACCTTGTTACAATGTTTACATAAATAAATTGGAGCAGGTTCAGTATAAATAATAATAAATAAATACTAACAGTATGTCAACATGATCGCTAAATGGAGATTTCCTGGCTATTTTCAAAATATTCAATAAGAAATTTTCTAAAATTAATTTTTTTCCTAATTGTCAAGTTTAACATTTAATTTCATAGTCAACTTTTGAATTTTAGATGATTTTAACTAATACAGCTACAATACGTGTTATTAGTTGTTTGTTTATTTGTTGAAAACGACAAAATTTTGAAAAATAACCAGAGTAAGAATAGTTTTAGAATTAAAACATAACATATAGAAATATATATATATATAACTTTTTAGGTCCACAACAGGGTTAAAACTGTTACATTTTAATGGTGGATCATCCCTTATGAACCCTTTTGCTACAATTGAACTCTACCTACAGTCGCTTAATACTTTTGGTATTTTTACAACGTGTACCAAATTTAGTTAGTTAAACTATAACTGAGATATTGATTTTTTTTCTAAATTTGAAACCCCAATTTCAAGCCCTATAACTTCTTAGGAGTACAACTTAATAATCACAACAAAATTTATAAATATCTTTTATTCTTGATCATTTGTACTAAATGTCAAAAATAATATTCCAGTACATATCTGAACTAAAACCGTTATATAATAAACATATTTTTTGTTTTGAGACAAGTGATATTCAAGAATAAAATTTTTTAGAGGTTAATTTTTTCGAAAGTTTTCGAATAGTCCCATTGTGTCAATTGAATTGACACGAAAGCTGGCTAAAAACCACTAAATTATTGACAATTGATTTTTCACTCGTGAAAATGTGTACCAATTAACCCTGTTCGAGTATATAACTAGATCAACTTCAAACTAAAATGTTTAATAAGTACATAGAAAATAAGTGCGTATTTTACAGCCTATATTTTACTAAAATAATATCTCTTCTTCTACAAAAGGAATTACGTACTTTCCCACACTGCACCAACTATAATTAATACAATTAATTTAATATAAAAGAGATTTTGGTTAGAAAAAATACTAGACAAAAGTGTGCCAGAGAAACCCGACTCTATGGCTTTATTATTACAGAAATAAAATATGTAAATGCTTTACTAAAAAAATTATCTGTAATTAAGAATCTAGATCAGAATGATGGTAAATAGATGCATCATTAAATGCGGATAATAGACGATGGTAAATCATAAATGAATTGAAATTATTGACCTGTTTCAAAAATGCAAATGTACACTCCTTCAAAGCGTTTTGCTAATTTAGTTAAATAATAAATTCAGAATTTTGTTATAACAAACGATTTTATTTAAAAAAATAATAGCAGTAACTATTATGGTAACGTTTTTTTTTTATTTAATGTTTTGATAAAGAGGATATTACCTAAAAATTAACGACAGACATATTATTATTATTATCTTTTTGAAAATATTTGGACTTTAAAATTACCTGTAATTAGGGATGTTATTAAATAATTATATATTGGGACAATAATGGGTAAGACATAATAAATATACTTAAAATTTAACCATGTACGAGTTAATATTCTAATAGTGTACATAATTGTTTTATATAAAAATAAATTTGAAATTTAAATTTTGTATTGTTTGAATAATCTCATTTTTAAATAAAACTATTACAAATATTCGTTTCTTTATTCCACAAGTTATTTAAGAGTTTTTGTAATTTTTTTTGACCCAACCTTCAAGATTTTTAGTTTATTAAAATTTGCTCTTTAGAGTCCAGATTATTTAAAATTTCGATATCAAAGTCAAAATTTGGGATTTTTTGAGATATATGTTTTTAAAATCGATACTCATAAATTTTGACTTTAAAGGCGAAAATCATCAAAATCTCCACTTCGAAAAGTCGATATTTTGAAGAAGAACACGATATTTTTAAGATATTTGCTTTAAAATCGAGATTTATTAAAATTTCTCTCTTTAAAATCGAGAGTAATAAAAATATCGATATCAAAGTCGATATCTTGAAGAAAAACATCAAATTTATTGCTTTAAAATCGAAAATCATTGGAATATCAATAAACATTCATGATTTTTTCTTGAAAATCGAGATTTACTGAAATATCGAGCTTAAAGTTGAGATTTAAAGTAAAACAAAAGATTTTTCAATTATTTTTCCATGATTCATTAAAATCTCGACATTATAATCAAAATTTAAATACTCGACTTGGTAATCGAGATTTTAAAGAAGAATAATTAATTTTTAATATTTTATTGAAATTCGAGATTCATTAAAATATTATGATTAAAGTCAAACAGAAGATTTTTCAAATATTTTTGAAAGATTTATTAAAAACTCGACGTCATAATTCATTTAAAAAAAGTGACTTTTTTTCATAATAGAAATTAATTCAAAGTTGGATTTTACAATCGAGATTCTATAAAATCTGACTTTAATACAAAATCCGAGATTTTTATAATATTTCTGAATTAAAGTCGATATTGCTTAACTTAAGCTCGAAATCCATTGAAAAATTACAGAATAGTAAAGTAAGATCTCGGAATTTCCTGTAAACCCTCTTCAGTAACTGAACTATCAACGTCGTTCAAATTCGCAAAAGAAATAAAACAAAATCAATGCAATCTATTTTATTTGCTTCAAGTATATCTATCTTCTATAGTTTGTTTTGTGACTGGATTAATATTATATATATTCATATCGTCTTTGTATTTATTTTTTATTTATATTATAATTCCTTCCTTCTCCAATTCTGCCTTGTGACGAGTTGTATACGTTTTATCTGGATCGAATTTGGCCGTCAGCTCGTCGAACATTGGTCGCTTTTCTTTAACCAAAAATTTAACAATTTTCAGTGCCCCATCTTTTTGTTTTTCGCTGCATTTGTTGCAATCGGTTTTCAAAGCGTCCGGCAAATGTTCTAAAAATAAAAACAAACAAACACGTATTTTGTTGCTGCTAAAGGTTTTAGTTGGTCAAATTAACAATGAGGATTGAAATGAAGAAATTATAAAAATTTTAATTCACTTTAACATATTCTAATGTAATAATGGTTGTATAACTTAAGTTACTTATTATAATAAAGCAGACCACTTGCAATTACTTTCTAACTTCGGCAACATTGCGTTTCTTTTTACTACTAATTGTTACCATGGTATATAATTGCAAGTCGAAACAATATAGATGTTTTTAGAAAAATAAATTATGAGAATTTTTTTAAATAAACAAATAAGAAATTAATACACATAAACATAACATAAGTGATCAGTTTTCTAGTGATTGAGAAAAAAACTTGATGTCAGATTATGGATACCTTGAAATAACTTTAAAGATTAAGTATTGTCAAGTATTATTGAAATCATTTTCAAAGTATGTATTTTTTAATTACTCCAAGAATTAGCAAATCAAATTTGATCATTGTTGATTCATAATTGTTTCTTCTAAAAAAATAATTTAAATATAAGCATTTCTTTAAGTCAATTGAATTACGTTACAAATATTATTTGTTATGAATCAGCATTGATCATTATACATTTAAACACAGAAAAAGGTAAATTATTATTTTAATAAATGTTACGATATTTATTGATTCTTTTATTTCACTTAGTTTCTTATTAATTTTTCTTGTATTATTCACTTTTATTTTCTGTTTATTAAATTATGTTTTATACCTGATTAGTTTCTAGAGAGTTTCTTAGGTCAGATGATTTACTTTTTCGAGTAACTACATAAAATCTGCAGGATTTCGGGATCAGGAAATTGTATGATCAATTGAATTTCATCAGGAATTTGATCAAATCAGGAACATTTGAGGAAACTCTATCTTTTTTATTGCTCTTTTAAATTCGTTGATTTTTATTCATTCTGTAAGTTGGTACTCGAATATTACTTGTCAATTATAGGGTGTTAATATTGAAATTTGACAGTTCTTGGATATAAATTATAAAAGTTTTCGCTTCAATTTTATGTTTTAATATAGACATTCAGTGTATTTTGTTTACAGATATGAGCTAAAGCTTACATTGAAAGTTACCGATGTCATTACTGTCTGGATACTCTTTTTCAATGCATTTACATGTAAATTATTACCAACTTTTTGCAAATGTTCCATGATATATGTTACTATTTTCCTTTAAAATATTGTGATAATTTTTTTTATTATCCCATTAGGTTTATGGATGTTCACCATTCTAACTTTATGAAATACAGCTTTATATTATTTACATTTTATTAAATTATTCTAGATTGCTCTTTTAACAAATTACGACTGTTACAATATATAAAAAAGAAGGAAACTAAGAACTATTTAACAAATAAAAGAAGAAAGGAATGCACCAATGGCGCGGTTGATAGAAATTATAACACACATTTATAAAAAAAATTCCAAACCAAAATAGCATTACAAAATACGCCAGAATAGCTACTAAGATTAAAAAACTGTCTATTATTGTATAATCTCATGGTTTTTATTTTTATGGTGAAATACTCACTTTTAAGCTCTACTCCATCTGCTGTACATTTTCCTCTTTCCAATACGCAATCTAAATAATTTTTGAGCAATCGGTCGCTTTTGAGAATCTGATCCAAATCGACATTATCGAATTTTGTGGTGTATTTTTCATCGCAATTTACTATGCTGACGGTTAAAATAAAAATCGCAAAGAGTACCTTCATTTTGATAAAAATATAATAAGACTCAAACACGGAAAAAATAAGCTTTGGTACCTTGGTTAATTATATTTATAAATATAGTGTAATAATTAATTGAACGTGTTCTAGGGAAATAACATAGACGTAGAAAATGAATTTTAATAATTTTTATTGGCAATTGAGGTCTTTACTTATTTATTTCATAGAGTAGGTATATATTTTTGAGATTTTTTGTGCTATACCCATTTCTCAATTCTTCCCATTTCTTTTTTATTCTTTCAAATGCTTCTTTAAAGATATTTCTAGACTTCTGATCTGCCAGAATAGAACAATAGACAACAAATATAGACAGTAATATATTAAAAATGAAAATTATAATAGTATCCAAATGTAAAAATACTCAATTTTTTTGTTCTTATATATATATTGTTTAAAATAGAATTTTATTAAAATTTCTCTCTTTAAAATCGAGAATAATTAAAATTACGATATTAAAATTGAGATCTTCAACAAAAATACGAAATTTATTATATTAAAATCATTGATTAATATATACAGTTAAAATTTAAATTAAAACAAAATATTTTTCAACTATTTTTGCAAGATTCATTAAAATCTCGACTTTAAAACCAAAATTTAACAAAATCTCGACTTCATAATCGAGCTCTTAAAGAAAAAAAAAATATTTTGTTAATACTTTTACTTTAAAATCTAGATTTATTAAAACATCGAGGTTTAAATAATACAAATGATTTTTAAATATTTTTGCAATATTTATTAAAATCTTAAAGAAAAAAAATAGTGATTTTTTTAAAATGTCTCGTTTAAAATGAAAATTAATTCAAATCAGGACTTTAAAACCAAGAGAAGAGAAAAACCCGAGATTTTCTTTAATAATTTAGAATTAAAGTCATATTTCTTTAGATTTCTGATTTAAAATTGAGATCCATTGAAATGTTTAAGAGATTTATTGAAACATAAACTTTAACGTCGAAATTTTGAAGTGAAACACGAGAATTATAGTCGAGATTTTAAATAAAATTCGATAATTTGAAATTTCTGTTTTAAAATCGTGATAAAATAAAATACTGATTATAAAATTCTCAATTACGAAATCGAAATCTTAAAGAAACTTACGAGATATTTTAAGATTTCTGTTTTAAAGATGAGATTCATTATTATTATGTATGTATTAAAATGACGTTAAAGGAGCTTTTTAAAATTCAAGAGAAAATTTTTTTAATACTTTCACGAGATTTGGCGAAATCTCGAATCCTTAAGTTAAAATTTTAAAATTTCTACTTTAAAATCGAGATTCAATAAAGTTTTAAAATTCGTTAATATAAATTCGAGAACGGTTTAAAATATCGACTTCGACGTCGAGATTCATTAAAATCTTTAATTTAAATACGAGATTTTAATAATTTTACTTTAATCGAGATTTACTGAAACATCAACGTTAAAATCGAAATTTTGAATCTAATGGAAAATTCGATATTCAAGAAATATTTAAATAACATTTTTTGCCATCTGGTATGTTGTTTCCTATTTTTTTTCACGACTTTTCCAACTTAAATATTAAGTATCACAGATTTGTATCAAGTTTTTTATTTATATTATGGTAGTTCTATTACCCCCTTATCATTGCATCTAACCTTTTATGTAAAATAACTGATTTTACATTTTTGTAGGTTGATAAAATTATTCATAATAGTTATGTATCTAGGTGACCAAAAATCTGGTTTTGTTATTTCAAAATACAAGAATTTATATGATTTTTTAATGCCACGACACTGTATTATAAACAAGTAAGGTAAAAAAAGTGTAGATGTAGATAAACAGAATAATTTATATAAATACTGGTGAACTTTTGACTCAATAATTAATCAAAATAAAAAACTACAAGTATATTTTAATTAATTAAAAGTAAGTTAAACACGGTGTGTTCAAGTACTTTTTTTATTTTGATGAATAGGTTCTTTTTTTCATGTGATAGAAAATTTTCCTATATAATATCATCCAAGCTTTGATTAAGGTCGTAGTATTAAAAATGTTTCATTATAAGTTATAAAATATCTTGTACAGTAGGAAGGAACAGAAAACAGACTTTTATTTTTGATAACGCCTAATGTGGAAAATTTGCCTTCTGGTCTAGAAAAATTAATAAGGTAATATGAAAAATATTGAATTTTGTTTTTGGAAACAATCCAGAAAATGTTTCAATTTCACGATGTCTCTTTTACTTTTTGGATTATCAAATATTTTCAAAAAACGGTTCTTCCAAAACGAAGCCGTCATTAAAAAATATTTTACGTTGAGTTTGAAATAAATTTTGATTCGTTAAAAATTATAAATACACTTCACGTATGAACTATTTTTAAAAAAGTTTGGAAAACAGTATATTCTAAGTAATTTTTCCATTTTTTCTAATTTGTAAAAGAAAAATTATAGAGAAATTTCACGTTTGAAATCCTTTTTTTAAAATTTGAGATGATGAGGTCAAAATAAAATCCGAAAACAAAAAAGTGAGGAAGGTTAAATTTTGGATACAATTACTATTTTGATTTTTTATTATCAGAATATTTTGTATTCGTAAAGAGACTAATATTTACTGTATATTATTTAACATTCATTAAATATTTGATATAAATATTGTAAACCAAATACATACGTAATATTTATTTTAAATAACAAATTTATAATAAACATATATTTTTTAATATACAGAAATTATTTCATGCTATCAGGGTAGTGCCATATCTGAAATATAAAGAACTAGGTTTGAGATAAACAGACCCAGGAGATGACGAAAAAATAAAAAAAGAAAATTATTAAGGGAAAATTCTATTGTTAATACAATACTCTAGGGTGAAAAATTATAATATAGTTAATTTAACTCAATACCTGTACCTGTTGGTAAACGAGTCCTCATTATAGATGCATGTACCTACTCGAAATTTTTTTATTAAAAAAATGTTGACCTGATTAATTCCGTTGGATAAGCGCCACAGTTTACCAATTTCTCTACTACGCACGGATAAATATGTATGTATCTCATCTAAATCCCTCATATAATAAAACAATACCCTCTACATAAATATCTTTTATTTCTTTCACTTAGCACAGAAACAAATTTACACATTGTTTAAAAATATTACATACTTTTTGGGTAAATCTTGGCGGCGGAGGGAGGCAGGACAGGATCGGGGTTAGTGGGTCTCCCAGTTCCCTGGGTCTTGTGGTACTCCTGGAAACAGGGGACGATGCAGAGGTTCGTCTGGCACTCGGGACAGTGATACTTGGTTTTTCTTCTGAGAATGCGACCGTGAGCGTCCACTGTGTTCCAGCAAAAATTGCAGCCCAGGGCAGGGCCGTTGCGGACTGCGGGGCAGTGGCTGGAGCGCGTGCTGCTCTGGAATTTACGTAGAAAAATTAGAAAATATTGATTTTAGTTTTGATTGAACTTTTCCGAGTTCTTGCTGTGTTAAGTAATACTTCTCGACATACTATATATGTTGAAAACTATTAACTACCAAGATAGCAAGACATATTAATTAAATATTTATAATATATGTTTGTTAAATATTTGCTGCGATAGATTTTTTAAATACTATATTTATTTTTTCTTTTCCATTATTACTACCAAAACTGTTTCACTATTACTATTAAAAATTTCCTAATTTATAATATATTAATAATATGACATCTCAACCATCTTTAGCGTTTATCGTTGGAGAATTTTAAAGTCGAAATTTTAATGAATCTCGATGTTGAAGTTGAGATTTTAATGATATTAAATTAGAAATTTTAAGACTAGCGTTTTTTTTTCAAAATCTTAACTTTTTTATTGAACCTCGATTTTAACATTTACTTTGGATATCAAATATTTAAATAACATATAATATTTCTTTTATGTAAAGAAAATATTTGATGGTATCAGAGTAGTATATAAAAGATTAATAAATTCGACTCACTTCTGTAGACTTGCTGGGTAAAATGGGATGAGAATGTTGCTTAACCAAAATGTGATCAGGGACGTGAAGTAAACTATCGGGGGAAGTCGAAATGGTTGGTATGGGTTCCGAGCATTGTCTCTCTATCTTTAAGGGCGCTGGGACGGTCAAATATTGGGACAAACCCGCCGATTCGATATTCTCCTCTTGGCACAGGTCCGGCTCCCGTTTAATCCTCGACTGGCGCATCAAAAAACGGCCCCGTTTCGGGCCCATGTGCTGCATTTCGGCCGGAGGTGGCGAATGACAAGGAAGTGTAGAAAAAGTCACTAAAAAGTTATTATTAGGAAGTTTACTTTTGATTCAGAGTGAATAAGTGTTTTTCTAAAATGTCAAATATTAAAAATGTTGAACTCGTTAGCCATTAAACGAATATTTAAAAAAAATTATTGTCAAGGTATTTTTTTGCGTGTTTCAATTTGTTTATTCTAAAAAGAGTGAGTAAGAAACTTAAATCCAATCCAACTAAATAAATACCAACTGGGAACCTAGAATTTTGCCACTAGAGAAGCATCTAAATAAATAAGCTTAAATAAACAAATGTTTATCTTCAAGTATTTGATTCATGAGTTTTCATAGAGAGAACTGAGAAAACTTGCTAAATAATGTTTCATTACTGATGGCCGAAACTGTAGTGAATCATTGTATTCTTATTTTAACAATAAAATTAGTCTAGTCATTTCAGAAAGAGTCCTATTTTTACTAAAACTAGTTTTATTTTTTAATTTAATAACCTAAGGCAAACAACTAGAAGTAGAAACAACTCTTTTTTCAGATTACGAAGTTTTAAAGACACAACTTTATAACCAACAGAAGAGGATATCAACAATAGACTGAAGATGTAATAAAACCAAAAGTGTCGAACTACTACCCCCAGATCTATTGTCAAAAATTGGTGGAGTAAGTCTAATAAACTTAAATATAGCGTTATTATAATATGCAAAGGTTCTGGAAAAGTAATATAAAATTGTTATTGTGGAATAAATAAAGTCAAGATTATTTATTGAGAATACATATAAAATATATTTTACAATATTTAAGTTTTACTTTTAAAATAAATGAATTAGTAGGTATTATGTACACTAATAAATTTGCAGCATGCAAGTTCAAAATCCCTGAGAAAATCACAATTACTGTTGACACACAGGACAAAATAAATATTATGATATCAGACGGATTTCTAAATGCAAATTTCTTAAATTTGTTCGAGGTTGATGCTTTGGAAATTGATAGTCTCTGGGTTATTTTCCGACCCGTCGAAATATTTGGCCCGTTGGACGTGTTTAAAATCGACTTGTTTCCCGTCGAAAACTGCGCTACTGATAATCGCGATCGGATGATGGTCGATGGGCTCGTTTGCAACAGAATTCTCCTCTTTCACTTTTTCGCGCGGCTGATTTCGATTTTTTATGCTCAGCCTGAAATTTGGATACCCCCTCTTTTTATATTCCAACCAAAGCGTCCTGTTATTGACGCCGTAGATCTTGGCCGCCTTGCAAAAGCCTATTCCGCCATATCGAACGGCTTCCAAGGCTCTGAGGAAATTCTCGTCTCCTTGGGGATTGAAAGTCCGCTTTCGCTTATGATTTTGGTATATTTCGGAGGAATTGGGGACCGGGTTGGGATTCGAATGAATGAGGATGTCGTTAGGGGAGGGGGTGGGGGTGATAGTGTCGGTGAATTGTGTACCGACGTTAGTGGAGATGACAGCGGGCGTTGATGAGTAATGGGTGAATCCAGATTGATCCAAAACATTCCACTGAATGCCTGCAAGGATAATAACCAGATGTTAGCTTCGGGTTTTATTCGGGTTTTAGTCGGCAGAGGTTCTTTGATGAGAAAATATTCTTTTTTCCTCCTATTCTAGTTTTCACAGGGTAAAGCAAACTAATACGTACTAAGTGATTACATTTTATTTTCCTTGTGACTTATAAGAATGAGCAGTGAACTACGGTTCTAAGCTTACAATAACATTATTATAGAACTACCGCAACCAATAGTGCTATCAATATATATCAATATTACAAAAACTTCCAGCAAATTGCTTCGGATTTACATAAACCTATTTTAGAATTTCCGCATATTGTGTAGCTTAGAAGACAATATTCCAATAAAACGAACTATTTAGTGTACGGCAAAATAATTTTATATGTTGTGTTATTTTATGGGTTTGTACTTTAAAAAATGTAAATGTATTAATTTAGTTATCAGAGAATAGTTGTGTTTCCATTGATTAATTTATTAATGATGTTAAATATTTGAAGACGGCTTTAATTTTGAAAAATGCAGAATTATTAAGATATTATCTGAAATATTGTATGTACTATGCGTAAAAATAATTGAGTAAAGTTAGAGATAAAAATTTTTGAACCCAAGATATAAATATGGAATATCAGTGAGAAGAATCCTAGATAAATTACCAGATAATAGTACATCCAGAAAAGGAAGTTAAGATGTAATTTTAATAATAATTTATAACAGTAATAAAAGAAGGAAGTAATTCCAAAAAAAGAAACATACATATAACAGCCAATAGAATCCAAGGGGTAAATCTTGGGAACCAAGCAGGGGAGTAGCAGATTTGGGATATTGAGTTGCCAAGTAATATCAAAATTGTTCAGAATAATAGAAGCAAGAAAACAGAGCAATTATAAAAAAATTTAATTGGGTATTTTAAATAGTGTAAGTACAATTAATAATTTGAGCAAATTATTGGTTAAACAAGAAATATAAAGGTAAATTTTGAAATTTTAGATTAAAGGAATTAAAAATTTTAAAGAATTTAACATAACTTGCGTGTAGATTTAAATTATTTAATAAATTATCAGCCGGACTTTCATTAGGTTGTTTAAATATTTTTCTAGAAAAGGTTAAAGAAGATACAACAATATACTAGATTCAAAGAGTAGCTAAAAGGTTATAAAAAAGTTTTACAATTACTGCACATTGTGAACTTCAAAATGAAAGTTGCTGACTTAATTTTTTGTCATCAAAAGCTAATAAAACTATCTGCAGATTATAACATTTATGTAAGATCTCTTTTAGAACTATTGCATTTTTATCAATGAATAGTTTGGATAATTTGGTTAGATTGGCAACTTATAGAAAGTTACATTTATAAACAATAAAACAATAGATTAAACACCAGCCAATTTTAGTAAATGGTCAAGTTATATTTTCCAAATCGACTAAATTATTCAATAATAAATATATACAATGTATGGAAGTTCTAAAAATGACAAAAACACATTTTCAATTTTCTGCAAACTGAGATCCAGAAGAAATTTTTCTTAGATATTTTCATCAAGAACCTCTCCAAAACTAAATAAACTTATTTAAATTGTTATATTTCTTTTTTGAAATGATATATCATACCTAGTTTCCTTCTATTTCTTTTCTGGTAATCAGGTACTAGACATATCTCTTCAATAAGAAATTCTTTATAATTGTTGTGGCTTAATATGTCGGAATGTTTTGGAATTTTCTGTTATAAAATTAAGAATGATGGGATGAATGATACATTTGAAATATTAATAAACCTTATATTAACCGCAAGGAAATGACATTTTACCAATTAACAAGTGTCTTATAAGTGTACAAATACAATATATTAATAGTTACAGCCAGTGTTTTACTTACCATTTGTCGATTGAGTAGTTGTACATGCTCTGGACATTTCTACTGGGGGACACTCCAAATGTTGTGGGGTGTTTACTTCTTGAGGCGGGGTTACATGCTAAAATGAAGCAATTAAAATAAATTTTAAACTGCTTAAATAGTTTACTTACTGTTATTATTTGATGGGTGGATTCAGTTTCTCTATGGTGAGATGTGGATGGTTGTAGGTTGGAAATTGGGATGCCATTATATTTTTGCGAAGTGTCTTCTAAATTTCTTTCATCGGGTTTTAAAACGGTTTCGAAAACACTGTCAACAGTGCTTAATAAGATTTCATTTGGTGTAGTTTCAATTGAGTCTGTTGCTATTGTAGGGCTGCAGATCACATTCTTTTTCAGTCTTCTCCTGCAATTTGAAGTAATATAATTATAAATTATTATTATTAAATGGATTAAGTACCTTTTAGTTGATGGTGACGATGGACTAATGGGTCTATTTCCGTCTAAACTCCAATCATCTGTTCCTTCTAGTTTTTCTAGTAACTGATTTTGGCACTTTATACCAGGATTTTCCATTGGGATTTCTGTTAAACCTTAAAAACCATATATTTACATATTTACTTATAATCCTAATAAAATTTATTACCTTTTATTTTTAACATTTCTGCAGTTTTTAATATACAAGGTAACTGTTCCTGTGATACACTTACTTCACCATGGTACATAAAGTCTACCATCACTCTCAAATCCAAAAATTTCACATCTTTAAGTATTACAATGGGATGTTTGCAAGGATTTGTGGCAAACAATGACTAAAAATCATTTTGTAAGACAACAATAAATAGGTTTACTAATTTTTTTTACCTGAAAATATGAACTACAAGCAGATAAAACTACTTTGTGTGCTTGCAGCTGCTTGCCTTCTGCTGCCAGGGTAACATCAACCAAAGATTGGCTACTAAGTAGACTAGAAAACACCGATATGAAATTTGGTTGGTGGTTATTCCACCTCAAACAATACTGTTGTACCGTCATTTTGATAATAATACGCTTAGAAATAAACCTGGAACAAAGTTTTATTGTTACACATAAGTTTTATATTTCTAATGACAAATTTTAGTGTTAAGAGAAACTATAGAAGATGGTTGTAATTTTATTAAGAAACAAATCATACCCAACTGTTGTTTGTATTCAATGTTGTAGTTAAAATATTTTAAATGAGATTCCAATAAACAAATGTTTGTAATAACCAGCACATAAATATTTTTTAAAAAGTCACTTAATGCGGTTTTGTATCAACAGAATTATAATTTAAACTAATATAACTTCCCAATGACTAGATAGATGCATATCTGTTTCATCTTATGGAATAGTCCAACAAAAATCAATAACGAGTCCTTGAGAAAATAAATTTATAAACACAGCCCGATTAATAGGGTATAAAATCGAGCAAAATTTAGTATTGACAATGACAAATCATTCCGATTTATTGCAAAATGCCTTACCTATTATTCACTGATTATTTACAGACGCAGGTTGCTTAACCTCAATGTTTGACAACTACTGACAAATTTCTAATTCTTCTATTACAAGACTCACTTAGCCTTCCTTGCTTTTGTATGTAACACATTTTTTTAAGAAGAAATTTGTTTATTTATTTTATAACAAAAATAAATTTAAAAATTTTACACGATATTTTGTTTACATTATAAATATAAATGAAATGGTCACAAAAAGCCTCTAAATTTTTTAGAAGAATTGGTCCTCTTGATGTTGTAATGTTGGTTGCCTTGATTTTAGGTTGCAGAATATATTACAAATTTAAATTTTGCCAGTTTTCAATATTTAAATCTTTTAATAAGTTGTTATTTCTGAAGGTACTACAAACGTTTTATATTAGAACTACTAGTACTCGAAAAAGTTGGTAAATATTATGTTATTTGACTTAGGTAATTTCTTTTATGTAAGTAGGGTCGGATTGGATAATGTTTAGCCGTATCCGCTGGGAATACCCTATTTTCTTTCACTTATTGGGTAGTTTGGAAGTCCCAAACGTCTGCAATCTGATCCTATAGGCGTAACAATGCTTCTTTGAATATTTTTTATAATTATAAAGGCTAAAAAGAAGTTTGTGTAGGTATTTATATTTTTAATTTTGTATAATACACTATGTACAATAAGCAAGTATAGATATAGAAATAAATGTACAAACAAATGCTCTAAATTACATAATAAAATGTACTATTTTCCCAATAAAATTCAGTAATAACTGTCCAAAAAATATAAAGCTTGATATAAAAGTCAAAAATGTGACAATTCAAAATGCAATACATTTAAAATAAAACGAATTTCTTATAATAAAAGAATCTGTATAAAAATCAATACTATTTCGTTTATTATCTTTTTATGAAATTTAAAATGTTTTCGTCTAGTACTCAATAGCAGCATTTCTCTCCTTCCTGGATTCAATTCTTTCAGCTCTAGTTTGGGATACTTCGAAATTAGCTGAATCCTGTTCAGTTTCCGCAACCAGTTTCCTTAATCTTGCAACTCTAGCTTCCCTAGCTGCCTGTTTTTCTTGCATCGCAGCCATTTCATCCTCTAGATCATTTAACCTGTTCTTGGTCATCTTAGCTCTACGCGCTGCGGCTCCGGTCTCAGATTCTACGGACTCAGAAATCTCAGTCCGTCGCGCTCTGATAGATCTGCTCACGTTGTCTTCTAGAGGCGTCCATTTGGTGAGATTATCTTCGTCGGGTTTGTAACTCACTTTAAGGGCGCTGCGTCTTTGCGCTGCTTCTTTCTCCATGTTCTGCTTTGAGAAATTGTCGTTAATGCCCACTGAGTCCAGGATTTTATCTGATCTGTCCAACATACGGAAGGTTTTCAGGTTGTTTGTTGTGCTTTCCAGGTCTGCGTCGTCGATGATCGAAACGTGTTTGTTGGATCTGAGGCGTCGGATGGAACTTGCCGTCTAAAAAGTTAAAAAAAAACGTGTTTTTAAATATCGAAAATGTGTGTGAAGGAGTTGGTTGAAGATGGGAGAATATTATGGTGATGTTGTTTAGTAGGTGTTTGGATTTCCCTGTGTAGGAGAATAAAAATAAAAAAAAAGGTGAAATTAAAGGAGAATATGTGCACCACACATAACAGCATTAAAAAAATTATAAAAGCAATAACAATAATAATATCTCTTTTCGCAAACTAATTCAAATAAAAAAATCATTACTAAGGAAAGCAAAAATTGTACTAATTGTCAAACAACTAATTAAGATGATAATAATGATATTACTTCATTCAGAAGGAGAGAAGGGAATCCTAAACCCCTAATGAAAAATTTACGTTTTTTTTGAAACCACAATAAAAAAGGAGTAATGGAAACTTTTATTGGTATCTCTCGTTTTAGCACCAAATATTTCTTAAATATTTTCCTTATATAAAGGAAATATTATATTTTTTAAATATTTAATGTTTATGAAATTTACAATATTTATATCAAATATTTAGTGAAAACCGAAATTCATTAAAATATTGAACTTAAAGTAGTGATTTATAGTAAAACAGAAAATTTTTCAAATATTTTTGTAAAATTCATTAAAATTTCAACTTTAACATCAAAATTAAAATCTCGACTTCATAATGGAGATCTCTTAGAAAAACGATTAATTTTTAATATTTTTGAATGAAATTAGAAACTCATTAATCTATTGACCTTCAAATCGAGATTTAGAGTAAAACAAAAGGTTTTTCAAATATTTTTGCGTGATTTATTAAGATTTCGATATTAAAATAAATATTTTCCTTAATATCGACCTCATAATCGAGATCTTAAAGAAAAAGAATTAATTTTTAATATCTTTAATTGAAAATCAAGATTCATTAAAATGTTGAACTTAGAATCGAGTTTTAAAGTAAAACAGAAGATTTTCAAATATTTTGGTATGATTAATTAAAATCCCGACATTAAAATAAAAATTTATCAAAATCTCGACTTCATAATCGAGATTTTAAAGGTACAAAGCGATTTTTTTAATGTTTATGTTTTAAAATCGAAACTTATTTAAATCTGGACATTAAAATCCAGATTCTTTAAAATCTCAACTTCACAATCGAAATTTTAAAGAACAACATGAGTTTTTCAATACTTCTGATTTAAAATCGAGATCCATTGAATTATTGAACAATCGTCGAGAATTTTGAAGTAAAATATATTTTTTTAAGATTTCTGTTATAAAATCCAGATTAATTGAAATATTAACTTTAGATTTAAACGTAAAATTTTATATTTTTAAAATTTCTCTTTTAAAATCTTGAAGAAAAATATGAGATATTTTAAGATTTCTGTTTTAAAGATTAGTTACCTATTTACATGAAAATGTGGAACAGAAGCAAGATATTTATTTAAATATAATTATCTAAAATATTTAGTGCGTCTTCAAAAAATCTGTTAAACTAAAGTAAAATGCAAACAAAGAAATGAAAAATACTAACCTTTGTTGACCTAAAACTTTAGTAAAATGTACAGAATATTTTTTTAAAGAACATACACAAAACGATTATTTGTTCCAATATTATCGTTGAAAGTTGTCGTGTAAACAATTTTAATAAAACAACTCATAGAAGGTGATTTGAGTATTATAATGAATTACATTATTCTAAATAACATTAGAAGGATTTTATACGAGGATATAAATAATGATTTTTTAATTAATGTTGTAAAGGTGTTTATTCAAATTAGTAGACAATAGAGAATTTTCAAAAAATCTGAAGATTCGGATAAAATAACAAATAAACAAGTTTTGATGAAAATCATGCAGATACTTGAACCAACATTGAAATTGTGACGGACAAACTCTTTTTAAATGTAACACTAACATAGAAAACGATTCTATTTGTTTATCCTGTATTCATGAAAGTAGTAAAATAAAACGATTAATTCACTTCTAATGTATCAATTTGTACGTATATTTTTTTGTGGAATGTGCCCACTTTCCCTTAAATCCAATTATTTGAATCACCGTTACTATGAAATTTACTGAAAACATTCAGGCAAAGAATCGTCGCACCTCATCGTTAATGTCGTTCTCCATGTTAGCAAGAAAAGCTCCTGCTCTGATTCTGGCGCCCCTGGAATCGAACAAATTGTCTTGTGTTATGTGTTTCTCGGCTCTCCTGCGGGAAGATTCCAGGTCTTCCTCGGCAAACATTCTTGAGTGACGTTCCGCAACGCTTTCTGAAAATAAATACATACTGTAATTGTGTATTTTGTTATGAGACAAAAACGTTTTTATAAATTTTATTTTTTAACGTTTAATACCAATTATATTAAAATAAAAGAAAATTTAGAAATTTTGTTTGGCGCACTTTGTATATTTTCTATTAGAATCATGTTGGTTTAAAAATGATCTCAACGTGGGTTCAGATTTCATTTAACTCTAATAATGTTATTTACAATCCAACATATTTCTTGTAGATAAGTTTTCACAATTGTTTTACTCTTAATATTTCTTACAACTAATTAAACAATAAACTTATAAAAAAATATGTCAATCATAGGCGGGAAAATTATTCACCTTGACTTGACTTGAAAATTCTTGAAAATATTATTTTCTTATCACTCAAGAAACTCCATTCATGACACAATTAAGTATTTTAACTAATCTTATGTCGATATTATTTGTAACATTATTTTTATAACAGTTTATGTACTTAAAAAGTGTTTGTCCTTTTTTAAGGTTATGCAAGTTCCATAAAAATTTAATTAATTGACAATGAAATACCTCTAAAGGTTTTATCAAACTGCAGAAACAATTCGAAGATCATTATCTGGGGTAAGTCACTAAATTCAATTTATTTAACTTTTTTTTACACATTTACTATGACTAAAATATGATAATAATTACTAACTACATACTAACTTACTAAAAAAATGTACAGCTATAATATCTAATGGTTTCTCTACAATTATAATCTGTAATTTTTACTTTTGTATATTTGACAAATTTTAAAGTTTGGGTAACCTCTTTTACTAATTTACCATCCTTATTTGCCCAATAATTTTCCTCAAATAGAACATAAATTTCTTGAACCTAAATTTCCATATTCATCATGGAGTTCTTTCAATATGATTATTGTTAAATTTTGCGATATAAAAAATGTTATTCCTTTTACTATTTACCCTAATTTTTCGTTATGTTAAATTTTTCTTATTTCCTATGACATTTTTTTTGAAGGTAAAATCTCCTCTGAATTTTTCAACATATTGATCCATATTTTTTTATATTTTCTAATTTGCGCTGAGGGTTCTATTTGACCAGATATTGCATCAGCTACGACTTTCTTTTTTCCTTTTCTTGGTATATTTAATATCAAATATCAGCAAAATTTCTTTCCAAACAAGTGTTTTTTGGTAATTTGAATAAATAAAACAATAAATTTAAACTATTACATATGCAATGAATATTTTTTTTCAATTTTGACACATTTAGATTTGTAATTTTACATGTACTCAATTTTATATGCTGTAATTTAGAAATAATACAAATTCTAATTTACAAACATTAATTAGTGAAATTATTGTGTTACATATTTAATGTTAAATGTATACTGATCAATTTAACATATTTTATATTATTGCACACACATTATTATTCATAAAAAAAATGTGTTCATTTGTCATTCTATTGCATGAAAAATTATTGTGATTTGTGTGATCTTGATGAAATTTGTTAATTTATTGATAATTTCTTTAATAATATTTTTACAGTCAAAGATCTGCACCTTCCTATAATATATTTTGAATGTTTCTAATCTACAATATTAAAATACATTTTTATAGGAAGCTTCAATATTTTATAACTTATTTTTATATTTATTTAAAATAGTTTGAAAAAATGATTCAAAATATCACATTAGAATAATTTTCGTATATTATCTACAGTATTAGAATTTCATTTGTTTACCTGCAATTGGTGATGGTTGACGTGGTGGTGAAAGTGGCCTTCCTGAATATTTTCTATCCAATCTGTCCAACGCAGATTTGTAATAACTTTCGCCAATGTTGTAGTTGGCATCGTATAATTTGGTCCTTGGTCGGCTGAGAACTGTCCTTTTAGACGACATTTTTTATCTGAAAAGCGACTTTTTTTGCTTTATCGCTGACAAAATTATTTTAACAAAGATAAGTAAAGTTATTATCTTTGTACTTTAAAAAAATATCGAAGTTCACATAAATTTTATTTCATAATTCACACACGTAGTAAAATTGAGTTTAAATTTCACAATTGTTTTAGATTCGTGCGAAAAAAAATACCACTGCTGAATATTTAAAAAATTTGTTTACAGAACCTAGTTACAAAATAAGTTTGCTGATGTATCAACTTGAAAAAATATTTTTTAAAAAAGCTAGTATGGACATTGAAGACAGTTTGGGGTCGTCGAAAAGAAAAAACAATTTCTATATTCAATAAATTATTTGTTGCTTTTTTTGTAGCAGTATTTTTTTGAAGTTATAAAATCTCAAGTAATAGAGCAAATCCAACTTTAGCCATATTTTTGAAAATCGATATTTCGATTGAATATCGATCTCTATATTCTGGGGCATCAAACAAGTTCATTGAAAACCAAATAATTCAACATAAAATCAACTTTATCTAATAATGATAATACTTATATGTATAATAATACTCCAGTATTGTCCTAATATCATTATTTTTGTTTTATTTTGTTAATTGTTTTTCTAGTTTTTTTAAAATAAATTAATCAGTTTTTAGGTAATTTTAAAATATAAAATAAGGGCACAGTATAAAATAAATTTTACTTAACCATGATGATAATTCAGACTCAATTTTATCCAACTGGCTAAGCTCTCTATTACTGTTTCTAATTGAGTAGATTATTTTACCTCTAATTATTTTTATTTTGATTCAGTGTTTGGTTTTCAAGTTTTTTAGACAGAATAATCAAGTTTTAGGTAATTATAGAACATATATTATTTGTATCTGTTTAAAATTCGTTCATTTTAAACAAGTGAAAATAATATGTGAAAACTGTACATTGCCTTAATATACGCTACAAAATACAAAAATTGACCAATGAAAACTGCACTCTGAGCACAGAATTAACCAATCAGTGGTAACTATTACAATAATAATCTATTCATGGTAGAACAGTATGAAAGAAAGACGAAAACAAAATAAATACAATAGAAATGTAACACACAAGGAAAATAGCAGGAAAAACAAAATGGGATAGAATTAAAAACGGGAACATCAGAAAGACAACGAAACAAGAAATAGAAAAGAAACAATTCAATTGATTAATAACAAGAAAAATATTAGAAACAGGAGATTCAAACAGAAAACGAAAGAGAAAATAAAAAAAAATGAATAGATCAAATGGGAGCAAAAAGGAAAAAGATTCTAGATAAGATGAAAGTAATGGCAAGTGATAGAAGGAATTGGAAGAATTGGGTGAAAGAGAATCCAGAAGCCATATCCAACGTCTTAGAAGACATAACGAAACGGAGAAGGAGAATAAAAAGAAGCAGAAGATGTTGGTGAAAACTGGGAATGTGCAGAAGAACAAATCACTGATTGTTACAAAAATGTTTAAAAGCGACAACCAATAAGTTAACTTTATTTTTCTAATATGATTGTTTTAATTGCGTAAAAAGTCATTTTGATACATATAACATTTTTTGTCTTTTTAATAATGATGAAAACGTAACTTTTGGTCAGTAACGTGAGAAACAAGGGGGGTGCAAAAAATTATTTAAAATTTTTGTTAGTGCAAAAACAGCTTTATACTACATGTTTATGCAAAACCAATTTTATCTCCGCAAAAATTAACCTCATCTAATTTATAGTATAGTTAGTTGCAAAATATAATAATTGGACTTCCCAAATCCCCAAAGAACGACAGCGATTTCGATAGTATGACATTAAAACCATTTCGAATAGGCAATATTAAGCCTTATGTTACTTGTACATTCGTCAGACTTTCAGTAGAAATTTCTGCTGCATTGGTACGCTTTCGTCATGTTTAGTACTATTTGTAACAGGGTTGTATTTCGGCGAACTGCTTAATACCGGATAATCTTCGACAATAGTGCTATCGTAATCGCGTTAAGATATTCTTATTTTTAATCAATAAAATTTTAAAATTTAATAGTATTGCATTTATAATAACAAATAACTAAATTAACAAAAATGATAAATAATAAATAATTCTTTAGGATTTATTTATATTCATTCTTATTATTCACAATCCTAATGCCTACCCTGCCCATGAAGAGCTTATCGAGGGATTTGGAAAGTCCATTTCTTATATTTTGCAACGGACATTAACAAATAACTAAAAAACGGATTCACATTATCTATTTTTTAACAAAAATCAACTGACATAAGAAATACGTAAAACAAATTTGATACCGATTACTCTAAAAAAATAAATTGCTAAATATTATTTCTTCCTACTGTAAAACTTTACCTGACGGATAAAGTTGGTTTTTGCATGGAGCTCCACAACTATAATTAGCTATAATTAAAATGTAGTAATTTCTGAAATTACTACTGTAATACTATTCTGGCAATGTGACGAATAATTTTTTTCTTTATTTAAGTCGCATTTCCCAACTGAAAAATGTTCATGTAGTGACTTTTGAGAAGCCTGCGAGATTAAATTACGGTTTAGATTGAGTCTATATTTAGCGTATCCCTGTAAAATAACCAAAGAAAGAGTGTCACGTCGAGTTAATTGCCTCCTGATTAAAACTACATTTTAATCATTACTAAATCTATGCCAATTGTATTTTTAGCTTTGAACACATGTATTGGGTATCGTGAAATTAAAATTAAATATAGCATACCACGGCCAAAAATCACAATCACGACGCTATTCTTTTTCACGGCCCGAAATAGCTGCGGATTTTTTTTAAAAAACCGATTCAACGAACTAGGATTGGTACTTTAGGAAAACCCTTACCTTAATCCGGAAGTGGACGATGTTTTTTTGAAAAAAGGTCACTTTTTGCCGAGAGATGATGTTCTAGTATCAAGGTGATAAGCCAGACTGGGCCGGCCTCCCTCTCCCGGTCCACCAATCTGCTCCCACTCACATGATATTTTTATAACGAGATCAATGGGATTCTTTGGTGGTTTTTTTTTTATTTTGGTCAAACCAACACGGGATTGACTAGACACATTTTTTTGTAATTCATTATGTATTTTCTATTTTTTAGATTAATACGTACCTGCGTGGTGGAAAGAGTTGGGAGAAAAACAAGAATTATGTAATAAAAGTATAAAATTATATGAAAAATATATTTTTGCGGATAGCGACGATGTCAAATTTCAGTTTTCATTACAAATGCTCTTTTTATAGAATAGAGGTGCAGACATACCTAACACTATTTTTTGTTAAGGTGCAAAAGTAAGAAAATTAAAAGAAACTAAATGTGACGTACAGTTCTGTTAGACAAAAAACTATATCTATTATCAGGTCACTAACGTAACCCTGAGGTATACAAGATCGAAGGGAACATTAAGTACTTCTCGAATCCCTGTTACCACTTCAGTATCCACTTTCTCCATTTTTTCTCTCTGTGGCCACTTCTTTCGTTTCTTCTGTTATCCTTCCTCTTCTATCTCCTTGATTCTTCGAATCCAGGTATTTCTCGGTCTCCTTTTTCCTTCTTTCTATTTGGTCTTTGTAAAATTTTATGCACATAATTTGTTTTTACCTAATAACTTTGAAGCGAGTTCTTTGAGTGATTTTCATAATAGTTGACACAAATTTCTAATGATTCCCTGATCACAACTTAAACTAAAATTAATCTTAAATATTTTTTGGTCTGAAGAGTCATTAAACTTTTAAATTTGAACTTGGGGTTACAATTTATATTTTAAATTATGTGTCCAGCGCTAAATTGCTTGGAAGAATTTATTTTTAAGGGGAGAGTGAGTGTGTGCCTTGCTCAGTGATTTCTCAGCGTCGTTCTGAAACTGGAGTGACTGATTGGTTAATTGTGTGCTCAGAGGGCAGTTTTCATTGGTCTTTATAATAACGAAATTGCATGCATACAATTATTATAATGTGAGTTGAATATCATTTCAAATTGAGTGAATTTTAAACAGTCTCGTTTCTATAACTCTCTTGATTAATCTGTTTTGTTTTTATTTCTCATATTATTGACTTTTGCTCCAACGACTCTCTGATTTCTTCTCAATCTATCATATTTTGTTACATCTACTAGTCTTCTTGAATATTTCAATTTTGTTGCATTTAAAGGTGATTCATTCTTTTGTTGCATTAACCAAGTTTCACAACCATATTCAGGAAAGGTTGCCTAGGAGTGCGCGGTTTTTGGTTATGCCTTATCTCTATTGCATTTAGCTGAGTGACAGACCTTTTCTAAGGATTCTCAAAAATCTGAAAGCACACCTGAGCTGGAAGCATTGGAATTTATATTTTGGTCCCCTACAATTAGAATGAAAAACATTATTTGTTAAAAGTAACTAAATTTAGAGTTTAACTTTCCTTTATTTGAGCCGGTTTCATTCAGTGAAGATTCTGATCCGTGTAGATTTGTGTAGAATATATGCGATTTCTGCAGTGTGAGTATCTAGAATATTAACTAAGTATTCTGGAACTGTAGATTCAACTGCAAATAACCTGTGTCGTTGGAGATTCTGGGTTAGTTTCTAAATTTCTAGATCCTCGCTCGAAGCTAGTGGCTGTTTCTTGCAATATTCAGAGTTAGGGTTGGTGCCCACGGCTGCGCTTCCTTTGAGCAGTAGATATTGTCCCCAATTGTTGCAACAATTCGATAACAATTTTTACATTATTGGGTTTATCTATGACACTTGCAGGAGAAAATTCCCCCTCCCCAAACGTATCTTGATTATAATGCCATTCTCCAGCAGATTTAAAACTCCTTGACGCATTTTCAAGTGCTTCTATTCTATTATAAACGTTTCCAAAGAGGGTAACAACTTCAGATTGTGTATTCATTTGGCCTGGATTAAATACCATCCATTTATTAGCCTCTAGTTCGTTTTTAATTGGGCCAAACTCAACGGCTGTAATTTGTGAGGAGGAATACCGAGTATGTGAATAAAATTGACCTTGCAGAACGTTATTGATGCTAGTATGATGTGTGAGGAATAGTTGTCCAAATAATAGGATTGTCTTTTGATGGCCTGACGTGTTCTTTGAACTGCTGCTACCATTTCATGATAAGATTTGTATTAATACATCCATTGTTAGATACCATTTGGATTGTTCCATTTGGCGTACCACGTAAAAGCTCACCAGACACAACTTTTCCTACATTTTGTTCTCCTTTTGAAGCCAGAACCTTTGGAACCGTCAACGTGTCTGTTTCATCCAAATTGTAGATTGAACGAGCTTGAATACCGTAAGTTTCTATGCAATATTTTAAATAAAAAAAAAGTGTCTAATTGGGGTCTGTTAAATCCGATGCAATGCTTGTTTTTTTGAAAAACTATGTTATGGTATAAAGGCATTAACCATTTTTTTCCTACTAGCTTCTTTTTTATATTAAATGTATCTTTGTTGTTTCTTTTACTTTACGGTTCATATCTGCTTCTATCTTACTACTATATTCTTCATCTCCATAGAGTTCAGAATCTCACGCGGCGAATACCGAGCAATCATCATTACAATTATATTTTCTTCCTTTTAATTGAATTTTATCCTCTTCTCCAGAGGTTTTTGAATCTGGATCAGCAACTTTCTTCTTTGCCTTCAACATTCTTTTTCTCATTCTTCCTCTTTACTTTTTCTTATTACGTCTTCCATTACTAGTGTACTGGTAATGAGGTCTGATTTCTTGTGTCTGGATTGCTGATGATGGTCTTTTTCTTTTCCCTGCTCTTGGGTATCCCCGAATGATGTACTGTGAGGACACAATAATGTAAGACTACTTGGGGTGTGAGGAGACAATGATCGATTGCTCGTTGTTGTTGTATCGCGAGAAACTGATTAAAGAATCTGACAGCGGTCAGTTAGTAAAAAAAGAAGAAAAGAAGAAGAGTTTTAGGGTTTTTCCTTTATGTCTATAATAATGTGATAGTAATAGATTAAATAAAGATCTATAAATCAACTTTTATAGAAAATAATTGTTTTGTATTTTATGCAGCTCTTTATACGTAAATCCGTTATGTTAGGTGCATAACTGTTCCAGTTTCTTTAATATTTGTAGTTTTGAATCTTATTCGGTGAATCTTCTATTTTGGTACCAGATTCTATTATTATTTAGTACTCTAAAATTTCTAACTCTACCTTATATAGGTCTTTTTTACTTAAAAGCCTATATATTTATCTACTTTTATTTATTATACACCTCGAATGTTGAGCCTATTTTTTTCAAAACAAGCTAATTTCGGTTTCATAACTCTATTTAAAACTCTTTACAAAAAATAAAATGTTGGTTTGGTAGTGTTCAATATTTTATTCAATACAAACATAGAGTACCCACATAAAATCTGACAATGCATATTCACATTTCGTATAACTAATCATTAAATATGACAACCCTATATATCACTCAGGTCCGGACTGGTCTCACCTCTACTCATAAATTTCAGTGATGTAACAATCTGGTATTAAAAAAATATTTTAACAAAGATGGAAAAATAACAGTTTTTACAATTGATAGTAGTAAATAATTCAGTCGATTTTAAAAAGTCTGGCCAGTCCGTACCTGCAATTTCCTCCTTAATTATCAACCGAGGTAGTTCACAAATATCCCCAAACTTCAATTCAACAATTTCGAGTATCTTCTATTGAAATAATCCTTGATGAAGTAACTGTGGAAATCGCCGCTGATCTGAGTTTTTGTTATGAGTTTGACGTCGTCCAGGTATTTGTCGAAACGTTGGAGCTTCCATAATGGATCGTTTCGTTGTCTGCACAATCTTTCGGCCCACGTCTGGGCGGGTGGAATGTTTCTTTTTACCCCCCGGCGCCTGCTTTCCAGGACTTCCATGACGTCGTCGTAGTAGTTCTTTCTGTAGTCGTAGATGCACTTGTAGGGCAGGAATTTTGGCCTAAAATACACAATTTTTTTTGAGCTATCAAAGATTTTTGGATTTTGTTTGTGGTTATTAATTATGTGCAACGTGTGTTGGTTTTGGTAGTTTGAGAAGTACGGTCTTATTATTATTATTATTATCATTATTTCTGGGGAAGTTGAAATGAGTCAAAATAAAAATACTGACAGTTTCTGGTTGGGGCATGGGTTTTTTGAATATACCGTTTCGAATATACATGGTGTCCGCGAACATAATGCATATTTTTAAATGGTATGTAGAACGTGTCAGTGGCACAAAAATATTCTAATGAAATTTTTTTCTAAGATCGTTAGTTTACACAAAAATTCACTTTAAACATTTAATCGAAAATTTATACGTGGCAACATTTCACATTTTTAATAAAAATATGTGTCATGTAGCCAAGGAATATCTGCCTGATGAATTATACGATTGTGTTAGTTTGCAGAAGATTCGGATCGTTTAATCATTTGAAGTTTATCGTTTGGTAAAATAGTTTCAATAATTCAGTGAAAAATGTCATTTTATTCAAATCTAGAATATCACATGTTAATTAATCTAATCCGCGATGTTTTTTATCAGTGTTACAAAGATTTTTTGAAACGTGGTGCATTAGCAAGGTTGACAGAATTTTTAAGATTTGCATAGTTTAAAAAAGTCGAATTTATCACAATTTTGTTTAAATAAATTCCTTTTTTCTACTAATTTTAACAAATATTAATCTAATTCTAGGATAACAAAACAAATTGTACAGACAAAAAACTTTACTATAGAAAATTATTTACATACTTTCATACTACAACACTAAAAAATGTCTCATCAAAAATTATTAATATAATAATTATCAATTCGAATATTTGAACAACACTATTCCAAATAGAAATCCCCAAAATTAACTGCTATTAATACAAAAGCGGAGAAAATTGCCTATTGAACACATTCTTAACATGATAATAATAATAATAATATCCGCTCATTTTAGATTTTTCCGCCATCTCAAGATCGTTCTTTATCCTGTTCGAGTACATTTTGTATTGTGTCACTTTATCAGAGAAAGTCCTTATCATCCTTTCCGCCCATGTTTGCGCCCTCGGGATTTCCCTCGAGATGCCCCTGGCTCTTTTGTCCAAATAGTCCATCACGTCATCGTAGTAATTTTTGCGGTACATGTATTTAAAGATATTTGTATGGTAAAAACTTTGGCCTGGAAAAAAAATAATCAGGTTAGTGGATATCTAAAAATATATTTGGTGTAAAAGCTTTTAAAAATGTAATAAGCATTTTGCAAGTTTTATTCCATAATTCCATAATCCAAGTGGAAAAATTAGGTACAATATAGCGGTCGAGTTCAAACAAATAAAACCATTTTATTTATTAAATAGGGTGGAATATAGAGATGAAAATTTGGGTTTTATCTTGTATAAACTCTTTGGAACAAGGACTAAATAATCAACAAGATCACAAAAAAACTTAACATATTTCGAATCGTCTGATGATAATTGCAAAAGGATTACATAAAATTCTCAATTTCAAACTTTAAGGCCGACCCTGCATTATTTATTTAGGGCTACAAGACCCATTTTGGCTCAAATATCTTGCCAGGTATAATACCTCTCTGTATATTTATAAATTTATATAGACTTGATCAATAAAACTAGGCTGTCTCGTAATATTTTTTATGAAAAAAGGGCAGATATTTTTCCCAAAATTGAGTCACTTAAAAGTCAATCTTCAGCGATTATTAAGCAAAAAATATTTATAATTTAGATCCATAAAATTTAGTTAGACTTACCTGGGATTAAGAACCACAAGACACAAACACGACCGATTTTAACTCTAGCAAATATAAGAATATTACATTTTTTTTTAATTTATCAGTAATAATTGAATACTAATAAACATACGGATTTGTAATCATTCATCGTGCATCAAAAAAGCAAGAGCCTTTAATAAGGTAGGAAGGCTGTTCAAAAAGAGTTGGGCAATGATAAAATAACAAAGAAAATGATGAATGTCTAACCGGAACATTGAAGTTTTTAAATATTGCAACAAATACTAAAAGAAACAATAAAAACATAAATATTAAAATAGACATCACGAAGCTTAAATAAATAAACAATATAAATATCTAGAAATTATTGTACTACAAGATAGAACGGTAGAAATATTTTCTACATAAATTGGTTAAATATGTCGAAATGTATATGTATGCCTACCCTAAGGGTTGATTAATAAATATTGTTCGGTGGTGCTACGTAATTCGTAATATTGGGTGGGTATAAACAAAATAAAAACCTACAGCGAACATCTCTTCGTATATCATCAATGAATGTAATTTTATTCCAAATTTGAACCAGTGTAATTTTAAACAGTTTTGGTCCTTCAAGCCGGATTTCGAGAATGAACTATTTACAATTTCAATTTACAAGAAGAAAAATCAAGTCACATTTTTGGTCCTTTCGCGGATTTCAAGAATGCGGAATTAACAATTGTAAGTGGCAAGAAAAAGTTCATAGAGAAGAAGACGTTATCTATAAAAACGAAAAAGATCAGACAATTTCAATTTTTAAATTTTGATATTTTTCCGTTTAAATTATAATTATAATTCTAGAGTCAAGATTTAGAATCATTACGTTGCTAATTGCACAACTAGTAAAACTGAAGTTAGAATCGCAATTTTCAAAACTCAATTTATCCCATAATAACTCAACTCCTTAATCACATAAATACAATTATTCCCAAGTGAATATAGCGATTAATAAAATTACTGCAAAAAAGGATTTATAAATGTCCTGAGTTTGTAGCTTTATCAATCGATGATAGGATTCAAATGGTAAAGAATCTCAATCTATGTGAAAAAAATAATTTTTTGTAAATAATTTATCCAAATTTCCCTATTTAAATTCTAGGGGTTGATCACCCCACTGGTCTAGGGTCGAAGTGACGATGCTGCGAGTGACGTAAAAAATGTCCCCCTCGGAATAAAAATGGACCTGTCCGAGCGTTTTTCTTTTCCTGCGATAATATTGTCCAATACCCCCATGTCGAGTTTTCGCTGGGCCACCCTGTACAACACTTTTTCTTCGTAAAAATTCTGTTCAACAATGTGTGTCTTTTGAAACAACTCCGAGAACTCACACTAGCTCTGTCAATATGATGGTTGAAAAAAGTGATTCAACTTTTTATGTTAATTCCAAAAATGATATACAACATCACCTGTTGTTGTCCACAATTATTTGTAAAGTTATAGATAATCAAAACTAATTCAATCTATGTAGACCTCTACTTGATTGTGGTGCTTAATTTAATTTCATTACAAAGAAATTATGTGATCGATTATTAAACCTTGTCCAATTTTGGACAAATTGTTCAATAATTGGGTTTAATCCAACCATTTCCCAAGTAACTAAGCAATGTGCAATTCAAATTTTCTTTCTTATTACTGATTATAGTTGCTCCATTTATTGCCATTTGGGACTCTTATCGCAGGTGCCAAATCAAGTCAGGTCAAAGACTGAAATTAAATCTTTAATGGTAAATTACCAAATATCTGCAGTAGCGCCAAATTCAAAGACCTATTTCCTGTATATAAAGTATAAACTTTAAAAATCCATCATAGCCTTCATAAACCCTTAGAAAGGAATATTTTCAATTATTGGATCTCACCAATTTCTCACCAATATGAAAAGGTTGGTCCATTGATGGTATGAATCTTTGGCAGACAAAACATCAATGTCCAAATCGCCTTTTGCATATTTGTGCCCAAATGAAATTCTAGAAGAAATGGTGACAAGATGGTTTACAACTGAACCATTTGGTATCCTACCTGTACCCACAAAAAGGATCCAAGAGAATGGATGAAGATACAGAACACTTCATCAATAACTACATTTTTTAGAATACCTTCAATGTTTTGGAAATATGTAAAGATGATGTACATAAGGTCATGCATTTTCTTCAATGGGGCATTTGACTTAGTGCACCTTCATAAGTCATCAAATATTTGCGTTGCTACCTTTACGGCTGAAAGTTTTTCTTTTTCCCGACCATAAACTGCTACAGTGGCTTTTTCCAATAAAAAAAACCAAGCTTTCGTTTCACAAAATGGAGAGGAATTTGATTATACGATTTGGTATAAAAAAGGTTCGTTAAACCAAAATGCAGATGCTCTATCTGGTATAAAAATAATAAATTAAATACTAATGATATTTTTGAAATATGGATCGATTTAGTAAGAATATGAAAACAGACATCGACGTCTGAAATATAATTAATGAATTAAACAAACTAGTAATGAAATCGTTTACACAAGTAACGAGAATCCCATTTTAAAAATATTTTTCTTAGATTCTTCTATAAATTATTAGCAAAACCGATTAATATTAGTCCTGTTCCAATTTTCAGCCATACCAACAGTCTCAATCAACTTATTTAGCAATAAAACTTGAACCACTATACTATTTCGGAAACGAATTTTGAAAGGGTATCATTAATACTTTTTAAACTACTCACGTCAACTAAGAAACTTTTAGTAATTAATCTCGACAGATAGAATTTAATTCTTGCCTTAAGAACCAAACTAAAAAAGTGGTTTTAACTTTTTAATGTTGCTTACATAGTGCAAGGCCATTACCTTGAAAACATTGGCTACAAGAAATTACAGAACAAAACCCAAAAACCTAACCTAACTGTTGAAAGACAAGAATATTCTGGTAAATCTCTAGAATTTTATAGAAACTTCGAGAAAGCAAGAAAAGGATATAAATAGGAAGAAAATGACAGTGAGTAGTAGTGAAGTGTTAAAGTACGATGTAAACAAAGCTTTGTCATTACTTTCACCTAATTTTCATATTTTTCTGTAAAAAAGGTTTATTTGCTTTACCCGCGCGAATATTCCAGGATTATTTGTTTGACCGTTTTAGAGAGAAACTTTTCCTGCGCCCCGTATTTATATTTTATTACATCATCTGCGCTTCCATTGATTAAGAGACGCAACTTCTGAAATCCTATTGTTATAAATTCGGTGTCCAGAAAAAACAACAATCAGGGTCAGTGCGAAAGTCGTGTGCCAAAGAAATCAGTACGAAATGTACATAAGGTATGTACGTAATACATTCTTAAAAGTGTATTGGGCTATATTTAGAAAACAAAAAGGATTACAATGGAAGTATCGCAGAGCGATCTAATTTTAGATCACACTGTATGTTACTTAAATTACAGCGTTTCGAGTACGTAAGCGGCCAATAGCTTAATTTTAAAATGTCACAACGGCGGTCCAACGATTAAAGTAATTAGTCAAGTTGTGTTTTATGAAGGTGGCTTTAGCCAACATTCGTTTACGCAAAATTAATTTCTTATAACTAATGTGTTTTTTGAAAACCGTAGCAAACGTAATTAATAGCGCAGAAACGCACCATGAGATCATTTATGATTTTTTTCATATTCATAAATTTTTTGAAGGGGCTTGTATCTCCGATCGTCTTCAGGTTTTGACAGGACGTGTGCAGACTCTTAGAATATTTTTTGAACTAACTGGTTCTTTTGTTCTTATCCATTTTGCTCTGTTATTCCTGACTTGTATGTTTTTCTTCGTTTTGTATATGTATGTTCTTTACACCTTACTTGTATGGGTCGTTTGTTTTCTCCAATCTGAGCTGTTCTGTATTAGTACGATATTTGGTAAATATGAGTTTTGTTGTCCTTAAGGTGAAATGTTTTTCTAATTGTTGTTTAGTAAAAACGGTTTTCCGCTTTTTTTAGCGTTGAATCTTTTTGAATGTTGGAGATTGAAGTTAAGCAGTTCACTAAATTAAATTTGTTCAGTTTAATTTTTTCATGATTTTAACGACAATTATAGAGCTAGAATTAAATATTATGGATGTAAGCAGAGGTAATTTACCGAATTAAAAACCGCATTAATCATAATGAGATAATTTTTAAACTAAATGTAGCGTATATTGAGCAGTGCTCCGAAAATAGCAGAATATTAATGTGCAATACTAATTAACATAACTAACTAGCTGCACAAATTAAACCCATTAAATCGTTTATTTTTTAATTGAATCTTATAAATAAAACCTAATTTACGCTAAAAATGGTTTTTAATTTATTACAATACCACAAAATTGATTTTGTTATTTTAAGGAGAGACCAAAGTATTGATTTGCAATATTTTTTGCAACCAGTAAGAAAATACGCTTATTTTTGCGTTTTGGACCATTTTTAGAAAATGATGATATCGCTGCTCAAAAAATTAGTCATGTTCTCTAAAAGGATTATCTAAAAATTGGTAGAAACGTGTAGAATTTTCGGAAAATAATTTTTTTGTTGGTTTTCATAATTCTGTTTTGTATTAATGAAAAGTGTTGTAGTATTTCTTTTAAATCTTTATTTCAGAGTCTTGTGAATGTTTTTCTTAATTGCTTCTTTCATATTTCGATTGCCGTACTTCTTTTTCATGTTTTAATTAAAGATTTAATTATCCCTTTGATAAATACTTATTTTCTTTTTACGAACCTTCTTTAATGACAATTTTCTAGCTTTTTTTTGCTATATTTATTTTTATAATGTTCTCACGCAATATTTAACCGAATTTGAATATTTTATGAAATACACTATTATTTCGTACCTTATCCAGTGTTTAAAGAGTATCAACTTGTCAGGGTCTAAGTATTCCTCATCGGCTTCTGGTGGTGGTGGTGTTTCTTCTGGAGATGCTTCAGCAGCATCTTCTTCAGCAGCAGCAGCGGCTTCAGCCTCTTGAGCCTTTTTGCCGACGGGTTTTATTTTAATTGGTGCATCATCATCACCACCTCCGAACCAGTCATCACCATCGTCCGCCATTCTTTGATTTCACCTAAATTTATTAAAAATTATTATATATTATAAAAAAACCACACTTGATTAAAATTAAGTGTTCATTCTTGGTCTAAAATTATTAAGGGAGTTGTTTGAAGAAGGCATCCCGTATTTTATTAAAAGCAGTGACACTGGAAAATATTCCAAAAAATCCAAAAATTCAAAATCAATTTTTTTTCAACAAGTTTCCCCACGAAAACACTCACAATAGTAATGAGTAACATTCACACTCATAAATTTTCGCACAACTCACTGTAACGATAATATTTACGGTAGAATTGGAAAATAAATGGAGCTAAAAGCGGTAATAAATTATCCGGAAATCGTTGTGGTAAAATGGAAAAAGGAAAAAAAAGGCATCACTCACCTGAGTGCTAACTGAGACTTGATCGTAAAACTAAAAACAAAATAAAATTAACAACAGTTTTAAAGTGTCCGGGCGTCTATCCCCACTTCCCCCTCTCACCTTGCCAATTAATGTCCGCGTGCGGACGTTTAACTCGTTTGCTAATGAACAGTGGCACCCGGGGAGAATATTTCAAAAAGTTTTTTTTTAAAAATGCATGTTGTAATGGGTGTTCCAAAATTCACACAAGAAGTAATTCTTTCTATGGTGTAAATAACATACGCACTTTTTTTTTTATTTTGCATAAATGTGGCTAAATTTTATTGAAATAACGCCTAATTTCCCCTTTTAAGGCGTGGGTGGTCGTGAGCTTGTTACTCTTTAATAAATCCAAAAAAAGTCTTTAAATCTCTTGATCTGGGTGGCAATTTCTATTTCTCAAAGCGGGAAATTACACGACTAGGAAGTGATCGATGCAGTTGTTATATTGTTTCTCGCCCTTGTACAACAAAAAAATATCGAGGTTCATGTAAATTTTATTTCATAATTCCCACACGTAGTAAAAGGAAATTGAGTTTAAATTTCACAATTGTTTTAGATTCGTGCGAAATAAAAATTATACCACTGCTGAATACTTAAGAAATATGTTTACAGAACCTAATTACAAAAGTAAGTTTGCTGATTCATCAACTTGAAAAAATATCACACTCCAGGGTCCAAACACGTGTTTCGCGAGAATGACATAATTTCAATTTAACTCCCACTAAGGTCATAGAAATTTTTAATAAAGTGAAATTTAGTTGGGAATTAAGGTTTAGTGTTCAAACAGAGCAACACATGGCTGATGTTTTTTAAAAATTAAACTTGTTTTATTCATTTGTCGCAATAGCAAACACCATTAATTGTTGTTGTCTCCAGCTCAAAATCAGCACCAAACAGTGAAAGGTTGTGGTTGCACATTTGTTTCTCAAAAATCACTCCCCAATTGCGACAATTTTGTCGATTAACCAAGCAATCAAGATTTTGTATGAAATATGTAGACTAAACTTTGTAAACGTGAGGATACAAATCTTTCGTGAGAATACGCTGTAGAAAGTTTCTCTAAATGTGTAATGCTGATCCAAAATTGAGCAACACTCTCACGAACTTCTTAATCCAGTCCTTCAAAGTTTTTTAATTAATCTCTTCACAGTTGATAAAGTTAAATCACTACTCCCACCATCATATTTTGTACGAAAATTGCGAACAGATTCTGCCAAACCTTCATTAATATTAAAATGTTACTCGACAATGAAAACGCCTTATTCTTTCATGTAGCACTCCATTTTTGATAAAATTGAATTATCAGCTTTTTTTCCGTTGGCAACAGTTGCGTGAATTTTGGGACATCCGTTAGTTGTACAAACATTTTAGAATAAAAGAGAGAGAGAAAGAAGCTGAAAATAATTTACTTGAGGATTAATATACAATATAATATAATATGCAGTACTCTACACTCACAAAATGTGTTAAGTAATGTCATATAATTTAGAACGTGTTTTTAAATAAACAAATATTTTTCTTGTCTTAATGCAGTTAACAGCAAATTAACTTACCTTACTAAACGCGCGTTTCGCTAACTATGTTATAGCGTCAAAACTGATTTTTAATCATCTCCTAATCATCATCATAATTAATGAAATGCTCGTTAAGTAAAATATTTTGATTTAGTGTTAAAAGTAATTCAGGTCTCAAGCAGTTAAGATAAACCAGAAGTTCTAGTCTCCAACTATTTTCTCATCTTTTTTTTTTCATCCTTTGTGCTCAATTTATTCTTATTTTATGTTGCATAATGCGATAATTTTGTATCATACCAAATATTTTTATGAGGAAAAGAATTGCTTAAACATTGTGTAAGTACAATTAATAACTATTGAAAGATAAGAGTAAACAAAAAAAAAACAAATATTCTAATTAGAAAGAAAAATCTTTGGATGGACCAAACTAGACAATCAAAGTAAGTTTTAATTTTTCGCCTGACTTCTTGCTTTAGTTTACATACTTAGATATTTGGCATTTAAAAATAATGCTTTAATTACAACTCTTGAAATATTGTTACGATAGTATGTACAAGGATGTAGTTACATATCGCCCTGTACAGAGAACTTATTTTTTATTTAATATTTTCTAAATTATAACATTCACTGTTTATTTAATATTACGCGAGGGAAAGTTTTGGGCCATCGGATAATAAATAAACATTTTTATTAGAGTCATCAAAATTAATAAACGTCGGGGTGTTCTTGGTTGGGAAAATAAAAAGAGATTAAAAAGTCAAGGTTGGGTTCTCGGATGATAGAAAAGTTGACGGTGCCTATCCATGCGATTAAATGTATTAGTTACTTAAAGATGTAAGTTGCCCTAATATTTTGCAAGATTGGTTTTTTATCCACAGATAAATAAATTATTGTTATTGTTTGATTCAGCCTTTTTAAATTCTATTAACCAAGTTACGTAGTGGGTTAAACCCCCCCGTAAACAATAATTATAATTTTTCATATACTGAAAGAAAATTAACACAATACGTAACAATATTTTAATACATTTATCCAGATACTAATGATATAGTTTGGCTATCACTCCTTTATGGCCATCAATCCCCCAATACCTTAAAGAATCTAAGATAATTATACCCCACTCATTAATTCCATAGAAATTGAAAATTCCACTTAATAATGTTTTAACAAAGATTATTTAATCCTACTTTTTAGCCTAAATTACTACAGCATCACACTGGAAACACCCCAACTTGGGTTATAAAATATTCATAATTTTAATATCAACTTTGGGACCTATTTACTGAGATAAAGCGGTTTATTAATAGTTAATTTACGACTCTTTAACAACACGTCAAATTGGCTTATCAGTATAACTCTCATTAACAACCCTTGTTTATGATTTTATGTTTAATTTTATTACTATGTCTATATTGAATTTAAATTGCGTTGTTTACAAAATAATTTTTTGAGGTTTAAGCATATACGATAGGTTGCTAAAATTGGTAATATGTTCAAATTATTAATTTCGGTGCTTAATTAGAATTTTCAGATGATCGAAGGACCACGTTTATAAAATGTTTACAATGTTCTGTTTTGTGTTTAAAAGAAAATCGACAAAACTGAAAATAGCTGCAAATTTGTAATTATTTTAAAGTTATATTTTATTTTAGCAGTATTTTTTCATAGTTTAAGTTCTAGCTCCCTTGCTACTTTGATACTAACATACGTTGTTGGAACTAAACGAATTGTTCAATGTAAAAATCTGGCCACGCCGAATTTACAGAAACTGTAAAAACATTACTTAAAGAAGATAACTTTGATCCCATATATTGTACTCAAATTTGATATATATCCTATTAGAAACATATAAACTGAACGTTGTTAAGAGCTACTTGTGTTACCCAGTATTAATCTTCCGATATTTTTGGACAAATGTGACTGACTGTATTTCAGCTTCCATCGTCATATGATTAGGAAAAAACACAATAGATGCACGTGATCTCATTTTGAATGTATTTATAAAAAAACTTGTCGACAGATCCAAGTATCCTAATTGCCTTAATCCGTTGGCATTATCATTTGAAATTCAATTAGCTGCAGCTATTTCAAGGAGGAATCGCACATAGGGCGTTCAAAAAATAATCTACCATACTTTTTTGTGTTTTCATTCATCATTCAAAACAAGTATAGACAGTACATTTGAACCTACAGAAATTTATATGGTTTTCAGCTTCGGCAAAAAAGTTTGAAGGGAGTTGAAATAAAAATGCGAGAAATCAACATTTGATTGATGCGTAAGCAAATTTTATTTTGGTAGTTATTACATGTAAATAGACGAATAAGTTGTTGGTAATTGAAAACCGCAAGACTTAGGGGAAGATCAAGACATTATCTGTGTGTGCTAAGGCCCATTGGACGGCCTACAGTAAAAAAAATTAATTAAAAAAAAAACGACTAGAACTATTGCATTTTTATTTTTCGATTAAATATTATGTTTTAGTTTTAGGCCAATTTTCACGTTGTTGTATGAACGACGGACTGTATAAAAAACATCCTTTATATAAAATAAAATATATTTCCACCGTAATTGTTTTATGACAAGTTGTAACCTTGCCAAACTTTATATAAATCTGTAGCTCGTTCCAAAATACTTTTTAATAACTTCAATTTGTAATTTTGTAATAAATTGATTCTAATTTTAAAAAGTAATGAATAATAAATTATAGAAGTAGCTGAGTTATTCCTTATTTGCATGTTTATTGCAAGAAAATCCTTAAGCCATAAATAAGGCCAGGAGTTTTATAGTAGATCAATATCAAACTTTATAATTAATAGGTACAACATAAATTGAGATGTTTTGCCAAAAGATGTTTTTTTTACACAAAATAAACCATGACCTTGTAGAAATTAAAATTCCACTTTTCTTTTGAAGCAAGTACCGCCAAAAAACCTTTACATAACTTATGCACCGGTTTTTTTCGAGTACCCTGTAAGTACACCATTTTCAGGGGCGCAGCTTGATTATTTTATAAAGTTTTGGTATCCAGGAAATTTCTGTAACCACGCCCCCGATTTATTTCCTTATAAATAAACTATAACGTAACTTTTAATATCTAAATAAGCACCTACTAAAATGTAGGTTTTTTCTATCAGTTTGATTTGAGTAATTCTTAGGTTTTTGCAGTTGGCCTTTAACATTTGAATATGTCTTGTAAAAATAACAAATATCTTGAAAATCTAAGCGTAAAACGATATCAATTGATAATTGTCCGGTTCACAGTAAAAGCCATTAAATTAAATAATTTTCGTAATTAAAAAAAAATTGAAGATCTATTAGAAAATTAAGAAAAACAAACAATTGGGTTTTCTATCTTAAGATATCAAAAATTTGTCCGATTTTCAAGATATTTGCTCTAAACTTTGATACAGACAACGACAGATCTTAATCGAACACATCCTATTGAAGATAACAAATAAAGGTGCGAATTGACAGAGAACTCCGAACCGACATGTTTAAAAAAATAAACATGCGTGTAAATTGTATTCTTTGTATTTCATAAATGTCCACATTGGAGTTCAGTATAACTGCGCATAAATTTACAATAGGTGGAAAAGGACAGGTGAAAAAATATTATAAGTGTAACGGCTCCATTGTCTATCTAATTTTAACTCCAGCTTTAAATAATTGGCGCGGTAGTAGGATCTACCGTGAGTTTCAGTTCTAGCGCCTCACTGTTCCATAACTTTTATTAACACTACTTTATTCAAAAATGATTAACAGTAAATAGACTGCAAGGATTCCGACTCCATAACAAAATCTGAGATTCATTCGGAAGTTGATGTTACAATTGAAAAAAATTGTTGCGGTCTATTTACTACAAAACTAGAGGTTTAATAAGAGTTCAAGTTAAATGACGAAGGAATTCCATCAATTTTACACACTGTCCTATTACAAAGCACCATTATACCATGAATATTAACAACTATATATTTAGGAAAAACAGTTCCAAATAGACAATCTACCCTCGGGCACTTTCGAAGTTAAAATTCGCAAAACTCACACGATGAAAGGTTTGAAAGTGGACTCGTTTGTAGAATTTTTGAACGTATGAATTTTGCGGGAATTACAACTCGAACGCCAAAGTAAAAAGTCCGCAGAAGTTCCACAACAAAATCGCCGATTGTTCCATGTAATACTCCATAAATTAATTCAGTTCATTCTGTCAAATTTTGTTTATCTCAACGTCCCAGAAGACGTTCACTGTTGACCTCTAAGATTTCAGATATCTTCACAGAACTCCAGATGGCCATAGAAAACTACAGTTATCTTCAGAGGTTAGTAAAATCATTCAGACGTTGATACAGATTATTTTATAAGACTTGAGCTATTACCGAAGGACTTTAAACATGGTTACATGTCGTCTCCAGTGACTTTAAAATAGACAACAACTGCCAGAATCAATCCCATATCTTTATGAAGGTTTTCATTGGAAATTGGTCGATTTTGTGGTCAATTCTTGCAGACTGTCTACTCGTCAATGTAGCAAGTTTCCTCGAATCACATTTAAAAACTTTGAAAAACAGTAACATTTAAGTGATATTCGAATATTCTGGTTACAATAATATAGAGAGAAAGATAGGTAATAGGTTTGTTTTGGAAACTCAGTAAAATAAATTCGTGGATCGAAAATGAATCTAAACGTAAAATTTGGTCTCGCATTTCGAAGATATGTCCTCAACTTCAAGAAAGAAGCTGTTGCTTGGTTTTAGTTTACATTTTTCTTCTAAGTTCTACAGGTACCAAAATTGTACCAGTCTAAAAACAACTAGTTTATCACAAATGTCGTATAAAAAAAGTCAAGTAAGCTAATGCTGGTTCAATCATTAATTACACAATTCTCAGCGATAATTATTGGAAAAATAAGTTACTAGAAATTATTCAACAATTCTTATAAATATTTTATTCGATTATGGAAACCAATAAATCTATTTTTATAGATAATAAGAAATGTATTTATATTTATTGGTAATTAGTGTGTATAATTGCTTTCACATTATCATAAGTTGTTTCGAAATAGAATCTTTGAATTGAATTACAATGCTTAATTAAAAAGAAACGAATTTGAGACAATATCCGAGTTCTCAAATGTAGCATTTACGTAAAACATCAAAATAACAATTTTAAATGCCAAAACGTCAAAAGAACAACTTTAAATGTTGAAAACATCACAAATGTCAATCATTGATGAGGATATTCAGATTCGACGTTTGTATTTTTCTTGATTTTTGACGTGAATGGCAGGATGGTCAAAGTATCTTATCAAATTTGTTTTGCATTGTAATTCCAAGATTCTTATGCATTTTTAGAACCACTTTGAAGTTCGTCTAGCTAACTACTGAACATGCCCTTATTTATGTATTTTTTCTAAAAGTATCCTCTATATTTTGCAATTTTCCTCAAAAACGAGAACTACTTAAAATTTTGACTATCAAAAAATCAAAAGTACAAACTTCCTATTTTAACTTGGGCTAACTAACATCTAGCAAACACGATCGGCACCAGAACAATCATTCACAATATACTAGGCACTCCTTAATTCATTTGATGAATAAATTTTTATTTCTATTGGGATACTGATCCTGTTTCCAAGATGACGGACTAGATTTACGAGGCAGACATTAAAATCGAGTAGAAATCCAGGAATTTATTTGACTGGGACTTCCACAAATAGAGTTTTTTTATGCTCAAAAAACTTCTGCTTATCAACACTATATTTAATTTAGTTTAAACTATAACTAAGCGAGGATGAGCTAACAATCCGCGGCTTTTATAAAAAATCAGATGATGTGTGATTGTTTACTGAATACCGAAAAGGTTTCTAACGTTTAAGGGGAAAATATCACGTCACTCACAACAATTCAAATCGCATTTTCTTTTGCCGGCTATGATGTACAAAAAAATATTTGTCTGTCAATATAGACAAAAGAAAACAGTACATTAAAACATTTAAAAGCATCGAGTTCGTTATATATCAATAATACTGATAAAACAAACAAATTAATATCAACGAACTCTGTTTCAGTCAATTGTCGCTCCATTTAAACCATATTTTAATCCAACTTGACACTGACATTTGACAATTTAACTTTTAAACTGTCAATTCAATACTAATATGATTGTTTGGTTTAAACGTGAGCTACACAGTTTTATTTTGAGTATTTCAGTAAAATTATCAACTACATCAGAAAAATCAAAATAAAATTAACAAAAAACCGGGATATTGCTGAGTTACCCCCGCGATCACACAAGAGTGGTTGTAGTACACAACTAAACAATAAAAAAAAAATAGAAAAGTCCATGGGTTTTTAGTAGGGGAGCCAAAGTATACTTCGGGCGAGAATCTTTACCAAAAGATACCAAACTATATTTTTTTCAGAAGTTACCAGATCGATTAACGTACTTTTGAATCTATCTACTGGACATTATAATTAATGAAAACATATTTACATACTGATAAAGGATTAAATACATCTGGTACTTCTTGAGGTACAATGATTGGAACTATTTAAAATTGGGATTCATTTTAGATACTCAGGAAGATTCAAACGTATCTTCAGTATTATACAAAACCCAACAAAACATTCCAAGGTACATATGTATAGGGGGTTGAACGATACTTTGAATCGACCTAGAGTAAAACATTTCATCTAATAGAACGAGCAGAAATTCAGAATTTGGAAATTACATTTTTACTGCAAATTTACCCACGTAAATTAATCACCCAACTGATTTATCACGAAACTTTTGGCCCACCCTCGTAATTTCTCGCCACAGATATACCAGAGTTCATGGACAAATTTGATATTAAGCGCCTATTGCGCCTGCGGATCACACTGCAACAGTCGAACGATGGATGGGTCGCTTTTAGCGCCCTCTATGAATTCCTCTAGGCTCAATTTGCCGTCTTTGTTGCGATCCATCTGTCGGAAGATCTTATCAGTGCGTTTTTCGGGCGTGCTTTCGTCCTCGGGCATCTTCATCACCGACCCCACCATCTTGTAGATCGCCTAGAACAAAAAAACAAAAATTTGACTCCCGACACCTCAAGGAGAAAATTATCTCTTACCGTGACTATTTCCAGCATCTCCTGCCTGGAAATGTAGCCATTACCGTCTAGATCGTACATGGAGAAGGCCCATTTGAGTTTCTGTTCCAATTTGCCCCTGGAAGTGACCGAAAGGGCGCATAGGAATTCTCGAAAATCTATGGTACCGTCTCCGTTGGCATCGAATGTGCGGAAAACGTGCTCTGCGAATTTAGAAGCGTCCCCGTACGGGAAGAAATTCCCATAGATCTTCTTGAATTCATCGACGGAAAGGTGGCCGCTCGGGCAGTCCTTCAGGAACCCCTTGTACCACTCCTGGATCTCCGCATCTAAAAAAAAACGCATATATAACTTAACTAACTAAACAAAATTTAGTAGATTTACCCTTATTTTGGGAAACTTATCCATTATAAATGTAAAAGATCAAAATACATTTATGACAATATATATATATAAGATATAAGAAATTGACAGCATTTCATATAAAACGTTTATTCTTTTTATTGTTAATATTCCAACCAATAACATTTTATTTTTTATTTATATATTTAGTCAAGACGGTAATCCATAAAAGGTGAACTTCCCAGATTTATTTTCTCGTTTCCTTCTTTATGTTGAGGATATCGTAGATGAATAATTTCAAATTCTTCGAAAAAATTAAGATATTGCTTATTTAGAAATTGAAGAATATTATTGGTTGGAATATTATTAAGATAGTATGTAGTTTGATATCACCCTGTACATAGAACTTACGTTTTATTTAATATTTTCTAAATTATAACATTCACTGTTTATTTAATATTAAGTGACCGAAGTTTTGGGCCAAGATCGCGATCGGATAATAAATAAACATTTTTATTAGAATCTTCACAATTAATAAACATTGGGGTCTTCTTGGTTGGGAAAATAAAAAGAGATTAAAGCTAAATTTGGGTTCTCGGATGATCGAGAAGTTGATAGAGCCTACACCCGCGATTAAATGTATGAGTTATTTAAATATGTAAGTTGCCAAAATATTTTGTAAGTCTTGTTTTTAATGATAGATAAATAAATTGATATTGTTTCATTTTGCCTCTTTAATTTCCATTAACCAAGTTACGTAGTGGATTAACACCCCCTTAAGAAATTATTTAGATTTTTTCATATATTTATTGAAAGAAACAACCCAATACGTAACAATATTTATAATAAAAACATCAAGTCTGTAGATGAAACGCTGCCAATTTCTTATGCCACAGAGCATAACAACTGCCATAAGAATTATTTTATCATTTATATTTCTAATATTTAATAGGTTTGGATTAATTAAAAATTTTTGGTTAAAAACTGTTTTGAGGATTGTAATTTTGGACTCGTAATGGAGTAATTTTCAAGAAAGTTTTTTATTTCTTATTATAACAAAAATACTGACCTGAAAATTCTGTGTTTTGTTTAAGATCCTCCAATACTTCTGGTTTAAGTTTGCTATTCTGCTTCCCCATAACTAACTTTTATTTAACCTGCCCGCACCCCCAATTCAATTTTTTCTCTGTTCCCTAAAAATAAAAAAAAATTAGCCACGATTCTGGCTGTGATGAAAAATTATAAGCCATAATGCTATGGATAATTTATAATTCCTGGAATTAAGCTAACAAAATTTACACATAGGGTGATATTTATATAAAAATGTAAATTGAATATAATATTTATTATCCACATCCATAGTTTATGACTTATATTTACTCATTATATGTTTATTTTTAATATATATAATATATAAGATGAGTCAAAAGTTAGTCGAATACTCGAGAAATTGTTGTTTACTACAGATCATGTCATATGTGATGCCCCACACCGTATTTTTTAAATAAAATACTCAATAAATATGTATATCATTTAATTGTCATAATATTTAGTGATAAAAATCCAAAGGTATCTGCCATCAATATGTATTAATATTATATATTTTATCCTAAGAACTGCTTCTTGCCTCTTTACCACTAATACATTCCAAAATGTTGTGTAGAGGTGGGTCAACGATGAAAATTTTATCAGTTTCATTACAGCACCATCTCTACAACTAATCAAAAGCCTTTGAAAATATATTTCCCAATTTATAACAACAAAAATATAATTTAAATATCCACGTAATGGAACAACAATGAAAATATTTTTAGGTTGATGAATACGGAAAATTTATACCCAAGCGTTATTTTTTTTAAAGATATTTCAAAGGTTTTCGGTAATATGAATATTTTTTGAGAGAACCAAGAGCGTTTCTCGTGCTTTTCGTCCCTTACAGTAAAACATTCTTATTTTCTATTTAACAGCTAGAATAAATATTACCATTAAAAGTATCGTACAATATGTGCAAGTAGAAAAATATGACGAGTAAAGAGATGACAATCGTTATACGAAATATAGTAAAAATATTCTTTTTCAAGCAGTTCTTGAAAAAAAAAATTACGTTACTTCGCATGAACCATGGAAAAATGAGGCGTCAGACTGGAGTCTTGTATAAAAAATGGTATTTGCAATTTTGCAATTATACAGGATATCCCAGATATATCTCGGGAATACAACTTTTAAAAATCCTTATAATTTTTCACTCGTTTGTTGCTGTTCCCTTATTTCTGAGAGACCCTGTATACCCCAAGAGCGACAGATTTTGGGTAAATTTACAAATAAAAATTTTGATTATATCCTAAAGCACCAGCGTTAATAATTTTTGACTTTTGTATAAAACACTCTATCCTGTAAAATGCAATATTAACTTGTGTTAATATTACAGTAAACCGTATAAATCCAACTATTACTTACACCTTGTTGACTAAAATCCATATCAAATCGACAATCATGGAAACCGGAAAAATTTGACCCCGCGCTCAATGCGATTTAGAGTATCACGCGAAAGTGGAAAAAACTAAGAAAATCGGCTGATTTAATGGAAGAACGCCAGTTGCTACTTGCTTGAGGCCAAATCACCAACTGGATAATACTTTCTCAAGGTGGAAGTGTTGCTTTGAAGAGGTGCATGCACTTGTAACGGGTGGTAGAAAAAAATTACAACCCTAAAAAGTGCTTCTAACAAATTTAATCCATTAAATTGATTGTTTTAATACTTACTTTGTGGAATTTATCCATTACAAATATAAAAAGATAAATTATATTTATCTGAATTTATTATATTCTCTCGACCAAGGTTTCGCTTATTTAGCATTATCAAGAGTGACATAAGATTAACGATTTCTTATAAGTTACTTACGCTTATAAGAAATCTGTCAATCTTATGTCATTCTCTTGATAATGCTAAATAGGCGAAACCTGATCGAGAAAATATAATTTTAAAAATTCAGATAAGTATAATTTATCTTTTTATATTTAAATTAAATACTTGCAAAAGATTTAATTTGACGCGCTATTTTCTACTGGAAAATGATTACACAAATAATTTTATTTTAATTATTTAATATTATTCTTTATCTAAATTAAAATTTTTGTATGTAAGTGGGATTTATTTTTTAAAATGTAATGTTTTCATAATTGTAATTATTTACAAATTGTCCAAAATTGATGCGAATTGAAGATAACGGCCGTTAATGTAGAAAAAAATGAACAATGAAAATTGTACTTTTTAATTATTTTATTTTAAATATGTATCAATGACATATTAAGAAAGAACAAAAAAAAATTTAGAAAATTTTAAATTATAATTGATTCAATTCGCTTTTTCTAAATCTATAGTCTTTATATTGTAACCCTTAAGAAAGAGTTTAAATTAATTCGAAACGTTGTTGTAGTGCTTTTAATGCCCTAAAAAACTAAACTATTTTCTGTATTGCCTTAGCCAAAAATTTTCAATTTTATTAATTTCAATACAAGCTAATTGTTAATTTTTCTCGAAATTATTTGGATCTTTTCGGATCGAATTAAAAAGTTTTTTATAGTGAATTTTTTTACGTACCACCCGTTATTGGACTTTAAGTTACATTCTGCACGAAAAACCCGCGAACGTCGATTGTTACGTGCAGAACCAGAGTGGTTGCCATACAAACACTTCATCAAGGGCGTTTCAATGGCAAACTCGCCCCAAATCGATTTTTCTTATGACAAAAACATGGTATTTACTTTAATAAGCCTTCTCGATTACCAACCCCGTTTCCTTCACACCAACAAAAACAACAAATTAGTGTCTTAGAGTAAAGCACTGCGTGTCCTAAATAAACATCGGTATTTACGTGAATTTAGAAGTAATTTTTTGTTTTTGGAAACCCCTCGTATACTTTTTTATTGTACAGTGATTCAAACGGAGGGAGACTCTTTTATTTTTATAAAAAACCGTTTGTAATATTTGGATTTAAACTGATTATTTTGAGAAATAAACATTGAGTTATACTAACAACCAATAAATATGCTCCAATGGAAGATATGTTCCTTTGTTTCACTACAGTACATTGCTGTTCCCAAAATCTAATTAAAGGTAAAGTTTAAAGTCGTTTGAAAAATTCGGACAGGTTTAGATCTACATAGAATTAGAATTACAGATTTTTTATGTGTATGATATGCTTAAAATGTAAGTACAGATTAATACATCCATATTAAAAACATCTAATTTTTTATTATTCATAACGCGCTTACCCTCTTCGAAACTGGTCCTTTTTTTATAAAAAAGTGCACTTGCCAATTTTTTGTATAGTGCAAACGGAAAATCGGGACAGTTTATTCAAGATATTCTTATTAAACAAAATATTATTTAGTGTAATGGCAGTAAAAAATATTGTATGCAAAGTGATATTTGTACTCAATTTTTTATAACATGAAAATATTTTCTTCTATTATCAACCCTTCTGAACTATAACAACTTTTCAAAAAAATTTAAATTAGAAACGGGTTGTGTTGTATCACGATCAAAAGTTTCCAATAGAATACGCTATTTTTTTTTTTTAATTTTGTGTATTAATAATGGAAAACAAACACACTTTCAGTTTTTCATTACAAATATTTTTTCCTGTTGATTATCCTAAAACACCTCTAAATGATATAAACAAAATGACACCCCACATCAGAGGTAAATTGGAAGAAGTGAAATTTTGAATGGCCTGCTCGGTGTACTTTTATGGAGCTAATTAAAATCAAAAATGCATGTTAATCAACAATACATTATTGACGATCTAAAAAAAATAGGATAACGAAAAAAATTGTGAATATGAGCTACAAGATCATACAAAAGGTCATTCGAGGATTCGAAGATTGTCAAGAGCAGACTGGCTTGTTTTGAACATTTAATTTAATAATAAAATAATTGGAAAATATATTCCGAATGTTTTTTTCAGAACTGACACTTATAAACACACTTATAAAAGGAGTTGAAGTGAGTACATTTTTTATATAAATTAAAAATGTTTATACTGTTGACAAGAAAATCCAAATCCCTTTCCCTGACGATCCAATTCCTAATTTAACAACCCCCCCCATTATCTTAAATCAGAGGGTGTTAAAAATATGACAATTTCATGTTACAAAATGATAATTTTAAGTTTAAAAATGCTAATTACAAATTAGAAATCGACAAATCTTAGGATATTTTCGAATAGTTCATAATCGCTTTAAATGAATTTATTCCATACATATAGACCGCACTGTATGTATATATAAGAATACTTTAAATAAACTGTCTTATCCAAAACAGATACTGAGTAGTTTTTTAAATAGGGACAATTTTTTGATGTACACGCTATTGTGGCAGAACAAATTAAGTATTTAGTATACATTTACTGGTTACTATTTGCTATTTTTCTAGAAATTTTCACCGAATATTAACTAGAAAATGTATTTGATACGTCTATCACGGATTAGAGAGTTAACACGGCATTGTGGCAGGCAACAACAATGGAATGACTTTTATCGGAAAAAATCGATGGCCTTCAAGATTACCAGATTTAACGCCACCGTTTGTTTCCGATAACCTGCGACATTATTTTCTTTTTCTATAACTACTAAATGCTTAAAAGGGGATCACATATAATTCTTACATTAATTGACTTTTTTTATTTGTTTTTAAAATTTTTTGGTCTCACACTGGGATTTGATTGCCATTTAATATGTAGAAATATGATCAACTAAACTCTATGACGATTAAGTGTGCTCACGGCTATGTTTCCGTAAAAAATTAAAGATCTTACAGGGCGTTCGAAAACGGCCTGTAGAAAAAATAATGTCAATAAAAAATGTTAGTTGATATAGCTCAATAATTCGGTGATACAATAATGACTTTTGATACATGACGTTTTAAATTTCATGTGTCAATGTTGCGCAGACCTAATTTTTGAAATATATATATGTACTTATATATGTGTATGTACAAAAATATCTATTGTAGGTATATTTAAAAATCAATATTATTCGCAAAGATCGATTATTTTGTGCGATGTTTCTGACTTCTTGCGAATTATTTTCAGTGAAATTTCCGTCAGTTACGAATAAGATTGCGTGTAGGGTAAAATAATTATTTGTCTTATCGTATATATAAATACTTAATAAAAATAACAAACTACTTATTCAACACGTAACATTTTGTGCATTTCTTCTTCTATACCCGAAACTAAATTTTCTTTTACGACTCGATAAACGAGCACTAAATATCATTTACTTTATCACATTTAAATACACCCTTTTTATTCATGTATTATATTTTATTTTTCATTTTCAATTTTTATGGCAGTCGTTTTTAAATATTCAGTACGCTTGATTAAAAATTTGTAAATTTGCAAACAAAAACTTTATTTTTATAATAAAAATATTAATTATTGAGACATAAATGAATTGTGAAAAAATCAAATTCATGTTTTAGAAAGTGGTAGGTGGTAGTGATAGTTCTGGGCTTCTGATGATGATACTTCTCGATGATTTTGGACCCTTTGGACCAAATTCATAGTGAAGCATAATCTTAGTATTCTGTACTTTAAGTCGATTAATTAATTCATTTTGTTGTAATAAATAATATTTATACGTAAAATTTTAAATCAAGTGTACATTTTTCGTTTAAATTTTTAGGGATAGGCCTACCAATCCGTAATAGGTGTAATTTTGTTGAGAGTAGCGAGTACACAGAAAAGCTGATTACACAGGAAATATACAGATTTAAAACCGGCATAAAATATACAAACACTATCTCCTATATGCCGTTTTAGTAAATTCTTATCGAAAATCTTCCCAAATCGGGCGCAAAATCTGCGCAAAAAACATAGTCTATCTTTATTTAGTTTTGTCGGTTTTCCTAATGAGTCGGGACACAAAAATATCAGCGTGTATGGACCTAAAGATTATTCTTGTTTTTTAGATGTGAGGTCGTCTAAATCGCATTAGGGTGCGAGCATTTTCGACAGTTCTTCGTCTTGCAAACATCCCTTAAGGAATTCGTCTTGGGTTAGTTGACCGTCGTTGTTTTCGTCCATTTTCGCGAATATATTTTTGGCTCGTTCTTCCGCAGAATCCGCCGGTCTGTTGGAGGAGCACGCGCCCAACATGTCGTATATCGCCTGAAACAAAAAAAAAATCTTTAAATTTCAACATTTCCTAAAAAAATAAACGTAGAGACCAAATATTTGTACTTCCAACTTTCTCTTACTGGACATAACTAGTAATGGACAAGGCGACCAAAAGAAACTCTAATGGTGACTTTTATTCAGGGTTTCATCGTAAAACTCATTTTAAAATATAATAATCAAAGATTACTAACGTAAAGAAACAAACGCTTTGTATATAAGGTATAACATTGAACACATATAAGAAGAGAATCCGAAAAATAATAATAGTCCAAACGCCGGGCTTCAGAGGAAATTGAGGTCAAGTTTCAAAAAAATTGTTTAGAGGACGTTGACACAATACAAAGCCAATAAGAATTTTTCACGAATTTGTGTTTCTATAGACTTAAACTTTAAGAGACAACCGTGCGTAAAAAGGAAAAAAAATAAAACTGTTTTTAAGTACAGCCATGGAAACATCTTAAATAAGTGTTGTTAAGTACTGTTATGTTGATTAATTTAATAAATAAATTTTAAACGCCATTTAAATTTTGCAATTAATTAGCTCAGACCAAAGAAATTTAATTAATAACTCTTTATTTATTAGCACCGATTATGAGAGAGATATTCTTTCCTCCTGTTAGGATAGAGTTCACAAAGTTAATATCTTTGAAATTTTTTGTCTTGTTCCGTTTATTACTTTTAACTATTATTAAATTTTTACAGGAGGTTCGCGAAAATAATGCTTATTCTTAAATGCTTAAATGGTATATAGAACGTGTCATTTACAACAAAATATTCTAATAATTTAAAAATTTATACGTGGAAACACCTCACAGTTAATAAAAATATGTAACCAAGGAATATCTATCTGATGAATCAAAAAATTGTGTTAGTTTGCAGATGATTCGGATCGTTTAATCGTTTTAAGATTATTGTTTGGTAAAGTAGTTTCAATAAATCAGTGAAAATTGGCATTTTATTAAAATCAAGAATATCACGACATATTAATTAATCTAATCCGCCATGTTTTGTATAAGTGTCCTAAAGATTGTTGGAAAGTGTATTACCTAAAAAAAGTAATGGTAGAAATCGAGAATACACTTTTCACTCTTCTACATCCCCTGTAATCGACCATTATAAATATCCAGATGTACTAAAATAAAAACTTATTTTTAGAACGTTTAAGAAACTTGTTTATACTTGACTGAGTTATCGGTGTAGCCGGCTTTAGTTACTTTTCGGTAAATATTTGGATAGATGTGACGGCTAAATTTAAAAAAATATATGACACATTTATTCTACATACGTTTTTATATCTCCTCCATAAATATGTGCATTATTTTCGCGGACACCTGTATATTAAAAAATATAAACATTTTTGAATGATCTACCCTTCCTTTATTTTAAAAAAGAAATAGATAAAATACAATTTAAGACAACAAAATCTAATTTATTTTAACTCATATACAAATTTGTCTAAATAACCTTAAAAGTTGGAGGATTGAAGATAAATAAAAAAATTAAATGGATACCTGAAACAACATAAGTTCAAAATACTTAATAGAGTACAACTATAGTACTTTTATACAGCTTCAATATACAATTTCTATCCCACTATGCAGGTGAGTGGTAATTAAATTTTTGTATACCATCAAATATCTTGTTGTTTTAGGTTCTTCTACAATTTATAAAAGCAAATTTCCGCTTCAACACTTGATAAACAAATTTGAATCTCCAAGAAACTTATGAACAAGTGAATAATAATTTTCAGGGCAACCTTTAATAATTTTCCATAAATTATAACTTCAATTTTTGTTACACAATTTAATCTCTTTTTTAGAAGGGTTATTGCCCCACTTATTTGATAGTTTCCGATTTTATCTAATTTTCTCTTTAACGGAAAATTAAAACGTCTTATTTCTTTCAAATCCATCGAATCTCGTTTTAATATATATAATATCAGAATCAGATAAATGACAACCTTATCACTAAAACGAAACCGATAAATCTATTTACCCAAAACATCCGATCCTAATGGAACGAAGCTACTTACCTGTTATGGTTATCCTCGAAACAAAAAACCCCAACAAAGAAAAAAAATATTCAGACGTTTAGCAGTCCATTAAATTCGCTCTCGGAGTGTCGATTTGTGTGTTAGCCGTCTAAGGGGCAGCAAAGCGGCGTCAAGGGGGGTGGCTCACCCCCGACGCTCACCTGACATTTGCGCTAATAGTCCATTTGAGGCCTTTATTTAGTCAAACCGTTTATAATTATGATGAAATTACACTTGACTCGATTGCTGAGGATTGTCCGCTGATTACCTAAGTACAGCTTTGCGTTAACGTATCGCAAAGTGGTTTTTAGTGGACGGAGAGAGACGTTGAGTGTGTGTGTGCGTGGCATGTTTACCCTTATTTTAGATTTTTATCGAAACGTATCACACTTGTTCGTGTTTAATATTTTTCTTACATAATTTACGGACGTATGTTAGGAAAAGTGCGTTGAAATTTTTTCATTGTTCACTCACAGTTATGCCCTTACGTTTACAATGTGGACACTTCTATCTGATAAGGAGAACAATTTCCATTGTTGATTTAAAATTCTTCAAACTGCAAGGGCAATTTGATTAAGAGGGTTGCTATTTATGTATTGAGATTAGAAAGAACAAACAAATGAATTTTATCAAAAATATATTTATTGCTTTTAAGCTTTATACACTTTTGCATGGGATTGAACCACCCTTCAAAGCACTTTGTACTGTCAAAAGATGAGAGAAATCGTTGTCCACGCAATTTATCTTTAATTTGTGGGAACAAGAAGAAGTCATTAGGTGCCAAGTCGGGGCTGTAAGGTGGATGACCCATCAATTCGATCTTTTGTGTGTCCAAAAACTTGATGTGTGTGAGCTCGCTTTGTCGTGTTGGATTGACAGATTTTGGATACACAAGCAAGACTACCAGAATCCCGAATTTATCCCAATGTCCTCTCGTTATAAAAAAGATATGAGAAAAATAAACTAAAAAGCTAATTAGAAATGCCATGAATTGCAGTTGAAAACTAAAAGTTTTAAAAATCCACTCCGAATACTGAACTTTTGCCCTCAGGGTTGGTTTACGGTTTTATAAATTAATCCAGTTGTTATCGTTGGATTTTCAACCTAATTGAAGCACAACGATTTCTACAAGGAAAAAACAAACTCCCTCAATATTTAAATTCTTTTTACTCATTCAATTTGCCCCAAAGTGAGATACTCTTGCTTGTTAGCTGCTTAGATCCCTGTTTATCAAATTAACAGCAACTCTACTCTATACAGATTCGGAAGTACTCAAATCTATACGAGTGAAAGAAAACGAGTTGTGAAAGAGAGAGACTCATTACTAATATCTTGAAGTAGGGATATATCGAGGTATGAACAACGTTCCAGTTCATTCGATAGTAACGTACCAACACGCATGGTCGTACCTCCAGTTCTTTCACATTATTTCGCTCTCTCTCTCTCGTGTATTATTATTCGTACTCTTTTACTCCTTAAGGTTTCGCTTATTACCTTTTAAATTCCCGCCAAACCTGTACAATATTTATTTTCTTCAAAAAAAAAGTATCAATGGCTACCAATAAATACTACAAATCAATTTGAAAATTATTTGGAAAATGGAGTTTACCTGAACGATCTTGGTCATCTCTTGGATGTCTATAACGCCGTTGCCATCGACGTCGTACATGCGGAAGGCCCATTTCAGTTTCTCCTCCGGCGTGCCACTTGACGTTACATCGATCGCCAGCAGGAATTCCTGCAACAAGATAAAAAAAAGCGTCGTGAACACATCCAAAACCTTTTAAAACTACGGACGGCATCGCTTTAATATTTTATAAGGGCTCACATGAAGAGCCCAAGGCTTGTCTAAAATGTTTACTACAGCTAGACGAAGAAAACGTTTATTTACATGCAAAGCCGTACAAGTTGTTATAGACACCAAATTGTTGTATATTCCGCTTTCAGTAACTAAAAATAATCTGAAATTCCGGTCGGGTTTAACAAGTTCGTTAATAAATACGCAAATATATGCGGAGCCAACCTTTACACGATGTTCCGGGATCGATTGCGGTCCGTGTCCCGGTCCCTTTTCCCGTTATCCCTTTCGATCCTTTAGCTTGTTTTAATTTATTGTTGATCCGCACCAAATGCCGCGTTTAGTCCGTTTAATTAGTTCCTAATTCTTGAATTTCTGCTAACAACCCTAACGAGCTGTACAACTAAGTACGTTTTATCGCGATTTCTATTTCCGTGGCGATATTTTAGCGTTTGTTGTTTTTACGATGTTCAGAATTCTCTATAACGTAAATAGGGTTTTGTTTTAGCTACGAACCCATTATTCAATGCGATGTTTTCCACTTATACGCCTTTTCACGTCTGGAAAGAGATAAAGTTGAAGAGGAACAAATACGTAAGAATAGGGTGGATCAAGGATCAATTTGTGACGTGAAGTTAAGACGATAAGAACGCGTTTGACGTGATCAGAAACGATAAGTACCAATTTTTTGTAGTCTAAAGCGATACAACAGTTGATGTAATTCTGAAACGATCATAATAATCTGACGTGACTTGAGGAAATGAGGATGTACTAGATCATGAAACGACCAAAGCACCTTTTATTTGATACCGGAATGATTAGAACGGGTTTGAATCAATCTAAATCATCAAACATGTCCCACACCCATTTAGACAATTGATATAATCTTAAATTATTACCAAAGGACATACGACTAAAACCTGAAATGATAAAAGGTTCATCTAAGGAATTCAGAGACCATCGTACGTTAACTGAGTTGATCAGAAAGCATCAGACTTACGATCAAGGTGACAAATGAATAAAACAAGTTTAGTTTTTAAAAACGTCAGCCAGGCGTTACTCTGTTTGAACACTAAACTTTAATTCCCAACTAACTTTCACTTGACTAAAGATTAATAAATAAAATTCGTTTTTTTTTTTCAAGAGCTGGGAGGGAAGCTAACTTCTTTGTATTATGAAATTAACAAGAAAAAAATTACCATTGACAAAACACTGAGACAAATTATCCACATTAAAGTTAATTATGGTACAAGGTAGTTCTTACTCGATCTCCATGACGAAACAAAATGAAAACTGGGAGCTGGAAAAGAAGTTAACTCTTTGAATTATAAAAATAAAGAGAAAAAAATTTCCACTGACAAAATACTCAGACGAATTATTCACACTTATGGTACAAAATATTTCTTACTACTAAATCTGCAATCCTGTGATTGCCTAGACCCAATTGTGATTCTGTATCTCCACTCACTGACACGATTGACAAAATAATAATAAAAACTTCATTATATATTTTCGACTTTAATTCTCCCCTTATCCCTTCGATTCCCGCCTTTAGCTCCTGATTATTTCCTTCGTTTTTTCGTTACCAAATTAAACAAACTCTTGTCACTCATAGTAGATGACTCGCGTTTTTTTTTTCTTTTCGGCGACCCCATAACGACTGACTATTTATTTATTCAATTCCCATACTGACTCATAAAAAACCACCCTTCATTAATGGTTTCTCGAACGTTCTATGACCGTAGTGGGAGTTAAATTGAAATTAGCGACCGATCGTAATTTGCAACGTCAAAATATGTCATTCTCTAAACACTTGTTTGGATCCTGGTATCCGATATTTTTTTATTTCGCACGAATGTAAAACAATTGTGAAATTTAAACTCAATTTCCTTTTACTACGTGTGGGAATTATAAAACAAAATTTATGTGAACTTCGAAATTTTTGTGTTGTACAAGGCGTTTTTTTAATTCCAATTTAAATTTAAATACTATTTGATCAGAACACTTGACGTTCTTAAGGTATCAGAGAGACCTAAAGTGGTCATCTAAGACATTCCAAAGGGAATCTGTATTGGAAAGATTATGTAACCAATGGAATATTTTCTTTTGTTTGCCCGACTAACTGTCCTTTTATCCCTCTAATTTCGGTTTAATAATGGAAACAAAAAGACCTCGTCGCTGCTGGATTTATCTCAAGAAATGCAGTAATTTAATTTTAAAAAGCCCTATCCTCAGTGCCTTTTTTCATTTTCAATTTGTCTGGATTACGTCAAAAGGACAGCGGAAAGGGTAAAGACGGATTATATTAAATCCTTCGCGTTTTAGAGGCCGAGTCCGAATAATAAAAAATTGGGGAATAAAGTGACGGGAAATATCAAACGCATTCATTTAAGTTCCTGCTTGGAATTAGAATTGTCTTTGAAATGTTACACTTACGGCTGAATTAAATTATACCTTAGTGAGAATAGCTCTTTGTATAAATTGGAGTAAGGTTTTCGGCTTACCTTAAAATCTATGTAACCATTTTTATCCATGTCGAATGTCCTAAATACGTGATCGCAGAATTCTTCAGCGTTACCGGATGGGAAGAACATCTTGTACATATCTACGAATTTTGCCGGCGTCAAGCGACCGTTCGGACAGTCTTGCTGCAACAAAATAAACATTATTTAATATATTTCATTGATAAATATGTACACAACACCAAGACACTTTAATTCTGGTTGAAATTGGAAAAAACTGTATACAGCACAGTAAGATTTTTAAATTTGGTGATGAGACTTGACGAATTTGGGATAAGTACATATATTGTGTTGATTTCTTTCAAAATAAAAATTTCATGTGTTCGTTGTGGAAATTTGGATATTTGGATGGAAAAAAATTCAAGTAAACAGAAACATTATTAATACAATAAAAAAAATGGCACTCAACGTGGAGCAACAAATAAGTTTTGAGAATCACGAATATGAGTGAAAAAAGATTATAAGGAAAGGCTAAAGAACGGATGGAAGATATATTTATAAAAGATGTAGAAGTAATAAGAGTGAAAATGGAAGATACAAATGAGACAAATAAAATTGACGAAATAACTAAGAAACAAGAAGAATCTAGAAAAGAAAAAATAACAGTCGAAGATGGACAAAACAGAATGGAGGAGTTATTTATTATGATGACGAAAAAAATGGATGAAAATAAAGAAGAAATGTATGGTAAGTTCGAAGACAAATTTGATAAAAATAAAAAATGAACCTGAAATCAGATGTGAACATGAAAATAGAAGAAGAATCAAGAAGGATGAAATTAGAAATGGTTAGGAAAATAAAGTAAATCGTAAATTTATAAATAAAATTGATGGGTGTATTGAAAAGTTAAAGGAAGACGTTCATGGAAAATTAAAAGAATAAAGATGGAAGAAGAAACCGAGAAATTTGAAAGTCAAGTAAAGAATGAAATTAAAAATAGAACAGAAACAAACAAAGAAAAACGTGAAAAGTATATACAAAGAATAGAATAGAAAATGAAAAATATTCTGACTAGTATACAAGTTAAATTAATAGAAACGGAAGAAGGAATGTAAGAAAAATAAAGAAATGGTATTAACCAGATAGAAAATATGGGATTACGGGGCGAGATTTAGTGGAAAGGTTAAAAGATTACATCCAAAAGTATTTATAGAACTAATAATCAAATTACAAGGATTAGAAAATAACGAAGAAATTAAAAGTATTATAGATGAGAGATTTTGGGATAGCGACATCATTAAGAGTCGATAATAAAAAGAAGAATAAGACATTGGAAAATTTGAATTCAAAAACTCAAAATTCGCATTTTACGTATTTTGAATTGAAATTTTGTGATATTATAGTAGTTCCTTTGGAAATAAAAATGTCATTGGTTTTTTATCGAAACATACTGGAATGGAAATAGCAATGAAATTGGATGCAAACAAAATTAATAGAAAAACAGATGGTAAATTTAAAAAATTCAAGTTTTTTTTAAATTTGACTCCTACATTTCTAAAAATTCATCGACTTTTTTTTCCATAACGAACCCATTAAATTTTTATTTCCAAATAAATAACCACAATCTAGAGTTGAAAGTACATATTAACTTTTTTGTAATATTTGCATATATTTGGTACTTCGTCTACCATAACTACCCAAAGCAGAAAAGGCTGTAAACCTGTTTAATTGAGACATTAAATTCTTCGAATGAGACGAATATAAATTGCAGCCTTTATTTGAGCTCGTCTAGCTACTCAAAAGTTCTATATTTCATTTTAAATTTTTATTACCGCTCGTTTACAGAATTTTACGGCAATCGCGTAAATTTCCGTTCTGAGAAAATGCTTATTATGGCTCTTATTTTATAAAGACATATTCATGGGATGTACGAGGTCCTGTCCAAAAACTAATGGATGACGTTGTTCTCTCCTATACTTCAAATATTATAATGGACAATGAACGGTGAGTGGTATATAACTATTTGTTTACCAGAAGTTTTCTCTGAAATGAGAAAAATTAATAAAATATATCTCATGGTTCCGCACCGGCACAATTCTGCCAACATACTGCGATTATTTAACCACGTGCAAAAAGTGGGATTAATGACTACACAACTATTTGTTTACCAGAAGTTTTCTCTGAAATGAGAAAATAAAATTGATGGGTTTAAATTGTGAGATCGGAAAAATTGTTAAGACAACTGGTTTATTCCCATGAAAAAGATTGTTAAACGTAATATTTTGAAAAGCAATAAAGTAACTTTTTGAATTCTAAATGTTTTTGTTTGCCTTGATCCCGAAATTAAAATAGCAGCCCTAATATTATCAATAATATTCGTAATCAGATCTGTTTGGTATCGACAAGATGGAGCGTCATTACATCTTTCATACATGGTTGGAAATTATTTAAACGAAATTTTACCTAACAAATGGATTGAAAGACACGGAATTATTAAAAGACCTGTTAGGCTTCCCGATTTAACCCACTTTGAATAATTTGTTGCTGTGTTAATCGACCAGGCAATATTGCAGATCTGGAAAATGGGGTAATGGAAGGAATTCTTAATATAAACCCCGAGAACATACAAAATGTTATTCTAGATTTCAAAGCTCGTCTTTCTTATTGCTAAAAACAGATTATTCCTAATTTCAACGTTTAAATTTATTTGAAAATACATTACGAATATTTAAGAATTAAGGGGGCATAATATTTTGCTACAATTTAAAAAAAACAATACATCCATTATTTAAATCTGTTTTCCAGAAAAAAATTGCAACCAAATAGCACATTTGAATTTGGAATAAATTTTTCTATTAAAAAAATAATCTAATCCTCTTTCGAACGAGATCTGCATGATTTTTCTAATTTAAAAGTCAAAGAGGTTGAAAGCGGGGAGCAATATTTTCATATTAGAAAATAGCAATTTCATAAAAATAGATCGCGTTTCAGGATATTTTTGATTCGCTGCTTTTGAGTTTTATTTTTAAAAAGAGGAAGAAATATTGGTCGTTTCCATAAAACTAACTCACTTAAAGAAATTTTGTGTAATACACGTGTTTGTGTAAAAATTTTCGCTATTCTCTGGTCGCTTTGGGAAACGTAAACAGCTTTTGTTTAGGTAACGTCAGATTTATGATTGATCCGGTGTTAACGTTCATAACATAATCCAAAAGTTCGATCGACGTAAACGAAAAATCAGCTAGGGTTCGATTTTTAATTAATAATCATCAATCAAAACGCTCGGGACGTAATGCGGAGCTGTAGGTTGGTATTAATGTCGGATATACCAACATATTTCACACTTCTGTGAGCCTGTCGGAATATTATACTTGCTTTCAAAATAAAAAAAAAGTTTCTCTGAAGAGACACAAAAATCTAAAAATATCGAAGCCGTTTAAATCAGGAGACCGCGTTGGCTGATTTCTAATAACAGACCTAAATATTTACATAAACTAATACGATTAAATAAACGTATTTTCGCGATACAGTTAGAATTTACTGGTAATAAGTTGTTAATAAACACATGACGAGACTTTCCATAAATAATCCACTTTTGGTGACGCACTGCGTCGCAAATTTGAATTTAAGATTTATCTCCATATTCATGAATTGACTTTAATTAAATCGCAATATGTTATATTAACGGAAACAAACAAAAACACCAAATTTGAGTTTGCCGTCACAAATCTGGCCCATATTTGATTTTTTCATTTACACTTCAGAAACTTAGAATTGTTTTTTCAGAGATATTTGTTTTTTTGAATTGTTCAAGATATACGAGGTCAAATAAAGACTCTGTACTTTGTATTTTGCCAAAGAACCAATTTATACAGGGTTGGGATAAAGTATGGAACCAAGTGCTGTATTCCTCGTTTTTACAGATTTTTTTTACACTAAACCCAGAATGTTCGAATTCCAAATAACAAGATCTTTCAAAATCTGCAAAAATATACAGGGTGTCCCATTTAAATTAAAAAAGTTGAGGGTACTTCCGGTTAAACCGTAAGTAAATTATTAACAAAAAAATTAACATCAGCTGCCTCATGGCACAATTTCAAAAATATCGCCCGTTTCGTTTTAAAGATATTTACTTGGTTCCATACTTTATTCCAACCATGTATATCGAATTTGTAATTTTCTGTGTGTATTGTAAAAGTAATACATGTTCATGCTTGCTGCAGAATTTGTAAGACATTAGTTTTTATGGTAGTTCTGCCTCTCTGAGCAACTGGCGCTGTATGTGATTGATTGTGTCACTATTTCCATTACAAGTTGCAGATTTTCCAGCGATATCATCAAGATAATATTTATAAATCTTTGAGGCTCTATATCATAAATATTTTTGATACTTTGCTAGATTTAATTTATTTTTCTTTCACAATTCTATTATTCATTTAATTTATATTTTATATTACTCGTTATTATTCTATATTTACAAAAGAAACAGAGAAAATATAATAATAAACACCAAAATTCACAATGTAATCATTTCAACTCGCATATAAAAATATTGCCTGGAAAACCTTACAATATAAAGGTCTTTAAAGAGAAAAAAAAAAAGAAAAAAGAAAAGACAACTCAATTATTAATACCACAATTTCATGCCGTTGTTATTACACGTTTTGAATTAAAATTTGTTAAAAAAAATGTTATACGAGCGTTGCTATTTATGTATTGAGAACTGGCAACACCAGTTTTGACAGGAGAAATCTGTCATTGTCATCTTAAAGTTTGACATTTTTGACAGTAGACGTACTCAGAACATTTTGACGGGCGAGTACTATTTGTATTGTTTACAGTAAGTTGAAAATCTTATCTCGGCCAAAAAATGGAATTAACTCGCGAACATTTTCAAGCTATGATTTATTATGACTTTCCACGTGGCCTAACTCAAGAACATTACATCAATCAACTTAATTCAACTTTTGGCCAAAGCCAGTGTATGTTTTTATTCTTTTCAAAATCCGTATGTATATTTCTTTATATTTAAAGAAAAATTCGTGACCCTATAACACCATTTATCAAAATAAAGAGGCAAATACAGAAGGTTCGTATTTCCTGTTTCTATGGAAACGTAGTAGATAGAAATTAAATAACCCTTGGTGTTGGAATTTTGTGTAATTGTTTTCTTTAGGTCATTCCAGTTCAAGGCTGATCTTGGTCAGATCGATTTCCACCTTTTGAGGAATTTTCTCTAATTACGAGTCTGGTCAATACTGGCTGGAACTGAAATAAATTCTGTACTTCTGTGTGATGTTTTTTTTAAGTATTGTAGTGGTGGAAATACATTTTCCAACGAGTTTTGTATTTTAGCCAGCAAATTATTTGAAACATTTAGATCTTTTAATACCAACCAAACATTTGCGAATTACCAAGGTTATCTACCTTGTGATTCTACAAAAATTCAAGATAACACCATTAAATGAGTATTTTTATTTACATCTTCAGTTTTGTTAATAATATTGTTAAACCAAACTTTGTTTATAGCTGCAAATGATTAAAAAATAGCTTTAATACGCATTCAGGTAAAAATATTTCTCCCTATGACTACTAAGAAATATAATGTTTTTCTTGCATTTTATGTAACTTCAATATAACAAATTGGCCATTCCGTGGGAAATTTATTTTCACAGTATGTACCCCACGTAAGGTTATGAGTAAAAACAACCCAAATAATATACCGGCGTGAAGTTATCCATAGATTTTCGTCCATAAGTCGCGCATCCACCATTTAAAAAAAATATAATTTTTTCCTGTGTCTATGCAATCAAAAAATGATTGTTTATATTTCAAAATACTCTCTAAGATACTTTTTTTACCATTTTGTTGAAGTAAAGCAGCTTGTACACCATTTTCTAAACACGTACTTGTATGTGAAAGTAATTGTTTATGAAAATCTACAATTGAGCCGGTTACAAAAATTTTATAACATATTCTTATTTAGTGATGTTCTCAATTGTCTCTCACAAAATTTTATTAATTTTGAAGAAGTAGCAAGACACGTTTTATAACATTTTCTAGACGGAATATTTTATTTGTCTAATTTAACGTTAATGTTAATTGTTGTAAATACACTATTACTGTTATTTTGTTATATATCCAGCACCGTATTAGATAATTTTTAAATTTTTTTAATAGATGTACATTTTTTTAGATTCGGTGAATAATCAAGCTACTCGAGTTAATTAAGGATAAATCTATGTCTTAGAAATGTTAAAATTTTTGTAACCGGCTCAATTGTTGATTTTCATAAACAATTACTTCACGCCGGTAAATAATATTTGTATGGTGGGACAAGAACTATTTAGATTTGTCCTGACTTGATCTTGGCAAAAGTTAAGAACTTAATGCGTTTACAACGAGTTTTTCTGCTATAAGATTAAAATGTTAATTCCTTATTCATCTTTAAGTAGAAAAAATTGATAAACTTTCCCACAATAGAGTTAATGACCGCTTTTGACATAAGGGTTCGTGCCACAAACTTTTATACTCGTGGAAAAAATCTCGCTTTCTCCACTCGTTACAATACACTATTTCTAAAAATGACAAATAAAAAATGTACAAGATCAGTTTGCAGAATTTGATAAATTTAAAGATGTAGAAAATGATAAAGTATGTCATATTTTCTTGGTTCGATGAGAGGGCAGAGAGCACATTTTTCGGGCCGTTACTCCTGTGAAATCCCTCTAATATATCGTTTTAATAGGTTTTAAAATAAAGCCGAGCTCTGAGCCAAGCATCAATCACTAATATACCTAATCCCATTTCTACGAGCCTTTTACCGCCTTCGGATAATATTCACAGTGGAAAACTTTCCGGAATCCTAAAAGCCCCCCCCCCCAACTTTTTATCTCTATAATTTGGAAAAGTATCATCAATTCAATTAGAAACCTTTATATCCAACATCCATTCATCCAAGATTCATTACATCGTCTTGCATCCCCAGGGAAACATATTAAACTCATTTTCGACCCATTACTAGTTGGTATCGCTGGTAATAGAGTTTTCGTTAACCATAAATTTTACCTCCGTAAACGCTATTTCACAAATGTGAAAGAGGAAACATTCAGTCATAGTAGTAAAAATAACCGGGTCGGAATGAAAGTATCCAAATATACAGTGACATGTTTTTGTTGAAGATAATCAAAATTATTTTGTAATAGATTTCTTGGCTGAAGGAATAGAAGATTGGATAATGATGGACATTAAATTATTTGAAAAAGAAGTAAATATAAAACTAAAAATTGATCAATCATACTAGTAAATAAGAAAGGAAAAATAAGTGGAAAATATACGCAAGAAAAAAATTATATTTAAAGCAATTGTATGCAGGGTATTATCATTAATGAATCGGGTAAAAAAAAAGTAGAATTTTAAATAGATACTGTATCAATTTCAGATAATAAAGATTTTGTAACAACCTGTAAGCCAAAAAGAGAGTTTATACATTACTACTTTTACACAAATAAATTGCGAAACTAGAATTATGTCAAATCCACAAGATTTTTGACATAGAAGCAATATTTTATTTGTTTATGTTTGGCATTCGAAGTTGTGTATTTGCAATCGCTTATTTGTTGTATATTTAGGATTTTTGACTATTTTACGACATTAGCTTGTTTATAATCATGTGCCCCCATCCTTTTGGCGTAAAAAATATTAAATCTTTATGCTACAATAAAAATTATATACTTGACAATTTTATCAGCAACAATATGATATGGGACACCGTTCAAATAATGAAACCATTCAAAATTGACAAGTATAAAACCCGGTGTTGAAAGGATAACAAATTTAAAATACCCATCTAATAATTGGTATCAAATATCTTTCTGTACCTTGTTTAATCGATACCGATTACAAAAGCTGTCGTCATTGGTATACGAAAAGCCATAGAAACAAGTCGATATGTAGTTCGAAATGATTAATTCACTACTGGGTCTTATTTTGTGGTTGTCTTACATGCGAACTAGTTATTTCGGAATAATTAGAGGGATACTGTATTCAGTTGATTTATCATCAAATCCATTTGCACCCTTTCAGGTACACGTAATCAAAAGGTGTGTTATAAATTTTAGTGTATACAAAATTTCGACACATTCTTTAAAATATGTCATTATTAAATATATGGATTATACCAGTTGCCTCGAGCAATATGAAACAGCGATTCCTTTTTGATAGAAAACTTTTAATTTTAAAGTTGTGCTAGTACTTTCATTCTCACACTCCATGATTACTTCAGTTTGACTTAAGTTGTTTAAAATTTCCGCAAACGGTACTGTACAGATAGTAACTCAACTTCTACCGAGAACGTGGCTTAAGCCGCAGTGAAAGTCAGGTGGAAAAATGATGAACAGAGCGTGACAAAAATAAACGCAACAAACGAGAGAAAAGTTATAATGGTGTGAATAAAAACCCAAAGCACAACCTGTAAAAATGCGCCAACACTGTTGCCAAATTGTAGATTTGTGTATTTATAGGATATAGGCCCGATTTGTTGTCTATTTTTTCCAGTATTTGAAGTGTAATTTTACTACTAAGCGGTTGAAATTTGAGTTACAGTAAAACTTTAAACTAAAAAATCTGCATGAAGAGAGAGACGTATGGAACTAATGCGTATGGAACTAATGGAAAAATGAGTAAAAATAATAATGGCATTCGCTTACAGGGTGGAGATGAGAACGTTCGAGACGGTGGAGGATGGTACCGGATGTTAAGTAAACGTATTGGATTACTGAAGATAATTTTATTTCATAAAAGGTCACTGTTTTTATGTCAAATATGTAGGGTTTTGATATAAATTTCAACAATAGATCTGCAAATATCGAAGTGGGGTAGTCCAATGTAAATGTAAATAAGACAAGTAGAAAATGTAAGAAAAGTAAGGAAGAAGTAGCTGCGTTACTAGACTGGACTGAATAGAATTGGACTGCGTCCAATTGGTGCTAAAGAGAATAGATGGTAACGAGAATTGGTGTTAACGTCAATTGGTGCTAGCGACAACTGGTGCTAAGGATAATTGGAGCTAGCAACATTTGGTGCTAACGAGAATTGGTCCTAACGATAATTGGAGCTAAAGACAATTGGTGCTAACGACAATTGGAGCTAAAGAGAATTGGTGCTAGCGACAATTGGTGCTACCGAGAATTGGTGCTACCGAGAAATAGTGTTAACGACAATTGGAGCTAAAGAGAATTGGTGCTAGCGACAATTGGTAAAGCGAAATGTTAGGTAAATAAAAGCCTCTAATAGCAGAAAGAGATGGTATTTTTTATATATCTAAATAAGATTTAGTAAACTTTGTCTCGCCTAAAATAAAATAACATAGTAATTGGTAAATAAATGTTTAACCTGGAAAATGGCTTTTGAGAAATTTTTTTCTTCGTCATCTTTTGCTCAGGCCTTTGGTTCCTCTTTCACCCAATTCTTTCAGTTCCTTCTATCTTTTTCTTTTGCCATCATTTTTATTTCATTTGTCTTTCCCGTTTTTGCCCCTATTTCTTTCTGTCGATCTATTCATTTTTTTCTTGTTCTTCACATTCATTTTCTTTTTGAATTTCCAGTTTCTAATATTTAGTTGTTTCTCTTCTATTTTTGCCAGTGTGGGTTCTTGTTTCGTTATGTTTCTCATATCTTCGTTATTAATTCTATCCCAATAGGTCTGTCCCTCTATTTTCTTTATGTTTCATTTCTATTGCATTTATTTTATGTTGTCTCTCTTTCGTACCATCCAGTTCTTATATTCAACAGTTATTATTGGTATACCTTTTATTAAATATTTAAATACTTGATTCACATTTAAACGCAATTGTATTATAAATATTTTCATTTAACCTAGATGTTGTCCTGTGATAATGTTAGATATTTTTTTTATTTGCGACAGTGCCGACAAGTGGGTCAATGAAGTAGGCATTCCTATTAGTATTCGTATACAGAATGTGAAAGTACTCCATAAGAATTATTTATTAATGCTTAGTACCAAGTACTAGAGCAAGAAAATGGTAATTTTTATTGTTTATTTACCAATTACGAAAAGCGTGAACAAAGTCAATAATTTACGCAACTGAAGAGTATATATAGTATTTCCAGTTTATTGAAACTGTATATAAATAATTTTTTATTTATTTTACACCGTACTATATATTTCTCGGAATTATAATATGTAAATATACCTTTGTCAAAATCATAAAATGTTTGTATTAATTAGAAGAGCAAAGTTGGAAATACGTCCAGGATTGTTTCGGACCATAAAATTAATTACACTGAATGAAAAAATTAATTTAGAAAACCGACCTTGGAGATGTATTTTTAGAAATTCATGCAAATTCGGAAATGACGGTTGCCCAAATTTGGACTTGAAATATTATTCAATTCAGAAGTGTGACACTTGCGTCAGAAGTAGAATATATTTTCCTCAAATAAAACCACGTATTTTACAAACAAAAAACGATAATTTATGAAACACTGGAGATAAAAACGTGAAAAGAACATCAGAGACACAAACATTATTGAATGAGAGAACGATCGTCTTGTTCCTTCGAATTGGAATGCTAATTCAATAAAGTCCTGATTTAACAAGAACACAATGAAATTTCATGCACTTTCCTCCTCCGCTTGTCCCACTTAAGCTACAAAGCTACGATTTCTAATTGAAGTTCCCTCTTTTCAAGCTGTCACCGTCTCTCTCTCTTTCTCTCCTTCTCCCCGTGAACGCTATTGTTTCACGTCACAAAGAGGCCCTTTTCCAGAATAGATCTCCCTCATTATATTTTCTCTCACAATAAATAACACAATTACAGTGCGTCCCGCGTCACACCAGAGACGACAATGGAGAAGCGAAATTCGATACCAGATACTATTTCAAAGCCCAAGATGACATCCGAATCACCATTTAATATCGAGATTCATGTGGAGGATTTCCATTCCATTTCCATTACCCCCCGAATTTTCTTTTTTTATATAAAATTACGTAGTATTTGAGTTCGTTTTTGTATCGTAAAAAGTATGCTGCTTCTCGCCTTTCTGTACGGTTTCGATGTTCTTCAAGATTTACTTCTTCAAACCACTCCATACATGTTGTAATGATACAAAATTTGGAGGTGCATGTTATACCAATGAAATAAAGAAGTTAAATATAAGAAAAGGAAATTGAGAGGACTTAATAAAAATACCTAAAGAAATATGAACTATACAAAAATAAAAAAAGAAAGAATTCGTGGCAGCAACAATACAGGAAAACAAAACATCGTAGTAGCTACTTCGTCTGGATCTTTTAAATATTGTAATGATAAAATATTTGGAGTTAATAACAAACAAGTCCATTAATTCAGATACGAGTTCTATATAAGTCTAACTCAAAATATTTTTAAAATTTTTGAATTTTACAACCCATAGGGCCAATCATATATTCTTCAACCATTTATCACAGCCATGATTATTTTTTGGAGTTTATTTTAACTAAAGAAAAATGTTGTTATATCATAATTTGTCAAGACTTGAGTATTACAATTAAATTGTGTACGCATTACTAGATATTTTCCTCAATAAAAAAGAAAAAACTGACTTTAATTTTTATTGGCTAATATAATAATTAAGTCAATTTTCTACTAGTAAAGAAAGAAAAATTTATAGCCTTAACACACAGTTTAAATCTTCTTGATTTGTAATTTTATCTTTAATAGATATAAATAGATCGAAATTTTGAAAGAAATAATAATATAACGTCTAATCAAAAAAGTATCGATACATTTTGATATTCGTGAAATTTTGAATAGATTTAGTTAAATAAAATATTAATGTAAGCATTATTGTCAATATATTTGTGTGCGTCAGTGAAAAATTGGTTAGGGTCGGATAATAAATAAATATTTTAAATAAGTTAAAATTATTAAGCATTGGGGTTTTTTGGTTTCAAAATAAAGAGACTGGAGTTTGGGAGCTCGAGAAATCGAAACGTGATAGTGCCTACCCCTGCGATTAAACGTGTTATTTATTTAAAGATGTAATTTGCTCTTTCATTTGGTATTAGTTGTTTTTATAGATAAACAAATTGTTCTGATTTTCATCAGCCTCTTTAATTTCCAAAAACCAAGTTACTTAGTAGATAATATTTAGGTTCTTTCAAATATATATTCAAAGAAAATAACACGATATCTATCAATATTAACAACGTGTCAGTGTATGTTGGCTGCGATTTTGGAAGAGTTGGGACACCCACATTTTGACATAATACCCACTATTAATTGAACAAATATTGTCGTTAATATTTGTATGAATATATTATTTTACAATAAAATTATGATCGTTATTAAAATGGAAGACTTCCTTGAACTAATTATTGGTATCAAGGGATATCCTCTTTCAGGATTTTCGGATTTATTCAGCTATTAAGTTGGGTCTTTTGGAATTTGAATGCATTCTCTTTTCAATTGTACAATAAAATAAAATATGTAGTCAACAATTCATTTATTTTTCGATATTGCGCCCTTGTCGCTCAATATATATCGCTCAACGAAATTCAAAGCCTTTTATGCCTCTCCTATAGTTTCTACTGACAACTTCCAAATTAGGCACCAACGTACTTTTTTTTTAAATTTGGAAATACTATAAAGACCAAAAGGGTCAAGCCTGGCGTGTGATAAAAATTCAAAGCCCAGTTCATTAATTTTAACCATTGGAATAATGGACTTGTGACATGGCCCTTTGTATTGATGGAACAATACTTTTTTCCAGAATTTTCTGTTGCAACAGATCAAGCAAGTTAAATTAACATTGTCTATTTATTGTGATCAATTAAAATAATGACTTTTGCATCCTAAAATATAGCAATCGCAGCACGTGTGAAACTATTTTATGACGGCTCGTACTTCGAGTGTCTCTATTATTCAGTAAAAATTAAAGTTCGGAAATTATAAATTTAGTCCAGTAACGACTCCAAATCACTGCTTTCATTTAGTTTGCAGTTCAAAAACAATTTTTTTGAAATTTAATTTAGATTCTTTTTATATATTGTCAAACTTTGTGTTTAAATTTTGAATAAACCATTCTACTATTTATTCATCAAATGATTTGCGTCTCAATGATTATTAAACAACTTAAATAAGACATTCAATAAAGCAATTTTCCCAATCTTCTGTAGTTTCGGCTGGAGTTACATTTTCCATCGATTGTTTTCTTTTAATTCCATTTTTCTATTCGTAAGACCCGGTGTAAAACTAATACCATAAAGATGAACTTCAGGGATTAATTTAGAACACTTATCGTCCTTCATTCGAAGCCGCTTAAAGTCGAGATCGGGCCGTATATTTTCATTTCATTTGAACCATCTCGTTTGCTTTAGTCGGTGGATGGAGGGAGTGTTCCAAAAATTAAACACGTTTCAATGGGTAAATTGGTGCCGTCTCAGATTCGGGTCAAATTAAATTTTAGCCATTTGGCTTCTTCAAATAGGAAGGATAATGCTGGATGAGAGCTCCTACAAAGGAAGAAGTTTAAACGACACATAATTTAGGGATAAAGCTGTTTTTTATTTCTTAATAAGGAACGATCGATTAATTGGTGCGCATTATGTTTAATTTAGATTGTCGATTATTACCTTAAATCCTTTATACCATTCTTTTATTGTGCTTTCATCGTAACGTGTGTGGGATTTCAGGAAATCCATGTCTTCCTTGCTGAGCTTGTCTTTGCTGCCGAAACACCCCATGGTGATAAAGACCTTTGAAGGCCCCACACCTGAAAAAAATAAACATAAAATATTTATAATAATTCTAATATCAGATTGTATGGAGCAATCGAGATGAATCATAATTGGAATAGGGTGCGAAATTGAATGTTTTGGTACTTTAGCCACTTCCAAAAAAATGACATTTTAACGATGAAATTAAAACTGAACTGAACTTTTAGCAAGAAAATTAGTAGCAGTACTCCAGAATTCCAAAAAGATTATTGATTTTCATAAACAATGAGAATATCCTTAATACAGTTCTTATGATGAGGCTTGGTTTTATATTTCTGCATATTTTAATTAACCGAATATGAGATGGTTGTCATTTGAATATCGTCGTTTTTTGTTGTTGCAGAATCATTGTATCTCCAAAAAGATGGTATTTGGATTGGAATATGTTAAAACATATTGGTGGGTCCCACTTTTTAAAAGCAAACTTACTTCTTTACTGAGATACTCGGCCTATTCAAAGTTTTGGGGCAAGGTCGCGATCGGATAACAAATAAACATTTTTGATAGAGTCATCAAAATTAATAAATATTGGGGTCTTCTTGGATGGGAAAATAAAAGATATTGAAAAGTCAAGTTTATTTTCTCGGGTAAAAAAGAAGTTGATAGTGCCTACCCCTGCGATTAAATGTACTATTTCCAATAACCAGGCTACGTATTGGGTTAACTTTCTTTATATAATATTTAGATTTTTTCATATATTTGTTCAGGGAAAAACAACCACATACGTAACAAAAAATAAAAAATCGTTTACCAAAAAATTAAAAAAGGGAATAAGGCTCACAAACCCAAAATTTTAAATAGATGGAGACGGTATTTCTAAAAGCTACTGAATGGTAAAACTTAGAAAGTGTTGTAGAAGAAAAAATTGGATGGAAGTTAGAAGAGGGAGACGGAATGGTGGAAAAGCTCACAATACAAGAAATAATTGGAATAATAATAAATCTAAAGAACACCCAAAGTCCAGAGCAAAACGGAACAATTAATGAGCTTTTAAATGTAGAAACACAAACTTTAGAACCAAAAATTTATCAGTTTATTAAAAGAATGTGGGATGCAGAGACAATGACAAAGCAAAACTTTCTCATGAATAAATTTCATTAGTAATTTAAATGATTCTATAAGATGAACTGTGACATAGGCTCATTAATTTTATAATTATTATTTAATGAAAATGATATCAAGAAGCAAATTGGCTTGCTCAGATTTGGGAGTAATAAAATTACATAATTATTACAATAAGAAATGTTTTAAAATTGTATTCGAAATTTTTCCAAAATTATTTTTGGAAATTGGAAGAATAATCTTCATAACAACAAGAAAAAAACGAAATGTTATTTTGGGAAGATAATTGAATTTGTCGGTGCCTTTTTCTTGTTAATGTGGTCCATTTAAAAAAACTTTTAAGTAATAAAAAAACTGATTTATAAACACTCTCCTACACATTTCTATAAACAATTTTAATTTCATTTGGGCATTTGTTGGTAAAATTGATCATGGACAATTAAAAACAATTTTTTTGTAAGAAATTCAACCCACACAGACCTTTTGATTTTCTTTTTCTTTGTAATATCGTTTGTTTATAGTTTAGTAGTTTATATTGAAATAAATTTAGTTGTTTTCCTATAATAATTTTTATTTGTTTATTATTTTTTCTTCTTCATTTTTCTTTCTTTTCATTAATAAATTTACATAAACTTAAAGTGCAGTATTTTATTTTCCTTCACACAATATACTAAATAATAATAAAGTAGTTACAAAACATAATACCAACTGAAAACATTTAATTTTGATGGTATTCTCAATGGATAACTTTTCTCGATGGTTACAAATGGCACTAAGCTCAAACTAATCATCAACTGCCATATTGACGCTTTCTGTAAAACAACGAGATTCATCTATCTACGTAGTTAAAAATTTTTCTTTGTGGCAACTAATCAAAATTTCACGTTATACTGATGGAAATTTAACGACGTATCAAGAAAATTGTAGGTAAACGCGCTAACAAGTACACGCAAATTGCTCTTAAAATGCCACGAGGTCAACTAGGGAGCTCTCGGCTAGATCCCGAGATCATATCAAGGAACGATGCCAAGATAGCGCCGGAGGGTTTTTATCCTTATCCTGTGTCCTTAAGGGCTTCCCGAGTGCTCCGGAAACAGCCGGAGACGTTGAAATTGAAAAAGAGCTCGTATTTCCAGGATTTATTATTTTTTTTGTAACCGTACATTTTGTTTCGACGCGGGATAAACTTTTGCTCGTTATTTCCCCGAAGTTTTATACAAAGAAAACAAGGACAAAATGAAAAATATATTTTCTATTTTGTATTCCATTAATTAATAATTAATTGTAGGAATGAACTCTTTCAAGAAAAAAAGATTCTGAATTTCACAGACATTTTTAATTTTAAGTTCATTTGTACAAGGGACTATTAATTCGAAAGTTAATTTTGCTCATTATTTACACAAGGAAAAGTTTGTATTAGAAAAGTGCAGGGAAAATTAAAAGAAATAAAAATCAAACTTTTAATAGGCCTGACGATCTATGAGGAGTTAACAAGTTTGGAAAAATGTTAAACTTTATTCAAAATAATGACGTGAATTATTAGACTGAAATAGAAGAACATAATATTTCGAATTTAAATTCAGAAGTTTTTATTTTAGAAATATTTTCGCGGAGTGGAATTTTCTGGTTCGAATTTTTGCCGTACTAGATTGAAGAAAGATTTAAGTGGAAAACTTTTGATTTGAAAATAGGAAATGGGATATTTTGATTCAGAAGGATGTTTTCGATACAAAAGTTAACAAAAGTGGGATTTTTTTTTATTAAAATGACGTAATTTGAGCTATTAATTAAACTCATAATTGGAAACATTGTATTTTTTTTCTATTTTTTAAATTATATGAAAATTATGTGAAAATCGCCAAAATTTAAAAAAATAAAAAATAACATACTGAAGTTTGTTTTTTTGTGGTTATTATTTTGTGCATTCAAGAAAAAAATGTTTCAAAATTGAATGATTTTGGCTCATTTCCCATAAAACTACATGTAATTTTTTCCTACTTTTTTAACAAGGAGCTTCCTAATCGTCTCGATTTTGTTACAGAAATTTTTGAAAACATAAAATTAGTCTAAAAAAATTCAATTTTTCACATTGTCATACTTTTGTTTAGCAATCAAACTTCCTTAACTCAAAAGTGGGGTTTTTTAATTGTCTGATTCGAAAAGGATTCAAATTTAGGATGTTTGACTCATATTTTAATCAGGAGTCACATAATTTTATGCTCAAAAGCATGAGCAGCTTGTAGTGAGATTTTTAACTCATAAATAAGATTTTTGAATTGTATGATTCAATAAGACTAAAATTCAGTATTCTTGAATCAAGAAAACAATATTTTTTACTCAAACGTGGGATATTTTGAATCAGGAAGACATATTTCGACATTTAACTTAATAAGGACTCTCAAAAATGGAAAGTTGACTCATATTTTGAAACAGAGTGATAACACGTGGATTTTGAACTGAAATGATTTTTTGGATTATCTAGCTCAAATAAAAATACAAATCGAGAATTTTTTTTTATAAAATGGGTTTTTTCAAGCACACATAAGGACACGACAAATAAATCGAACATAAAGTGATTTATAAATGCATCAGTTTGACTCGAAAGAATTAAGATTAAGAAATTTTTGTCTTAAAAATAATATAAGAAGATATATTTTGACATAGAAGTGAATATTATTGTAACGACAAAAGATACATTTTTGCCTGAAGTTAGGAAGTTTTGACTTAAGAGCGGGGTATTTGAATGATAATTGAACCATTGAGCATAATTTAAATTTCTGTTCCAATAGATATTCATTTATTTTGTCTCAGAAGGCCTCATAATCAAAATTTGTATCTTCGTAATTAGTGCGCGAATTTCATAAAATCTATTTTCAAATATTTATAAAAACAAAAATCGATTAAGCGAGAATAATGGGTACCATTAAATTCGTTGAATGTTGTCATTATCTCGCTTTAAAATATAATCGGAACGAAAATCGTAACTTGGCGATAGTTTCCGTATGATTGGTCGCTGTATTGAATCCATAAAATACATTATTACCACATAAACCCGGAGATATTGGAAAATTGAATTCTCGTCGGGAACATTCCGTCTTTCCACACCTCTATAAAAAATCGTAAAAAATTATTATATTTACAAAGTCAGAGTCCGCTGGAAAAATAATTTTACTACCATAAACGTTGAAACACGAAGGTCGGATCTTCCTGTAAGTACTGAAATGAAACTGTTTTTAACGTTCAATAATATCACATCATTATATGCTACTCTCGTTAAAATGCTCGTAATTATTTTATGGTGTTTTCAATGTTATAAGAAAATAAAAATATCTGCATCATAGTCATGGATCACGATATAATAATAATTAATAAAATTATTGAAAAATATACTTCACCATTGTATTTATGACAATGTTTATTGTTATTTGTGAAAAAGGATGTGGGCAATTTATACATTTAATTCATTTTCAAAAAGGTATTGTCGTTATTTTGAACCCATACAAATCTACAAAAAGTCTTTATTTATTCTACAGCAAGTGACGTTTTTCTTAAATCTCTTTTTTGATTAGCAGTAACAATTATAAATAGAAGCGAACTAGAAGGATAAAAGGTAAATCAGAAGTGGGATCTATTAACTCAGAAGTAGAATTATAAAATAACTAAATAAAATTCTTTCTGTTGATTTAATTTTTTGCTATCAATATAAGTCTGTTTAAATTTGATTTTAGTCACTATTCGAGCGATTTTATTTTCGTTTTCAATTTAATTTATCTTCTTTAGGGAGTAGGGCATTTCTTCGATGAATTTTACCGTAAAACTATTCGTGTTTGGAATACGTAACGCCAAATCGATCACTCTATAAATAATTCATAGAATTACACCAATTTCAGACATGATATCTGGTGATGGTGGATTTCTATAACCGCCAGCAACAAAATTGCCATTTCATATCACGACATTGTCAAATTATCCTCCAGCAAAGGGGATCTTTGCGACAATCGAAAAATAATTTTTAACGTATCCAGCGTATTGAAATGTAAAAATGCGCGTTTCCATAAATCACGAATATGAAAAAAAATTGTCTTTTAAGCAACTAACAAGATACCAAATCAAAATGGATGGAGGATGTTCGAAAGAAAAGACGAAACGTAGATCAAACAGAACGAAAGACGTAGATTTAAGGGTTAAAGTCGGATACTGGGAAATAGTAGCAAAAAACAAAAAGATAATGAAGGAGAGAATACAAAATAAGGAGATACGTTTAGTAGAAAAACAAAAACGCGCTGTACAACAAAAAAACATGGAGGTTCACATACAATTTATTTCATAATTTCTAAACACAGACGGAAATTGAGTTTAAATTTCACAATTGTTTTAGATTCGTGCGAAATAAAAACCATACCACTGCTAAATACTAAACAAATATGTTTACAAAACCTAGTTACAAAGTAAGTTTGTTGATACATCAACTTGAAAAAAATATCAAACATCAGTTTTTGAGAATGACATTTTAACGTTGCAAATAACCATCGGTCACTAATTTCTTCAATTTAACTCCAACTAAGAAACATTAAAGAAACCGTTAGGGAGAGACTTTTCAAGAATTGAAAAAAAGTAGTCAGTCGTTATGGAGTCGAAGAAAAGAAAAGAAACTCGACTGAAGTCGAGTTCTGCGACGGTAAAATAAATGTTTGTCTAGTTTCTGAGTTGGAATTTTAACTTTCCGTTTTGTGACGATTTAAACGAAGGAAATAGCCAAGCGCTACAGGCGGGATAAGGGAAGAATTAAAGCGGAAAAAGTATAAAGAAGTTTTTTTTATTTTGTTTTGTCAATCGTGTCAGTGAGTGGAAACACAAAATCACCATTGGGCCAACGCAATCCCAGAATTGCACATTGAGTAAGAAATATTTTGTACCATAAGTGTGGATAATTTGTCTCAGAGTTCTGTCAATGGTCATTTTTTTCTCAGCTTTTGAAATACAAGAGAATTTGAGTATTTTAATTCGCGGGGTTTCCTAACATGTTTTTTTGGTTATTAATCTTGAATCAAGTGAAAGCATTAAAAATAAAACTTATTTTAATTATCCTCCTGTTCTGCAGATAAAAATTGCTAAAGGCACGTATGGACCTGGAAGTCCTCTTGAAAAAATTACGATCTTAAAAATAAATGCATCTAATCTTTACTTGGTTTTTTGTTCAAAATAACTCAGGATATGACAATAAATCCCCAAAACTTTGAAGTATACAGTTTCTGAAAACATATTCGAACGTCACGTTGTTAATACATCGAATTATTTCGTTAGAATAGACCTCTTAAATCTAAAGTTACATACAACACCCGATTGCTTTGTTTGTTATCGTTATAAGATTTATGTTGTGCTAATAAAAGACTCTGTACAAAAATATCAATTGTTATTCACTGTTTGAGCATTTTACTTTAAATTCAAAAATAACAGCGAGAAATGCAGATTTGTTGAACAATTTTTATTATTAGGAAGTTCGTTTCGAAACGTTTCCTTTAGGTTTTCGATTGTGACAATTCCTGGGAGGAAATGGTGTGAAAATGTTGCAGTTTGTTTTTGGAAAGCGGGTTTATTTATCCCTAGGGAACTATATATTTTTTTTTTAGTTCGTTACATGCTGTCAAGTAGGTTTGTATAATTTTCCGGTAAATAGATATTAAATTATCTTCTTTGGGGATATATTTTGTGTAAAACTTTTCTTAAAGACTTTAAAAATATCTCGGAAATCAATCTCCTTTGAAAGTATGGTTGATGTTTTTAAGTTCCGATTATATCGCTTTCTTTCAATTTCGTTGGTATAAAACTTTTTGAAAACACTCAAAAAATTATGTGGATCGATACAGAAATTATGAATATAAAAGTGGACGTATATTCAATAAAAATAAACTATCATATTATATCATCGTCCAATTTATTGTGTATAAAAGTATTTCTGTGAAAAAGTTTTTTAATTTTACAGGGTGTTGCTAAATTCATGCATAAGAATTCAAGATTCTCCTCTTGTTCTATAAAAAGAATATTGGTCCAACCACTACAGAAATATCACCCTTGAAACAATCGAATAAAAATTTAGTTATTTTTTTTTTCTCAAATCCGAGTTAATGTATAAACGTAAAAATACTAGTAAAGGTGTAATTATGGGATTTTTTTCAAATTTTTATTAGCATTATGTAAACGGGTGAAATTAACAACGATTATTTTATTTTATGTCAGAACTTTTTTATGGGAATTAATTTTATGAATTAAACATATTATTCCTGTTTCATTTTTCAACTTTTTTGTTTGTTGCTTTTATTCCAACGAACCAATAATTTTACCAAATAAAAAACAAAATACAAGAGCATTGTTTTTATATTTACTAAGTGACATTTAATGTTCATTAAATGAAATAACTTAAATGAAAATGAGGAATTTTACACAAATTTTTACTTAATGATTACGATTAATTAATCCGGCTCGAAGGACCATGAAAGAAAATGCTGATGTTGCAATTTTTTTAATATAAATGATTATTTCAGGTTGTTCATCGACTCAACTTGGGGAACAAAATCAAACTCAGAATTTCCACCTCACTGTTGGATTATTTATTTTAATGATATTGAATTTTCTACAATTTTGCACAAATTATTACTTAATTATTATGATTAATAAAAATGAGTCGGTATTGCTGCTATTTTAATTGGTTTATATCTATTTTGTGTTGAATGCAGAATTATTTTTGTGGATTTTGATATATTTCTGATAAAAAAATTGATCGTTTCAAAAATGAAAAAGCATGAAAAATTAAATGAGTAGAAGAGAGATGGATAAACGATGTGTTCAGTGTTCGGGTTTAAATAGTGCTGTAACATTTTGACATTTTATGACAGAAATTTCCAATTAGGGAATTTGACAGAATAAAATCACATAATTTATCAAAAAAAAATCACATATTCGCATTTAATAGTGTGTCTTGTATCAGGGTATAAAAAGGTTGTTTGCATTTAAAAAAGTTCTTCACCAGTTGAAAATGCAATAAATCGGGTCATAATGACTTTGTCTAATACGTCGTTTGAGCACAATTTTTTTTATGGAACGATTGCTGGCTTTCTTATAAAAAAAAACATTTTTTGGCTTCAGAATCTTATCAAATTATTATAATTATTTTACAAAGGAATCAGAAGGTCTCGCAAGGTTTTGTTTATTTTCTATCATTGATTATCAAATTGTTAAGGTATAAAAGAAAAAGGTTTTTAGCACGTCCCTGTAAAAAAAATTTCCCATTACCGCAACCTTATGTGTCTCTCAAAAACTTAATGTATTTTCGTTATATAAACTAGTAACCGAAGTATTTCGCAGTAAATCATCTTTGGTTTATTAAAAGGTTTATTTTTGCTTCGCTATCATCAGCGCTATTGTTCGATTCAAGTTGAACGTACCACTTTCCTATCCAGGAAAATTGGGTTTTTCTTTTTTCACCAGGAACACAAAAGCCAAACAAACTAGAACGGACGGTGTTGGTATTTTCCCGGGTAAATGACGTTTCCAAATTAATTAAACAGGTTTGTTTATTTTGTGGCTCATAAATATTATTGTGTACGATTATTTTTAAGCAAAAAGTCTTACTCAAGGCGTCAGAATAAACAAGGTATAACTCTAATATTTTTATATCTAGATTCAAACATTGTATGCTAAATTTTTATATGGAACAACTCGATATTTTGTACAGTTCAGTGATACAACCCTGTAGAAAATTGTTCCAACGACGTATTTAGAGATATTCTGCTCCACAAATTGATTCAATGAAACATGATATCGTTCAAAAGATATAGTAAATGGATAAATTTCGTATTGAAAAGAACCAGCTTTCTTGGGAATAAAATGTAAATATTTAGTTTGTGAAACGCAACAAGCAGTTCTGAAAGCCGGATTGCAGTTGATACACGTAAATATGTTTCCTGAATAATATCTCTATATATTCTATATCAATCATTGATTAGTTATAACGTTTTTAGTAACAGGAAATCGTTTTTGAATAGAAAATAGTCCCACAATAAGAATTCTCCTCACGGATTCAAGACAATGAAAGAGAAGAAAATAATTTTATTTTCCAGAATATCTCAATAAAGCACTGTATTTCATTTATTTCAAATTTACAAATTCAAGAAAACAAAATGTTTTAGAAAATTTATTTTTTTCCGAAAACATATGACGGGTATTTTAGTTAAACAGATGTTAAATTTCACTTGCAGACAAAGTTTTATTACTAAAACGTACAAATTGAGCCTCAACAAATTAGCATCCATTTGTTTATTGTTGTAGTCTGTATAAAATATGGTAATATAATGTTTTGGGATTTTTTCTCAATAGAGATCTTCTTGCCCAGGGAATGCAACCCCATAAAGTTTCGTTGCAGAGGGATGTAGTTAGATTTGTAAAAAGCCGAAGTTCATTAATAATTAAAAAAGAGTCATAAAAGCAGTAATATTCAAAGCTTCCTTTAAAGAGTCATAAATAAAAATGTAGTAACGCCACTGACCAACGAGAGCTTTCTATGTTAACTCTCGTTTTCAATGATACTCTAGTTACTTAGCAACTTATAGCTAGTTTCTAAATTAGTTAATTACTTATAATTTTTGAAGTTTTTGTAGATATCGAATATATTTTGTAAAAAAATGAATGGCTGGAAAAGAAGGAACTCTTAATGTGTAAGTACACCAATTTGTATTACAGGGTAATACATCATTAACAAATCTATCGTAAGAATGTACTTGCTTCCGCTCGGCACAAAAACAAATACTTACAAGAAAGTCGTAACAGAAATTTTCTGATTTTTTTAAACTTTAATTCATTTTTGTGTACTAATAACATTTTTAACTTATTACACAGCCGGTGGTTGGATTATTACACATAATCTTTATTTTAGACTTTTTTTTTGACCTCACATTTTTTGTGTGAATACTATGAATACGCATCTCGGATGTGCCATTTTAATTTAAAAGATGTAGATCACAAGTGAAAGTTATCAATGTGTAATCTATTAGAGGTATTAGAGGTAAAGTTAATTTCAAGATATTTCGTTGACCTGCCACTTGCATTCAGAGAACTATTAGTAAATCCCTCGGTAGGTGGTCGTCAATCGAAGCAAATTAGTACAGGATGGTATTTAAACCCCTAATAATAATATTGCTCGAAGCGCTTGAGCATCACTAGTCACTAAATTTTTGGCAGACATTCAAGTACGACCCTGTTGTTCTTTACTTTAAAATTAAGAATTTACAAGATTAACTGACAGTACTCTCCAAGCAGATGGTAAGTCAACGAAATATCTTGAAATTAACTTTAAACAAACTCAACTAATCAAAATAATTTGTGAAAAAATGGGTTTCATCCGTGAAAATCTCCTTTATAACACAGAAATCTGGTGACTTTCCAAAGGGCAAGTATTGACACAATTTCGGGAACTAAAAGCTGAATTTTTATCCGAATTATTTTTATGACCCTCTTTAGTATGGAAATTAGCATTTTTCCCTGATCTTTTCAACTGTTTGAATACTTTAAGCAAAAGCCTCAAAGGGAAAGAGAAAAACATTCTAACGAAGAAGCATAAAACTAAAAGTTTCCTCACAAAACTTTGTTTGTGATCAATGTTTTTACGGAAACTGATGTATGAGTCTGACGAACAAATTGTAATTGAAATTGTTGATGGTAAGTTCACATAATCTTTGCATAATTTGAAAAAGAAACTGTTAAATTACTTTCAAGAGCTCAACTTTGAAGCTGATAATAGGCATAAATGGATACTAAAGCATTTTTTGGATATGTCAGTACAATTAGCTGATTATACCATGAAGATGAAAGATAATCTATTGTATGTTGTTCTAATGGCATGCGAAAAATGGAATTCAAATTACAAAAAATTGAGGTTTTTTGGATGAAAAGAAATAAAAAAAATCCAGAACTGGAAAGGAATCGTTGAAATTATTAGATATTATTCATGAACAGTATGCCAGGAAGAAAAATAACCTTCATAATAAAGTAAGAGTTGAAACAATTAATTTGAAATTAGCTTCAATTAGAAAATGATTTATATCAATTGTTTCAACTCTTACTTTATGGAAATTATTCATAATAAATATGGAAAGATAAATAATACTTATCTTGAATTTCCACAGTCTTCCAAAGCGTTTTAATATGTATTACCTAGGTTAGATACCGAAACCTAGATTTGATAAAAATGAACATATACAGACTTTTCACTAAATTTTGTATTTTAATTGCTGAAAAGAACTTACAACTTTTGCTTTTTAGTTTTCTTAGACTTGTAACCCTTGTGTGTCGTCATCCATAGGTTGAAAATCACAATTTTAGTACATTTTTGGATATTCCTATTTGATAGTTTCTACTAAAATATTTGTTCGTATCTTCTTTTCTGTATAATTGCTTAATGGAAAAGCATTAGATTGATAATCATGTAACAGGTTTTTACATTTTTTTTTGTATTTTCTTGTATGTTAGAATCAAAAACTTAATAAATAAGTAAGTAAGATCTTGCAGGGTTGATAATTATTTTCTTAATAAGCCATTATGTTTTATTTTCATTTTTCTTTAAATTGTGTTATGGTTTCGTTTACAGTGCTAAGATTTCCTAAATGGTTATTGGTGACGGAATGGTAACAAATACTTCTTCAGTTCATCTGATTTTGTGATTATTTAAAACTGTACGATATTTAAGGAAAAAAGAGAAGAGTAGAAGATTTATGAAACACAAACAAAACAAACAAAAATAAGCACTATAGAGTACAAAGGAAATCAGAACTGGGAATCATTAACAATATATTAAACGAAAGATTAGCTATAAAAGTTTACGAAGTTTGAGTACAAGTAAGGAACAAGGAACAAAGGCCAAAAAGGAGATGCAGTAGTGAAGTCAGTTATACGGCACAAATAAAGAAATGTGTACAAAATCGAAAGAACCTGAAAAGAAAATAAACTCAACTCAACAGTCTTACATTTAACAGAAAAAAGACTCAGTTACAAGTGATGAGTCAATTAATTATAATTAAATGTAGAATATTCAAGAAAACAAACCAAAAACTGACAAAATATAACATGAGCAAATAATTATCCTAAAATATTTATAACAAAATCAATTTGAAATTCGTGTTGCGGATAATAACTCGTAAATTATTTATGAGGATTTATTTCAGCTGAATAAAATCCAAGCTTTCCATTCTTTTCACTTACGACTCTATACGTTTTATTTTTTTTATTCCACGACCTTTTATATATAGATATCGGAATCTAATACATTCCAACAAAGGAAGTCAATTTATATTCAATCATTTACATAGTACAACTAAGTAATCAATACACCAAAACAAAAAAAGAGAAAACGATATAGAAATCTAGAGACGGCTCACTAAATAATATCTATATTTGTTGGAATTAATAATTCATGATATATTGTTTTTATACCACGGGATTATTTTTTTGAGTGGATGTAGATTTAAAGGTCAGCGAGCCGTCTCCCTAAAAAAAAAAAAAGCGTGAAAACTACTTTACCCGCAAAACTTCTCGTGTCCTGGCCACTAAATCAGTCCGAAGCCCCGGCTTACAACTGTTGAACACTGTTGCCACCCCAACTGCCCAAAAACTGTGTAGCACAGCTCCGCACCACCGAATCTCGATGAGGAAAAAAAAAGAAACTCACGAGGCGGTTTCCAGCGGCATTGCAGAAATAGAAAATACGCGAAACTGTGAGTTGTTTGGTGATGTTCGCCGGTGTGCGTAGCTCTCCGTTGTCCTTTGACTGGTGCTGAGGAGGTCGCCAACGTTCCTGACAGCCGAAGGATCAATATTGGCGGGCAGGCGAGGTACAGATCGCGCAGCGCGCGCTTTTACTTCGTCCGGCTGGTCCTTCGACTCGCTGCTGCTGCTGCTGCTGCTTCTACGATGGCGCGTTCGGATTGCGGCGGCGGCGGCGGCGGCGGAGGTGGTGCTTGCTCTTTGCCTTCTGGTTCTGGGGTATCCAACACCCCGGTGGCACGAGTTGCAGTCACAAAAAAGAAACGAATTGAAAAATTGATGTTGTTGTTCTTTCGTGATTCGAATCTATTAGGAACGTTATTAACTGGATTTATCGGGGTTTGAAGCATCGAAGACGCTACGATCGCTACGATCGTGAAAAATTCTGTTCTAAATACGACTTATTTTTTTCAACTAATTTATTTAAATTAGTAGGGGGTGGTTTTAGGGAAGACTTTTCGGGAAGAGACGTCATAAATACGAGCTAAACTCAGGAAATCAATGCGGATATTTACTTTCAAAATGAAAGACAAATTTGGTTCCAATTTTATTGGAGATAATTATAAATCCATACAAAATTAGTTGAGTTTCTTGTAGATTTATAATGCATTTATTTGATTGGGATTCTAGTAAAACTTTTCAATGCGTAAAGACTTTCATTTATTTCAATCATGTCTAGTCCCAAGAATTCGTATAACAAGCTTGATAATTTCAAGTCGATATAAGTATCCCCCGGGGATCTATCTTAGGTCCTATATGGCATTTTATTCAAATCAAGAATATCACGACAGGTTAATTAGTCTAACCCGCGATGTTTTGTATCAGTGTCCCAAAGATTGTTGGAAAGTGTAGTGTATTACATAAAAAAGTAGTGGTAAAAATCCTTTGGATTGTGTAATAATTGTCGAGAATACATTCTTCACTTTTCTACATTCTCTAATCGATCATTCCAAATATCCAGGTGTACTAAAATAAAACCATTTATTTTTCTTTTCTTTGAAATTTCTTTTTTACGAATTCATCGTGTAATAGGGTTTTAGTGAGTTTTCTTATTTGTTATTAATTTTTATTTTCTGCCTTCCTGGTTTCTTAAATGTCTGTTCCACGTTTATCATTTTACTTGTAGATTGATGGTGGATATATCGTTATTACATTGGCATATATTGGTTGGTTAATATTGTGCCAAGATTCCAATATCAGAACAATATTTTTTATTTTTAATGAAAACTATTAGCATGTGTTGACTTATCTTCGTATTTTCATGTTTTAAACTTTTTATATCAACATATTGACGTCTTTAATGAAAACGTTGTTTTGTTAAGTGATTCAATCACGTCAATTTAATTAGTTAATTATATTATTTTTCGCTAAAACTTGCCATGCGTGTTATTTAAATACATCTTTTAAAGCAAACATACATAGTTTTAGTGAAACAAACTTAAAATTTTACCCCATACATTCCTGGGTAGAATAAATGTATTTTATTTAATGAAGGATTTCGATTCTGATTAAAGAAAAATACTGCGTCATGTTTAGTTATATAAAAGGAGTTAATGTACCGTTACCTAAAAGGGATCTATTATACCCTTTTATCTTGTTATTGTTATATTTCATAAGTATAATGCCCAAACATTCTGTAAGCTGACATATTGAGGAAGTACGTATATTGTGATATATTTTTATAAATTTTGTTTGGTCCACTTTGTATATTTTCTATTAGACTCAAGTTGGTTCCAAAATAATCTCAATGTGGGTTCACATTTCATTTAACTCTAATAATAGTATTTATAATCCAATATAATTATTGTACATAAGTTTTCACAATTGTTTTACTCTTAATATCTCTTAAAACTAAATAAACAATAAGCACTAAACTTATCAAAAACATCATTAAAACACCGAGAAACCTAAAACTTGGTATTTTCTAAACGCCAACGCTAAAAATTCAACCACAAGCGGGAAAATTATTCACATTGAACTCCTTCCTGATACAATTATTTAGTTATGGATCAGCATCAGCGTGAAGACTTGAAAATTCTTGAAAATATTATTTTCTTATCGCTCAAGAAAATCCATTCATGTCGTAGTTAGTATTTTAACTAATTTTACGTAACTAACCGAAATTATTATTAATCACTGAACATAAACTTTTTCAAATTTCAAAATTACTGTCAGCTGTCAAACTGTTTTATTTTTCATTGGCAACAATTTACCGCACAAATGGCGCAAAATTTAAATTTTGCGTGAATTTTGGGACGCCCATTATATTAAAAAAATGCTTTTGTATCGATAAATACTTCAGCATTCGAACAGTTTATACATGTCTAGTTATTTGAAATACTACTACATCTAGTCTATGATTAATACTCAATATATGTAGAGTAAGTAAACATTTCGAACGAAATGCAAAGCTTATAATTGCAATAAAAATGTAATTTTTCCTCGCATTTAGCTGAATTTCGTACGTTCTTTTAGAAACAGTATAAACAAACTGACGGATCCCAGTATATAAACTTAACAATTTACTTCATTAGATGTATTATAAACATTATTCACCTTTCATAAATATTTTCGTGTTCCAGCCTCGGTATGTAGTTAATATTTTACAAGGAAATTCGAGAATTTACGAAAATAGTCAGTTCCAATATAAATATGTAATCATTTAATTAAGTCGAATAGTTGAATGGGTGGTTACAATTCTTCTTCAACTCCAGTATAATTTTTTCTTTATGGCAAAATGTAAAGCTTAAGCTAAGTAACCCAATAATATCTCACATTAATTCGAAATTTGAGATATTTCAGATATTTTCGCCATATGTTATAAGAGACTTCTTCCGGAGTGGAGATGTGTTTCGCCTCTGTTACGTTGAGTAGTTGAGTTGCCGTACACATCTCACCTCCTAAAGAAACCACTTATGATAGACTAGATCTAAAAAATACCTCCGATCTCCGGAAGATTCACTTTAAAATGCACTAATATTGCTTTCGGTTGGTATAGTTTTAGTTTTGTTTGATGCTTTACTTCTTTAACCGTGGCAACTTCTCATTGCAAAATCTGAGAAGTAAACAAGTAAAATTTATGTAGGGCTTCTTTTTTGATCTGACAACAAAGTATCAAATAACATTTCTTTGTGCTCAATATTATATTCTATTTACTGTATTTACTGTTACATACATTCGAAATCTGAGCTAACACAAATAAAATACGGATTGTACAAGATATATCCTTTATGAAGTAAGAATTCGAGTAGGTCACAGATTTACAACGAATAGATTTCTTTGATATCATCGCTATTTCTTTTCCTTTAATAAAGAGAAGAATATAATAAAATATAGTCGTCTACGACAGATTTTCATTTATGTTCAAGTATAGACCAATGCTGCACAAAACTGTTTTGCCCACGTACAAGTTTTTTTGTTCTAGATTATAGAATAAGGAGGAGATTTTAATATTACATTGTTTTAAATTTGTCAACATTAAATGTCTTTTTGACAGCTGATACAATGTTACTCACTTTGATAAGTTTATTGAATAAAAGAAATGTTTTTAATAAGAAGTAAGAACCTGATGATTTAGTATCAAATTTTCAATATTTGTCTTCTATTTTGTTTAAAATCAACGCAGCTATTTTTTAATAGCAGTTATTTATTGATATGACAACCTGACAGTTTTGTTACAAACAACGTCAAGTATTTTTCATTTCTCTTACTTTCTAAATAACGCGTTAATATAAATGAGTCTGAATCTGAAAGTCTTGCATCAGATATCTAAGACAATGTAACAAAATCAATTCCATTACTAATTTTAGTAAATGGTGTGAGGGAAAGAAAGTCAAAAATGAAACGAAAGAGGTGCCGTTAGCTTATTACGAGAATCTATCTTAAAAGTTATAAATCTTCAAGCTTTTGAGCAATGATAAGCGTGATGGTACTCGCAAAGAAAAATGTGGATATTACTGAATTTCACAACCGAAAATCCGAAGGATATAAACCCAAGAAGTCAAAATATTTTAACGAATAAGATGTAACTAAGTTTTTCCAAGAAGTTGATAATGAAGGGTGGTTACTAGCAAATGTTTGTATATAAAGTTATACAAAAAATGTTTACTTCATGTTGATTGATCCGAATCCTAGAGTTAACCATGTATTTTATTTATTTACATGAATCATTTTTCGGATTTGATGAGATCGTGTTAGCAGTTGTGACTGTTAACGCAGTCTTCACATTTCACCAATCATAAGTCACCAGAAGCGCCACGACAAATAATAAAAATAATAATAATAATCTGTTGCTCGTGTAGATTCTGCAGAACTGTGGTTTATTCCTGGGAAAGGGATTGCTGAATTTTAGGGGGAGTGTTATTATTATTATTGTAAATGGAAATGTAGAGAGAAAAAGGTGGGATGAGTAGATTGATGAAGAATGTAAAAAAGTACTACAAAGAAGAAATAAGGCGAAACACCAAATGGACAGAAATTGAACGCAAGAAACATCAAAAACTACAGGGATAACAGAAAAGTAGCAAAAAAGATTTGCAGGCAGAAGAAAAGAGAGTACTTAGGAAGAAGCAGAAAATTAGTATGCAATTAAAGAAGCAAGAAATGTTTATCAACATTTAAGGAAACAGATGGTCGAAGTACTTTGAAGAACTACTAAATAAGAAAAATAAGCGGGAACAGCAACAAAAAAAATAGTAATATATTATCAAGGACATAATATCGAACATATTATAGAACCAACCTATGAATAATCCATAATAATAATAATAATAATAATAATAATAAAGGAACTTAAAAATAACACAAAAAGGTATTCCGGTGGAAATTTGGAAAGTAGAAGCAGAAGGAATCCAAGAAAAACTTTATAATCTGATATTATAAATTATAAACGTGGAGGGAAAACAAAATGCTAAGTTAATGGAATAATGCATTAATCTGCTCAATATTCAAGAAAAACGATAAAAACGTTGCCATAGTTACAGGGGAAATTATTCCTTGATGTGACACATAAAATCCTAGCCAAACTATTATGTAATGAAATAAAAATATATGACAAAGAAATAATCGGAAATTACCAAGAGGGTTTAGAGTAAGACATCAACAAAGGACCAGATTTATTAAAACATGCTTTTGGAAGAAAATTTTACTTTTAAAATGTCAATCATAAGCCAGAAAATTACTCACTTTGAAGTCCTTCCCGATAAAATGATGGTTTTGGACCAGGATCAGCGTGAAGACTTGAAAAATCCGAGTAAAAGGAGTCAGAATGCTGGATCGCATTATTCGAATGCCAGATCAGAAATGTACCAAAAAAGTTTTTTCACAGTAGAAAGTAGTAAGAGAAAAAAGGAAGACCAAATAAAAGCAAGAACTTCGAAACGACTTAAAAAATGTAAATGTAAAGTATTGGAGAAAGCGTGCTACCAATAGAAAGAACTGGAAACAAGTAGTAGAAAAAATAGAAGCCAAGGATCTACAAGATTGTAGAACTGGTACAGGAATACATATTAATTTTTTAAAGGTATAAAAACTGTATCGTATATAGAGTAGTCGAGTTCGTATGAACCAATACAACAAATTAATATGAATGATGGCGCCCGGAAATTCTATTTTATTAAAGTTATTTTTTGTCATATACCCCTACAATCTTTTCCACCAACGCAAAAATTAACTGAAATATATTTTTCCTATTTTCCTTATCGAAATACAGTATCGACTAGGAACTAGGGTATTTTTATGAATTAATTTAACACGGCACAATTGCATTTTCATTCCGTATATAAAAAAGGTTCAGTCGGTAAAGTACGGATCAATATGATTACTGTTCGTCGAGCACGGACCGGTAATTTCAGTTTATGAACACGTGATCGGTCTTGTGTGAAAAATATCTTCATCGGACAAAATGATGCATCCGTCTATGATTATTCCAATCCTGTAACAGAAATATGCAGAAATCGATGGGTTTTATTTCTATAAACAGGATGCTGATACAATAGACAATTGGAAAAAAATTGTCAATACTATGATTCCCATATTTTTCGCATGTTTTATCATCAGTCTTTCAATTTTCTAAATGACATACGTTTTAACATTGACCCTATTTATATACCTATAAAGACCGGCTAAAAGCTGGAAAGTTTTATAGGCCATCAGCGAAACATTAGGGTTGAATTGAAGATAGCAAATATACCAAAAATAACCTTTTAAAAGTTTTGCGACATCGTAAAAAATAAACCAGGCCAACTAGCTATACTTAGATACACCACTTGATTGATTAGATGATAAGCGTTCGCCACTTTTTTTCTATAGTTCCGACCTAAAACTTTGCCATTAATTTGATATCGCATACCGCAGAATTTCTCGGGAATTAATTTTATCAAAAATGTCATTATAGAATCGAAACAAACTGAAAATCCGGTAAAAAGAAAAGCACAACAACTTAAAATCGGTTAGTTGGGTAATATGGAAAAATAGAAAATCGTTTTATTTTCAATGTACTCTCACATGGTCAGAAGTAATTAACATTTTTCTTTTAATCAAAAGAACTAATTTTTTATGATACCTAGTTAGAATTTAGAAGCACTGAAAAAAAAATAAAAGTACAATCGACAATGCATCTTTTATGTTTGACGATTTGAATTTGATAAATGTGATTATCTATTTACATCTGTCATCCCATTTTTTTTTTCTTTTTTTGAAATGTTACCTATATTTTGCCTGTCTTGAGTTGAAACTAATACAAAAACTATTTTTCTTAAACCAACTGGATACTAGAATATTATTTTAACAATTAGCACATATCTAAATACTTTTCTCATTATAAATTGTTAACCTAAGTTGATAAACTAAGATTTTCACGTAAATAGTATTTTCTTTGATTTCAATTTTCCGAAGAGTCCTCGTAACAGGTATTTTCGTAATTTAAGCATAACGAAGTCATTAAATAAATGAATTAATAGCAGATTTCTCGGTGCGATAATCACTTTAAAAATAAAAATAATTAAAGTGTGGTCAGTGACGTCAATGCTATTGTTATATTTATGTACACATAACCGAACGAACCGATACTTCCTACCACAAGTATTTTTTGCAACTGAAAACCAACACACATGACATACTTATTTTTATGTAGGCCACCCAGCGTACGCTCGCTGTGTATGCCGGGTTGCCTAAAAGTAGAATCGGAATAGGGAAACAGTGCCGAGAGACTGAAAATTGGTATTTTTTAGAATATGAAATTGATATAATAAACGTTTTTATTAATGAGTTGTAATATTTTGAGAAAATTAATTCAATGAAGGGTTACCAAATTATAATTTAATAAATTTAAATTCAGATTTGAAAGGTCGAATGCCTCGAATGAGTTCATCAAAAAGTATTATTAAATCTAGTGATTTATCCGTATAATTTATAAAAAAAAATGTAAAGTGACATTTTATTTTTTGCCATATCATAGAAATTTATTTAATAATATTAGGATAAATTTAGAACTCAAAGATTTTGTCTAATGTCATATGAGATTATTATAATTTAAGTTGTTTTCTCAATCTGTAAACAAGAATGTTTCAATAACCAATATAATCTATAATCGATTTGTTCCATGTTTGAACTGTTTTTAAATAGTATTTATAACCAAATGTAGTAAAATTAGAAAAAAAGTGTGGTATAATTACATACTTAAATCCATAAAATTTCGAATAATACAAATTGTTAAGAAAATCTGGTACATGCAGTCTTGAAAAGAATTTCATAATCATAATATACATGTTACAAGAAGAAACATGTTTTATTATCTAATTACATGTTATTACAGTTTGGTATTATATAAAAAGTGTATAAAATTAGCTACCAAATTATAACAAATGTGTAGAATATATCTATGAAATAATAAAATTATAGTTTTCTCGCCGAAATTTAACTTCTAAGAAAAAACTTCATTAAAATGCTAACACACTTACTTTATTTCGGTTTTCTATGTATTAGTTTTAATAAATTTTATTTAATTTATACCCCCGATTTTTTATTTATCGTTCAACAACAAATTACTAGATGTAAAATATCACAAAATAAAATCCTATAATAAAACCTATTAAGTTTTGCGAATATTAATTAAAAAATCTTTATTACAAATCTAATTTACAGTATTCTTACATTTGCATTATAATTCTTTTATAACAACTCCATAAAATATATTGTTTCATTCTTCAGAATATATTTAAATTTAAAAATTAAAAGATTACAACTTAAAACCTCTTTTTTGACATATTTATGCTTTAAATAACAGACTTATCATTTCTAAGTTATAATTAGCTAGTTTATCTAAGTATTCCGATAACAACTTCCCTTTTATATAAAGGTGTATCTGATTAAGAATACCAACTTTTTGTTATTTATTTAGACACAAAAATTTATATTATACAGGCAGTTATCTCGTAAAAATTATTTTTCCACCAAAACTAAATTTATTTATCAAACATGAGCTTTTAAAAAAGCCAAATAAATAGATATAAACAGTACATCTTGAATAACTTAAATGTATCAATTTTAAAACAAAAATACTTCATTTCTTCCAAAAATTCACCTATTTTGGACAATTTGAGAAAAAGTTTTAACTTTATTCAAATTTTATACAAAAATTAATGCACCAAATTATAAAATGCTAATCTCTAATGAAAAGGGATGATATATGAAAAAAAATAAAAAGTAGTTTTTTTAGAGAAATAAAGAGCAAAGTAATTTTTATGAAAATCGGTTTAAAAAACCAGTGACTAGCAGTTTTCTTCTGAAAGTACGTAAGACTTTCCCCCTAACTACGACATTGCAACATTATTTAGAACTACGTTTTCATCAATTTATTGCTCTTAATTAAAAAAGGGTGTATACCAAATTTGATTAGAAAATGTTAATAAATTTAAAAATTATTGAGTAAAAACTTTTTTTTTGAAGAATTTTTAACATCCTGTATTTTACTTAACCGTTCATAAATCAAAAAGTGGTAGATAGAAAGAAGGTACCAAACGTTGTTTTATAAATTTTTGTACTTTATTTTCTACTAGGTGCTACATGAAACTAAGAAAATTTTAAAATAATATTTTACAAGGCGATTGAAAATTATTTAACTTACTTAATCTTGTTTTAGGTATGAACAATAATGCTTAAAGTGGTTTTGCAACAAACAACCAACGTAAATATTACTAATATGGGATTAAAATAATTGAAATAAACCAATTTTGAAAGCTTATTAGCATTTTTTCTTTTATATTTTACATTCAATTTCAAAATTACACTATTCAATTTTGTAGCGGGACAGCAACATCTACTTTTTCCGAGATACGCAAATCGCAAATGGAGTTATTAAAATTGTGATATACAGGATGTTATTTTGATATTTTAAGTTCTTAATGTTTCCTAAAACCAAACCTGGATTTTTGGATCTCTTAATAATACATTCTTCATCGGAAGTCTAAGCTGAATGCCAAAAAGTGAATGAAAAATTATGCAAAACTAATAACACACCCTGTAACTTGTTTATTTAGAACCAGCTACATGGCCTCTATTTCCTTTTATCTAAAGCACGGTGTATATTAAAAAAAAAGGTCCAACATCATTTTCTAGGCAACTCTACAAATAATTATTGATTCTCTTTGATTTGCCCAGTAGTGAATTGATTTGATTATAAAGCCTACAAACTGATTTTACTATTTTTAAATACACCTGGTAACATATCCTTTAATAAAATAAAATAATTGGCATTGTTAATTAAATTTTCTGCTTCCATATGAAACATTACCAAGGTAACGGTGTACATTTACGTACTTTATCAGACTTATGTCATTATAAATCACCCCTGTAATTACAGCCCCCAGATTTGATTAGCAAGTTTCTACCCTGGGAATTTTCAATAATCATAATCATACAATCAGAGCCATCTGTTTTTCGATAAATCAACCGTGTTGATTTGATTACAAAGTGATTTTTGTTAAGTTGCCAAATGCAAACTAAATAGATACAAAAATAAATATTAAAATTAATTATCCGGGTCTTTAGAGCTGCATTAATAAATGTAATTTTAATAACCGATATATATATAACTACACAATTATTCGTGACACAAAAGTTAAAAATACATCCAGACTTACCTCTTTGGGGGTCATTCGGGCGCTGCAAACGGGGGCCCTCCGCATGTTTCTGTTGTTTTCATTCATTGTCTTTAGAAACGCACTTTACCTAACATTTTTTTATACAAAGAAAAATTATACAAAATACAAACTTAACCTAAAATCATTTGACATTTCTAAAAATTAAGAAAAAAATTCATTTTCAACTATTAAAATTAACCCCAAGAAGCAAGAAACGTATATTCAAAATTAATCATAAACTAACCACAGATACCTTCATAACAACAATTAAAAGGTGTAAATATGAAAAATTAAACGTCAAATTCATAGAGGTAATTCCTCTGTCAAACCTGAACCCTAAACTTAACAAGCCACTCACATCATTTAACACACTGTTACTTATTTAAGTCTTGCACGGTTTGCGACACAAGCACATTTATTTAGTTTTATTTAAAACCTCACAAGTTGCCCGATATTCGCCATGTTTACGCCAAGAACTCGCTAAACGCACCAGTTGAGGGCAACGCATGCGCATTAATAAGTTTGCAAAATGTTCAATCACGGTTGGCGATGGCATAACGCCAGATGGGACACCACCACCATTTTTAGTCCATTAAAATATTAAATCCCAAGAAAAATTAATGAAAATTCTACCAATTTCACCCCAATAAATGCCGACACGTTTAAATAAATATTTAAAGCCATATTTTACTTGCTACCATACAAAAATAACACATGTATAATTCAGAACTTATTATAAACCAATGTCTATCAATCAAATTATTCAAAAATCGATACAGCATTTAAAAACTCAAATATACCCACTTTACAAAACACTTGGTATTTGATACTTACTAAATTAATAAAATACCAGTTACTTAAATTTTCTATTGAATGGATCAAACCTTACACAAAAAGTCCTTAGAAAAATACAAACTTAAATAATAAATCACAGATTCTGCGATTATCTGCGGCCTCTTCCTCTGCCTCTTCCCCTTGGGCCGCCGCGGCCCCTGCCTCGCCCTCGGCCCCTTGCTGCTCCTCTGGCAGATTCTTTCTTCTTGGCTTTGGCTTTTGGCGTGTCGTCAATTAAAAGCGTTTCGAGGGGGAGGCTGTCCGGTAAAATGTAGTATCTTATGTTATTGCCTCTGACTGTTAAAGTATCTAATGTTACAGGATTTCGGTTTTTAACGGTTACTTTTACTGCTTTTAGATGAGTATTCATTGCGACGTCTACACCGGTTATTGTACCGTGTACTTGGGTGCCGTTTTTCAATTCCATTGTGACCGTTTCGTGGCTCAATTTCATCAAGAATCTGAAAAACAAAGTGGCGATAAGGTTAGGGGTATGGCGCAAACTTTAATTCACACAAATATTAATAGTGGAGATACCAAAGTAACTATTTATCAATTGTATTTTGTACAGACCTTACGAGTTTCATTGTGATTGGTTTTTAATAGAAATGTTTAAAAAATTTGAAACGTTTTTTCGGCGTCTCTTGTTCATAAAACTACAAACATAACCTCATACTTTCTTCTTCTTTTTTAACCTTTGGTCTATACAGCAAAGTACTTTAGAAATTCAAATAAAAACGTACTCAATTCTCAACTATTTTCAATAAAAAAATGGATTGTCTACGATTCTTTTAAAGCAATAATGTATATAACGTTACAGCCTCGATAGCAATGACTATAATAATACCATTGCTCAAAAATTAAACCCCAGCTGGTTCATTTCCCATGCATAAATAAGGCCTTTTTAAATGTCGACACTCGCAGAATCATAACCTCTCCTCTAGGTTATAAAATATAAAGGATAATTTTTATTCTAAGGAAACATTAATCGAATTTTTCATTCTTAATCGTAAAAGAATATTTTAACTCATTGTGGATCTTTTCAAAATGACTTCAGAAAATTTTTCTGTAATGAATGAGGTAATAAAATAAACAATAATAAACAGTTATTAGCATAGTTATTATTTCAGATAAGTAAGACTGAAGAGGCCATAAACAATACATTTGAAAGAATACGAAATTTAGAAGAATTATTAAAAAATGAAACGATTCCAGAACCTAAAAGGAATACTATTAAACAAGAATTGACTGAAGTGCGAAAGTTATTAAAAACCCATAAACACCAGTTAATACATTTACGAACGCATAATAGAAAAACATTTGTATTGGCAGCTGCATTAGTTTTTATAGTGTTTGTAGTTTATACAATTTATATACTTTTAAAAGAAAAGTGATGTACAAATGTGATTTTTTGATTAAAGTACAAGTATTATAAGACACTTTTTACATGAATAAATAAACAATATATTTTCTGCCTAGTTTATTTACAATATTTATAAAAATATTTCCTTAGTTAAAATTAAACACGTCTCTTTTGAGCCAATCTCGGGCTGCGCCTGACTGACTGGCTGCCATCTAAGCCGTCAGAATTATCATTCTTTTTTAATTTTTCCTGCTTCTTCAACTTTTCCTTGTCTTTCAACCTCTCCTGTTCCTGCAACATATCTTCCCCACAGTCCCTGTCTGAATAGATCCATCTATTTACTTTCCCGTCCCACTAAAAAATATTCAATTTCGCAATTGTATTGTCAAAAAATGTTTTGCACTTACTGAAGAGCTCAAAATTTCACTCCGAATCGGATGCCAATCAACGTCTCTAACACAGGCGTCGTGCCCTTCAAGTTCTTCTACCATTTCACCAGTCAACGAATCGTAAACTATAAGAAGTTATTATAAATCCTATAAAACGCTTTTTTTTATAAAACTCACCGACTATTCTACCTATTCCGCACCCTGTATAAATAAATCGTTGTCCCGTGGTTTCTAACGGAGAAAATCTACATCTGACCAAAGTTTTGATCACCACGTGTCCTCTGTATGTCATCACAGAAGTATCACCCTCTAGTTTGTTTTTTGAATACACTAAATAAAAAAGAAACAAAAATATGAGCGACCCTGTATTATATACAAAGTTACAATCGTGGTAAAAAGCTATATGATGTAAATAGAAAGAGATTTATTAAACAATACTTGATAATGTTGGACATGGATCATACTAGAAGGAAAAACGAAAAAGAAAGCAAATCAAGTTGGCAGAAAATACAAAACAAGGAACATAGGGCTACGACGAGGAAGAGAAAACATTTATGTATATATTATTATCTAAAGAAAAACACCCAAATCCGGCATCTCCGAGCCACTTAGAAGTACAACAATGATTCAGGGATTCTCGTTTCAGGAAGTTACAACACAAATAACACCGGTTTGCTTGTTTTAAGATTTAATATGCCAAGACTCATAGCACTGTCTAAAAATTAGTATATTGTTTCAGTAGAATATTCTTTTACAGGGGGCAGAAGCTAATGAATAAAAAATGTTTACTTATGTTTACCTTTTAAAATAAGATCATGTACACATAAATAAATGGTAAAATATTCTTGTTATAAAATTCTATTAGTTGTTATCATAATAATCCAATATATGTATATACATGTAAAACAATTCATTGTGTTCTATTTAACGTAAGTAAATTATTTCAGCTAGAGGATGAAACATATTTTCATTTTAGAAATAATAATAACCATAGTAAAGCTACTAATAGATTGGCTTATTTTGTTATTAAATGGGTTAATTATATTTGGCGAAATAGACAATTCTGATATGTTACATTTTTTTGTACTACCTTGTATATTTTAAAACAGTTTTAAAATATTTGAAAAAATTGTTATTTAAGCACCAAATTCATTTCTATGTACTTGCCACACTCCGTTTTTATATATGTACAAATTTATCAATAGCATAATGAATTTTATTAAATTTTGACCTAAAATTGAATGCATAAATAATTCATGCAAAAAATCAAGAAATAAAACAATATTTTATCTTATCACTTGGACTCGAAATTATGTCTTGTCATGTTATTCGAATGATAAGAATATTTATTTTAAACATTTCCGTAAACATTAAATATAACGATGAATTTCTTACATTTTTTAGGCACTTCTTGCCATCTGTAATCCCAAGTTTGATCTGTGACAGCCTTCAAAGATTTTTCGGCGGCGTCTCTACCAGAAAAGATCCTAACGTCCCACAATTTTATGCTTTGGTCTTTACTGTTCGATATCAGATGTCTCCCGTCACCTTTGGAGTCTATAAAAGTTATCCCGTCCCTGTGTCCTGCTAGAACACCAACTGGTTTTGGTGAATTTTCTATCAGCGTCCTTCTGTCCCACACTTTAACGTGTCCATCATCACCACCGCTGTAAATAATTTGGGAGGAATTATCGGCGAAAACTACGCTATTTACGTCGTATTGGTGTGCGGGAATCTACAATTAATAAAAAAAAATGTTTGAAACAGTAGTTAAAACAGCCAAAATAAAAGATGGAAAGAGAAGAGAAAATTAACTAATGGGATAACTAATTGAAGTACAACCTGTAAAACTTAAAATAGGAAAAGTCAATGATATATTGAAGACAGATTAGCCACAGAACCCATAAAATAAATGGCGAAAAAAGAAAAAATAGCAACTATGGGCTATATATAAAGAAGCATAAAGCATTCAAAAAATGGCAAGAGAATGACAATAAAATTTAATAATTTTTACAAACAAGAAAGGGGAACAAACCCCAAACATTTTCATATTTATATCTGAACACAACTATACTCACCTTTAAAGTTCTTTTGTGTCGTTCTAGATCATATAAATAAAGACAACAATCGTTAGCGCCTCCAAGAAGTTCTTTACCATCTGAAGAAAACACTACAGAAAATACACAAAACCGCCTACCGCTTCTAAGCAGACTCAACGGTTCTTGATGGTCATTATCTTCGTTTACAGAACAAAGATGAACTAGAAATCAGAAACATTTAAAAAAGCAGGAAAAAATGAATAACAAATATATGTCTTACGTGATGAGGACCAAGTGGAATAAACAAAATGTTCATTATTTGGACTAAAAGCCACATCAATGATACTCCAACCAACGTCTCTAGCACAAATTGAATGCAGAAATTTATAGGACCCGTTTTCTGAATTGTATAATCTTATAGTTCTATCTAAAATTTAAAACTATATCATATGGATATTCGAAGGATAATGCTTGATAGCCGATAGTTATTTCAAATTGATAATAAATGAGTTAATAACATAAAGCGCTCACTTTTCGGAATAAAGGGTATTAAAGATAAAAAAAAACATTTTCTCGCTATAACAAACAACTTTTTTTCTTCAAAATTGGTATCTAAACTCCTCTTGAAAAGCTCTAAATTCTTATAGAAAAAATACTTTAATTTTCTCTAATGGAGTGATGCAAGAGGTTAGGGTAAATTCAGCGTTCACATATTTGATTTTGGAATTATAACGAAAAAAAGGTATTTATTTTTTAATTTTAATATTCTGTATCTGGAAACTTAAGCGCAAGAGAGGACTAATATTTTTTTACAAAAGCTATTACCTATCAAGCATTGTAAGTTGAATACTCAGACACGCTTTATCAATAATAGTTTTTTTTTTACCTTGTGATGCTGTTATAAATCTGTTACCATTTTTACTAAATACTCCACAAAATATTTTCCCAGATGATCTATCCAATAAAACCTTTTTATTTGGTAAAAACATATTAGCAATCTGACACTTTCTACTCTGAGAAAAACCAGTCGCCTTGATTCCTTTCTGAAATTTTAATTAAAAAAATGATCAAACTAATGAAAATAAATTATTGCAGTACTTCTCTGTTAATCATCATTCTGGTAAGATTATTTTCCTTTAATTTTTTATGTTTTGGCTCCGCCAATCCTGATGTTTGCTTAGTCATTGTTGAAAATTCGCTGGACTAAAATATATTAACTTGCAATGATTCTTGAAATTTACATTTATCATAGACTTACATCTAAAATTGTGGTGTTAGGTTTAGGTCTAATTTTGGGTTTATACTTATCGCCTTTACAGTTGTTTTCAGCATACACTGGGGATACTATATGGACTTGTCCACTAAAAGAAATTTAATTTAAAAAAAAACTACTAAATTTTAGTATTATACCAATACCTGTTAATGAGGCTTTGGAGTATATGAGTATAATTTTGATAATCAGTGTCAGAATCCGAATCCCAGTATTCCGATTCTGACCTAGAACCTCCATCTTCAGACATTCTCCTTGATATGTAAGATCCCATATATGTTAGTATATTAGCATTATTTTATATTTATCTTTTGCTTTTTTCATACCATCATTTGCAGATGAACTTTACTATTTACTACACTATAAATTCTTATTATTATTATTGTACAATTATCTTTATTGATACAAAGTCAACTTAACATAATGCGTATTGATAAATTATGACGTTTTTCACAGCTGTTTTTGACAAACCGAAGGGCGTGTTCCGAAACTAAGCCTTACAATTTATCGTTATAGCAGCATAAAAAATGCCAAATAACCATATAAATTAATAGAAATTTACTTCTTACAACATATACGATTCATTGAGAATAATTAAATTCATAAAATTCAGTTATAGCCAAAATATTATTTAAAAATAATTAAATAACGTATTAGTTTGCTATGCTGTCATCAGTGGCAGGACGATCGCCGGTGGCAGCACATAACCTATAATTAATTTTGGAAATTACATAAAAATAAATCGGAATAAAAGTAGATGGTTTAAATGATTTGAAATGACCATAAAAAAGCCGTGGAGGAAAGTTTTATACCAAAAGCAACCCTATCCTGATAATTATACGGATAAAAAGATATTCTTGCAAGACCTGAAAACAAACATTGATTTCAAAGAAGTTACTTTTTTGGAATCATTTTTAAGTTCGCTACGGATACTACAGGAATTTTGTAACATAATTACATTCGTTCTTATATATTTTTATTTGTTAAACGAGTGGGTGGATCCACCAATTGTTCTAACATGTACTAGTGTGATTACAATAATAGGATTTTTATATTACCTATTGGCATTTAGTGAAAATGTTAAAAACAAACTTGGAAACGACATTAGGACTATAATAACTTTCATAGTCGTTGCTAGATTGTTTTCACCTGTATTATACACGCTTACTGATACTGTGAGCACAGATACTATTTACACTACAACTTTTTTAATGATGCTAGTCCACATGGTATTTTTTGATTATGGTGTAGGTGCTGCTATGGTTTCTAACAGCGTATCTCTTAGTACATCAATATTTGCCTCAATATGCTTAGCATCTAGACTTTCTAATGCTTACAGTGCGTTTGTTCTAATGACGGCGAGTATAAAAATGTTTGTGTTATTTCCTATATTGTGGACAGCACTCAATAACCCTGTATATTTTGTGTGGATTTACTTTATAATAGACGTGTATCTTCTAGTGAATATTAGTAAATTAGCAACAATTATATTTTTGTGTACTGTATTTTTAATAGTTATAATTTGTCCAACATTGTATATTCATCTACAGAAGCAAAAAGAAACTATTTATGGACCATGGGATGAAGCTGTGGTAGATAATGCTGAAAATATCATTAATAATATTTTATCATAGTTATTTGTATATTTCTATTGTTTTTAATAAATATTTTTATATAAATACTGCTTTTTTAGAAGAAAAGTAACGTCTAGTTAAATGTATAAAAAATTAAAGTAAATTAAATAAATAGCATAACCCATGCACTTTTTCTTTCTCCTATTCTTTACCATATCAAAAATAATAAACGAAAATGTATTAATTAAGCATTTTATTTCTTACTTAAGTCATACAAAACAAAAAAATTATTTATGCGTAGCCTGTTTACGCATTTGTGTGAGGATGTTGGACAATTCTTCACGCTTCCTTTTGGCTCTGATGTGTGTGCCAAGACGACGTTTCAAAAATTTAAGTGCCCTTTTATCCTTCGACACTTTCAACAATTCCATAGCCCTTTTTTCGTATGGTGCATGTCCTACGACTTCCCGAATTAAATCCCTAACGAATTTGGTGTGTTTAGTTTGGATCCCCTTCAACCTCGCGGGACGAACTTTGTTCAGTTTGGATTTTTCAGAAATTTTAGTTGTCTTGTGGCCCCTTTGAAGACCTATTGCTATCTCATAACGTGGAGCCATTGCTAAAAAACAGGTTGTTATTAAGTAAAATTAAATTTTAAGTAGATTTCATGTAAGTTATACTAATGAAATCTTTACATACCTAGGTTTTTGTTTAAAACCTATAAACGTGATTCGCGTGGTATCAGAATTACTCCGAAAAGAAGGTTAACGTCAAATTGAAACAACAAAATGGCTGATACTTCCGACATCCGACAAAAGACAGGTTTTTGACTTCTTCTTTTCCTAATGTTTTAATACATTACAAAAACATAATTAATACAAACAGTCAATTTAATTTATTTTGAAAATGTTTTTATCTATATTCTTAACTTTGATTCATATTTGAATGATATTGCAAATTAATTCTTTAGAGATAAAATCATACAATGTTCTGTTATCAAAGGGACTGACTTATAAATATGTCATAGGCCTCTTGTTAACGTCAAAGAATAAAAAGAAGAAAAACATGCACATTGAACTGACGTGTTTATATTTTATAAGAATAAAAATAAAATATTTCAGTGTTTAATAAATTTTAATTTGAATTGTCATATTCAAGTGTTAATAAAGAGCACATCGTTCTTTGAAATAAAGATGGCATACGTAACAGGTAAGTATTCTTATAAAAATAATGAATTGTAATTGTTTATGAAAAATTATAGAAAATTCTAGAAATTGTTCATTATACAAATATTTCTCTTAATAAATTATGCATATTTTTTTAGGTGGACAAGTTCAACAAAGTCCTCCACTGACTCAACGAATTTCCAAATTTTTTGATAATGTTATCAATTTTTTCATGCATTTGTAAGTACATCAAATATATACAACTATCAGTATCTAATTTTGGTTGTCTGTTGTTGATGCTAATTTGAGATTTTTTTAGTTTCCTTACCTTGATTCCCATTGAAATGAACTCTAGCAATTCGAGAACCTCTTCAGGTGGATCTAGATCATTTAGAGGTGGTGGAGGAGGAGGAGGCGGGGGAGGTTCTTGGGGAGGCGGAGGGTAAGTTGTTTTATAAAAATAATAATCGATAATTAAAAACAAATTTTGTAGACCTGGAGGTAATGGGGGAAGTGGAGGAGGAAGATTTAGAACTCTAAACGATATTAACCCTCCCACAGTGGGTGGCTGTCCTGGTGGAGCATGTGGAATGTAACAAGGAATAAGTTAATTTAAAATTAAATATGTGATTAACCTGTACGTACCATTGTCTAATATAGATGTATTATATCTTTCATTTCTTCTTTAAATTTAGATTGTTATATACTATACTGATTAAAATAAAGTTACACATTTGATTGATTTTTATTTTTTTTTACAACATTTACATGTGACACAATTTATTTTATTTATAATTACAACAATGTATTTCTTATAAGAGAATTATCATGTCAAATAATTTGAGTCTCTGTTGATGTTCGGAATGAGTTCATGCGTATTTGAGACGTGAGGACACTGTTTTGCTTTCTGGATGGCTGGTAGGTTAAGCCATAGGCATTGTTGTTTCTCCGACTGGGGCAAAAAAGTCCAGCGACTGCCAGGTACATCCGATTTGTACTATCCTGAAAAATAGAATGTTTAATCAGTGAAAAATAAGCTCATTTATATAGATTAAAAAACTTATTGGAATATTTATAAGGAACATATGTTTTCCAGTATTTTATAAATTGATCTGTTGTTTTCAAAACCTAATTTTCCTGTTTTAGCTAAATTCTATATTATTACAGGTAGGGTTAATTATTTAAAACACTGAAGGCCTCTATGATACTATATTTTTAGACTGTGTCTTTGCGCCACTTTATGTTTGAGGTGTCCCACCAAATAAAAAATAATTTTAATGTATAATAGGTGGTTTTATTTTATAAAATTCTATCTACTGGATTTTTATAAAAAAATGTATACTTGTGGTATAAATGAGTAGATGCTAATATAATAATAGTATTTTTTTTCAATATGTTTGAATATATCTGAACTTTGTCATAAACAAGATTTCTAAAACATCTAAGGCGATGAATACTATCATTTAGTAATATTATTCTAAATGCTGTTTTATTTATAAGTTCCATTCCCGTTTCTTCATTAATCCATTATTGATATATTAAAAAAAACTTTCTTAAAGCTTAGGCAAGTATTTATATTTCATTTAAGTACTCTTTACTTCCAGTTTCCTAAAAAAATGAAACACAATGTACGTTTCTACTTTTAAATCCAACATTAGAATTTTTCTGACAAATTTCAAAACGATTTATTAATTAGTTACTGAGATAATAGATTTTTATATTTTGACATGTTCAATATATTATAGAAATGCACTTAGTATTGGAATTTTAATTACTTCTAATTATTTCACTAAATCGATCATGCCAGTGCGTAACTAATATTGGAAAGTTTATTTTCAAACAGAATAATTGTATGTCCCTACTTTTTCATTATTTATTTAAGACATAGAATTAAAAGTACATTATACTTGTAGAGTACTTATTTTATAAAAAAACACGCTTCTTAATCAATCAATGAAATGAAAAAAAAAACTATTATTGTAATGAAGATTTTTAATAGGATCGAATTTGACTAGGACTAAATTTGAAAACCAACCTTTAAGAAATATATGTGCCATTAAAATAAATGAATTACTTAAAAAATAATAATAACAGTTAATATAAAAACATTCAATGACACTTAGTGCATGTTAATTTTTTGTAAAATTGAACTTAATCATTTAGATCAGAGGGCACAAAAATTCTAAACACAATTAAAGATCCAATTTTTTATTGTCGATTTAAAAATTAGGGATTTATTGGAACTTGAAAAACAGATCATAATTGTTTTATTTTTAAAATACAGAAAATTCATTTTCAAATTCGGAAATTAATTTCTTTTTGAAAGCTCCAAAATTCTGATGGGCAAAATACTAAACTAAGAAATATTACTTAAACATTTTTAAAAAGTGGGTTGACTTTAAAGACATTTTAATAAAGTACGATTTTAAACCAAAAATCTTATAAAAGGGACGAAAAAACAAAAAAATTGAGGGGCGTTAAATTTTGACATTTTTATATAATTAGAATTTTCAGTATTATTTATTTTTTTAAAAATATTTATATTATATAAGCTCTTGAATATTTACGGTATATTGTATACTGTATAGTAAATATTGCGTTACAAAAATGTAAACAATATTCATTAAATTTTTTATATAAACATTGTAAAGCAAATATTTAATAAACATTTAGTTTGAATAACAAATATTCAAAAATTTAATAATAATAATAATAATATAATAATAATAATAAAAATAATACATACATACTTAAAATTAAAATTATATATTCGAGCTCTTGCTTTTTTTGAAATAACTTCAAAACAGCAGGTTGAAAATATAACTAAAAATTATAATTTATTGTTTCAGATAGGGTCAGATTAACCCCTTGGAAAATCCTAAGCAGTTATAATTTTTGGGGACTTTTTATCTATAATGATATAAGGAACAATTGAAATTTATATATTGTTTTTAGTATCGCGAGAAATTTATTAAAGAATCTGACAACGGTCAGTTAGTAAAAAAATAAGAAAAGAATAAGAGTTTTAGGGGTTTCCTTTGTATGTATAACGGTTGCTTGTATTCGTTTTTAAAAATAAAGAAGCAATCATAATAATATTAATTTTTATTTTCGATTTAATCCCAATATATAGCATTGTTTTCTGTTTTTTAATTTTTTTTAGAAATAAGAAAAATTACTCTAATTTAGCAGGTATCTTAAGCAGCTTCTTAGTCTGCTTATGCGCTAGATAATCCGCTCTAAGTGTGATTATCACCATTTCGAAGATTATAAGGTTATGCAAAATATTATGTAAAATAATAATGTACTTAAAGAATCCGGCAACTGACTCACTTTAATTTCCTTGATCCTGATGGTGTAAATGATGGGATTGGCAAACATTTTCATGATGACCAGTGTGTTTTCAATCAACCGAACTGACATAACTTCGTATTTATAATTTCTGTTAAGCTTTAAGGTCAATTTCTCGTTGATAGGACAGTCTTGACAAGAAAGAATATAGAAGAGCAAAGCTGGCATCCAACCAACGAAGCAAGAACCGAGAATAAATAGCGTCGTATAAACCGCTTTGATATTGCCTTGGAGCCTGGCTTGTTCCCTCAAGACTTTAGGGCTGCAGGTACGACCTTTGTACTTGGAACTACCGGTTCTCGACAGGTTTTTCCATTTATTTTGCTGGCGTTTCACAGTGATCATTATGTGCGTGTAGCATGTCACCATCAGAATGATTGGAAAGAAGAATAGGAAGCTGTAGCTTAACCTAGAAGCGAATTTTGAGAAAACCTGGAGTTTGCAGGTGTTATCCCCGATACCAGCCAGAAATTCCCCATTATTTTCCACCGCCGACAAAGCTGTAAGCAATATAATTGGACATATCCACAAAAAAGCTATGGAAATCGTAACTTTCTTCTTAGTCACAATAACATTATAATGCAACGGCTTCATAATCCCTATATAATGATTGAAACTCAAAGCGAGTAAATGCAACACTGTAATAACTATCCCGCTTAACCGGATCAACTCAGCGATACAGGGAAACGATCCCAATTCTTGAATTTGCAGCTGGTCCATCATGATCAGAATTCCGGTCATGCTCGAACTGAGGGCGTCGGCTACGGCCAAACTGAGGCTGATCTTGAGGTTCGGGGTCATGGGGCTCCTTATCCAATAAACGCTTATGATGACCAACGAGTTGACGCACATGGCTAAGAGGCTGCAGACGATCAGGAACGCCAGGAATATTTGGGCCACGTTCATGTAGAATTCGTCTTCGGCGAAAGTCGTGTTGGGAAAAGAGGAATTCGTGGAGTTCGAGAGGTCGAGGAAGAAGAGCGTGTCGGTTAAGTTGGTGGACATGATGTTTTCTGAAAAAAAAACAAGCCAGATGGGATTAGTTAATAATGTAATAATAAGAGATTAGTTAAAGTTAAGAAGGGGTGCACAGTATGTAAGTTTTATAAATAACAAAGATTAAATTGAAATAATACTGTTGGTGATTGGAGGTCGATGCAGGGAAATGGTGGAAAACTTTTTTGACCACGACAAGAAGAAGATCAACATATTAGTTTCAATAATAGGGCCGTATACTGCTGGAACCACAATTAATTTTTCTTTTGAGAGCACGTTTACCGAATCGAATCATTACGAGATGGACTCTAAGATCTCCAGATCTCACTTCTATTGATTATTTTCATTGGGGTTATAAAGGGTTTATATAAACAATCCTCAATGCTTGGACCAACTTAGAGTCCATATTAGGCGATAGATTTTAGGGATATTTCAAGAAACTTTGGGCATTATTTTTCGTGAATAATTGAAAACAACGTCAAGAAACACACTGTGCATTTTGAATTTAAAAATATAAATGTACTTAAGTCTTCATATACTTTTTTTGATTTAAAATCATGAAGATACTTTTGTGTCACCCTATATTAGGTGTTTTGGATCAGTTAAATTGGTTATGTTAGTTAATTCGGTTAACTAAAATCATCATCCTTTCTTATACTGGGTGAGGGTAACTATTAGGACAGAGTAAACGTAGGTTATTTAGAACAAAATATGATGACTGGACCAAATTTGCCTTAACAAAATGTTGCTATGGCAAAAGATACAGGGTGTTAAAGAAATACATATTCAGCAAGAATTTAAATTAAATATTTGGTGTGGCGCTATATGGTCTTCCTCCAAATTTATACATATAATGATGCTAAAGAAGAGCCAATCAGTAATATTGAAAAATAAATTAAATTAAATCAGTATGTTCAAAATTAATAATTTCATGAACGTAATTGTGTGAATTGAAAATAAATGAACACATCAAATAATAGTTGTTTTTAGGAATATTGTGGTGTACATTTTTGAAGATTGAACTTTCGGGAGGTCCAAAAACAGATTTATTTTGAAACATCTAATCATAAAATATTTACTTCTAACTAAAAATATTTTAATAAACAAAACATTATTTCCAAATATAAATACAACACAATTAAATAAGGAGTTCTATTGGAGATTGGTCAGAGAGCTATTTCTTTGGGTAATTAAAATCAAATTTAGTTTGAAAAATGCTACTTGCACCTATAGTTTTATTTTTATTTAAACTTTTTAACCAGTTTAAATAAAGGAAAACTATTTTATGTGTCATGGGTAAATTTTACGAAAAAAACAGTTTTTCAAACTCATTTTTCTGATTGTACATTACATACAAAATAATCTTGCTGATATATTGCTTTAAAAAAAAAATACAAGAATAACACTGGACGCAACGTTTTAAAAAATTGTTGAAAAATTGGTCGCTTAAAAATTCAAGTAATTCCCACAGTGAAGAAAGAACTTTCTTTTAAAAAATAATAGGTGTTTCCAGTTTCAAGTGATGCTTCGTAAACGGAGAAATAATGACTTCGATTTTCTGGGTTTTTTTAAGTGGGGCCTTTTTTTGGCACACACGGGAAAAGTTTTGTAGAAACGATATTTATTGAAAAAAAAAAAAAGGGAAAAATTCAGTGAGATCATTCTGTTTCTTTCGTTTGCGTACACATTTTCTTCAGCTATTATTTATTGCAATAATATTGAAGAATTTTTCAGCTTTTTGACAAAAATAATTGTAAAGCAACTGTAAAAAAATAATGCAGTATGAAAAATAAATGGAATTAGCAACTTTAAATGCCCTGTTATCATCGAGAGTTTCCCTGATGATATTAAAGCCTATAAACATATTTATTCAGGAGCTAATAACTTTACTAAAATGTACACAATACATTCAGCAGCAAAATCGTTCATTCTATAAGTCAAACGTGGCTAAAAACAATCTACTACATCGTCTGTTGTGTAAATAAACTAAACATTTAGTAAAGAGAGACGCTGCCCATGAATTCAAAATAATTTTCCTAAAATTAATTAAATACTTTATTAAAGGAACTTGGTTTTCGGGTAAATTAATTTTGCATATCTAAACCGATTCTATAAACTCCAATTTGGGGCTATATTTTGGTAAAAAAAGGGATTATCTTATATTTACACATATTTTTGTCAATTAACTAACTTTCTAATGGACCCTTACTTCGCCCTATACAGGGTGAATCGTTAGAGTAGGAGAAATATGTTATTAAAAAATAATTCGCAAAAGATTTTTAATTTTTTATTAGCCTTATTCTAAGTTAAAAGGTTGTGAATATATACATACCCTTTGTATTGAAAAACGAAAAAAAAAAACGGGAAATTTAAAAAAATGAACATGTGGGTGGCACCATAATCCAAACGGTGGTTCTATTTGCAAATGAAACTTGAACATTAATCAAACTAAGGGAAACAAAAATTAAAACATGGGAGAGACCAGCATGAGCGTGAAAACTTGAAAATTCTTGAAAATATTGGTTTCTTATCACTTAAGAAAATCCATTCATGTCACAGTTAAGTATTTTAACTAATTTTATGTCACTATTATTTGTAACTTTGTTTTTATAATACTTTGTGCACTTAAAAACAGTGCTTTTTTAAGGTTATGCAAGTTCCATCAAAATTTAATTATTGACAAGGAAATACGTCTAAAAATTTTATCAAACAGGAACAACTTAAAAACAATTTCTATTATATTATAATTACAGTCAAAGATCTGAACTTTCCTGCAATATATTTTAAATGTTTCTAATCTATTTTGTTACAATATGTACATTTTTCCCTCCAGGGTTTTCTGTCAGATGGACATATACATACTGGAATTGGTTATTGAATAAATATTATTAATATTAATTATTCTGTAATTTCAATGTATTCATGTATTATTTTATAATGTACTATTAGATTGTTCCTACCCTGTAAATTATTTTTTAACTGTAGAGTGGTGTATGGAAAATAAATAAATAAATATTTGAAAATTAGTTTTAAAATAGAATATAAATATTTATTTTTCTAAAGCGGAAATGTAAATCCAACACGATAACATACTGATTTTTATTATTTTTATAACACTGTTTTAGTTATATAAATCCATAAATTTTGATAGAAATATAATAATTTATTATATAAACTATATATTATTTGAATAAGTTGTATTTTAAAGTGTGTAAGATTCTTTATTTAAAGATATGTGTAAAAGAAATATATATATTTCTCAAAGTCAAAAGAGTGTCAAGCGCTTTCGGCAAAACAATGCCATCATCAGGACAAAAAAAGTGCAAAAAAGTAGAGAAGGTTGGTTATAAAACAAAAGTAGAGAACATCAACGCAGTAACAATACATCTTAAATTAACTTTTTAAAAAACGACATTAATATAGTAGAAAACAGTAACATTTTTAAAAATTTGGTTTTTAAAGGCCCAGGCCTGAAAGTTGTCCCAATAAAAGACAACAAGTGTTTTTTAAAAAACATGTAAAATAAATAAAAAATTAAGATGTTTTACGTGAGAAAATTATGAACATGCGGTTTTTGACAAAGTTTGTCAAAAACCGCATGTTCATAATTTTCTCACGTAAAACATCTTAATTTTTTATTTATTTTACATGTTTTTTAAAAAACACTTGTTGTCTTTTATTGGGACAACTTTCAGGCCTGGGCCTTTAAAAACCAAATTTTTAAAAATGTTACTGTTTTCTACTATATTAATGTCGTTTTTTAAAAAGTTAATTTAAGATGTATTGTTACTGCGTTGATGTTCTCTACTTTTGTTTTATAACCAACCTTCTCTACTTTTTTGCACTTTTTTTTTTTTTGTCCTGATGATGGCATTGTTTTGCCGAAAGCGCTTGACACTCTTTTGACTTTGAGAAATATATATATTTCTTTTACACATATCTTTAAATAAAGAATCTTACACACTTTAAAATACAACTTATTCAGCCTTTCTTTCATTACATAGTGTGTACGCACCAAACACGTAACCTTTTGTTACTCTTCAAAATTATATATTATTTATTTTCATAAAAATAAATGAATATCGATTTAAAATTACAAATGTATACAGGGTAAAAAACGTATGCAGAATAAAAAATAAAATAAATATTAGTATTTTAGATTTATTCAAATATTATTTACACAAAAGCAACTAAAGCCGGCAACACCGATAACTCTAAATTTGCTTGTTGAAACTTTAAAAAAGCGTTTATCTATAAAACAAAGGATTAGAGTTCTTATGTTAATTGGTTGTGGCGATATGATATGAACTCAACAAAAGATATGTGCTATGTTTAATAATAAATATCCAGAACAACCTATAAGTCATTCAAAAGTGAGCAAAATTGAAAAAACATTTAGGAAGTTTGGTACGTAGAAGATCTACCTAAATCCAGCACTTACCGACGATACTAAATTAAACGTTTTATTGGCTATGGAAGAAAATCCACACAACAGCGTACGGAAAATTAGTGAAAAACATGATGTTCCTTTTACTTCTATTCATAAAGTATTAAAACATTAAACGGTGAAGTCAACAGACAGAATTGTAGATATTGGGCAAAGGAAAATCCTAAATGGATGAGAGAACATCACACTCAATATCCACAGAATATTAATGTTTGGACAGGAATTGTTCGAAATAAAATCATTGGTCCCTATTTTTTTGATGGAACTGTAAATGGGACAACTTATCTGCAATTTTTAATGAACTTTTTGATTCCAACTTTAATGAATTTATTCCCTAGTGCAAACATTCCCGGAAATATCGATGAAAGTCTGTGATATTAAGAAGATGGGGCGTCGCCATATTATGCAACCGCCGTTCGAACATATCTTGACGAAGTTTTCCCCAATAAATGGATCGGTAGATGAGGACCCATTGAGAGTCACGAAGGTCACCGGATCTCACGCCATTAGATTTCTTTTTGTGGGGTCATCTAAAAAATGTTGTGTATAAAAGTAAACCCTAAGACACAAGTTATTTAAAAGATAGAACAAGGCAAGAAATAAATAACATTTCGCGGGAAATCATTAATAAAGTTCAGCAGGAGAATTTATTGATCCCTTAGGACACTGTCAAGCATAAGAAAGAAGACAATTCGGATATTTACTATAATTTATTGTGTGGCAATTTAAAGTTGCTTTTGTATTATTTTGATATTTTAATTTAATTAAAGGTAGATTTTAAAATTATTGTATCGTTAAAACTATTAATTAGCGAATACAAGTATGATACATTTTTAGAATCATCTTGAAATTTGCAATTTAAAAAAAGCAAAATATACAGGGCGTGCCATTTAAAAAAATTGTCGATGACATCGTTACTCACAAATAGTTTACCCTATATATTCAATAGCTATGTAAAAATATGTTTAAATTAAAATCAAAATCCGACTTGTCTCAGGATTTTTCCTCAAAATTGTTTGTTTAGCTTAAAATGAATGTATTCCATACTTTATGTACACACTGTATAAATATATTTTACTACGTTTGTACATGTATATCAGAAATAGTTTGTATTACATTTTTATTGCATTTTATTTTATTTTTATTCTTTGTTAACTTTTCATGTCAGCCAGGAAGGTTAAGAGTTAAAGAGTATCTCTAAGCTAATTTTCGCCCTCCTGCTGCAAGTGTTGTAAGAATAAACTTGTTAAATAAAGGCATATTATTATTATTATAATTTATCTATATATTTTGAATGATCATACAGTAAATGGAAAACAAGTTCGACGTATTTTCTTCATAATTACAAAGAAAAACGGTATTTGAATAAATGATACACAGACAAATTGGAGATAAAAGTTGGGAATAAATTTCTCGGTAAAATGACTCGGTAATCTTACCGGAAACTCCTTCTGTAATCGATATAATGCATAGAAAAAAGTAAGAATACGATGAAAAGCCGGGATTTTGTTCTTAATACAACCTTCCAACTTTCACGTAATGACAGCAAATCGGATTTTGGATCAAGCACAAATTGGTTTGAAGGTGGGCGCTCATTGTTCAAGTCGCCTAATATTATATTATTTTATTATTAACAACGGCACAAAGTGTATCTTCATTTAACCCACCAAGGAAAAAATCCTAATTGATTAATGAGGAAAATGAAAAAGATCATTTCTAGATTAACAATATTATAACCATTTTTCTTTTTGGTCTTACACCCCCATGAAATCTTTTCATCTTTTACTTCAAAGTTTTTTTTTTCTAAAAATTGGCAAACAATTTTTTTGACAACTTGACTTTATACCCAAATATTCTTTATCAAAGAAAATTTGGAAAACCCTCAATTTTTCTTCACTACCACACCATAATTTTCATTCCTTCAATAAAATTTAAACCTAGGGAAGCTACGAGTACAAACTAAAACAATTGTGAAATTTAAACTCAATTTCCTTTTACTACACGTGGGAACTATGAAATAAACTTTATGTAAACCTCAATATTTTGTTTGTTGTTTTTGTTTCTCTTTTAATTCTGATTTTGATTCAAATAATATACAAACTTAATGAACTAGAAACCAACACAGAAGAGAACGAATGGTAGACTAAAGTCAAAACGATTAAAGGAGATATACGAAGTGCCAAATAAAACTCCGGATCGAAGAAAAAGCGAAGGATAGAAACCACTGAAGAAAATTGTATAATGAAATATAGGAAACATTATCTACAGGGCGTCGGAAAATGCTACTTATAACAGGTTTTACTTTAAGTGTTCGACTCTCATAGCAAAATCGCTTTGGGTGTTGAGGCACTCGAAGTCCCCTCGCTTGTGGCGCTTATGCTTTCACACCATGAACTCGAAAACAAAGCTCTGAAATATCTCTATTAATATTTTGGGAAAAGTATTGTATGTTTACAAAGTTAATAAGACCTTTGTTCGGGCCAACTTTATTTCCGTTTGGGAACAAAACTGGACTCTCCTTTCTTTGTGGAAAATACCAACAAGTATAGTTCAGTGCTCGTCCAAATGCCCAAGAATTCATTAAAATGCTTGAAATTAAATTGTTTTCATTTGAACGCAAATACACGCTTTTTTTGTACCTAATTAAGGAAGTAAAAATGGCCTAACATTTTTTTTTCAACAATATATCAACCCTGTACATTTTAAACAGAAGACCTTTAAAAATAACCCGCAAATGATTATTTATTTGTTTTAATATTGCGTTATGAACTGTGCGAGCAAAGATAGAAAATTTAATGTAACTAACATAAAATTGTCGTAGAATTTAATTAAAAATGGTTTTTCTTTATTCTGAGCTGGATCGTGTTTAAAAAATATATGCGACATTTAAATTGGACTGCTAAAATCCTACATGAAGACTAATGAAGTATATTCACAATATCGTTAGGCTTTAATATCGTTAATTTTGTACATGTTTCAGTTTCATCATGAAGCGGAAGAATTAATTTGTAATTTCAGTGGTTTCTTTCAGTTTTTTTGAATAATAAGGTTCATTAAAAAATAATTTTGTGGGTTTGTTTGGGTACATTGATTTTTAAAAGAGTAATTAGTTCCTCTAAATTGGGTTTAAAAATTATTAGCAATTTCATTAAAAAACAATTTTGAAAAACTCGTTTAGAAGCTATATATACATAAATTTCCCACTCTGATGCCAAATCCTCGAAAATAGAATAATCAACAAAATATATTTTTAGAACACAAAAAATTAAATATTTAGAAATCAAAAAATGAGGTTTCACAAAAATTAGTAAAATTCGTGGTTCGCAAAATTTTGGAAAACATTTTCAGTTTTTTTAAATTATAACATCATCGTTTTTTTAACATTTTTATTTCAAAAAATTTTTGTCCTACACACAATAATTAAAAAATGTGATTTTCAATATAAAATATAAGACAAAATATATTGCTTAATAAAAATTTAGCAGCTAGATATTAAAAATTGAAATAAAAATAATAACAACTATAAAAATAGAAACAACTTTACGAAATGTGAATAAATTGTTAGCAAGTTTAACTAAAATTATAGACATTCTTATTTAATTCTAAAGATTTAATATTAAAAAGTTTGGGATTTAAAGTAAAACATATTTTTTAAAATTATTGCTTTAAAATCGAGATTTATTAAAATTTCTTTCTTTAAAATAGAGACTAAATTAAAATCTCGATGTGAAAGTAAGGATCTTGAAGAAAAAAGAATTTAACAGTATACATCAACGATCAACAAAATGTAATAATTAATCTAAAAAATTAATTATGTTGAATTATTTTGAAAACAAATTCAAAGTACTTTTAATCCTGACTATCTCACCCCAACTTTCTTAACGGATATTTTACAATTTTTTTTCTAAATTGTACTTTTATAAAACACATAGACAGAAAAAAAGATCCCTTTCTAAGATTCGTGAAATAAAACAAAATATTTAAAGAGTTATTTACGAACCAGTTATGAAAAGACTAATTTTATTTGACGAAATTAACGTTAAGTCAGTTTTCATTACATGTTGAATACAACATTTTATCTAGTCTCGTTTTAAAATAGAGAGTTGTAGGGTTAAAATTGCAACAAAGCTCGTAGCCGTCATTAATGCATTCAAAATTTGATATTTCGCAACGGAAACAGATAAAATACTAAATTTATTATTAGAATAATATCAATAAAATCTCTTTAAGAAATTTCGAGTTATGTTTATGTATCACCCCGTAAAACTTAAGGTAGAGGCCAGTGTAAAGACTCCCGTTCATTATTAATGTTCACGTTCTTTGCATGCTTAATTTGGCGAGACTGGGTGTTTAAGTTTCGCATTTCATTACCATGTTTGATGAAGATCGAATCGATATGGAATGGGTGAGGGTATTCAAGTGCTGAATTTCGAAATAGTTTCGATACATATTGGGAAGGGATGATTAGGAAAGTTATTGTCTATTTCGATCGTTTGTATTTTTCTGGCAGAATGTTCTGGATTATCCTCCATTTGAAGATTATTATTAATTATACAAGTATATACAGAGTGGACCAAAAGTCTGGAAACGGCCAATTATCTCGTAAATTGCTAGTCGGAATTCTATAACATTAGGGGTAAGCCTATTTTGGGATTTGACATTTGTAATGTTGCTACATTTGCCATTTCTCTGATATTAATAGTCAGTTTGGTTTTTTAAATACATCACCCTGTATATTCAGTCATTCTTGGAATCTTCTCTTCTATACGAGTTGAACCATTTGTAACACTTATGATTATATGTAGTCTAGAAGATCTTAAATAAATAAAACAGAATCACATATAGTTTCAGCAATTTTCATTCCATTTCATTTTTTTTACATTACTTTCGCAAATTCTTCATCTACCTTTAATTACGCTTCTAATAGTCTCTTTTTCCATGTATTGTTGCAAGTTATGGATTTTTTCTTGATACCTTTTGACTTGCTAGTTGTTTTAATGGTATTCCTTCCTTCGCTTTTACCATTTTCCTGCTAATCAACTGTACAATAAGTTCTACTTGCAGGGGTACTATTTTCCATCATCTGCCTCACCTTCTTCACTAGGATCCCCTTAGATGTTCATTTTATTCTGGATTTGGACCTAGTTTCCATTGTTCGGCTTTCAGTAACTCGAAGGACCAACAATGTTGCTGTAGACAGTAAATATGGTAAATTATAGAAAAAGAAATCCGGTTTATGGCTCATAGTAAATTTGTATTTTTACAAAAAACAAAAAACCTGTCAACTGGTTCAGAGCAATGATGAAAAAGAACAGAACTTCCAAACATATTTATAATATTATTACTGGTGAAAAACGTGGATCTAGTCCTATGAACCAGAAATAACATAATAACCGACAGTTATAAGAGTTTCAAAATGAACTTTTTCTAATAAAAGTTGTGTGGTCAAGAGGCACTTCGAAGAAAATTATTTGTTTCGTAACCAAACTTAGTTACGTAGCTACAATTGCAATTTTCTGTTATAATAATGCAACATATCACATTGCACGCGCCAACAGTTGATGGTTTGAAAAGTACAAACGTCGAATTAATGTCCCACCCATCCCGTAGTCCTGATTCGGCACCGAGGGACTTTTTTACGTTTCCTTTAATCAAGAATAAAACACTTGGCCAAAGTTTCACATGCAATAATTGTATGTAGGTTTTATTAAATGAAATTGTAAATAAACATTTATTCACTATTTTTAAAAGCAGTTCGATTTTAAGTTGTCGCCCTCTGGTTATTTAATCTGAAATCCTAATTTTGCTCGATTCTCCGATTGTCACGTTCAAGCACGACGCCCTCTGTAAATTGATTCTCGCGAATAAAGAAACATTCCGGAAGGATTAAAATGGATTTCGTAGGAGGTATCAATCGTTTAGCTTTTCGAGAATTTATTCCTGTTTAGCTACAATGACAACGTCTTTTCTCAGATTTACGACTCTAAATGATTACAATGTTATTGAATTGTTCAACGTGTTGTTAAAGACAATTTCAGGAAATTTAATAGAAGGTTTATTTTCACTATAATACTATAAAATAAAATTTAGTCTAGGGTTGGTGTATGTACGCGAAAAATATTAAGGCCGTATTAATTCCGGGCCAGTTTGCAGGAAAATTGGTTAAAGATTGCTTAAACTTTTTACCCACTACCACCGCTGCGATCCAATTTGACGTTCTTGGAATATATGGAGCTGAAAAGAATTTTCAAATTACTTATTATGATTAGTAATCGAGAAATGTCTTAAATTTAAACAAACTGATTTATAGTAGGAAAAATGAAAATAGTCCTATACCGTATCGGACGACTTGCAGTGTGTAAAGGGCCTTAAAAAGTTCTGTCTTCGCGGTAGCCAGACCCGGATTATTTTCGATTCTTAGTGACTATTAGCCGCCCTTTGTCTTTTTGCCTGGAGCACTAACTGGATGAAAAGAGTCCCTTGATGCAATTCCGCTACAAGAGGTGAGTGAAGAGCTTATTTAAAAAGAGTTTTGAGTGAATTATGCAAGTAATTAGGTTTGCCACTGGAATGCTTATTATATTTGACTTTTCCTTGGGTCTCTCCAGCAAATTTAATTAAACGGTTTGTTAAATTTAACTTTTGTCGTGGTTCGTATTTATGTAGAGTGGATTTTTTCGAAAGTTCTGTTTGTAAATAGAACTTGGTTGTTGTATTGTAATATCTATAAAATAGCACAAAATATAAGTCACGGTAGAACTGATGAAAATAACAATAGAAAACTACTAAAATATTAATGTAATAATACTTTGGTCCCTTGTTTACAATAAACTACGTTGGGTTAATGTATCGATTTTAGGATTTGTGTTCTTTTAAACGTAATATTAATGCTCGTTTTGCTTCTCCTATATACATATAATGATTATACGATCTTTTAATTTTTCCTCCTTTTCGTAAAACATAATCACTAGAAATACACCACTAAAAATCTTATTCCATTATAAATTTATTACTGCTTTCAAACGATATATTATAACAGGATTTCTAGTATGTAGACCGGGAAAAATTGAAACATTTCAGCTTTTTGATTTTTCTCTGACACTATTCGCTAAGAAGTTACTGAGATATGCACACACTCACTCTTCGCTCAAAAATAGATTCTCTCATGTTATTTATCACCCTCACATAATTTAAAATATAAATTTACGATTAAAAGTTTCATGACTTTTCAGGCCACATATCTAAAATTAAATTCATTTAAGTTGTGCTTAGTGAAAGTTCTGGCAACAATTATGGAAACCACTCAATAACTCGCATTGAAGTTGTTGTTAATGTGTACATTTTGAACTTCGTTATCTTTATTAAAGTTGTTAGAAAATAAATCAGTTATTGAATTGGATTGAATTGATTTGTTTAAGGAGATGAGCACATGGGATTTATTCTCTTCTGTTGACTTATTAGAACAATTTCTTATATTTCGGGTTAAATTATTCACACTACTGGATTTTATCCATTACTCTATATAAAATAAACATATAATTTTAAAATAAAAGAAAAATTTAATAAATTTGATGTTTTATTTTCTTCTTAGCTCTAAAAATATTTTATTACTTTGATATTGAATAATTAGGCTATCTAAAATATGCATAACGTTCCTCAACAATTGCCAATGCTTAACCGAGGACCATCCGCGGCATTTTTAAACGTTTCCAGCGCACGTAACTTAAACCTTATGATTTTTTCTAATATATCGATTGTTCCAATTGTTCCCGGTCTACCCTACATAGAATATGAGAAAGCATATTTATCCAAAGAATCGTTATAGTAAAACATTCTCTATAGTTTTTTGCCATCGCCGGGAACCAGTGCTCAAACTTCATCCTTCATTCTAAAGTTGTAATCAAAACGTCACTGTTAATAATCTTTTATAGAAAAAGAATTTATTTACGAGCGAACCCTTGGGTAGTAAGTAACTCGAAAAAAACTGTTCGCGTCTTAAAATAAAGCCGCGTACGTGGAAGTGGCTTCATTTCAATCCCCTTTTTCTCATAAAAAGGGCCCCACAACACTATTTTTATGGGGCTGTAAAAAATATCCGCTTATCTATTCACACAGTACGTTTGTAATGAACGTGCATTCTAAATAAGCAACTTACACGCATCGTTTATTCAGTTTTATAGGACAAGTCCCGCCGTTTTCCGTGGAATTGTAGGAGCAAATGGAGCACAAAAATATTTGATCATGTAAAACAAAACCATCAATGACGTTCTAATTGCAAAATTGTGATACCAAATCCAATAATTGTACCGTATATAGGAAGAGATTACATTATGACCAACAAAAGGGGCCCCTGAGATGCACATGAATTAAAAATTACCGAGTTGTGAGAGAAATATCAATCAAATTGGGGTGTTTAGTTAAAGCAATGTTTTGCCTTTACCAAAGTTTACAATACAATACAATATGTAGAAGAATAGAGCGGTGAAAAAACTAATAAGTCTTTAGTCGTCATTAGAGGTATCTTATCAGCATCATCTTCATCTGATTCCATGTCATCATCATCATTATTATTACTTCTGAGAAAAGTTTATCAAACACAAGTTATTTAAAACCAAAATTATTTTCTTCAACAAGATAAGATTCGAAAAATTGATCAAATGGTTAATGTTATAACATCTTTTAATTAAAATGTGACCTTTTACCTCCACATAATTCTGAAGTGCCCAAACTAATTCAATCGGATTTAAATACGGATAATAATGTGGCAATTTTACTACTTCAAACCTCCTGATAATGGTATTAATAGCATATTTAATAAAGCGATCTTTATGCAACTTAGTTTCATTTAACTAGACGAAGTATCTTCTGTGTAATCAATATTTCTTTATTGAAGCCAACAGCAAATGATTCATTACTGCTTTCGTAGAAGCTGAAGTTGAATTTTTATTTTCACGTTTTTTATGACAGAGCATTATCTAAAACAATGACACTACATGTTGGTAAATTCACTGACCATTTATCGATTAGTAATTTTTATATTTGTCTTCGAAGTTTCTGTCATCAAGATAATTGCCCGTTTTTAGTTTTTCTCTACTTTAATCCGAAGTTGCGAATCTCTTACCTGAATATTTATCTACCTCCTGATTCTTCCGTAAATTTTCTATGCAACTCTTGGTACAATTTTCTCTTGAATGTGAAATGAACGTGAAAATTTATAATAAAGCCACATAATAGACCTTGATTAAATCCATCAAACTTTAACTTTAAAATTCTAGACTATTTTCGGAGTAAATTGAGTTTTTGTATCACTGGCAATTTATTCAGCAGGTTCTCTTACTTACTCCTTAAATGTATAAAAGAACTTATAGTGGTTGTATTTTTTCCATTTGTTATTATTAAATTATTAAAACCTTTACCCTTCAAAGCAGCCACAGGTTCTTGTATTTTATTTAAATCAATCATTCCCCTTAATGACGTCGTCTGTTATCTGTCATGTGTCAACTGTCCTCTGTTGTGCGTCACCTGTCACTTGTCATCTGTCACCTTTCTCCTTTAATATAACTATTTTGTGTTATTGTTGTATTTCTCAGTCTGTAAAGATGAAGATGTTTTAAAATCATCTAGAAGAATGTGTTCTTATAAGAAAAAAAGTAACTACTGCTAAGATACTATCTACTAATTAAATTAGACAATATATTTTTGATACTTGTTTAAATTATTATTGAGTTAAATTCACTCTTTTTTATAGAATTGATTGGCTGTCTTTGAATTTTCGGTATATTCTACTAATGTTGTATTCTAGTTAGTTTGCTATTTTTATGTTGATGTGTTCGGTAAAGTAATAAGAAATGAATAGTAATTAAATAGTCCTGGCTGTAACACTAAATTACTACGTTTAATTTCAAGACAACATATAATTTTGGGAACATTATAGGAGAAATTCCAAAGACGAAACAAGCATTCTAACATTGTGGTGAGGCGGATAGAATTATTAAGAATTTATAAAACTGAAAAAGATGCTTTGTAAGTGTTTGTTTATTTTCATACCGTAATTTTATTAAAAAGAAAGTTTTGTAGATCAAAGTTAGTGTGAAACAAGAAAACTTAATTTCAACTTGTGCCATAACTTCTTGAAACTTTCTTTGAAAAGATAGTTGTAATGAATTTGGTATTATGAACAAATTACCAAAAATATGCAGGGTGTTTGGTTCATGCATGTGTTTCTGGAAAAATGATGTTGGACATAGTTAACCATATATTCTACTATACAAAGTGTTGTGCATTTCCAGATATTAATATTTATCAAAATTTCAAAGTTTGTGTCATTAACTTCAAAACCACTCACCTAACAATATACAAATTTTACGTATGAGAAAAGAAAAACTGTTTAGAATTGTAATTTGAAATCTGTAGTTAAAAGTATCAGTTAAATCTCTTTAGAATACACAAAACATAATATTATTGGCGTTTACACAACTGCATTTTAATTTCAATAACCAATCATCAACTCGCTAATACTCGCCACAAAACTTAACCAATAAATACAGCTCCAACTGACTACATAAAAAAGACATGATGACTCGAGTCAGCAATTTTCTTAAGGGGAGAATAAGGCAAAACTGACCAATATTGTAGCCAGGTAGATCTCCAGACTTGACCCTCCTCGACTATCATTCTTGGGAACGAATGGAGGAATTAGCATACAATGAGAAAACTCAAGATTGAATTCATCTTATTCATGAAATTCATTCGGGAGCAGGAATAATGAAGGCAGAAATGGAGCTAGACTTAACTGTTAAAAAGACAAAGAGGTTGTATTAAAACGGCGGTTCTCGTTTCTAGCATGAAAATTAAATAACGTAAAAACCTATTCAACATTTTATTATTTTATTATGTAAAGCGCTGTAAATAAATGCTTTTCTATTTTTGGGAAATTATTATTTTTTTATTTAAATATCCTTAATAACATTAAAACTGCTTCTATTATTATGTCATTTGAAAGATACATTTACAGAAATTTTTAAAGAGAGATGAAAAATTATTAAATTATTGTATTTGCTCATTTTAATTTAGGTGCTTTAAACGACTTAGTTTAATATTACCTACATCAATTAATTATGGGAATACTATTGAGTCACAAACGTTTTTTATCAAAAGTATTTAGATCACAGCATTTTATATTAATAAAATGCATATTTTAAGGTTTTATAATAATTTAAATGGCTGCTACTTTCAATTACAGAATCATCATCAGGCCAATTTGATTAAATGAAAAATTAATTAATTAGTCAAATTTGCTCTTGATACATCAGCAGACTTATTTTAAAACTAGGTACGGTAAAAATATTTTTTAAACATTCAGCATAGTTATAGTTTTTTATTTCGCACGAATCTAAAACAATTGTGAAATTTAAACTCAATGTCCTTTTATTACGTGTCAGGATTCTGAAATAAAATGTATGTGAACCTTGACGTTTTTTTTTAATTCCATTATTAAATATTTTTAGTTTCTTGGCAGATTTCCAGAGTACTATTGTTGTCTCTTAGCTTTTTTAGATAGTTGATTCATTTTTAATTTATTGTATTTTTCTATTTACGTCATTTGATAACTTTCCCAGTCCGTTTGATTGTTGGTGTTAGTTTTCTGATAATATTTTCATCAATTGATAATATGATACGAGAGTGATCAAAGTTCACATCGCATCCTTCTTCTACTCGAAGAAAATTAACAGAAATATTTTTCGTTATGAAGAAATCTATGAGATACGGAATCTTGTTGATATCATCTGGCCAGTAAAAATAACTTTTTAATTCTCTAATTGCACCTAAAAGTCTTTGCCTTCATTTGTTGTTAGTCTGGACATCCAATAAATTTCAATTGGTCTTCCTTATTCTATTTATTCTTAGATCTTCTCTTTGTTATTATTCTTGTTTTTGCTTCAAGAATCTGTCATTTAACCACACATTCTTTTTTAATATCTTATCCAGCATAATGGTACTTTGTTTTTGGATTCTTGGAAAAATGCTTCTTTATCTTTTAACTAAATTAAAGCTCAAAATCGGTCAGTTCATCCACGCTACCAAATTTTAGAAAAATTCTTCATCTTCTTTATCTTTATCTAAGGAACTCGTTTCGTCGATACATTCCACGATCTCAACTTTTAATCTTCGAAGCAATTGGTCCTACCAACTATCTCTGCCCTAAAAAATATCCCTTCGGGCCTTGGAACATGCCTTCTCCCGTAGCTGACATAACTTTTCGTAGTCAATATAGTATGTTTGATGTTCGTAGTGGATCTCGTAGCCCAAATTCCTTCCTCTCGATCACACGCTTCGCTCCCGGCTCCGTTATGGGATACGTGCAAAATAGCAACCAGGCGTTATGTCTCGGCTAATGGAAATTTATGTAGGGCTATTAATGAAAATTTAGGGGAGAGATGTGTTGGTGCAGAACGGGATGGATTTTTTATTATTAGTTATGGGATTCGTTGCAAATATTGGAGTCCTGGTATATGGATTATATTGTAATTGTTGGGTGCATTTGTACCATCTGGATGTGTATGAAGCCAAAAGATTTAGTTACCAGTAACATTGTTTTGTTTAATTTTGAATTTGTTTTTAAGCGCTTCAAGTTGTTTGATTAATAATTATAAGTATTAGTTTTCAATTTTGTATTGTAATATTATATCTGATATAAAAGAAAACAAAATTTTAAATATTATTTTTAACATTTAATACCAATTATTAAGAATAAGAGAATATTTACGAATTTTGTTGGGCGCACTATGTATGTATTTGTTACAACTAATTAAACAATAAACATTAAATTTATAAAAAAAAATCAAAACATCAAAACAGCGAAAAACACAAAACTTGATATTTTCTAAACGCCAACGCTAAAATTTGTTTTTCTTTTCAAATGTGTCAACCATAGGCGGGAAAATTATTCACCTTGAAGTCCTTCCCGATAAAAAAAAATATTTTTTTTTATTTCTTGTTTGTTCAATCAAATCAACCATTGATTGGCAGGGGTGTTTTTATTATTATTCAGTAAGGCATGATATTTGCATATAATATGCACTACAAGTGCACTACAGTTAATAATTTATAAACATAGTTCATGCTAAAAAATTAAAAATTTTAACACATAGTAATACACGTTACATTTTTCAATTTTTATTTATTTTTATAAAAATTCCATGATAAAATATTGTAATCTTACAGTTTTTATTATAGTCTACTTCCGAGTAGTGCATTTTTTAATTGGATATTTTTGCCTACTCACTTTTCAAACATCAATAAATGATCTAGCAATATTTTGTATTTTCAAGAAATAATAAGTGTTCTGTTTACAGTATTCTTGTTTGATAAGTTACATTTATAAATTGTGATAAAGGATATTCTTAATCTTATATTTCATTAAACTCTAACCTATGGAAAACCCACATTTATAGGGGACAATTCAAAACTAAAACCAGAATTGTTTGAATTATTTGATTAAAAGACTCGATACGGAAAATACGAGGATAATTCAATAGAAATATGTTTGTCTAAGAAGTCTCTGTCAAAATTATTTGAAGCTCACTCTTTTATATTGTGACTGAATTAAAAAATGTATCCATATAGAAAATCGGTGTAATGATAATCAATCTACTTGCCTTTATTTAATTTGTGGTCGGTGAAGGGTGTCAATCAATTTAAGAAATATTTCAATTTGAAAGTTATAAGAAACACCCTCTAAACGTGATTATTTTCAGCTATTCTCGTAATAAAATATCACCCTACCCTTGTATATTATATCATTTCTTACAAACCATAAATATTCTGAATAATAAGTTATTTGGTTAGTACTTATCTAAATTCGTTAATGTTAAAAATGAAAGCTTTTCTGTTTGTAGTGGGATGTCTCCCGTTGTTGTTCAGTGTATCTGAAGGTAATAAATACCCTAAAAAATCATTTATATTATTTAAAACTCCGGGAAAGACGAATCAATTAATTTCTAATTAATTAACTTGTTTTTGTATCGCGATTTTTCTGATTAAAATTGAATTTTTAGATATTGAGTCTTATGACTGCGTATCAGTAAATTTTAAATCTAGAATAATAAAATAAGTTACAATAAAAAAGTTAATTTTACACATACAGTGTGTATTAAAACATGGAGAGACTAGAAAGAATTTATAACTGTAAAAGATAAATTATACTATTATATAAATGCAAAAGTCATACATTTTTTTTTAAATCAAAAAAATACTCATGGATCTTGAAAAATATGAAACAATAGGATTAAAAAGAAATTACAAAAGAAACAGAATGTGTAACTCAATTATGTTAAAAATAAACTATTAAACGATAAACAAACGATATTACTACCGAAATAAAAATCAAAAGTTCTCAGGGTCAGTGAAAAAATTTTTTTTAATTGTCTCTGATCTATTTTACCAATAGATAAATGCTATCAAAATTATTTATAGAAATGTCTATAAATCAGTATTTTTATAAAAACTTTTAAAATTCGGCCACACATTTTATTAAAAAAAGCACTTACAAATTCCATAATGTTCTCAATATGACATTTCAGTTTGTTCTTGTTATTACGAAGATTATTTTTCCAATTTTCAAAAACAATTTTGGAAAAATTTCGATGAAGTTTTCTCATCAAGGTATGAACATTTATTGCACTTTATTTTTAATAACTATTATCATTAGTCAAATTGATAGTTCTTCTTTTTGATACAAAGTTCAAATATTTGGTATATTGTTTATGATCAGGAACAAGAATTTCCAAAAAATGCAAACAAAATTTAGAGAAAGCGTGTCAAAAATGTGCACGTTCTTGTATAACTTTTTGGAATTCACTAGTAACTATAGACAATATTTTGTGAATTACAGATAGATATTAATAATTTTCTACAAATACCTGAAATTCAAATGCATTAATACTATGTTAAAATTTATCTCTTATTGAAATACTTATTTATTTATGTATCATTCTTATTAAATAATTATTAAATTAATGAACCCATGCCACAATATTATTTTACAAATATTTTTGTGTTTTTTAACAAATTTTACTATAAATACATCCAAAATGAAAAAAAAAATATTATAAAAGTTATTTATAATATTACTGGCAAATAAATTTGAAATTTACAAACCTTTTTAGGAATTAATTTCCTTTACATTAGTTTTATCATAAAGCACTGTGACATTAGAGGAAAAACCTTATATTGCAAACTTATTAATTTGTTATTTGTGATTCTATAGTCATTTAAATTACTAATAAAATTTATTAACGAAAAAATTTTCCCTTTGGCAAATATGTTTTGATAAATTGAAATTATCGTGTGATGTCATTTCGTTTTATGACTGCAAGCTTAAACAATCTAAATTTATTGAAAATTCCAAATTATTTGTTGTAAAATTATAATTTGGCAGTTCTTCAACACATCCATATTATTTTTAAATTATCAAACGCGACAATTTCCAAAATTACTCTAAATTTCATTAAAGTATCTTTTATCTTTTACATTTATAATAGTCAGATTCCACAAAGTAAGTGTTACAATGGAAAAAATGTCTTTTTCTCAGGGACACAAGATTGGTTAAGTCACGAATTGTACCCTTGTATTAAATGCCTGTGTCACGCCAGATCTGGATGTTGGATTAGACAAAATTGCGCTCGATATTCAATCTCTTACGATTATTGGAAGACGGCCGGCTCGTTGACGGTTGACCCCAACGATGAAGAGAATAAAACGGCTTACGATAAATGCATGAAAGACGAGAATTGCATCGTTGGAACCATCATAAAGTATACGGAACATTTTGGCATAAATGTGAGTTTCATTAAGTTCTTGTAAGACGTTCCTCTTGAGATAAATATGGAAAGGTAAATAATACTTATCTTGAATTTCCACAGTCTTTCAAAGCGTTTTAATATGAATTTTCCGAGGCAGAAAGAAGTTTGACAGATCTGTTTTAAAAACCTGAATAAATTTCATGTCATAAACCTGACAACCAATCATTATTAAGAAATATTATATGGTTAGTATTATTTAGTTCAAATGGTGATTTAAGATAATTGAACTTCCCAGGTTTAGTTGTTCATTCAATACTGTATATTGAGGATATTTTAGGTGTGTCTTTATTTCATATTCCTCCAAAAAATCAAGTTCTTCTTTCTTGTCATTTATATGAAGTATATCCACTGTTGTTTCCATTGTGTTGTTAAATGTAGGTTTGTGTTTGGTATCAATAAGGTGTTTTGAGTAATGCGAGTTATCTGGTTGTTTTCATCTATAAGCTCGTAAGTGCTCACAGTAGCGTATGTTAAAATTTCTTAATATCTGGCCAAGATAGATGGCGTTCATTACAAAAACATCTTTTTTATGAAATGTAAAACATAAAATTAAGAAATTTTCAAAATGGGGTTATTACAAAGTAAATTGTCCGGATTGTAACGCCATCTATCTTAGCCTGACACGTAGAAATTTTAACATACGCTACTACGAGCTGGTAGGTTAAAACAACCAGATAAGTCATGTTAAGCAAAATACCTCATTAATACCAAACACAAACCTACATTTAATAACACAATGGAAACAACAGTGGAAGTACTTCATATAAATGACAAGAAACAAGAACTTGTTTTTTTGGAGGAATATGAAATAAAGACTCAATATACATTTTGAATGAACAACTAAAACTGGGAAGTCCAATTATTTTAGATCAGCTTTTCAACTAAATAATACTAACCAAATATATGTTTAGAAAAAGAAGAATATTGCTTAATAATGATTGGTTGATGACATTTATTTATCATCATTTCCATAAAGTAAGAGGTGAAACAATTAATTTCTCATAAGATAAAAGTTTTTTATTTTTACGGTTACTGTGTTTCACAAAATTAAATAATGTGTTTGAATAACAGTTGGGTGGTTTAAAGTTGAAAAGTAAATACGTGGGTGACAGAAGCACACCGTATATTTTGTAGCAATAAAATATTATTCTGCAGTAGTAAGTAGAGAAAACAGTTTCAGTTGTACAAAATAATTTATACTTAAAATGTACTTATTTTAAAATTTCACGATTTTCCACAGTATTCTTATTGAAAGATAAGATAAGTTTAAAGATATTGATAAATACTTCAAATACAGACATAATTTTGTATTATTAACGACTATTACAAAAAACATAATTCAAAAAATCTTTAACCATCAAAATTATGTAGTATAGTTAAATTACATAAAGATACAAAACCAATTAGACCTTGGTTTTCTATATCAATACACTGACCAGTAAATTAGGAAAATGCTCAATAAGACCTTAATTACTTACATGTTACGGTAATCACAGATTAGTTAAATCAAAATTGGAATTAAAAAGAAAAAACGACTTGTACAACAAAAAATATCGAGGTTCGCATAAATTTTATTTCATAATTCCCACACGTAGTAAAAGGAAATTGAGTTTAAATTTCACAATTGTTTTAGATTCGTGCTAAATAAAAAAATATACCCTTGCTGAACACTTAACAATTATGTTTACAAAACCTAGTTACAAAGTAAGTTGCTGATGTATCAGTTGGAAAAAAATATCAGCTGTTTAGAGAATCACATATTGTGAAGTTACAAGTTACAAGTTACCATTAGTCGCTAATTTCCCACTAAGTCATAGAACATTAAAGAAACCATTAGGGAAAAACTTGCCAAAAACCTGTTGGATGAAATTTTTGGAATACCATTTATTTATTTAATAAGCAAAAGAGAGCAATAAAAATATTAGGTTTGACAAATTTTAAATTTAAGTCCTCTACAAAAGGAAATTTAATGGCGTAAGATCCGGCAATCTTGGAGGCCATTCCATAAGTCTTCGCGACCTTATTTTTCTTTCCTCTTTGCGAAATAAAAAGAAGCAATTTTTCCGGATTGTTTTACGCAATTCAAGTTATTATAGTGCAATAACTGTGTCTGACTTGTCACCTAATTTGGTGATAAATGCAATAGGAAAACTTATCTGTAACACTAACCACAAATTCAATACGAAAATATGCTTTAATTGAAAGAAAAATAGACCTGCTCGAAGATTTTCATTATTTTTTTATTAATAAATTAGCAATGGAGGTAGATAACCTTTAGGATTCTCACTGTATATTTATTATCCCATTTCAAGAAAATCAATATGGAAATTGGAAAAAATAGTCTGTCTGTTTGGGGTACCGAGAAGCAAAAAAAAAACACGAAGGAACTACTGGGAGCCACCGGCGGAATTTCAAGGGATAAAGGGTGAATTTACAGTGAAAAAAATATAAGGAATGTATTCAATGGTAACTAAATTCTTACAAGAAAAAAACATTGACCAAGTTTTAGCTATAGAAATTATAAGCATTTTTAATTTATGTATCAGTCGAAATTATTTTGTTTTTGATGATAAATTTTGTATTCAAAATGAAGGATTGCTAATGAGTAGTCCAATATCATCAATTTTGGTAAATCTTTTTTATGGATAATTTGAACAAAAAATTTTTAATTAAAATATTTCCATCCAAGAATGTATTGTTTTGGTTCTGATATGTTGATGATGTTTTGGCTGGTTATACAGATAGTGGTAGATAATTGGATGTTTTCTTTAACTCTATTAACAATTTACATCCAAAAATAAAATTTACCGTTGAAATAGAATAGATTAGTTCTATAAATTCCATAGATATAAATATCAAAAACATAACTGTAATCTAATCTTCAATATTCCATTTATATCTTATTAAAAATATGGTGAATGCACCAATTATGGTTGTTAAGTGATAGTTATCCATAAAAATTAAAATTGATGTCATAATTTTTTGTAACTTAATTAAAAGCATTTATAATTTTTCAAACATTGTATCTATCTCTATAAACCAATATTATCCAAAATGGTTGTGAAAGCTACAAAATAAATTGAAATTTTAAAATTATACGGTCGACTAAATTATTTAGTATTGAACAAAATTATCGGTACGTGATTCTAATTCGAATAAAATATTTTCACCACTATTTGTTGGAGTGAAATGAATTATTTTGTTTTGTTTATAAAAATATATGAATTTAATAAACAAATTTACAATGAATTTAAAAAATTAATTACAAAATGGGATAATAAATATACAGCAAGAATCCTAAAGTTTATCTTCCTCCATTACAAATTTATTAATAAAAAAATAATGAAAATTTCGAGCAGGTCGATTTTTATTTCTTTTAAAATATATGTCAGTATTTAATTTGTGGTAAGTGTTTCAGATAAATTTTCCTATTGTAGTTAACACCGAATTAGGTGACAAGTCACACACAGTTATTGCACTATAATAACTTGAATTGCGTAAAACAATCCGGAAAAATTGCTTCTTCTTATTTCGCAAAGAGGAAAGAAAAATAAAGTGGCGAGGACTTACGGAATGGCCTCCAAGATTGCCGGATCTTACGCCAATAAATTTCCTTTTGTGAATAACTTTAAATTTAAAATTTGTCAAGCCTAATATTTTTATTGCGCTCTTTTGTTTATTAAATAAATAAATGGTATTCCAGAAATTTCATCCAACTGGTTTTTGGCAAGTTTATTACCCTAATAGTCTAGAATGTTCTAGGACCTTATTGGGATTTAAGTTGAAATTAGCGATCAATGATAATTTGGAACGTCAAAATATGTCATTCCCTAAATACGTGTTTGGACCTTGGGGTCTGAAATTTTTTCAAGTTGATACATCAGCAAATTTTGTAACGAGGTTCTTTAAACACATTTTTTAAGTTTTCAGCAATTGCATATTTTTTATTACACACGAATCTAAAACAATTGGGAAATTTAAAATCAATTTCCTTTTACTGAGTATGGGAATTATGAAATACAATTTATGTGAACGTCGAATATTTTTTTGTTGTAAAAAATGTTTTTTTTCTTTTTAATTCCAACTTTGATTATTATAGAGATGAAGATGGACAGTTTTTAATATCTAATTATGATGAAAATTTTTAACAATCATTTTCAAAAATTATTTCAGGAAGCAAAAAGTAAAAATGATTGATATAGGCAAAATTTTTGGAAAAAACGTATTCATCTCGTTTTAATTGCAATAAAGCAAATACCAATTTTTATTTTTAGGCTACATTCATAATAATGAATATTCCCTTGGAATTATGATTGAAGATTAACTTCAGTTGTATTTTTTTTAGTAATTAGATTTCTTCACTTATTCCTCTTCGCATTTAACTCCTTCAATTATAACAAAACAGTGCCGTGGGTGCAGTTTATTTTAAAATTAACTCAACCAGTAAAGTAAATTTATAATTATTTATTCCTTATTCCATTGAATAGATAATTAAAACCCTTTCAAAGGGGTAATATTCAATTCAATATAAAAACTAAAATACTTAAGAATCGCACTGTATTATAAATTCTTTGCTTTCAGGACTGCAATTGTGATGGAAAATTCGACTGCAAGGATCGAGTAGCGATTCACTTGAATGGTCCTATTTGTGAACGCCCTGTATTCGGTCCCATATATGCCAGAAGATTCAACGAATGTGCCGCCAGTGCTAAAGTCGATACGATGTTAAGTCGAGAGGGAGATGATTCTTGTTCACTTCCAGAGACAGTCTAATTTACTTTATTTTTGGTCTTTAATTAATATTTTGTAATAGCATAATTCAATTGGAAAAATGTATTTTGATTTTATAGATTATTCTTGTTTTTACAAATAAATATTGTTACAGGATTTTATTTTTAAAGAATTTGAAAAATTGATATGCCGGGTTGACCTCATAAGATTATTAAAATTCAAAACAAAGGAATTCTGATTTGGTGGTAGTTAAAATTTTTTTTTATATTGTGTGAAACAAAATTATAGTTGATTGGAACAAATAATAGTAAATAGAATTTCCCAATAAGAATAAATTTTAATTTAAACCTATGAAATAAGATGAAACTAATTTTAATAAAAACTTTAAAGGTTAATCGAACGAATAATCGAAATGATGAATTTTTTTTTGAATGAGGGTGGAACGAAACAAATATTGTAAACTCGTAATATAATCATTCAATTTTAAGCATGAAAGAATGTTTTAAATGGAAATAAAAAATTTTACACCAAAAATTATAACATAATTGTTATTTGGTAAAATTTACATCAAAGTATATTAACATTATTTTAAAATACATTTATCCAAATTTTGAATAGGACATAAATATTAATCATATTATTATTGTTGAATTGAGTTCATAAGGGATTTGTAACAAATTATAAATAAAATTGAAATATAAAAAACCTGATATAGAACTACTAAACAGTCTTAATTTTTGACCTGCTCAGGGTTAACGTCGTTAAAATTGTTTAAAATCAAACCACCCTTTATTAATAAATGTGTAATAAAAATAGAAAGTTTGTACACAACCAAAAAAAATAAAAAAAATTACAAGATTGAATTAAGTGTTAATTTCGCTACAAGGGATGAATAAGTAATTACTTGCATTCCTGATTTTCGTTGAAAATTGTTTTGTTTATTGTTGTGAAGGATTTATATAAATATTCAACATGTTCCCGAAGTTTTCCATAACCTAGAAATTGGACATGTGTTAATCCATTAAAATAAGTATAAACATTTAATAATATTTACCTTGTATTCCCTTCATGAAAAGATAATAGTGATAGTGCTCCGAATTACAAAATCATTGTAATATTTTAATTTCGATTTGCGTTCGAAGAAGAACTAATGTGTGTTCCATATGACAATTGACACAAAAATCTACTTCAGGAATTCAAAACAGGGCCGTATCTAAAAACCTTTGGAAGTGTAATGTATAACATTTTTGAGTTTTTAGATTTATTAATATAAAAAAAATAATATATTGTAATTTCATTATTATAAGTTAAATTGTTTAATTCGTTACAACTCACATTAACATTACATTTTATGTTTTCTCTAAAGTCATCCTGAGAGATTAAAAAAAATAATAATCATAAGATATAAAAAAAATCAAAAATAAAGCCTCTTATATTGTGATGCAGAACTTCCCAGAATCTATTGTTATATAGAACTATTTTGTTTGGTAATATTGTCAAAGCGCTAAGTTGTTTATTAAATAAGCCGAAATGTATTACTACATCAAAGAGAAACCTTCAGAGTTAACGGAGAGTCCTATTCTAGCCGAAAGTTATTTGGCTCATTACTACACATGTCAATTAATGTTCACTATCTTCCAAATCAATGTGGAACAGCTCTTTGTTTAATAGAAATAGTTTACACGATTCAGATCAAAGAAATCTTGGTGAACAAGTTTTAATCGAACATTTATAAACATTGAGACATAAATAAAGGAGTGCAGATATAATTATGTTAAAGCAAATTAATATTTGTGTAGCGATGTTGTCGTTTTGGTATTCCTGTGGTAAGTAGATCGGAGAAGATTTCTGGTTGCTTCTTCATTACCTTTTACAATTGTAAATATTGGAGTAACATTCAAAAACGTACTTTTTAGTGAGGACAGTACTATTCATATTGATTGTTTCTGTTCTTACTTCTTTTACGTCTTTTTATGTAAATATGTTTATTCTTCAGTTCAGTTATATCATTTTTTTCTTCTTCACTTGTATTGTTTTCATTGACCACGTCTTTAGTTTCTATTCATTGCTTCTTCCATTTTATTTTCTGTTGTTAGTGTTATAATTTTTGTTGCATCATATATTATTTACTCTTCTGCATTAGTCTGATCTTTGATGATATAATGATAATAATAATAATAATAGTGTTACGTAATGGATTGTTTTCATTCAATAAGTATATGAAAAAATCTTAATATTATCTTAAGGAGGTTTTTATCCATTACGTAACTTGGTTAATGGAAATTAAAGAAGCTGAGTGAAACAACAATTTATTTTTCTATGAACAAAAACAACTCTTACAAAATAACTAATACATTTAATCGCAGGGGTAGGCACCATCAACACCTCGATCATCCGAGAACCCAAATTTGATTTTTCAATCTCTTTTTATTTTCTTAATCAAGAAGACTCCAATGCTTATTTAATTTTTATGTCTATAATAAAAATATTTATTTATTACCCGATCGCGAGCTTGTCCCAAAACTTTCACTCACGTAATATTAAATAAACAGTGCATGTTATATTTTAGAAAATATTAAGTAAATTCTAAGGTCTATGTACAGGGCGATATTAAACTAAATCCCTGTACATACTATCGTAACAAGCTGTTTCGTTTACCGAATATCAACTTGGAACAACATTAACAACCCTCAGGATCAATTGCTTGAATTTGAAACTTAGAAGTCGATAGTAATTTATATTCCGAACAGAATTAAAAGAGACTATTATGAATCGATTCCGAGCAAAACTATGATGAACTAATTTAATAAGCTTTTAGTAATGTTAGAAACTACGCGCTTTGAATGTATCTTGGCTCCCAACTAAATTAGTACTAAATTGTGTAGAAATGATTATTTATTAAATCATTTTACTTTGTGAATTTTATTAAAAAGGTATGTAAAAGGGAACTAGATTAAAAAACGTCGAATAAAATTTTTACGAAACAAGTTTTCGGAATGTTTGCCGTTCTTTTATTTCGCTTTCGGGCTATTCATATGAGGTCGAAAATGGAAAAAAACAAAGTCGCGTTTCCCTTTGAATATTATTTGTATGTGAATGGAATAAAGAGTTCATTTAATTGAATAGGCGGCAAACCTTCTGGCATTTCCGGCAAGACGTTACTTATATTCAACATGTGCCGAAAAAGAAAAGTTAAAACGCCATTTACCCAAAAATGTAAATTGAGAAAAACATTAATAAAAAAACGAGTGTTTCTGCTAAAAATTTGTAAAATGAGAGACAATGGGTCATGTGAATACAAATCAAGCTTGAAGTAAATTTTATTTAATAAAAGTTTAACAACAAGTTAGGGGATTCAATCTTATACATGTCTAGAGACATTTGAGCCTTATTTGGTAACTTAAATCTTCTGCAAACTAACACAATTTTAAGATTCATCAGGCAGATATTCTTTGGTTACACGATACACATTTTTATTAAAAGTGTGAGGTAGGTTATGTTAGGTTAGGTTAGGTTAGGTTAGGTTAGGTTAGGTTAGGTTAGGTTAGGTTAGGTTAGGTTAGGTTAGGTTAGGTTAGGTTAAGTTAAGTTAAGTTAGGTTAGGTTAGGTTATGTTAGGTTAGGTTAGGTTAGGTTAAGTTAAGTTAGGTTAGGTTAGGTTAGGTTAGGTAAATGTTTGTGTAAACTAATAATTTAAAAAAATATATATTATTAGAATATTTTATTTCAATTATCACATTCTACATACCATTTAAAAACAGGCATTATTTTCCGGACACCCTGTATAAAATGTATTCAAATCCAAACAAGTACAGTCGAATAATTACATTATACTAAAACAAAATAGTACTTTTTTTAGAATTGATATATTTGAGTGTTGTCAAAGATCTATATAAACCGTGGTCTCTTCAATACGTTTTAAATCCTTAGAAAATACAATTTTGTAAGTTTCAAAAAAAGTGCAAACTGAAGGATTTATTAAAAGATGAACAACCTCATCGTGCTATTAAAAGTTTATTAAATATATAACTCTCTCCATTGAATCGCTTAATTTCTTCAACATCTCTTTCCATTTTCATTTTAATCCTACTTGTCGCCTGTAGAAGTTGTTTTTTACACAACATTAACTATTCAGGAAATAAAGTGCTGCTTACTCGACTAAAAACGAACATTTTCAAATGCTTGTTTTTGTATCATACTTTCGACTTCATGACTATTTTTTTAATTGAAAATTGAACAGAATAGGATAAAGTTGAAAAAACACATTTTCACTGTAAAAACTTGTACCGACAATATTAAAAAAATAAAATCAATATATTTGTTTAAAAAGATTTTACTCTGTATTTTTTAATACCCTATAATAAATTATTCAAATTTTTCTAAAAATATCAATTTAAAAACCTACTAATACTTTCGGTAATAAATACATAAGAGAGATTCATTTTTTTCGGTAAAATTTCACTTAACAAAGAAACTTTGCGTTCGTGATTTTACCACAAACATTTTTTATTTTTAAGTTAATAAAAATTTTTGTTGTAGATAAATCTAAATCAATTTTTTTATAACATAAAAAATTGTAATTGTAGAGATAAAACTTGACTTGTAAATTGGTGAAGTAAAGTTTTTTTCCTCAACTTAGAGTGAAAATTATTAACAATTTCTTTATCTTTATCATTTTCCATTTGGAATTTCCTTGGTTAGGAAATATAAGCGAAATTTTCGTAAATGACAGTTTCATATTTAGGGTGATGTTCTATAGATAGAACGTAATTATTTGTTATTTTCACGATCTATATTGGGAAATTTAAATATTTTATTGCATTAATGTAGTTCAATAATTTTGTAATCAACCGAATTAATTATTTTAATCCTTTTAAAGCTACGTTTTTGAAAATAATCATCAATCAAATTGTCTTTTATGATACTATAAAAAATATTAAATTGGCAAACAGCTTTGTATATCAGTTACTCTTAAAATATTTTCGTTATCTAATGACAGACTTACTGTATTGAATTCAAAACTAATTGGAAATGGTAAACACAGAATTTCCGAAATAAAGTATATCAATATCAAATCATAACACGTTTTATACCGAAATAATTAAAACTAGTACAGACGGATGTAAGCGACAATCCAAATCTGTTTTCTTTAGATGTATACCCAAAAGCTGTATTAATCGCTCATGAAATATTAAAACGTATATTCTAGGTAAACTGTATTGTTGTAACATACATTTTCACTAAATATTGGTTGTATTCCTTTGATCTTACTAAAACACCTCTTCTCGTATTTTGAATTTAACTACACTTGATTGCCTCATACAAATATCAAAGATAAAAGAGTTTAGTATGAAAATTCGAAAGGTATCAAATTATAACTGGAATGATATTTATTTCACATCAAGCACAAAACAAATTGGCAGACTATAAAGATATTATTTGCACTTCATTAGCAAATATCAATGTTAAAAGAGCCAAAATATTTACGTTACTTTTTTGTAATCAAAATACTTGTCTCGTTACGTATTTAAACAATATACACTGTGTACATAAAGTATGGAATAAATTCATTTTAAACTAAACAAACTTTGTTGAAAAATGATAAGATTTTTTTTTTCAATTTTGCTCACCGTTGAAAACAATTAATTACCGAACACAAGTATGATATATTATTCGTATTGAATCGTATTGAAATGGATTACCCTGTATATTTCATTGTTATGTAAAAATGCATTAAATTAAAATAAAAAACGACCAGTCTCAGGAATTTTATTCAAAATTGTGTTTAACTTAAAATTAATATATTCCATACTTTATGTAAACTGTTATACCTAAAAAAACACACTACTTATAAATACTTCTTTTTTTTTCCGATTTGATCAGATGAAACAAAAAGAGAAATGAATACGATCTCAAGCAAAACTGCTTTGGCAACATTGCTTTTCCAAAAGTGTTGAGTATGAAAGTTTCTGGAAATCCGAAAAGTATAAAAACATGGATTGAATGATATCAAGCACAAAGAAACTGGCAGACTGTATAAATATTATTTGCATATCATTAGAAAATATTACTGTTAAAAAAACCAAAATCATTACGTGACTTTTTCGACTCAAAACTCTTGCCACCTTATTTCAATAAAAAATATGAGTATATACAAACACGCTATATACAGAGTGGACCAAAAGTCTGGAAACGGTCAATTATCTCGTAAATTGTTAGTCCGAATTCTACAAATTTGGGATAAGCCTATTTTGGGGAACGGAGATTCCAGATTTGACATTTGCAATGTTGCTAGATTTGTCGTTTCTCTGATATTATTAGTCACTTCGGTTTTTTAAATACATCACCCCATATATACAGTTATTTTTGGAATCTTCTCTTCAAATAGAGTTCAACCATATGTAACACTTATGATATTTTTAATTTATTGATTTTTTGTCAACTATTATGTATTTAAAGATATAGATATAGATAAGTTAAAATGTAGGAATATTGTAAAATTATTAAAATTGTTAATATTAGCTTTGTTAAAGTGCTGTGCTCTCAAAAAACCTATAAAGAGACTGTTAAAAGTTCACAAAAAAAGACTTAATTTTTGACCTGTTAAGGGTGAATATCGTCAAAATCGTTAAAAACTGTAATAAAAATAAAAATTTTGTGCATAATTAAAAAAAGAAAAATTTTTATAAGATTGAATTAAGTGTTAATTTCATTACAAGAGCTGAATAAGTAATTACTTGCAACCCTGATTTTCGTTAAAAATTTTGTTATAAACAATTTATGTAAATATTCAACATGTTCCTGAAGTTAACCATAACCTATAAATTGGACATAAGTTAATCAATTAAAATAATTATAAACATTTCATAATATTTACCTTGTAACCTTTTTATAAAATGATAATAGTGATGGTGCTCCGAATTACAAATCAATGTAATATTTTTATTTCGATTTGCATGCGAAGAAGAACTAATGCGTGTTCCATATGACAATTAACACAAAAATCTACTTAAGGAATTCAAGACAGGACCGTATCTAAAAACCTATGGCAAGTGCCACGAATACCATTGTTGAGTTTTATATTTATTAATATAAAAAAAAATACATAATTTCATTATTACAAGTTGAATTATTTAATTTGTTGCACCACACGTTAACATTACATTTTATATTTTCTCTAAAGTCACCCTGAGAAATAAAAAATAATAAAAAATGAATGCTATGTACAATAAATATAAAATATTTCGAATTACTTAAAGAAATATGAGTAAACATTAAAAATATTACAAAGAATTAAAAATATTATAAAGAATTAAAATACTTTTTCTCATTCGTTAACAACAAATAGTTATTGAAATATAATAATTCTATTCTTCCGCACTAAAATGTACGAAAAACATAAAAATTCAGACGGCCCTGGAAGGTTCCTCGTGGCATACTACTTTTTCTAATTAACTACATTTAAATTATAAATGCGATAAAATTGTAGTAACTCTGTTCAACGGTGTATTAGGTGAATGAAACCGCAATCCATTCAGCATCTTTCTCGCAATGCATACTGATAAAATTGCTAATATTTTGTTACAATATTCCATATTTTCCGAGCTTTTAGAATTCTTTGGTACGGCAAAAGTCGTAAAATATAATAAGTCTCATGAATAGTAAAATTTCACATTTCGCGCTGAAGATTAAAGTTCATAAACAAGTTTTCATTCTCGATGATTAGTACAAAGTTTAAATTTGTCTGAAAATATGAGAAGAGGAATTAAAAGTAAATTAATTGTTTCAACTCTTACTTTGTGGGAACTATCCGTAATAAATATGAAAAAATAATATATACGCTTCTTTAGTTGTATTGAAACGACCAAGGTTTCGTTATTTACACATATAGCACCTTCAAGTTTTAGTAGAAGATTGACAGATCTTTGACAAGCATAAATTATTTCATGTCATAAATATTTCAACCAATCACCACTAGTAATCTATGTATACAAAGTTCTTCTTTTTCTAAAAAATATTTTGGTTATTGTATGGATATTTAGTCCAAAAGGTAATCTAAGATAATTGTACTTCCCAGGTTTAATTCTTCGTTCAATTCTGTGTATTGAGGATATTTTAGGTGTTGATGAAGTATTTCCACTGTTGTTTCCATTGTGTTGTTAAATGTAGGATACTCCCGAAGTGAATTCCAAAAAAGCAATTTTTAGGAAGCAATCAACGAGAAAAGTGTGTAGAAATGGCGAGCCATAAGGCAAAAATAAAATTGAAATTAGTAAGAATATGATCAGATGGAACCGAATAGTATGCTGAGTTAACAGAAACAGAGGAAGCAGTAAAATAAAGAGTAGAACAAGAGAGAAAACTAAAGATAAAAGCAAAGGAGAAAGAAATCAGACATAGAAAAAGTAGAGAAGTAATTGAAAACAGTAGTGGAAATGGGGAAAGGTCTTGGAGTGAAATAAGGAAGGAAAGACAGGGAAATAGCAAAGATAACATCATTGAGGAAAACGAGAGCGAAGAACTAAATCTAAAGAAATGGAGCGAAGATATAGCTCAAATAATGGACACAAATATCATTGAAAGTGAAGAGGAATGGAAAAAATCTAGCACGAGTAAGAAAGTTAAAAAGATAAAAGTGATGAAAAAGGAGGCAGAAATAAAAACAACTAATCGATTCCACATACTGGAGAAAAACGAAGATGAAAGTGAAACAACAACAGATATGGAGGAAGGAAAGAAAGATAATAAGAAAGTAGTGGAAATAAACCAACAGGCGAATACACCACCAGTACTTGTAGAGGGAGATATCCACGAGCAAAAAGAATTCTTAGAGCAGGTGAGAGTAACTTTAAACAATAATAAATTCACAGTTCGATTTAACCGGTAAAATACAACAATTTTTACAAACAATAAAATAGATAGATAGAAGATAGTATAATAAAATGCGCAAATTGTAAGGGCCCCACATACTGCAAATTATAAACAATGCCCAGAGTACATCAAATACAGGGTGACCCACGGTAAATTTCCCTTTTTAATCGTACCGCACTGAGTTATAAACAGAGTTGGTGGAGGGGGACGGGCGGCATTAGGTAGGACATACATGCGGATTTGTTAGTAACCATGGAGCAGTGGTCTGGCGAGCAACGGGCGTTTATAATCGAAGCTTATTTCAAAAGCAATGATTCCTACACAGTCGCACGGCGACAGTTCTGTACTCGGTACCATATTCGTCGCGTAGCTGATGCACCCTCGAAAAATTTGGTAAAAGCGTGGGTGAAAAAGTTTAGAGACACCGGATCAGCACAAAACCAGAAACACCGAGGTCCACAAAAAACTGTTAGAACACCAGTGAATATTCGTGCGACACACCGTGAAGTGACTCGAAATCCCAAAAGATCGGCCCGTAAGCTTGCACAAACATTACAAATTAGTCGTTCAAGCGTTCAACGCATTTTAAAGAAGGATTTGCAGTTTCATCCGTACAAAATTCAGCTAGTGCAGTACCTAAAACCTACAGACTATCCCCGCAGAAAAAGGTTTTGCGAAAGAATGATGGATATGTTTTGGAATGATGGTGGTTTGGAGAAGATAATCTTTAGTGATGAAGCTCACTTTCATTTAGATGGTTACGTGAATAAACAAAATTGCCGATATTGGTCCCTAAATAACCCACACGAAAAGCATCAAAAACAGCTTCATACCAAAAAAGTGACAGTGTGGTGTGCGATGTCGACAAATGGGATAATTGGTCCCTATTTTTTTGAAGATGCTCGCGGTCGTCCTCTGACAGTGAACAGTGCACGTTACTCTGAAATGGTACGCACTTTTTTTGCACCAGCTCTTCAAAATTTTCTAGACTATGATGATATGACTTGGTTCCAGCAGGATGGTGCGACAGCACATACGGCACAACTGTCCATAAACACTGTAAGTGATTTATTCCCAGGGCGTCTCATCTCCTTACGTGGCGACATTGAATGGCCTCCACGATCGCCTGACATTACCCCTTTGGACTTCTTTTTGTGGGGATACCTTAAAAGCCGTGTCTACGTTAATCCCCCTGCTAACATCGCAGAGCTGAAACAACGGATTCGAGATGAGATCAACACCATACCTGTTGCTTTATGCCAGCGTGTGTTCCAACACTTACGCACCTGTTTACAAGAGTGCTATGAGCAAGACGGTCATCATATGAACAACATTCTTTTTAAAAACTAAATCCACATTTGTACGCTTCCATATTTTTTTAATAAATCGATTCTAACTTTACAACTTTTTCTTTTATAATTTTTGGAAAAGGGAAATTTACAGTGGGTCATTGCTTTTGAAATAAGCTTCGATTATAAACGCCCGTTGCTCGCCAGACCACTGCTCCATGGTTACTAACAAATCCGCATGTATGTCCTACCTAATGCCGCCCGTCCCCCTCCTCCAACTCTGTTTATAACTCAGTGCGGTACGATTAAAAAGGGAAATTTACCGTGGGTCACCCTGTATAAAAAGAAAATTGAGAAGATTAGAAATAAGAAAAAACAAATAAATTATCAACAACAACAGTACAAAATAAATAACGGACCCAATAATAACTTAGTAAAGCAAGAAATATCCTACAGTAATATAGTAAAAAATACAACAGAAATAGAAAAAGATGAAGGTTTTAATGAATTAATGAAAATTTAAAATCTAAATATAATAAAGTAAATTAATAGTGATCATAAGAATCAATTTTTTTTTGTTGGGTATTAAAGAAAATGGCCAACGCAAGCCGAAAAAAGCGTGATAAAATAAATAAAATAGTTAAAAAGTTTAATAATTAAATAATTGGAAGAAGTAAAATAGTATTCGTGGCTTACGGAACAAATAAGAAAATAACAGCACAAGAATAAAAATTTCAAGAAAATTAAAGTAAGAAAAGGCAAATACCTTATTATTATTATTATTATTATTATTATTATTATTATTATTTTTATTATTATTATTATTATTATTATTATTATTATTTTTATTATTATTATTATGTGTAGTTACATAACATGACTTATCTGGTTGTTTTAATCTAAAAGCTCTTAAGTGCTCACAGTAGCGTATGTTAAAATTTCTTAATGTCTGGCGAAGATAGATTTTGAAAATTTGTTAATTTTAGGTTTTACATTTAATAAAATTGAACCTACCTTATTTCTTACTTTAAAAGATATTTTTGACTTAAAGATACCTAAGGTTGTGCTTTTAAAAATTTTGGAGACATAAAATTAGAAATGATTTATAAATCATAAATTCATAAATTTTTCCTGTAGATTAATAATTTTCGGTGATAATCGTGCCTCGATAAATTCAAAGAGTTTAAGCGTTAATATACATATAAGTACAGTTTTTCTATGTTGGATTTCGTAAAACTTTCTAAAGAAGTCTACAAGGTGCATTAAAAAACAGGATTTTGCGGGTTTGAATAGTTTATATAAAAATAAATGAATTCTTGAGAACCCATGAAATTTTTTTAAGCTTAAAAGTTAAGTAATTCTTTACTTTAGAATCATTATTTAGATATAAAGTTTTACACATTTTATTTTTTGTCATTATAATTAATAAGATTCCAAACAGATTTAATTATTGCGAAAAAAATGACTTTCCTTTTTTTTTCAAATAAATAAGAACCTTGTGCTTTGGTACATAAACAACTTAAAAACAACGAAAATAATGTTTTTTTCTCCGGTCTCGATATTTTGCTTCATAAAATTTCGTTATTTAATTTAGTTGATGTTGATTCATAGTCCTTGAGGATCAATCTCTTGGGAAATGAATGTTTGTTTATACTCTTCTTTTTGTATTTACAGAAAAACTCATCAATTTTTTATATTTGGTTTGTAACAAAGATTGATCAATTTCCAATAACAGTTATTAAATTGCCGAAAATTGAGGCTTAACGACACATTATCGATTGAACTATAAAATAAATATCGCGTTGGATAAATGTTTTAGAAACAAATCCTAGAAATAAATTCCAATAAAAGAACAAATTCGTCTTGATTCACATTTGTTTTGCATTGACGATAACTCTTTGTCGATTCCAATCCCGATGCCCCAACTTTGAATTACTTTCGAATTTCGACACATTTTTTTTTATTACTAAGGATTCGCGAAGACTTTCAATATAGGATTTGCAGAAATTTTATTAAAAAAGTTCCAACACCAAGAAAAAACAACAACAGGAATTCAGATAAGTGCGAAATTGAAATAATTTAAAAAAATTTTTGTTCAGAGAAACTATGAAATGTAAAGTTAATGTCGGGTGCAACAAATCAAATAATTTTACTTCTAATAATGAAATTACAATATAATATTTTTTTATATTAATAAATATAAAAACTCAAAATTGTTATAACAGGCACTTCCAAAGGTTTTTAGATATGGTCGTGTCTTGAATTCCTTAAGTAGATTTATTTATTAATTTTCATATGGAACTCGCATTAGTTCTTCTTCAAATGCAAATGGAAATAAAAATATTACAATGATATTTTAATTCGGAGCACTTTTATTATTAACTTTTCATAAAGAGTTTACTAATTAAATATTATTAAATGTTTATACTTATTTTATTAATAACACATGTCCAATTTCTAAGTTATGGATAATTTCTGGAATGTATTGAAATTTACATAAATCCACAATAATAAACAAAATAATATTCAACGAAAATCAGAAATCCAAGTAATTACTTATTTATATCTTCTGATGAAATTAACACTTAATTCAATCTTATAAAAATTTTTTCTTTTCTGATTATGTACAAATTTTCTATTTTTATTAGACAATTATTGACAAAAGGTGCTTTGATTTTAAATAATTAAGTCTTTTTTGTGAAATTTTGACAGTTTATTTACAGATTTTTTTGAGGTAATAGCACTTTAACAAAACTAATATTAACAATTTGTCTGACATGAAGAATTTTACAATATTCCTACATTGTAACTTACGATATCTTTACATACATAATAGTTGACAAAAAAAGTAATTATAAACTAAGAAAGTTCATTTTTCTTCATCTTTAATCAAGTAATAGATTTTTAAAGAATATATTCTTTGTTAAAATTTCTTACTAGTCTTATAACAATTTTTTTTTGTTATTTCAACGCATAAATATAAAAATAAAAATTCAATTAAACAAAAATATTATGATTAACATTTTAATCCTATTCTAAATTTGCAAACTGTATTTTAAAATTTTAAAATAATGCCAATATACTTTGATGTGCTTAATTTTCTTTCTAGTTAAAACATAGATTCCTACTGTATGTACTTTTTAAAAAACCAAAACTAACATTTGGTAAAAAATTCTTTCAGAGCAGATAATTTCGTAAATAATACTACTTCCAGTAAAAGCTGAAAATTTAAAAGGAAATAAAAACCTTTGTTAGGGAGGATTACACTATCTATGACGTGAATTACTTAAAGGATAAAATTAATTCATCTTTAAAGGTCACTAATACTTGCAGAACAAAAGTAAATGTGAAACTGTTTTTGTGAAAAATGATCTGTCTTTTGTTGTACGATTTGTGTTTATCTATTTATTTCATATTCTACGAAAATTTATGGATGAGGTATAAAAACGTATGCAGAATAAAAATGTCATAAAATTTTTTTCTAAATAAATAAAAATTAGTATTTTGCATCTATCCAAATATTATTTACCGAAATGCAATTAAAGCCGGCAACACCGATAACTCAGTCAAGTATAAACGATGGTTTTTTAAATAAAAAAAAAAGTAAAATAAGTTTTTATTTTACTACATCTGCATATACTACACGTTTCCAATAATTTATGTGATACTGATAAAAAAACATCGTGGGTTAGATAAATTAACATTTCATGATATTCTTTATTTGAATAAAATGCGAACAATAAACTTAAAACGATTAAATGGTCCGAATCATTTTCAAATCTATCACAATTTTATTTTATTTTTAATAAAAATGTGAGGCGTTGCCACGTTTAAATTTTCGAGTAAATGTTCAAAGTAAATTTTTATGCAAACTAATCATGTTAGAAAAAAGTTTATTGCAATATTTTATTGCAAATAACACGTTCTTCATACCATTAAAAATATGCATTATTTTCACGAACATCCCGTATAAATAGTTTCTCAATTTCTTACATATTTCCTCTATTTTTTTATGCATTCCAAGTATTAAAAATACCGTCTCTGGTACATTGAGCTTCGTCTGTGCACCGTATTTTATTTCTCAGCTTTTCGCGTCTTAAAATCCATCTGCTTGTGCTTTTGATCTCTCACCTGTATGTGAAATTTAGTTTTCATTCTCCGTCAGATATTTACAGCATAAGCGATCCTTCTTGCACTTACTCTGGAATTGTTACGAAAAATATTTTGTTCGCCACCTTAATATCTCCTTTCATTCCACTCTAAATAAGTCGTAAATCATGTCATTGTTCTCTCCTAAAAACTCTAGAAAATATTTTTCGATCTTATGCGCATCTTTCAGGAAATTTTGTTATATATTCTCCACTAGCGACAATTCCGTTAGCATTATTATAAATCCATAAATGAAAAGAATATCAGGATATTGGTATTCCTTTCTGGAATATATTCATTATAAATGTAAAAAATAAATTATACTTTTTTACACGTTTTATTTATTTATTTATTTATTTATTTTCCATACACCAATCTACAGTTAAGAAACCATTTAAAGAGTGGGAAAAAGTTAACAATACATTTAAAAAAATAAATAAATACATTAGAAATTACTAACAAACACAAAGTAAGTCATAAAATACAAAAGAAAAATAGAAATGAAATGTATCCGAAATTATTCTCTATAAGATTAATACAACAATTAAAAATGTCCAGGAGATTATAATTTTTTGCTCATAAAATGTAGAGGAGATAATTTTAAAATATTAGACTAAACTTCAATAAGTTTAAAATTTCATTACACTTGGTATCTGAATTCACTACTTTATAAAGGAATATAAGAGAGTTTAATATTCTCCAATTTTCCAGTGAGCTGATAGAGAATTTGTTGAGCAGTTCATCATGTGGAGTACCCTGAGGTGGAGAAGTACCATCCTCAGTGAAACTCAAAAAATTTTAAAATCTTCTTTGTACATGTTCCAACTTTTCTGAGTAACTACTATATTCTGAATTTCAGATTAAAGAAGCATACTCAAGTTTACTCCGAATATAAGCATTCTACAAAATTAAAGCATAATTTTTAAAGCTTTATTAAAAAATATTTTTTTGGATTGATTTTGATTTTAAAACGGACAACAAGAAAAATATCGTTAATTTGGATCTGGTTAAACATTGGAATTACAGCATTTTGAAAGTTCCAAGACAGAAGCATATTTATTTAAATATTGTTTTTAAAAATTTTACAATTTACAATAGATTTATCAAACATTTTACACACGTAAATAGAATGCTCCAAAATAATTTTTATTTTCTGTAAAAATTAAACTCTAAAAAAAATTACGCGTTAAATTAGATCGAGTTGTCCCACTTGTTGCAGCAAAAATTTTCACATAAATGATATCAAAGACTTTTGACAATATATTTATATCATTAAGTTAAGTATTACGGCTTTACTGATCGCCCGCTTTTCATTTCGGTTTTAATTAAAGTTAAATTAAAATGAGAGAATTCCAGACGTCGAACGCCTCCTTTGCTTTCAACAGAACAAAAAGAAAATAATGAAAATAAAAAATCTAAGAACCGCTTTGAACTTTTCATCGGGGGAAACTTTTACATTTTCTACAATGATCCCTTAACAATTCACTACATTCAATTCGGATGTGGCTTTTATGCCAGATGATCAATAATTAAAAGTCTCGTTGAGAAAAGTCCTCAACATCACCAAAAGACTTTTTTTATTTTTTTTTGTAGCACACATAATCTACAGGAGTACTCCGTTTCAGTTATAAAGGTCATACGTGAAGTTGCAACCAAAAACCAAGCTATGTTTTGTTAATTTTTGTGTTTAGTAACGCCACTGGCGTACAATGAAGATTTACACGGAAAACCATCTGTTTTATTTATTATGTTTGATTTTTGAGGTTGTGTATTTGTGTTTTTTGATTATTTGAAGACGTTAGTTTATTTGACGGTACGTGTTAAAAGTGACTAGCTTATGACATTTATCAACAATAAAATAACCTCAGAAGAGGCTGAAAAAATTGGAAAAGAAGGTAAATTTTCTGCTCTAGCAACACTTAGCGAAGATGAAGAAGAAGATATAACGAAACAATTTGAAGCTGATGCTCCTTCTCAAAAACAACTCATTAAGGAGAAATTCAAAAGCCCTAGTAAAGAAAGGAAATCAAAAAGAAGATCTAGAAGCAGACCCAGAACTAAAAGAAGAAGATCTAGCTTAAGAGATAAAGAATGTAGATCAGAAAAGTACAGTATATAGCTCTAGAGGTGATTATAAAAGAACTAGAAAAGATAGAAGAAATAGGAGTAGATCTTGGTCTAAAGATAAAATTAGATCTAAGACTATAAAAAGAGATAAAAGTGTCGAAAGAAAATTCAAAAGTGAAAAAGATAATAAGGTCTCTAATATTGTTGGATTTGAATATTTTGTTCAACTGGAAGGATTCAAAAGAAGATGAGAAAGCTTAGTTCATATTTCTCAATCAAGAGCCGAACAGAGTCACAAATGTCTCTGAAGTTGTTTCTAGAGAAAGTAATGTTAAGATCAAAGTTGTCACAAGTGCAATCACCAATTAAAGAGTATCTCTTTCGATGAAAAATGTTTGCCAAGTGAATGGAAAAGATTTGAACCCAAGCTCACATGCCCCTACTGAAAATTTAAAAAAGATAGAAACCTAGAGATATCTCAATTCAGGGTTGAAGCGTCCAATCGACATAGATGAAGATGATACAAAAAAGAGAGTAATAAAAATTTTTCGTTTGGAAAGATGAGAAAATCAGGATGCTTTGATAAAAGTGAACTGTCAGAATTTGATGAAGAAGCTGGACTACTGCCCAAAGATGAAGGTGGAGAAGCTGATATTGAAATTGATCTGAATAAAGATGATCCTCCATATCTGCAAGGACATGGTAGAGCCTTTCACAAATTAAGTCAAGTCAGAATACACGAAAAGCTAAATGGATCTTTTGCTCTAGACGTCATGATGCAGTTTGGACTTGCCAAAAACGAAGAAAACAAAAAAATACCTCAAAGAGCAAAAAGTAGATTCCCAACCTTCTGGAAAAACAAAAATTGAATGAATCCTCTTCCTGAAGATGCAACGAGGCTGATGACTGGAGGATTGCAAGGCTGAATGGAAAAAAACATTTTTTCAGTAGTAAAAAAATATTAATGTTAATAGAACAACGCCATTAGCTTCCAAAATTTAAGCTTAAAGAACTTCGTAAGGCGTTACTGGCGAAGGAAGGTCTGGGAAAATTACAAAAATTACATAATATTTAGCTGAAGCTAGTTTTATAGCTAGGGAAAAAATTGGATGCTCTGATTTTAGAAGAGTCCCAGCTGTGTCTTTTGCTGAGAGAGTAGCGGAAGAATTTTGATGCAGATTGGAGCAACAAGATAGATATACTATTAGATTTGACAACTGTACTAGGCTTAAAACTATGGGTATACGATTAAATAGAAGTTATTGTTCATATCTAGAACTTGGCAACTTGATATTGTTATTAAATTGGGGTAACAACAAAAGAAGTAACAAATATTTTTGGGGTAACTGTGAGGTTCTGTGTGTCATTTAATTTAAACTCATGCCTCCTGAAATACTTATTGGGGCGAAACGAAAATTTAAAATCGTAAAGATATTGATTTGTCAAATCTGCAACTTCAGGTACGCCTTTTACAAGTGAAACCAGCTCTAGAATTTTTTTGTCCACCAAAGCATTTTAGAAAGTATGTAGGGCCACATTTAAATTCAGGAATTTTTTACGGTCGAATACAAAGGAGAAAATTCCAGCAAATTATTACCAAATTAAAGTACCAGGGATATTTTGTGGTAAAATCTTAACAGCTTCGATACTCAAGTTTTGGGTCTCAATGAGACGAAACTAATTTTGTTTGTTTGCAAACCGCGCTAAATGAGAATTTTGCCAAATAGGCGAATACTTCCTATAGTTATTAGTAAATTTCACATAATTGTACATTTGAAGTTTCCAAACTGGCACCAATTAAACAAAGTTTGATACGAGAAACTTGGAAATGTCACTATAAATCCTTTTGCGTGATTGAATATTAGAGAACTGAAAATGATAATACCGTAAACTAGTGCAAATTGCGAATCCGGGGACTGTTGATACTTCAATATCTCTTCTGCTCTGTTTTTTTTTGTTTATTTATATCTTGCTATTTGTATTGGTTGAAGAACAAACTTTTCCTCCTAAATGTAATATTTTAAGCAACAATTAATGTTGGGAACGCCCATTTTTGATTGATCTTTAAACTAAACACAACCTGATTTAAATTTTTCTTGTCATTTTTGTTGAAACTTCAATAGAAAATGCAAAAATTAAATGTTCCATACGTTGTTGTTATGTTAAACTTTAACGCATCGTGCAAATTCCACCTAGAAATGGGACATCTGTTAATCGATTAAAATAAATATAAACATTTAATAATATTTATCTAGTAAACTCTTTATGAACAGATAATTACAAGATCAATGTAATATTTTTTTTAGATATGCATTCGAAGAACTAATGCGTGTTCGATATAACCATGCGTGAATAAGGTAGGATAGCAGCAAAAAAGTTATTCGCACGCTACTGGATTCATTATAAAAAAAGTGCAAGTATAGAATTTTGCTATTAATTAAAAAAATAAAAAATTATATCCATTTTGAAAATCACAATCTTTTCTTACCTGAAAACTTATTTACAATCGAAATTCTTCTACTACCAACACATTATAATTATTTCCCAGCTCATTTTGTTATTGCTTATAAACTTGGCTTCTGTATCCGACTTTTATTATTTTGTGTTGTTTACGCAATTCTTTTAAAGGAATTTCATCATTGTTTGTTTTCAGCGCTAGGTATTTCAATAGCTTATGTAAACTTGTAAATTGGAAACAGCTACTTCATCTCATTTGAGCGAAAGTTTCCGTGAAAATTCTACAAATAATTAAAAAAAAAAGACCTCAGTAAACTAAACAGTGAATGTGTTTGAATGGGATGTTTTTTATGAGTTCAGCACAAAAAAATAATGAGTTGCAATAAATTGAATGGTTGGAGTTTTAATTATTTTTATAGTTACAACAAAGAAGACGAAAATAATAAACATTTTTATCAATCTATAAAATTTCTTTGTATGTATTTCTAATTTCTGTTAAAAAGTATCTAAGAGCGCGACATCAAAAATTTTTTCGATTTAGCGACTTATCGATTTATGGAGCTTTTTTAACCTTAAGTTGTGGAATAAATTAAATTAATTTGAAGTACAACCCTTTCGAGCTAAAATTCTTTAAAAAACCTTATCAAAGAAAATTTGGGAAACCATTACGTTTTTTCAAATTGAAAAATGTTTGTTCATTTAAACCAAGTTGGACGAACAAAACAAAAAAGATGGTCGAAAATTTAACCAATCAAATATGCGTTTATGAAAAAAATGTTTTAATATTATTTTTAATATTTAATACTAATTATCAAGTTTTATTAGATTCATGTTGGTTCAAAAATTATCGTGTGTACAGAGTTCATTTGATTCTAATAATCATATTTACAATCCAATATATTTCTTGTACATAAGTTTTCATAAGTGTGTTTTACTCTTAATATTTTTTACAACGATCCTGAAGTTCATCCCGATACAATGATGGTTATGGATCAGCATCAGACTTGAAAATATTCATTCATGTCACATTTAAACATTTTAACTAATTTTATGCACTTAAACATTGTATGTCCTATTTTTTATGTTATGCAAGTTCCATAAAGATTTAATCAATTGACAGTGAAATATCTCTGTAGATTTTATCAAACAACAGTAACACCTTAAAAACAATCTCCATTTATAATTACATTCAATCTTAAATTGTTAAAAAAATTATCGGCATAGTATTCATTCCATATTCTTAGAATTTCTCTTATTTTTGTTTGTATTAGATTTTCTTAAGTACTTGTGAAATGACTGAAAATATAATAGTCAAGTTATTTTAATATCGCCGTATAATGTAAAAAAACACATTTAATTTACTATCGTGTAAAATTTCCAGATCTCGCTACAACTTCTTTGAATAGGATATACGAGGACGTATCAGAAAATAACGAGACTGGTGCTGTAACTTCTTCAGAGGTAGAATTTTATGACACAAAAAAATGTGACGTGAAAGTAATATCTTTAATGTACTTTTCCTAAAGAAGGTTTTGATTTAACTTTTGACGTTTATTACAAATTAATTATTGAATTGTCAGTGTTTTGCGTACCCGACGAAAAAATAAAAGATAAAATGTGAGGGCCAGACAAATAAATTCGGGAAAAGCTATGACGTAAAATGTTTGTAGCAAAAAGCTTTTTATTGTTTCTCTAAGAAATATTTATTAAAACCGTTTAGAATTTGGTATACTCAAATTGTGTACTTTGAATAAATCCGCGGTGGGGAAAAACGTTGAGCACGCATTTTATTTTTAATTGTAAGAAAAGTAAAAAAGTCACTTGGTGCCAAATCGGATGGGTCTGTCATTAATTCGGTGTTTGTGCTTTTTAAATAATCGAAAATAATTTAGTAGAACGAGTGATTTCGTCTGCAAACTATTTCACAGATTTTCATGAAAACAGAGTTTCATTGGTAGATGAGATTTTACCGAAAAAATATTTTCAAGAATTTTCAAGTCTTCACCCTGTAGCTGGTTATAACCAAAATTGTATGGCAACGGTGAATAAAAAGTTTTTTAAAATTATCACACTGCAAGGTTGGTTGATACAATATAAAAAATACTGAGTATTTGTGTTTTATGACACTATAAAAAATATTAAATTGGTAATCGCTTTGTATGTCAGTTACTCTTAAAATATTCTCGTTTCCTAATGACAGACTCACTATGATAAATTCATAACCGATTCGGAAATGGTAAACACAGAATTGCTGAAATAAAGCTCCCAGAATATCAACATCAAATCATAACACGTTTTATACCGAAATAATTGAAACTAGTAGAGACGGATGTAAGCGATAATCGAAATCCGCTCTCTTTAAGTGTGTACCAAGAGCTTTATCAATCACTCGTGAAATATTAAAATGTCTACTCTAGGTAAACTGTATTGTTGTAATACATTTTCACCAAATGTTGGATGTATTCCTTTGATCTTACTAAAAAATCGCTTCTCGCTTTCTGTATTTAACTACACTCAATGGCCTCGTACAAATATCAAAAATAAAAGAGTTTAGTATGAAAATTCGAAAGGTATCAAAAAATAACTGGAATGATATTTATTTCACATCAAGCACAAAACAAATTGGCAGACTATAAAGATATTATTTGCACTTCATTAGCAAATATCAATGTTAAAAGAGCCAAAATATTTACGTTACTTTTTTGTAATCAAAATACTTGTCTCGTTACGTATTTAAACAATATACACTGTGTACATAAAGTATGGAATAAATTAATTTTAAACTAAACAAACTTTGTTGAAAAATCATAAGATTTTTTTTTTCAATTTTGCTCACCGTTGAAAACAATTAATTACCGAACACAAGTATGATATATTATTCGTATTGAATCGTATTGAAATGGATTACCCTGTATATTTCATTGTTATGTAAAAATGCATTAAATTAAAATAAAAAACGACCAGTCTCAGGAATTTTATTCAAAATTGTGTTTAACTTAAAATTAATATATTCCATACTTTATGTAAACTGTTATACCTAAAAAAACACACTACTTATAAATACTTCTTTTTTCCGATTTGATCAGATGAAACAAAAAGAGAAATGAATACGATCTCAAGCAAAACTGCTTTGGCAACATTGCTTTTCCACTAGAACATTGCACAGATCCGGTTCTAATAGAAAATATTCAATTTTTTGTCGCACATACGAGTGGGTGGGGAAACGTGTAGTATAAAATAATTTGTTTGTGATGGGTTAAATTGATGGAGAATATAATTTACGATTTCAAAAGTGAAAACCAAACATTATATTCTAAAACAACAAAAAGAACCAAAACTGAAAAAAATATTTTATTTTTAATCAGTCAAGATTCAAATTGATAGCAGAATACAAATTAAATTGACAGAATAAATTCACAAAATGGAAAGCAACAAAACGGATTTTTTGTGTTCAGTCAAAATGAAAAATAACCATGAAATTTTATTAAATGACGGAGCAAATGAAATATTTTATTATGTTAACGTCACAATGTACAATGCCACGATAGTTATTTCATTATGACCGTGTCACATGCCAAGCTCACATCGCTACTTGCATGTCTCATACATACATTTTACAACTTTTGTTTTATTTATATTTAATTGTTACAGTTGTAAAACTTTTTTTATAAAAGTGGAACATGGGATTGTATATTATTTCAAGGAAACTACACTATAAAAAGCATCTAAAAATGGAAATGTAATTTCAAATACGACAGAAAGTAATGAGTTTTTACATTAATATTTCATAAAGAAAATGTAATATGTGAATTATTTTCTCATAATAAACTTTTTTTTTTGTAAAATTTATACAATTCAGACCGCTTCTATTAGTTTTTTTTATAAAATATAAAACTTCAGTTGATTTTTAAAAAGTTGTATTTCGCTTTGCTTGTCCTGTGGAAAATTAGATTTCCTTCACTAGTTCTTTATCTTTTTATAACATTTCTTATGAACTTTCTAATTATTAATACATTTTTCCCAGCATCAATAAGTCTGCCATTCATTTCTGGTATACTTCAAGTCTCATGGAATCATTACCACGAAGAAAAAATACATTTGATGACAAAGAAAAAATTATAAAAAATCTTCCATATTAAAATTTTTATAGCACTTAAAATTTCTCTCTAGAGTTTCATCTCTGTTGCAATTTTATTGGTGTTAACTAGAATAATATCTACATTAGTTGTGAAAGGGTCTTCCTGGAAACCATCCCTTCCATAAAATAGGGCTTATCGCCGGACTATTCACAACATTGCAAAGTTTCACCTACTAATATCTGACCTACGCTACGCTAATGAAAATCCTTTAAACTATAAACTTTAAGTAACCGCAACGTGCTTCATTTATCTCATTCAACCCAAAATGCATTCATACCTGATGTTTAAAATTAATTCATTCTAAACAAGTTAAAATAATATCTAACATTACATTAATTGTTTCAACCCCTTCTTTGTGGAATTTCTACATAATACATATAAAAAAGATAAGTTATACTTATTTTAAATTTCCACAGTGTTACAAAGCTATTTATATCTTTCTCTGACCAAGGTTTCGCTAAATTATATTATCAAAAAGTAACATAAGATTGATAGATTTCTCATAAGCGTACTTGACTTCATATTAAAACATTTCAACCAATCATAATCAAGCAATATGTACAGTACAGTATGAGTTTTTGGTTAGAATATTCTTCTATTCCAAAAAAAATTGGTTAATATTATACTTGTATTTAGGGCAAAAGGTTATTTAAAATAATTAAACTTCCCAAGTTTAATTGTTTATTCTCTGCTATATACTGATACTGATGCTTCAATTGTTTTATTAAGTATAGGTTTGTGTTTAGTGTTAATGAGTTGTTTTGCATAATGTGACTTATCTGGTTGTTTTAATGTATAAGCTCGTAAGTGTTCACTGAACCTTATTTCAAAATTTCTAATTGACTGGCCAAGATAGATGGACAATTTAGTTTGTAAATACTTGATTTGTACGTCATTTTAGACATTTGAATTCAAATTGCATTTGTGACTAGGCACTAGGCACTAGGCAATACTGTTTAATGCATCGGAGATGCAGTCGGAAAGTTCGTGTCAGGTATCGAAGCTTATCAAACCGACTGGATTATAATTGTTTTAGTGATTTTATTTAAATGATAGGTTTTTTTTAATTTGAACGAAATGTTTTTGGTGTTTCCCTGTTTTAAAATAGAATGATGAAACGTTAAAATGTATTTTATTAAATACACAAAGAAGCAAAGAGTATATTTATCCGAGATTAGGATTAAGATGATGGGTAAGTAGAACGATATAAATGTAAACATATGTATTTAAACGTGAAATTACCTAGCAAAGATTATATAGTTGAACAAGAATTTCTATTCTAATTCATCTTATTCTTAATCTGAAACGTCTGTGCACCGTTAACAAACAGTAAATTAACACTATTTGATCTGCATAATTACATAAAATATTTAACTAGACATGTAATTACGTGATTTATTTGTTTAAATAACTATAAAAAATTGCTTTTATTTAAGGAATTATAAAGTGAATTAAATATTTAGTTTCTCATTTGAGAAATCAAGTTGAACTACATGTAATGTTTCGTCCGAAAGATTGTGATTCAATTATGTATAAATACATTAGAATGGAAACCCATTAGTCCGGTGTTGCTGGAAATGTGACCTGCTATTTTTTCTAAGTGATACGGTTCTTCAGAAATCTTGAAAAGAGTTCCAAATTGCAAAACTGTGTGTGGTACAAAAAAAAACGTTTCTTTACCTGAAAACTAAGACATGATCCTTGGAGTTGTATAAAGGTATAGTTTTTTGTTGTTCATTGTGACTTTAATAATTATTTTAACTGATTTTAATTTACAGCGTATACTGTTTTTTTTTTCTTTAAAGGCCCTTACATTGTAAGGTTTTCCAGGCGATGTTTTTGTATATGAGTTGAAATGAATAAATTGTGAATTTTGGTGTTTTTAATTGTATTTCTTCTGTTACTGTTGAAAATATAGAATAATAATGAGCAATATAAAACAGAAACCAAATGAATAGTAGAATCGAGAGAGAAATAAAATAATTTTTTAAAAGAATAAATAAATTTAGTAATGTATTAATAATATTTATTTATTTAAAAATATTATTTTTATGAACTGTACCTAGAGAGAAAAGAAGAAAAACTAGTACCATGTTGAATAATAAATTATTTACTTAGATATTTTCCAAGTTAACGAGTCGACATTTGACAGAGAATGGTGCCTAATTTTTCTTGTATTAAAAAAATTATATAATTGACAACAGTAATGTAGAAGCCTCACTTTTCAATTTAACATATTCCTAGGAATATTAGCTGTAGCTTCTGTTAAGTAACTAACATATTCCAAAAGGATCAATTTAAACTAACATAATATTTTTATATTCTTATTTAGACTTACTTTTATTATTCCAACAGTATCTGAAGCTTGCCTCAGCTTTTGAAGATTTTTTCAATCTTCTGATGTACCAGACGGTACTTACTCCATAACAGACGTACCTATAAGAAAAATGTGTGGTAAAAAAATATAGATGGAGGGCAGTAAGAGAAAGAAAATTTTATTTAGAATAAGAATTTTATTGGGCGCACTTTCTATATTTACTATTAGATTCATGTTGGTTTAAAAATGATCTCAACGTGGGTTCATATTTCATTTAACTCTAATAATTTACAATCCAATATATTTCTTGTACATAAGTTTTCACAAGTGTTTTACTTCTAATATTTCTTACAATTTATTGAATAAACATAAAAAAATCATCAAAACAACGTCAACGCTAAAAATTTTCTTATTTTTGTAATATGTCAACCATAGGCGGGAAAATTATGCTTGTGGACCAGCAAGACTTGAAAATATTATTTTCTTATCACTCAAGAAAATCCATTCATGTCACAGTTAAATATTTTAACTAATATTATGTCACTATTATTTGTAACGTTGTCTTTATAACACTTTAAGCACTTAAAAATTGATTGTTCTTTTTTTAAGGTTATGCAAGTTCCATAAAAACTTAATTAATTGACAATCAAATACCTCTAATTTTAAGGTTAAAACGAAGATCAGGTTCAATGATTCAAAAAATAATCTCCATTAAACACCACTCGTCTTATAAAAGTTTTGTTAGATATTTTTTCATTTTCCTTTCTCAAATTTGTTGATTGAAAACAAAACGACTCTTACAAATCCAAATTAAAAAGTTCGCAGAAAGGAAAACTTTTTCGATAACATTTTAAGGGCGTCCTATATTAAATTGCCGTATTACCTTTGATAAATTAAATCGATATAAAATCCGTTCTATAGTAACGACACTTATAGTGTCGCTTTCTCATTTTGACAGCTATAAACAAGGAAAATTGTTTTTTTATAGTCAATATGAATAAAAACTTTAAGTTTGGAAAACAAATTTACTTTTCTTCTAGATAGATAGATAGATATACGTTTATGGACCACATATACATATACAAATATATTTGACGTCATACTTGAAACTTGAAATTTGACCAATTTCCTTTAGAGAGACAATTGTTGAATCATCAGAATTTCAGCTGCTGCCTTATAATAGTTATATCGGTTCGAAAATACATTTCTCATTTTAATAAAATACTTATGTTAAATGTACTTTTACAAGTTGTAACCAATAAAATAATGTATTGCTCAATATCTAAATTACTTAGAGCGATAGGCATACCATTTTCTATTTTTATTAATTAACTACTACGATGCGAAAAAAAGGAAAAACAGAATAATTTATATTTTTCAGCATTCTTAGACAAAACTCAGCCCTTTGTTGCAAATAATCAGTCTCTTAATTGCGTTAAAAAAAATATACGAATTCGTAAGGAAAACAACAGATTAAATTATAAAGGAACATACAAAAGAACCTTACATCGCATAAAAGATAACAAACCCTGTGATAAAAAACCTTGTTTAATAAAAAAACATATAAATGAGCCCCTGCTTTTAGAAGTCGAAATATACATGAGAAGACGTAAAGGGGTTTTACTATTTCTTTAATTATAAAACTAAATGATAGTCATTTAATTTCAACCTCGTCAAATATAATACCGTAATTACTTTTTTATTAAAATATTTTTAAACCAAATCTGCGTTCTAAATATAATATACCGAAATAGAATTTTTGTGAAATTTATTTACTCTTTGGTTATAAATTGTTTAAAAAAATGCGGGTACGTAAAAATATCTTCCACACTGGAATATTCTGTATAAAACTATAAATCGACAAAAAAATACTCGAAATAATTGTCATAGAACGTTTGAAGCTGAAATCTCTCCGTTCTTGCTGTCGGTGCTTAAATTCGTTCGATTGGGTTGATTACACATAAATGAACGGTCAAAAACACATTCATTTTGTTGTATCTGACTGAATCATATATTCAAAATCTTTGGAGCGTGATGGGGTCAGCTTTTATGAATACGGATTAATTTTAACCTGGGCGAAAGAGGAAGTTATTGTTATAAAAATATTGACCGAATGGTCACTAGCCAATGCTTTAGATGTGGTTGATTATACAAACATATACAGGGTGACGCGTTATTGTGGTAAAGCTTGATTAGTTCGCTTTTATTGAAGTCACGAAAAAAAGTATTCACAAAAAGTGTAGGCAGTCTTGAGTTTCACATTCTAAACTTAGTCCCAAATATACAGTGTGTTCAGGAACGCAGTGCCAGACTTAAATGGAATACCCCGTATATTTTTACATTTTTATAAACCAGTTAATTTGAACGATATATCAAACTTCATGTCTATTATATTTAATAAAGGATTTACAGCCACTTGAAAATCACATTTTTTTTAATTTAGATGTCTGTAGCAGCCAAACCGTTTGATTTTCAATCACTCTGTATTAAATATTTTGTTAGAAAAGACGTGATGGAGGATAAAGGTAAGGAAATACAATGGAGTCCAGTCCCAACAACATAAGGGACAAAGGGAGAGCGCCCTCCAAGAGGGTGGAAACAGGAAGCCCACAAAAAGTGGGCAGATACTAGTAAGCATGCAAATGAAAAATTAAAGGAAAGAAATGGGCCAAAACGGCACCCAAAGTAAAAAGAAATATCAAACAGAAAAACAGCACTAATAGGGGAAAAGTGAACTATCGAAACAGAACATGACAGATGTAGAATTACAAAGGAACGTAACCAACCATTAAAGCTTAAGCCTTTATTGCAGCTGTGGAGGATAAACTTATTAGAATTTGCCGAAATTCATATTGCTTGCTCTCCTAGCAATTTCCTTTGTTTTAATGAACAACAGTTAACCCAAGAACCCTATATTTTTACTAACCTTAACCTTTCTTAATTTTAATTCCTTCCTTTTGTCTTCCAATCAATTTTCATTTGTTTAAGTTCCCTTTATTTTGTTAGGTTACTTTTCCTCTAAGTCGTTAGGCCTGTTGCTCATTAGCTCATGTATTCTTCTTTCTTTACACCGTTAAGTGGCTTTACTTAACCTTAAATGTTTGGTTACTTTCCTTTCTAATTCTATATCTGTCCTGTTCTGTTTCGATAGTTGACTTTTCTACAGGTTGTCCTCTAACCTAGTGAGATACCGCCATTAGCATTGTTTTTCTTTTTGATATTTCTTTTTACTTTAGGTGCCGCTTTGGCCCGTTTCTTTCCCTTAATTTTTCATTTTCATGTTTACTAATATCTCCCCACTTTTTGTGAGCTTCCTGTTTCCACCCTTTTGGAGAGCTCTGTCCCTTTGTCCCTTATGTTGTTAGTAATGGACTCCATTGTATTTCCTTGCCTTTTTCCTCCATCACGTCTCTTACTTTTATATTGGATGCCAGACGTGAAGGGATGGTGGGTGACTGAAGTTACTTTTGTTCATTTCTTGTTTCCTTAGTCCTGGTTTCTTTCATTCCCTTCTGATAGGGGTTTTCTTAACAACGCTCTCTTGCTTTATTATTGCTTGTGAGACTGTTATTTACTTCCACCCTACCCATTTTTCCAGTCCAGACTGGGGTTCCTTACTTTTTCAGTTTTTCAACACCAATTATTTGTCTCATTATCGGTTTTTACTTTCCTCTCTTGATTTTTACGTTGCTGAGCTGATCATGAATGTTTTTGTAAGCTTTCGTACTTGTTGGCCGATTTTTAAACAGCACACATTTGGCTGCCTCTAGCTAGATTTAGTTTAACTTCAATTTTAATTTTGACTTTTACTATTTTTACCTGAATTTAAATATTTTGACATATTGTTAAGTTTATCCATAGCCATTTTTTAGAGCTAAGCTTATGTAATTTTAATTAATTTTTGTATATTACTTCACACTGCAGTTTGTGCTTTATTTGTATAATTGGAATTTGTTACCTTATTTACTTATGGTAAGTTTTGTTTTTGTAATTTGCTTTTTATTTTATTGTTATTTGTACAATCACCTTTTCAGACCTGATGATGACCAGGTAGGTCAAAACGAGTTGTTAATACATTACTTTTGTGGCAAGATTTTGAGTTCAATGGATAACCTGTTATATATTTACTATTAATTACTTGCAATGGATAAAAAATATTCCAACTCCCAAATTAAATACAATCTATATTTCAAATGAATTTCTAATCATCCGCCCCGGTAACGTTCCCAATTATTTGTACCCGACCCCGAAAATAGTAAATTCATTTAATTCGTTTAATTAAGCTCCTGTCAGACGGTAATTAAAATGGAACAACTGAATTAAACTGCCAGTCGATATTCGTACATAATGAAAGCGGTTTAATTTGTTAGATGAAAATAAGCGGTACGCAAAACTGGTTATACGCAACTTCATGAGCAGTAGAGGTTCCATCATTTCAACGACATTCTGTAAATTATACTAAACGAAATTCTACCAGAATTGCTGTTCCATACTAAGAATAAGTATTTGTAATATAGCATTAATTAAAGAAAAAGAAATATTTTGTTATGAATGCAAAAAATTTATAAAAATAATTTTTTATAAAATTTTTTTAATAGTTAATACCAATTATCCAGAATAAAATATTCTTTTCTTGTCACTCAAGAAAATCCATTCATGTCACAGGCAAATATTTTAACTAATTTTAAGTTACTATTATTTGTTTTTAGAACACTTTATTCACTTAAAAATTGTTTGTCCTTTTTTAAGGTTATGCAAGTTCCAGAAAAATTTATTCACTAGTCACTAAATTCAATTAATTTTTTTAAGGTTTTAAAAATTTTTTGCTATGCTGTTTTTATTGTATATAATCTTCTCTCAATGATTCTACTCTTTCTTATAAACACCAGATTGAATACTGTTGTAGACAATGGATCTTACTTTTGTCCCCACCTGGAATGTTTTTTTCAAAGAACCATTTATCTTAACAAATCTTGATGTATTTATCATTGTCATCTTAAGAAGTGCTATTAATTTCCTCGGAAAAGCATGAAAGGATATTTAAATATCAAAGGATTACTAGAAAAACATTTTGTAGTCTATAGAAAAAAAAATTAGGAAAAAATTGGTCGCATCTATCATCATATAAAATGTTGAAATAACAAAAAAAAATTCTGGAATATCTCAAAACCACCGCTTGAGTTTTACTATTTTTTCAGAACATATAAAACAAACAAAAATTTAATAGTCACTATGACATCGCTTTTGTAAAAAAGAACTTTTTTGAAGTAAGATTGTCACTAGAAAAGTTTCGCGGATACTTTTTGTTTGAACTCAATCATTGACGAAAACCTTTGCTCTTCCAACTTCGATTCAAATTTAGTACTCTTTATACAAAGCTTAAGTCCAATTGCTATGTATTTTTACATAATAATGAAATATACAGGGTAAACCACTTGTGAGTAACGATGTCATGGACAACTTTTTTAAAGGCACACCCTATATATTTTTTTTAGATTGCACATTTCAAGATAATTCCAAAAATATATCATATTTCTGTTCGGTGATTAATAGTTTTGAAGATACAATAATTTTAAAATCTGTATTTTTAAAGACCTTTAATTAAATTAAAATAACAAAATAATTACACAGTAAGAATAAATTGCCACACAATAAATTACAGTAAGTATTCGAATTGTCTTCCTTGTTGTGCTTGACAGTGTCCTGAGCGATCAATAAATTCCTGCTGAACTTTATTAATGGTTTCCTGCCAAATGTTATTTATTTCTTGCCTTGTTCTATCTTTTAAATCATTTATGTCGTCGGATTTACTTTTATACACAACATTTTTTAGATGAGCCCACAAAGAGAAATCTAATGGCGTGAGATCCGGTGACCTTGGTGGTAAAAAATATCTTCGTGAGGTTTTCCGGAATTGAGCAGTTAACGATCATTTTTTCGAGTAGATACTAATATTTTCTACATTGAAATAATAATTATTTGTGATATAGATTTTGCAGGTCAAAATTTCCTTGAAATTAGGCTAAAATATATTATTGGTAATGTATTATTAAAAAAAATCATTCGACAATTTGGAAAGTTAAGAGTTAGGTTGGGTTTAGGTCAAGTTAAGAAAACCAATATTGTTTCATCTGTTCCCGTTTTAGTACTTTTATTCGGCTATCATTGGGGCTTCTATAAGAAACACAAATTGTGAACAAAATTTAAATGCCATGTAAAAGTTATTCCGGATTTAAAATATCTTCATTGTTTGGAAATAAAGAAGTACATTTTCTCCAATGAGTCTTTAGGTAATAATAGCGCATTTGACTTATTGCAACTTCTCATTTAATATGTAAAGACTTGTTAGCTAACGATCCTATCTTAAATTCTTCCGATGTTTATCTAGAAAAAATATTGACAAAAGTTAAAAAAAAACCTTTTATTCTAAACAACGATGCAATCGGTTGTATAATTCATGCCGAATCTCTTAAGGGTCCGTAGGCCAAGATAAATCTGTGGCTTTCGCCCCTCAAGGGCTCTCAATCATACTAAGCAAAATTACAGTAGAATTGAATAAGAGCTTCTTGCAATCATATAAGCCATCAAATATTTACCTTGCTACCTTTACCGCTGAAATTTTTTCTAGTCTCCGATCACAAACCGTTACAGTAGCTTTTTTCAATAAAAGAACCAAGCTTTCTTTCACAAAATGGAGAAGAATTTGATTATACGATTTTGTATAAAAAAGGTTCGTCGGACCAAAATTCCGATGCTCTATCTAGTACACAAATCAATAAATTAAAACTAATGATATCTTTGAAAATATGAAGGATTTTTAAAAATCGAACAACTACTTCTACAATACACAGTACAATTAAAAGTGCCGCTTTCACAAGCGAACTTAATAATAGCATAAGTTCAATAAAAACTTCGAAACTTTACAATATAAAGCAGAGTTTCCCTTTTTACATTGTAATAAGATATTTAGGAGAGGCATTATGAATAATCTCGGCAAAATTTTCGAAAGTATCTCCGGTAATTTAAAAGGTACGAAAGATGCTATAATTTCCCTAAATTCAAATCAAAATGTAATAGTATATAATTTAGACAAATATCGTTAATTAATAAAATTATTGACGATTATAACACCAGCATTTTATTAAAAAATGAAGAAAAATAATTAGCAGATTTAGCACAGAACTAGAAAAAATTGATACGAATTTTTATTTACTTTAGAGCTAAAACAACTTTAGACGAAATGCATGACGTCATTAAAATTTCCATAATTATACTTAATAACTTAAAAGATTCTTTATGTTCGCTCATTTTAAAATTCTGCATTACAGCATTCTGAAAATGAATGTTTCTGAATATGTAACGAAAAATATTCGAGTAGTATTTTGTATTCAAATCTTTTATATAATTTTGTTCTTTTTCTACTACTTTCTGAATAACTACTAATTTTTATAATTCTGCTTGGCATCCAATTTCAACAAAAAAAAGAGTGCAACTTTGAGATTTGGACATCGATTTACATATTTATCCAAATCGATTTTTCCGCATTTGTGACACTTTCTTGTTCTTGTTCAAAGTGTTGCACTTTGCTCTGTCGAGTTTCAAAAAAATATCTAAATATAATCAGTTGCTATTTTCGGAAATCGGATCTAACCAACTCGAAGTTTCTTCAGGTTTGTCGCTAGGAATATCACAGAAATACACTTGTTCTTTTTTCTTTTGCTTCTGAATACTGACATACAAATATTTTCTGGTCCCTTTTCTTCATACACCTCGGGGTAAAAATGGTGCTAATTTTAACGAGAATCTTCATAGGAATGGGTTGTTTAGTAAAACTTTTTTTTAGCTTCTAGATCCGTATCATTACTTGTACCTGTCTCATTTTTGTATACAATCACCTGTGATGTTACAACTAAATGTAATTTTTTTTGTATGACTATCAATAGAAAGATTGGCTTCTTCTGCAGAATAATTGATATTCTACCTTTACCAATAGTGCTAACGCTCCTCAATTTCCTCCCTATTTTTTTGGAATAAACACTTGATTTTTGGTATTCAATTATATTTTTAGGGTAAAAAATACAGGAACACATAAGTGCGATCCGAAAAGTTAAAAAAGGTCCAAAGGGACAAAGGAAAAAATGGCATAAAAACGTTATTGATAAAACATCAATTCTCTGCAGTTGAGAATTGTAGAATTTATCAAATCTGAAAGTGATAAAAAAGTTAAAGCAAGCGTTCCAAAATATTTATAATAAAATTACAGAGAATCTTTGAATAACAGGTAAATACTCCAGCGAATATTTCATCTGGAGTCAAGAATTACGAAAGATGGGAAACTGAAATTTTTCTATAGAACGTGATATACCACACAAATGTTTTATCTTCATTTTTAGTACTTTCAATGTTATATTGTTACGATAGTATGTACAGGGATTTAGTTAAATATCTCCCTGTATATAGAAATAATTTTTTCTTTAACAATTTCAAAATTATAACGTTTACCATTTATTTAGTATTACGTAAGCGGAAATTATGGACCAAGCTTGCGATCGGATAATAAATAAACATTTTTTTAGAGTTATCAAAATTATTAAACATTAGGGTTCTCGAGATATAATAGTGCCTACCCCTGCGATTAAATATCTTAATAATTTGAAGATTTAAGTTGCCCCAATTTTTTGTAAGGGTTATTTTTTTTATATCTAGATAAATAAATTGTTTTTGTTTTTCCTCAGTCTCTTTAATTTTCAATAACCTCTCGGAAAATGATATTTAGATGTTTTATATAGAACAAAAAACTAAGGTAACTCCAATTGAAATGGATTAAGAAAAATTGCATGAAAGACTAAAAGATATAAGTATCGATAGGAAGATATAAAACAAAACAATAACCAATCACACAATTAATAGAAGCAGTGAGTCCACTCACAGAAATTGCGAACAGGTTCGTTAACGAAGAAAATAGCAAAGTCAAAAAGATTATGAAAAAGACCCTTTAGAAAGCCAAGAAAAACAAATGAATGGAATAAAAAAATAGAAATAGCTAGAAAAGAAAGAAATCAATTAAAAAACTTAATTTGTTGGCAAACGACGGAAAAAAATGGATGAAATGAGTCGAAACTCCATTATCGTTGACACCATGAAAGATTACATACCAGTATATTTTATACCTTCTATATTATTATGAACAAAATATTGAAAATTAAATCCCAAGGACTTCCAAACTGACTCTTTCTAATTCATTAGCAAGTTACTTAATGTGGAAGTAAAACGTGGGGTTAAGCAGGGATGATACCGTCGGAAATGCGGTAACAAACAATTAATTATAGAAGACCAAAAACGGTTGGATCAACAATAAAACTATGATTAGTCTTCAGAGGATAAACAGCTGCTATTAGTTTTGTGTATTATTGGCGTTATAATAATCAAAGATTATTTAAATCAAAGTTGGAATTAAAAAGAAAAAAAAAACACCCAGTATGAAAATGGAAAAAATAGTCAGTCTGTATGGGGTCGATGAGAAAGAAAAAACATGCGATTAAACCCCCCGTCATTGTAAAATAAATTTTTGAATCCAGTCCTGTTTCTGAGTTGGATATTTTCATTTGTAAAAACAATTTGCTTCGATCATGTCTGTAAGTGGAACCCATACTTCAAATTAATTTTTATAACCAATAGAAGAAGTATCAATTGTTTTTTGTTGCTATAGAAAAAACTTGTTTATTAAAAATCAGTCATTCTAAAACTTATTAGTTGTCAGTTCATTCGTGCACCCGATTACTGTGAGTATTATCTAATATGGGTATTTTAAAGGTAAATATGACGGAATTTTATAAAATATTTTCTCAAAAAATAAATGTTCCATCGAAATAACTTTTATGTAACAAAATAATAATCACTTAAATATTTTTTTTTTTTAATGAATTAAAGTTATATTATAATTTTGTTCTAGATTTTTCAAATTCAAGAGCATCCAAGTGAATACTCCGAGCTCCTTCAGGAGGAAGATATGGAAATTAAAACCAGCTTAGAGAAGATTCAGACATTGGAGGCTCAGGTAAGAAAATCAGCGAATATCATTTTTACATTAATTTACGTTTACGTTATGCTTCCAAAACGCTAAATAATCGAGCTTTTTGGCAGTTCTAAGGTATATTTGACATTTTCCCATTCGCTTCTGTCATTAAGTTTGACTTTTCTAATCACAAATTAATAAATGCAGGTGGAAGAATTGAAACGGGTCGAGGAAAGACTCGAAAAAAAAACTAAAAGCAAGTACAATGGACGAAACTAGTTTTCAGCAATTACTGATTAACTATGAGGGATTGTTCATAAGAGTTTGGAATGAGAGAAAAGAACTGGAGACCAGAAAAGAAATCATGGACAAGTACGCTCAGAACTTAGAACGTACTTTCCGCGATTTGGAAGAGAAATTTCTGAAAGCAGAAGAAATAATCTACGTGATGAAAAAGAACCAGGACGAAACCATGGAAGAACTGGAAGAAAACAAAAGGATAATGGAGGAGTGGGAACAAATATATGAGGCTTTGAAAGAACATGCGGGAACTACTATGGCCGAGACGAATTTCGAAATTGTCATAAAAGAATTTTTGGAAGAAATTGCCATAATAAAATCCAAAATTTTCCAGCGCCTAGCTAAAATGGAAGAATTGGACGAGATGCTGGAGAATGAACCTTCTATTTACGCGCCATTAGCGAATAAAATTTAAACATTTTTTGTAAAACACTTTTTTTCAGTTGCATTGTATTATCTGGTTAAGAAATTCTTAGAGAATATTTGTAACCTATTTATCTAGTTTCAATAAATTTACATTTTTGAAATGTAGTACAATGTTTCTTTTCTTGAGCCAATATTTTACCTTTGAAGTATTCACTTGGATGCAGAACTAAAAACAATCATTGTACTTATAAGGAAAAAAAACAGTAGCTTAAGTACCTGCGTAATTTTGGTTACAACAAAATTTGGCATCAAAGTACCACTGCAGTGGATGGTCACCATTTCTAAATAACTTCTAGTGTTCACTAGATTTTCCAAAAGTAAACTATTATAAAACAATACAGATATAAAAATTTCCAAAAAAAATTGATTGGAGAATAAATTTAGGTGGGACATTTAAGATAATGGAAGAACTTATTGGAGAAAGTAAAAAAATTGTGGGAAACTTCCAGTTAATTGGAACAATCTGTACAAACATTTTTTTTACTGGTAAACTCTTTAAGCCTTTCTTTATCAAACTAAATTTTGGAGACACATTTCGTCTCAGAATTGTGTTTTTTTCTTCTAAAGTTATATTTTAATTAAAATCGGATTTGAAAAAGAAAAAAAGACGCCCAACAAAAAATATTGAGGTTCACATAATTCTTTTTTAGATAATTCCCAAACGTAGCAAAAGAAAATTTGAGTTTAAATTTCACAAATGTTTTAGTTTCATGCGGAATGACAAAATATACCACTTCTGAATACTTAAAAATTATGTTTACAGAACCTAATTACAAAGTAAGTTTGCTGATTCATCAACATGAAAAAAATATCAGACGCCAGAGTCCAAGCACGTGTTTAGAAAATGATGATATTTTGCATATTACGATTGGTCGCTAATTTCCATTTAACTCCCACTAAAATAATAGAACATTCTAGAAATCATTAGGGCAGGGTGTTTCAAGAAAGTTCTAAAAATAAGCAAGTTTTATCAGAAAGAAATGTTGGTTCAATATTTCCGGAAACTCATGTTTTATAACCAATAGACCTCCCACTACCCCAAAATTTCTCCTCATTCTAGTAACATATAAAATTGAGAATATGCAAAAAGTACTAAGAATTGGGACAACAAAACACAACAGTGATACCAATTAAAAAATCTAGGTACTTTTAAATTGCCAACTTAATTCTATTACCTACAATAACTAAAGAGTGGGAGTCACCCAGAAAATATTTCAAATCAGGATAGTTGAATAGGAGAGGTAACAATTGTTTTTTGTTGTTATAGAAAACAACTTGTTTACTAAAAATCTGTCGTTCTAAAATTTATTAGTTGTCAGTTAATTTTTTGTCCGATTACAGCGAGTTTATATGATATGGATATTTTAAAGGTAAATATGGTAGAAATTATAAAATATTTTTTCAATAAATAGATGTTCCATCGAAATACTGTTTATGTAACAAAATAATAATCACTTAAATATTTTTTTTAAACGAGATATAATTTTGTTTCAGATTTTTCGAATTCAAGACCATATTTCTAAAGTTCTTCTTCCAAAAAAAGACGATCCAAGAGAATACCAGGAGCTCCTTCAGGAGAAAGATATGGAAATTAAAAACAGGTTAGAGAAGATTCAGACATTGGAGGGTGAGGTAAGAAAATCAACGAATATAATTTTTACATTGATTTACGTTAACGTTATGCTTCCAATACGCTAAATAATCGAACTTTTTGGTAGTTCTAAGCCATATTTGACATTTTCCTATTCGTTTCTATCATTCAATTTGATTTTTCTAACAACAAATTAATTAACGCAGGTGGAAGAATTAGAACGGGCCAACGAAATACTCGAAAAAAAACTAAAAGCAAGTACAAAGGACGAAAATAGTTTTCAGCAATTAATGATTAGTTACGAGGAATTTTTCACAAGAATTTGGAACGAAAGAGAAGAAACGGAAACCAAAAAAGAAATCACGCATAAGTACGCCGAAAACTTAGAATGCGCTTTCTACGAATTGAAAGAAAAATTCCTTAGAGCGAAAGAAATCATCTGTGGAATGAAAAAGAACCAGGACGAAATAACAGAAGAACTAGAAGAATACAGAAGGATTGTGGACGAGGGGGAACAGAGATATGATGATTTGAAAGAACATGCGGAAACTACTGTGGCCCGGGCTAATTTGGTAATTGAAAATAAAGAAAAAGAACATTTGCAAGTAATAGCCAAACTGAAGTCCCAAGTTTTACAGCGGCAAGCTAAAATCGAAGAATTGCGCAGATGTTGAAGAATCAATCGAAAACTCGCATTTACGCGCCCTTAAGAAATAAAATTAAAAATAAATAACATTACCACACTTATTTAGTTTCAATTAATGTAAATTTTTTAAATGTAGTCCAAGGTTTCCTTTCTCGGTCCTTAATATTTTACCTTTGAGTACTCACTTGGATGCAGAACTAAAAACAATCACTTATGCTTATAAGGAAAAAAAAACAGTAATTTAAGTAACTGCGTAATTTTGATTACAAGAAAATTTTGCATCAAAGTATTACTGCAATGGATTATCACCATTTCTAAATTACTTCAAGTGTTCAAATTTTCTAAAAGTAAATTGTTTAGACCAGGATCTACCGTACATTTTTAAAAGTGATTACTAACGCAAAATTTTTATAAGTAGTTTCATTTTAACGAGACGCCCAACTTTTTCCTATCAAATCAACCATTTTGTAGGATAAACATTTTTTCGAGATTCTAATATAATGATCAGAGATTATTTCAATTAAAATTGGAATTAAATAAGAAAAAAAAGCCCAAAAAAAATATCGAGGTACACATACATTTTTTTTCATAAATCCCACACCTTGTAAAAAGAAATTGAGTTTAAATTTCACAATTGTTTTAGATTCGTGCGAAATAAAAAAAATATACCACTGATAAATACTTACAAAATATGTTTACAGAATCTAGTTTCATAATAAATTTACTGATGTCGTTTTTGTTTTTCCTTAGTCTCGAATTTTAAATAACCTCTCGGAAAATGATATTTAGATATTTTCATAAATTCGTTGAAAGAAAAAACCTGCTATGTAACAATATAGAACAAAAAATAAAGTAACTACCAAGGAAATGAATTAAGAAATGTAGCAGGAAAGACTGACTAAAAAAGATATCAGTATCCAAACGAAGATATAATGTTTATTAATCACACAATTAATAGAAGTTAAAACAATAGAGTCACTTACAGAAATTGTAAACAGCTTCGATAACGAAGAAATTAGCAACGTCAAAGAGATTATGAAAAAGACCCTTTAGAATGCCAAGAAAAACAAATGAATGAAATAAAAAATAGAAATTAGCTGGAAAGGAAATAAATCAATTAAAAAACTTAATTTGTTGACAAGAGACAGAAAAAAAAATGGATGAAATGGGTCGAAACTCCATTAACGTTGACACCATGAAAGATTACATACCAGTATATTTGATCACCTTCTATATTATTATGAATAAAATATTGAAAATTAAATCCCGATGACTTCCAAACTGACTCTTTCTAATTCATTAGCAAGTTACTTAATGTGGAAGTAAAACGTGGGGTTAAGCAGGGATGATACCGTCGGAAATGCGGTAACAAACTTTATGGTAAAGCTTTGTAAAATCAAATATGTCATGTCGTGAAAGAGCCATTAAAACCGTAATTAAGTGCCAAGCAGTAAACTTTGATTCATTATATATAAATGTTCCTCCCGAGGGACATTTTTGAAATAAATTAATCTCGTAGTTAATTATGGAAAACCACAAATAAAACAACAAAAAACGATTAGTCTTCAGAGAAAACATCTGGTGTTAGTTTTGTGTACTATTGGTATATAAAAAGAAATTGAGCTTAAATTTCACAATTGCTTTAGAATCGTGCGAAATAGAAAACATTTGTTTGCTGATGCATCAACTTGAAAAAATATCAGACACCAGAGTCCAAACAAGTATTTAGAGAATGATATTTTGACGTTGCAAATTACCATTGGTCGCTAATTTCAACTGAATTCCCATGGTAAACTAAGTATTTGAATCAAACAAAAATGTACTTCGACCATCTACTGTGACTGGCTAGAATTTGTTTAACTTTAACTTTCCTTTTCGTGATGAAAAAACGAAATAAATAATTGGGAGCAATCTTGTAATATAACTAATCTTATTATGATTAAGTTGTTTCATATTTTGTTAACGGTAATTTGTTTCTAATAATATAAAGAGATAGCTTCCCTCTCAGCTCTTGAAACAAAAGACAATTTTATTGGAGTATTTTAAATTGCTGTATTTCCTCAGATATTTTTTGGTCATTAATGTTTAATCAAGTGAAAGTTCGTTGAGAATTAAGGTTCAATCATGATCTAAAGCAGGAATTAATAGAAATTCTCGCTATGGTCAAAATTGTTGGCGCCAAACCGAAGTCTGTCTACCGCAGCTATTTAAAAAATAAATTAAATTCTAATCGTGGATTTGTAAATAAATTAAACCAAAATAATCTATTCGACTTCTCTGTGGGGTTTAATAAATTAATATATTAAACGAAGGATTAATTTCTAGTTTAATTAGGTCAGACAGGAAAACTGATGTGAAATTTCTATGCAAACTATGTCAGGTCTTCTATACTGACATTATTGCAAAAGAGTAAGTGGATTTTAAGAAACCTAATTGTAGGTGATATTCAAAGCAACCTTATTTAATGCTATTCGTGTGTCACAAGAGAAAAATATTATTTTGATGGAGAAAACGAAAGATGAGGAATATTTTTACCCAAAGACAGTTTTATTGTTATTACAGTTACTGCTCACACTCTTATAAACAGTTCTGACCATTTATCCATGATTTTTTTTTTGTAAATAATGTGTCACTTTGTGGGGGCGAATAAATAGAAAAATCAGTTCGGCAAGTTCTTTTGTTTGCTTGACAATTTGTTCATTACTGAATACAAAGAAGTGCCTTTTTATTCAAATAAATTGCACGATTATTCGTAAATCTCCAAGATTTTGTCCTTAAGAGGTTTGCTCAACTAAATTGATTACGAAGAGAGAAAGATAAAAGTCCGTTTCATGTGTTTTTAGTTATGAAATGCATTTCCAAATTATAAGAGACAATATACACAAATAATCTGTGTTGACGATAATAAAAATTTCTACTTTTTAATACAGGATTAAAAAGAAATCAGAAGTATTGTAATAGGATTTGTATTTTTACAAAATTATTATATAGTTCTTTGGAAAAAGTTATAGTAAATAGAATTCAACAATAAGAATAAATTTTAATTTAAACATACCAACTAACTTGAAACTAATTTAAATAGAAAATGTTAAGATTAATCGAACGAATAATCGAAATTATGATTTTTTTTTCGAATGAAGATAGGGAAAAACTGATATTGTAGACATGATATTTGGTTGTTTACATCAATGTATATTAAGATTATTTTAAAAATTTAAAATAGACATAATAATTTTGAAAAGATCAAAATATTAATTATATTATTATTGTTGAATTGAGTTTATAAGGAATTTGCAACAAATTATAGATAAAATTGAAGATATTTATGTGTTGAAGTATTAAAAAACCTGATAAGAAATTTTTACAAAGAATATTTTGTATAAAAAACTATTATTGGTATTGTAATGAAGAATGAATGAACTTTCTTAATTTATAATGATTTTTTTTATCAACTAATATGTATGTAAAGATATGATAATTTAAAGTTTAGGAATATTGTAAATTTTAAAATATCACAGAAATTGTTAATATTAGTTTTGTTAAAGTGCTGTTACATCATAACATCTATAAATAAACTGTCAAAATTTGACAAAAAAAACTTAATTTTTGACCTGCTAACGGTGAACATTGTCAAAATTGTTTAAAATCGAAGAGATGAATAATTGCTCTAACACTAATAAATTAGTATTTATTAAGAAACCAACGTTAGATCAATGATCTTTTGAAAACTAGATATTTTTAAAGGGAATTGCATCTCAGTTTCACCTAAAAAAAGATCCGAATTTTTTTATTTATTATCTTACCCTTCACAAAAGTACTAGCGAACCGTTCTTTGTAAACCAGGACAAAGAACAAAGAATACATAAAACCTTGTTAGCCTTACTGCCCTGAAGTTTCTGATGCCTTTAGAAAATTGTTTATCTCATTGGTGGAAATTAAAAAGGTTAAAAGTTATCTAACACTAGTTTTCTATCTGTTACCTCACGTTTATTTCAGATTGAGTTTATTGTTAGTATAAGCTGGGTTTCTAATATATTTATTATTATTTAAAAACGAATCGTGGCATGTTGAAGTGTTCTCTATTTTTTGTTTATTTATTTAATATTTATTAAATGGACATTTCCGATAAATGTTGCAGAGAAAATACGTAGAAATTAACAAAACTTTCAATAATCCTGATAAACCACCAAGATTTTATCAAAAATGGTGTTAGTCGAATCATGCATCCATATTTTTAAAAAAAATAAAACCCCCACTTAAAGCAATTGCAGTAAAATATTCAGTAAAACTCTGTCTAGCCAAATATGAGTAAAACAACACAGCCAGTAATTTAAAAAGTTTACATTTCGTAGATAAAAAGATCGATAGAAAGAGCATGCTGATTGAACGAGATTAAATTATTTGCTGGAGTGGAAAATATACACATACAGGATCTGAGCAAAACGTAATGCAAATGAGGAAAACAAGCATAGTATTTCGAGGAAATTTAGGTAAATAAAGTACATTGTTTCAAAAATTTCCCAAGACAGAAACGTTAAAGTTCTCTTCAACCGTGGTTGTTCATAAAGACTTCCTACTTTTCGAATAAAAATAAAATTGACTAGCATTAAATAATAAATTATAGGGTTTTCGAATAAAGATTTAAAAAATGTTGAATTCATTCGATCCATTCTTGGAATAGTATTTCTATTCTAAATTGCAAAACCTCCAAATAAAAAGTTCACAAGAATCCAAGAGGCGCTTAAGTATCTACATAAATTTGATATTTATGTAAATAGTAGAAGAAATACCTTATGTATAGTGTTTTATTTTTGAGATTATACATATTTTTATTAAAAGTGTGAGGTGCTGCCACGTGTAAATTTTTGGGTAAAAGTTTAAAGTGAATCTAATTATATTAGAAAAAAAATGTATTAGAATATTTCAGAAAATAGTACATAAACTGAAGCTGCAAATGCAATTACCACTCTCGTCGCTTCGCGATTCTATCTGCATTTTAATATCAGTAAAATGCTATTTTACAGTGCAGGTTGTATAATTTTCTAACATACATGACAATAACAAAAAAAATATTTATTAACAGTGACTTTAATAACAAACTTAGATTTACAGGCTACATTTTGGACTAACAGACACGCTCTTACCTGAAAGCGAAATATAATCAGGATGATATGGCGATCCCATCCTTGAAAAGCGCCGAGAAATAATGGAATGTATATATATATAAAAAAGCCATCAAAAAAGCACAACGATAGACATACATTATATTTTAAATACACATATCAAAAAAAAATTCGTACATATCGAGTGTCCGCGAAAATAATGCACATATTTATGGTTGAGGTATAAAAACATAAGCAAAATAAAAATTTTTTTCAAATAAATAAATAAATATTAGGATTTTAGATCTATCCAAATATTATTTACGGAAAAGCAACTAAAGCCGGCAACACCGATTACTCATTCAAGTATAATTAACGTTTTTTTTTTAAATGTTCTAAAAATAAGATTTTATTTTAATACACCTGGATATTTAGAATGATCGATTACAGGGGATGTAGAAGAGTGAAAAATGTATTCTCGAGATTTTACACGATCCGAACGATTTCTACCACTTTTTTTTTATTTTTGGGGCCCTGATATAAAACATCGCGGATTAGATTTATTAACATGTGATATTCTTCTTGATTTTAATAAAATGCCAATTTTCACTGAATTATTGAAACTATTTTACTAAACAATAAACCTAAAACGATTAAACGATCCGAATCATCTGCAAACTAACACAATTTTATGATTCATCATGTAGATATTCCTTGGTTATATGACACATATTTTTAATAAAAGTGTGACGTGTTGCCACGTGTAAATTTTCGAGTAAATGTTTAAAGTGAATTTTTGTGTAAACAAATGATGTAAGAAAAATGCAAATAATACGTTCTACATACCATTTAATAATCAATGAAAATGAATTAGTCGATCACACTGTTTTATTATACTAATGTGATAGCGCCTCAAATTTGTTAGGTTAAACGATAATTAGAGTTTAGAAATTTGAGGGTTATAACTATCACTCGAAAGGGGTTCAATTTAGGGATGAAATTTTATCGTTGTATGATGTCACTTTGATAATTTAAATTGACATGTTTCGGGATTTTTTATAAACATGCACAGTTATTCATTTTATTCCATTTGACCGTTCCACACTGTACATGTATTTATTTTTAATAAAAGGGTAATACTGCTAAGGTATATTCCATGTATCCGTCCATATAAAGGGTTTTAATTTAATTTCTCCATATTATCTTTTTTTTTTATTTATTTAGAGCGCTGTATTACTAGACTATTTAATTAATAATTAATAAATAAGGTCTATTATCATATGAAAGTCAAATATTAATAAGTTACTAACAAGCTTTAATAATTGGTAAAATATAATATAGTTATTTTATTGTTTGCTTTAATTAAATAGTTTTAGATTATCTTACAGAACTCCGTGATAATGTGTCTATAAAATATTATTTACAATGCAGAAATTATCAATTGTTTTATATTACGTTATCAATTAAATTCATTAAACATTTCATTCTTTCATTTAATACATATTATAACATTATATATTGTAATAGGATTTTTATTTTTAAAGAATTTGAAAATTTCATATGATTATTTTAATTCAAAATAAAGGAATTCTGATTTGTATTAATTAAAATTATGTGAAACAAAATTATCATATAGTTGTTTGGAACAAATTATAGTAATTTGAACAGCAAGAAAAAAATTTAACTTAAACATACCAAATAACAGGAAACTAATTTAAATAGAAAATTTTAAGATTAATCTAACGAATAATCGAAAAGATGATTTTTTCTGAATAATTTCTGAAAATTGGTAATAAAATTTTTCAATATTTTAACTAGAAATCAAAACTAAAAATTTTACAAAATGAATTTATAACATGATGTTATTTGGTTAGTTCACATCGAAGTAAATTAACACTTTTTCAAAATTTTAAAATACAGCAATGCAAATTTTCAATGTATAATATTATTATTGTTGAATTGCGTTTATAAGGGATAAATAAAATTCAAGATATTTATTTGTTGAAAAAAAAATACCTGATAGTACTATTAAGAAAGGATAAACATCGTCAAAATTGTTTAAATTCAAAACACCCTTTGTTAATAATTATGCAATAAAAATAGTTTCTATATAACGAAAAAAGAAAAATATGTATAAGATTGAATTAAGCGTTAATTTCATCACAAAATATGAATAAGTAATTACTTGCATTGCTGATTTTCGTTAAAATTATTTCGTTTATTATTGTAAATAATTTATATTAATTATCAACGCGTTCCTGAAGTTATCCATAACTTAGAAATTGGATATGTGTAAACAATTTACTTATTTTTCATCTCGAAATTCCTAAAGATCTGAACAAAGCCAGATTATTTGTAAACAATTTTTAAGTAGAAACAAACTAATGTAACAACTATCATTTATAACTATTTTAAAGTAAAAAGAGAGTATAAGAGAGTGTGTCTTTGTGTAGTCTTAGAAAATATAACTGTAGCTAATTAATATTGGGAACTTTAAGCCAAAAGTATTTTCTTTCTGATGCAATACAATACTTTGTAACAAGGAATTCAACGTTTTCGATAAAAATTATTTTATTATTCCGTACGTGAGAATAAGAGATTATTTTAGTATATTATTATGTATTTATTATTTATTTTGGTGCTATTTTTGGGGTAAATTTAAAATTATATAAAAGGTCCTTCTTAATATCAAAAAAGTTTAGGAAGTCATGTTTGATAATGCCTACCCCTGCGGTTAAAAATATTAGTTATTTAAATATGTAATTTGCTCTAATATTTCGTAAGACTTTTTTTATTCATAGATTAACCAAGCTACATAGTGGGTTAAAATCCCCTTAAGATGATATTAAGATTTTTTCATAAATTTATCGAAAAAATAACCCGATACTTAACAATATTTTCTCCTTTGATTGACAGTTACTTGTGGAAAATTTCCCGTAAAAATTACCGCCGACAATTTTCTGTTTATCGGCGAATTACTATTGGAAATTTAACAAATCAATGAAGCGCGTAAATCGATTGAAAGTTGGATGAGTTATTTATCGAATTTGGATCCGAATCCGATGTATTAATAATGTTTGGTTAAATAAACAATCGACGAGATGCACTGAACTACAAAAACACACACAAATACACACAACACAAAATCACACTTTTCCCTGATGTGAAATAATTAAATAAATGTGATCGTGGTTGACGCGATTAAAATTAATTTAGGGCATTTAAAGTGATTAACCACAACGCAGGATTTAAACATGTAAATTCAGTCAAAAAATATACTTACCTTAAAATTCCACGATATTCTAATACTTTTGAAATATTTTCATGACAACTGTTTTAACAAAGTTCTTTAGTATCGTCAGATAAAATTAAAGAAAATGACATTTCAGATACAGACTTGTCTCTGTATTACAAATTTTTCCAAAAAAATAAAATTCTTGTTTCTTATTACGTATGTTTCATTGTTATTTTTATTATTTTTTTGGCAAGATATTTAATTGAAAGCAAGACATTTTTTAATATTTTCTAACTGCAAACAAATAATACTGTGAATACTTTAAAAGCCCAAGTACGGCCATTTTAACTTGAAAATAATATTACTAACTAATTAGAATGACATCAGTAAGCTACTTAATAAAACTTAAACTTGTTTACTGAAGATTAAACAACACAATATATTTAATCCTACCCAAGAAGTCAGATCTAGATATTAATCATAATAACAGGGTGTTTGTAAATTCTACACTAATCATTCTATTGGAATTTCAAACTTTTTAAGTCTCATTAATCCCAGTTGTAAATACCACATCAGGTCCTAATTGCTAAGGGTGGTTTTTCCAGCGACCCTTGTAATCGTGACCTTAAATCATAGAAATTTATATGATTATTATATTTGGTCTTAGCTGTTACTGTGTTGCCTGGTTAATTGTCATTGCTGAATGTCGTGAACTAGTATAATATTACAAAATGTATGGAAATTAATGTAAAAAAGTTATAGTGGAAAAGATATGTTATGTTGTTCTTTTTGTTACAACAATTTTTCAAATTAGCTTTATTGTTTTTCTATTATTACAACCAATTTTCTGTCAACTATTAATATTTCATATTGATTGTTTCTGTCTTTGCTTTATAGAGTCTATTCATTATTAATATAAAAGATAAAACACATAAATCAAAAAATCCTCAAGTACTAAAATTATTTGGTACAGGTAAATTACATAAAGATGCAAAACTAATAAATTATCAAAAATGCTCAATAACACTTTAACTAATTACGGTTACATATTAAAATATTCAGTAAATAGCTCCTTAGAATTTATTCAAAAATTTAACACACATAAATTAAAAAAAATTTCAAAATTAGTTCCATTTGATGTTTTCAAAAATCTGGATGAATACCGATATTAACAAAATCCTTAATATAATAAAATAATGATCAAGTTTTAATTATAGAAATTATAAATTTGTTTAAATTATGTATCAATCTATATTACTTTGTTTTCAATGATAAATTTTAAATTCAAAATATTTTTATGGATAATTTGGAACAAAAAAATGTTTATTCAAATAGTTTTGACTGGTTTATTCAGGTAATGGTAGACAATTAGCTTCATATATTTCTCACATATGACTATCAATAGAATAAACTCTAATCTCCAATATTTAATTTATGGAAAATCAAAATAGATTTAACAAATGTAAGAACCAAAATTCCTCATTAAAAAAATAGGTATTAGTTAAATTATTAGGACTGTAATGCTATCTAGATTGGCCAAACCCTTAGAAATTTTGAAATCAGATATAGTGAGCACTTGCGACCTTAGATTAAAACAACCAATTAAGTCGCATTATGCAAAACATTTCATTGACACTCAATACAAACCTTCACTTAACAAAAGAACAGAAACAACAATAGAAGTTCTTGATTTTTCGAATATCGTAGATTTCTAAGTCAGTATCTTTTATCTTTTACATTTATAATGGATAGATACCACAAAGTAAGGATAAAGATAATCATTATGAATAAAAATGAAATTTAGCACACAGTTTTCACTCTTAAATGAGTATATTCAGTTTTTTCTCCTTTTAAATAACATTTTTAGGGATATTCCCTGATTCGTTAAAGGAAAATCAGGGAATTTCAATAAAAGATGTAGAACAGAATATTGTGGAAGAACCATACGTTGTTTGTCTTAAAAATAAATATTACATTCCTGAAACAATTGAAAAACATAAGCTGATTTTTTTTTAATTACTACTATTATTATTTATGTTCAAAAATTATATTTAAATTCCTGTTAAATCAATAAAGTGACATAATAAATATCCATTCATTACCCAATACTGTTGTATATCCAATACTAAGTATTTAGCTGCATATATTGTTCTCTTGCCTTTATAGAAGCAACATTAAAAGGAGGAAACAATTACGTTCTAACAAATGCTCTAATTTCACTTTAATTAACCACGCTAAAGTTCTGCGTAAACAAAAGAATAACTAAAATAAAATTATTTTCATTAAGTTCTTTGAAATAGAGCGTAGAAATTTTGATGCTTTATTATTGTTGGAAAATGTATTCCAAATTTTTTTTTTGCTTTAGTGTAGAATATCCGGTTTTAATAGAAGTCTTTTGAAATTATTCAGGTAATTTTCGTAATTGGATCTACTTTTATACGTTAGTTTTTAATATTTATTTGGAATAGATCTCAGTTTACAGTTATTTTTAAGGCGTGTACAGCTTCAGAAGAAATATTTGAGCCATACAAATCTATGCGAGCATTATGAAGAAGTGAGAATGTATCATAATTTTTCCTCTAATATCTTGAAGTGGGGATTTCGGAAATGGGACCATCATTCAAGTCAATTTGTGTTACGCCACTGTATATGAATATTGTAAAAGAATTTTTATTTTTAAAGAATTAATTTGCCGAATTGTTTTCATATGATTATTATAATTCAAAATAAAGGAATTGTGATTTCGTAGTAATTAAAATTATGTGGTACATATAGTTGTTTGGATCAAATTATAGTAAATAGAATTCAACAGTAGGAATAAATTTTAATTTAAATATAGCAAATAACATTAAACTAATATAAATAGAAAATTTTAAGGTTAATCGAACGAATAATCGAAATGATGATTTTCTGGTTGAGGATGGAGAAAAACAAATATAATCGTTCAATATTGAATGTTTTGACATGAATTATAACATGATATATTATTTGGTTAGATGACATCAAAATCGATTAATATTATTTTAAAATACAGCTATGTAAAGTTTGAATAAAATAATAATAAGAAAATATAAATCATATTATTATTGCTGAATTGAGTTCATAAGGGATTTGCAAAAAATTATAATTAAAATTGAAAATATTTGTGCGTTGAAATATTAACAACTTGATATAGAACAAAGATTTTAACAAATAATATATTGTATAAAAACTATTATTGGTATTGTAAAGAAAAAAGAATGAGGTTTTTTAATTTATAATTATTTATTTCTTATCTATTATACATGTAAAGATATTATAAGTTAAAATGTAGGAATATTGTAAAATTCTTCAAAAATTGTTAATATTAGTTTTGTTGAGTGATGTGACGACCTTAAAAACCTATAAGTAGATTGTCAAACTTTTACAAAAAAGACTTAATTTTTGACCTGAGGGTTAAAAAAATCTATTAAAAATAGATAGTTTGTACATAACGAAAAAAGGATTTTTTTTTATAAAATTGAATTAAGTGTTAATTTCAACAAAAGAGATGAATAAGTAATTGCCTGCATTCCCGATTTTCGTTGAAAATTATTTTGTTTTCCTGAAGTGATCCATAATCTAGAAATTGGACATGTTTTAAGCCATTAAAATAAGTATAAACATTTAATAATATGTACGTATAATTTCTATATGAAAAGATAATAGTGTTAGTGCTCGGAATTACAAGATCATTGTAATATTTTTATTTCCATTTGCACTCGAAGAAGAACTGCGTGTTCCATATGACATTTGACACAAAAATCTACTTAAGGAATTCAAGACAGGACCGTACCTTAGGACTATGGAAGAGTTATTGTAAAATTAAATATTTGTATAGACTTACAAATTCAAACTAAATTATTTTTATACGCTAAGTGACTGAGCAAAGTTTCCAAAGTAATAAATATACACTGAAGAACAAAATATTTTCGTGATCTTTTATAAGTGTTATTAATATTCATATTTTTATTTGTCGTACTTTCTTTCATTAAGATTGTTTAGATTTGATCAGTTACCTCTTCTAATAGCGATTTGCTTTTGAATTTTATTCTATTTAATGTAACAATATACAACCAATTAAACCTTTTAAGAAATCTAGAATTTTTTACAGAGATCTTATATATAGATTTTTCGGAAAATATAACAAGAGTTTTTGAACTTTTGAACTATTTTAATCTTTTATTTTATAAAAAAATATGGGCTCGTGAAAAGGACTGGATGGGAAGCCGGAGGTTTTTTAGGGTTTTCCTCTGTAAAAACCTTCCTAACCGGGATTGTACCCGATAAAATTCCTCGACGCAGAGGGATATTTTTTACAATACTCTTGTCGTGTTACAATTAATCCGCCCAATTATTAAACACGTCTATTTGGTGAAATATTTAAATATTGTTGTTTTTATTTATTTATTTTTAAAATACAAAACTTCAGTCGAACACTAAGAAATAGTCAAATAATTTAATTCTATGTAAATTATTTTAGATAGATGTATTTAATAGTTGTGAAAATGAGTTAATTATTAAAACTAATATTAGTTTTCGGAAAGCAATTCCATCCTCACTATTTTAAAAGTAAATAAAATATAAATGTGTAGTACTTCATGCTCGAGATAATCTACACCTAAAACAACGAATTTAAAATTTAGCCTCAACTGAAAAGAAAGTGTTTGAGTGGTGAACAGCAGAAGGTAAATAAATAATGTGGTTTGTAATCTCTGCAATACAGAATGAAGCGAATATATGGAATACATTTATTATTTCCAAAATAGACAACATTTGAAAAAAATATCCTGAAACATGTCAAATTTAATTTTTGAAGAGCTAATTCATGACGTACGTTTAAAAGAGTCGTTGTGTCGCCATTGTTTTTGTATTGACCTAAAAAAGGGGTCGTGTGGTACCTTATTTGAAAAGTCTCCTAATTGTATATCAAACGATGTAATTATTCCATTATTTATTCTGTTGTAAACTAATCAAGCTAAAACCGAATGTCACAACATTAAAATTTGAATTACCTGTCGAGTCTGTAACTTCTTTCCGATAATTAAGTTATGTTAAAATCGTTGCATTTGTTGCTATTTTTGTTATTTATAAACAAAAATAACTCATAAAATAGTTTAAAACTGTTTTGGACTTGAATATATGAAAAGTTATGTTAGGAAAAATAATTATTTAGAGTGTATTATTTTAATTAAATATACATTTGAAATACTTCTTAACGATTTTTCTTTGATGTAAGTCAAAAGGTTAAAAATAATAATAAATAATAATAAATCTGAGGCATAGACGTCTACTTATTTTTTCTAGAGTTCCAAGACTTTTTCCAAAATGTCATTTACTTTATGTTAATATATTTAAAGTCGTACGACACTGAGTGGTGAATTTAGTTCATATTTATGAACTAATTACGTCGTTAAACTAAACACAGTCAAAAAATATTTTTGTTTAAAATCTCTAACAAATAGAGTAAAACATCTTCAGTGATATATGAGAGAAAGTTGATAAATCAATGCTCTTGTCTGAAATATATTTTTGTATAACAGAAATTTTTATAAATGCCGATAATTACTATATTAAACATATATTTCAACTCAGTGGACATATTTTTTGGATTCGACTTTATCCGACCCACTGCGCCAAATAAGCAATTTAACTTTTAAGCGCTTTTATACGAATTTTGAAAACACGTCATGGGAATAAGCTAAGCCTCATTCTAACGAAAAATACTACAGCACCGTCCATAATTTTAACGAATTGTTTAAGAGAGAATTCACTAGAAAAATGAATAAATCTACCACACAAAAACATACACGACGAGTCTATGTTATTTCCATGGTTTCTTGAGATTAAAAAACTCGTAGTGTTCCATTTGATTTTGTCTTTCACATGTATAAAAAATACACATGGTATCCGCGAACATAATTCACATATTTATGAATGAGGTATAAAAACATATGCAGAATAAAAATGTTTTATAATTTTTTTTCTAAAGTCAGTCGTTTTCAAAGAAATAAATATTAGTATTTTGTATCTATTCAAATATTATTTACCGAAAAGTAACTAAAGCCGGCAACACTGATAACTCAATCAAGTATAAACAATGGTTTTTTAAATGTTCTAAAAATAAGTTTTTATTTTAGTACACCTGGATATTTAGAATGGTCGATTACAGGGAATGAAAAGTGTATTTAAAGTAATTTTTATCTCTAGTTTTTTTAAATAATATAGTACACAATTTGAACAATCTTTGGAACACTGAAACAAAACATCGCGGATCAGATTAATTAACATGTCGGGATATTCTTTAATTTTAATAAAATGCCATTTTTCACTGATTTATTGAAACTACTTTACCAAACGATAAATTTAAAACGATTAAACGATCCGAATTTTCTGCAAATCAACACAATTTGTGAAGTGTTGCCACTCATAAATTTTCGAGTAAATGTTTAAAGTGAATTTTTGGGTAAACTAATGATGTTAGCAAAAATTTTTAGTAGAATATTTTATTGTGAATGACACGTTCTAGGTATATACCATTTAAAAATATGCGTATTTAACAACAAATTTTTACGTTTTTAAATTTAAAAAGGCCTAAAGTTTAGTTACGCTAATAAATCAAATAAAAAATTAATTATTAATAGAAATAGCAAATATATATGTATATTTATCTATGGCCATATGGCAACACTAGGGGAATATAATCTAGAAAAATTTAAATGAAAACAAGCTTTTATAAAAAATAAAAGACCAAAACATTGAATGGGTCATTGAAGATTTTGAATATATATCAAAATATGTCCCTGTTTCTGATGAATTAAATTATAAAAATTTTAAAACTCTTAACACCTTTAGTAATGTTTGAAGTAATAAATATGTTATAATACAAGAATATGTTAAACCCTCAAATTACTGGAGATGAAATAAAATGTATCATAGCAATTTTGATATTCTCCGGTTATAATAAATTGCCAGAGAGAAAATATTGCTGGGATTCTGAAGGAGACATGGGGAATGACTTTGTCAAGAAAGCAACGAGGAGGGACCGTTTTTTGATAATTTGTCGTTGCTACATTGCAAGGATAGAACCCCTTATTAATAATATAAGAAAAAAAATTACTAAACATTTCACACCCAACAAAGTCTTTAACTGTGACAAATCGTGATAAATTATTAGGAAAAGCATTCCTGCAAACAGATTATTAAAGATAAATCGATTTGATTTGGTGGAACAATGAAGAAAGAGAAGTTTTTAATTTAGTACACCTGGATATTTAGAATGGTCGATTACAGGGGATGTAGAAGAATCAAAAATTTCTACCACTATTTTTTTAGGTAATTCACTACACATTTCCAACAATCTTTGTAACGTTGATACAAAACATCGCGGGTCAGATTAATTAACATGTTATATTCTTGATTTTAATAAAAAAACACGACATATTATTTAATCTAATCTAATGTATAAAACTGTAAGAAGAAATTTAAGTTCAAAATACTTGTCTGGCCTTTCAGGGATTTTATTCTTAGAAAAAAAAACGCACCTAATGGTGGATCCGTGTCAAGCCATTCCGAATAACTTAGTTGCTACATCAAAACAACTTATACACTCAGAACGTATTTTATTATTACTTAGAACGACGACGTCTGAAAATTGAGTTTAAAAGCAAGGATATCCTTTATAAGGCAATAAAAAAGTTTTAATAAAAAAATTCTCATCTGCCACACAAAACGGACCGTAAAAACTGACAGTAAAATTACAGAAATATGTGAATTAAGTACACAAAATTTGCAATTATAATGAAATATTATACAAAATAATACTTCAAATCACTTCGAAATATAAACACTTAAGTACAAGCCTGTCCACTTATCCTATCTCAGTATCAGCATAAAAAAAGTCCTGTTCATTTTTTATATTGCTCATTATGTGACATATGTATATATACTTATAACTTATATATACTTTTAATAGATAGATAAATTTCCAAGTGCGGTTATAAACAATGGGGAATTTTCCATACATTGCGGTGTTTATATTTGTGATAATTTCCACTGGCGCTGGTAGGAGTCAGCAAAGAAAAACTGCAGATTTATTCGAACTGTCGGTCATCCATTTCAACGATTTTCACGCAAGGTTGGTACCCGACGAATTCCACGAATACAACATTTAAAATTTAAACAGATAAACGTGTATATATATTTTGTGAAGTGCATCAACAACATTCTCCAGCTCTGCCCGAAGTTTACAGTGGCATGCAGTACAATAATAAACGTAATACCGCGTTATTGGCATAATCAAATTCCAAAATTTCAAGTAGAATTTGCCTAGGGGAAAATAGTAATCTAAAAAAAATACATAGAGGTACTAAAATATCTAACTCTTTTAGGAATAATTGTTTGGAGAAATGGTATTCTAAAATTTTGTGAAATGGAGTTTTCGTTTAAAAATTATGCGTATTAAATTGAAATTTTCTGGCATTTTAAAGTTATTACATTATTGCTGCAAACTATATATGCCCATATAAATGTGTTTTTGGCTACTTGTCTCCAATTGCTTATTTCTAGTGCTTTCTTGTCTTCTTTAACAACTTTCTCAGCGAACGACTTCTTTTTCTCCTCTCTTTTTCCACTTCAATAGTTACTTTCACCCAACTTCTTCCTTTCATCATCAATATGTACTTTGTGCTCATTAATCTTTACTTTCTAATTTCCTGGGTTATGGATTAACTCCCAAACAAAAACTTTAAATCGTCGTTAGATCTGTTTCTCCATATTCTTTCTACTTTAACGCCTGAATAAATTCTTCTTAGCATTTTTCTTTCCAATATATCCACTTTTTCTTATTCTTTATTTCTTCAATTTCCTAGTCTCTTTTTCTTTTTCTTATTGAGTTATTATCTTTTTGCTTCTTGATCGTAGGGGAAGTTTACCCAGTGTCTAAGTGTCATAAGCGCCATGGGTCCCCTCAAGAGCCTCCCTTGGTAATAACTCTTTTTTGATATATATTTGTTAAGCACTTTTCTATCTTTATTAAATTGTAATTATTACTGAACTCCTCGTCTCTTATTTCACCCTTACACACTTAGGGAGTCCTAGCCTTTATCCAGGAGAAGGTCTATTTAATCTATATTAATTTTTTTTACTACTTATTAATAGTTGTAGAAAAATATTTCTTCAGTTTCTTAGTCTTTCTTACTTTTTCTCTTATTGATTTATTTATATTTTTCCATCTTTTTGCTTAATTTTGGAGAAGCCATTTGAACTTCTAAAACAAATTTATTACAAAGAAAAGTCTTCTTGGTAAAGAAGAAAAATATAACAATTTCCGAAACTCTCTCCCTGTTTCTTCATAATTTATTCATGTTCTTGATTGTCTATTCTTAATTCTTTATTTTTCATTTTATTTCCTGTAACTTCTTCTTCTAGGAATTCATTGAAAATCAATTTAAACTTCTAAAATAAATTTACCACGAAGAAAAATCCATTTTCCTTTAAAAATACGAACTCTTACATTTACAGTTGGTGTATTTGCTAACAATTTCACTTTTTATAAGAAACCCTAACTTCTCTATCGACTCGATACATTTGCAAAGAGTTATCGGAGATAAATATTCCCAGGTCTCATAAATTTTTCTCTAATAAAAAGAGAGTGTGACACAGTGTCACTCGCACCAATTTATGAGAAAATAATGCGAGAAAATCGGAAAAGTGGGAGCAACCGAAAAGCAATATCCTGTATTTGAACGACTTCCTTTTATTATGTTTCTTATTACAAAACTTTTAATAAACACCATTATTTTAGAACAGCAAAATATGAATAAATAACAGCAACATTGTGACATTGAATAATATATTTTTAAACATGTGATTTGCTGTATATTTTATTAAATTAATTCAATATATACTGTACTTTACACGGTTATACATATGTATGTTTAAACAAACAGTCAGATAAAAATAAAATCATAGTAGAGTCAATGAAGTGGAAATATTATTGTTAAATTTTCTGATAACTGCAAAAACAAATATGATTTTGATACATTTTTTTCCATGTTTCACTGATTCAATTGTGAGCTTTCAGGTATTCGATTGTTTGTATTTACTTACCATTGGTTGTAAATTCAAAGTGAAAGATTGTTCCATTTAATTTTTATTTGTTTATGTTCGCAGGAATAATTTTCGAGTATTACGTTAATAAAATAAAAATATAGATACAAATTTAATGAAATAGGGAATATAGTCTTTCTTTTTTCCTTTACATTATTATCTGCTGCTTTTTAATGTTTAATAGAAACCGGGATAAAGTTTTGAAAGTTCGTTTTTCTAATTAATTTGTTTTAGCAAGTTATATCTCTTTTATATATTGAATTAGAATGTTTAACAAGATTTTAATTCATGTTAATACTTAGTTTTAAGATAAACTATCAAGTTACAAATTGTTGCCGGATTTACAACTGATAAAATAATCTACTAGTCACATCCTATTGGTCGATTATGTGGTCAGTTGGAGCTTTTTTTTATTAATTTTACAGCATATACAGGGTGCGGCATTAGTGCATCGAAGTACGATTAGTCCGTTATTATTGAAGTTACGAAAAAAACGTTTTAACAAAAAGTGTAGGCAGTCTTGAGATTCACATTTTAAAATTAGTCTCAAATATACAGTATGTTCAGAAACGCAGTGCCTGACAAAAATTTTGTTTTTTTAAAATGGAATACTCCGTATATTTTTACATTTTTATAAACCTCTTGCCGAGATAATTTCAACGATGTTATATATAACTCAATAATTTGCATCAATATCTTTCCCATTGTATCTTTTGTTATCTCAAATTCTAATTTAGTACATTTTATTTAAATTAATTGAGAACATTTTGTTTCTACTAAAATAATAGTATTTTTCGTGAAAAAAATAGAAGGGATTAAAGTTGATTTTTTTTTCTTAATATATTCACATATCTTTATCGAATTGTCACAGAGGAAAGGAATATTAATTTATATATCATTTTACATTTTGTGACAGTTACAGTGTTCAATACAATCTTGTTTAAATAATAATCGAATAATAATTTTTTAATCAATATAAACAGAGAGAAAAAAGGAAAATGATGTACTGGTGACAAGCATTAAGGTTGAAATTGCAGATAAATCACTATTAAACGAAATAATGAATAACTTCCCAGGCAAATAATTACAAACAAAATGTAATGTTAAAATGTATCAACTGGATAAGAATATACAGGGAGTCCGCGAAAATAATGCGCATATTTATGAATGAAGTATAAAATCGTATAAATTTTTTTTCTAAAGTCAGCCGTTTTCAAAGAAATAAAAATTAGTATCTTAGATGTATCCAAAGATCATTAAAGGAAATAGAGCCGGCAACACCGATAACTCAGTCAAGTATAAACATTGGTTTTTTAAATGTTCTATAAGTAAGTTTTTATTTTACACCTGGATATTTAGAATGGTCGATTACAAGGGATGTAGAAGAGGGAAAAATCCAACATATATATATATATATATATATATATATAATATATATAATCAGAAATTTCTATCATTACTTTTTTTAGGTAATACGCTACACATTCCAATAATCTTTGGGACACTGATACAAAACATCGCGGATTAGACTAATTAACATATCATGATAGTTTTGATTTGAATAAAATGTCAATTGTAACTGAATTACTGAAACTATTTTACCAAATGGTAAACTTAAAACGATTAAACGATCTAAATCTTTCAATCAACTAACACAATTTTATGATTACCTCTATTATTCTTATGTTTAGTATTACCTATAACTCCAAAAATGTCATTGTTTCTTCTTTCTTAGGGTGGTAACTGGTTAATTAGCTTCGAGGAATTCATGTGTTGATTTCAATGAAGAGTTCTTCATTCGTCTGGTTATTGATTTCGATATAAATTTTACTTCTTGGACTTGTTAACTAAAGATTTTGGAAGATGTGGATCATTTTTTGGAATTAAATCAGGCTTTTTCTATCTATTCCATATGGAGCGATAAACAGAAGAATGAAGAACATCTTAATGGAACGTCGTGAATGTTATCCAAATTAAAACAATAAAAGAAATAATTAAATTTCAGCATGGTCGATGTTATCTACCAAAATCTATCAATTACCTATAGCTGTGTTAATAACACATTTACCAATTATCTCTGAACGTTATCAGTATAACAATTTCATCGGCTAATTTCTTCTGGTAATATAAATTAATATCGATCTGTAAACAGATATTAAATCAGATGTTTTTGTGCATAGAGAAACCTCATTTGCTACATCGAATCTGAAATGTTATTTTAAATCCCTTAAAATACAAGAAAAAGAGATCCAGTCTTGACATTTTCGATAGATTTTATTGTTTCTAAAAACTTTTGAGCTTAACAACCGACCACATAATTGGTAATTTTTGTTCTGGGATCAAATTTTTGTTCTGGGATCAGGCTCTGAGTATAAACTCTCTACAGAAACAATATTTGGATGGTCATTGTTATGTATCAGTAGGGAAGTCTAGGTAATCTAAATACACAGTCATCTCATACTGAAATTAATTAAAGTGCCACCGAGTAAAATCTTGCCATCAGCTTTAGTTAAACTTTTTATATATCGTAATACAATAGATTAGAAACATTTAAAATATATTAGACCAGGGCTGAAGCCTTTGAAAATGGTAAAATGTGGAAAAAAATAATAGTAGGATGAAACCCATTGCAAAAGAAAGAGAATATAACAAAAATGAAAGAAAAAATAATTTACGGGCGATCTGAGGTCGGGAAGTAGAAGGGGGTGAGTTTTTAGGGGTAGAAAACTGTTTATCTCTATTTCCGGCAAAACTACAAGTCCTATGGAAAAAAGTTAAATGCCAAAGTTGTACGTAATAAAAAGATCTACAACTTTTTTATTAACACTTTTTTCACATAACCACAAAATTTATATGAAAAATTCAAATAACCAAGTTTTTGGTTTTTTATATTTATCTTTTACAAAAAAATTTTTTTTTCACAAAATTTGGTGAAAACTTACTTTTTTATGTCCCAAACACACTGTAATTTTTTTTGTTTAAAATATTTATTTTTTCGCCTTATTTTGACTTAATATCGAAAAAGCACACTAATTTTCAATCGAAAATTCTCGCGTCAAAATATCTGATTTTTTAAAAAACCAAAAACTTTTTTTTGTAAAAGATAAAAATAAAATACCAAAAACTTGGGTATTTGAATTTTTTACATAAATTTTGAGTTTATGTGAAAAAAGTGTAAATACAAAAGTTGTAGATATTTTTATTACCTACAACTTTGCCATTTAACTTTATTCCATAGGACTTGTAGTTTTTACCGGAAATAACAGTTTTCTACCCTTAAAAACTCACCCCCTTCCACTTCCCGACCTCAGATCGCCCGTAAATTATTTTTCCTTTCATTTTTGTTATATTCTCTTCCTGTTCCAATGGGTTTCATCCTACTATTATTTTATTTCGTTTCAAAAATTATCGACTCTGGTCTATATCATGTTCACAAAGATAAAAAATTTAAAGAAAAAAAATTTATTGTAAATTAATAATTTATTGAAATCTCTACCATATTTATTAAAAAATGTAAATTTTTTTATAAAATATACAGGCTGTGCTATTTAAAAAAATTGTCGATGACATCGTTACTCACGAACGGCTTACCCTGTATATTTCATTGTTATGTTGAAATACATTAAATTAAAATGAAAAACCGACCTGTCTCAGGATTTTTCCTCAAAATTGTTAGTTTGGCTTAAAATCAATATATTCCGTACTTTATGTATTCTAGCGTACCTCAATTTCGGTATTTGACAATACCATTTTTCGAGACACTAATCTTTTTTATAACCTAATGTTATATTCCCTTTTTCTTCATATATTTTTTTTATCTAAATATTTATACAATAAGTTGGAATCACATGGAAAACTTTTTTATTATTAATTTTAGGAAAAAAAGTTATTCTTCATAAAAAGTTCTGCGTTATCTAAAACCTAGAATACAGTGATCAAATATCAAATTTTTTCAGTGGTATACGAGGTTTGTCAAAAAATATGAGTTTTACTCAAGAGTAAAGTACCTTTAAATTGTACAATATCGAAAAATGTTACTAAAAAAAGTTGATCAGAATTAAAAATTACGTTTAAATATGCAAGGGGGATATATTGTATTTAAGGATTTTACTGTTTTTTCAGATTTGAGCAGACGAGTTTGGATGCAGGATCATGCAAAAATCAAGCTGAATGCATCGGTGGATTTTCTCGACTTTACAAGCAGGTTACAAGTCTCCTCGAGGATAAGCCAAATTCGATTTTATTAAATGCCGGAGACAATTTCCAAGGGACTCTTTGGTACAACTTTGGAAAGTGGAATGTGACTCAGGAATTTATGAACAAATTGCCAATAGACGCAGAGGCACGATAAGTTCTTTTTTATCTCGTTACATAAAATATGTTTTATTATGTTTGGCGTTATATTACATTTAAACTTATTGTTCTTTGTTTAGTAGTCTTATTTCGCTAAAATTATTATTTGCAATTTTAAATCTTGGAACCGAATTTTCATTAAAATTTTATTTTTTGGTGATGGAAGAACCAAAAACTATTATTTGGGACCTTTCTATAAAGTTAATAATATATATATAGAATTTTTATAAAAATGAAATACATGAATACACCGATCTACATACATCAAGAAGATTTAAAAAATCTGTTTTAAATTATTTGTTGTGTTATGGCATATTTTAACGTTTGTAATTACTAAAAGCACCGACCTTGCGTTTAAATACGTTTAATTGTGGGCTCTATCAATTTGTTTACAAAAAGGATCTGTCACTTTTGAGGGCTGAACTAAGAGAAAGAAACAAATTTTTAAGATTTTAAGAGAATCTAGAGTCCAAAAAGTGCTAAAGTGGCTGTTTTTCTGATGGAGGTAAATCAGGTGGTCGAGCGGGCCACGCCTGCCGCTAGCAGATGATGCAACACTTTTATGCGATGATGCAACTTCAAAAACATTAAAAACCGGTCGCTTTGTAATAAGCCGTTTCCTAAACATCTCAAAAAGTAAACTAGATGAGCCCCTATTGACCACAAAATGGACCAAAGCACAAATATCTATTTAGAAAAATTAACAAAATATTTAGTTTGACAGGACACTGTTAAGGCCTTAATAAATGGATTTAACATGAAAAAAAAAACGTAAACTTTTTATAAAAATATTATCAATAAGACGGTTTGGGCTAAAAGTATTGCAAAACTGCCTCCGTACATTAATTAATTTAGCTATAAAGTAATTTTGGACTGCAGAAAATTTAACTGAACCTTTGATAATTCATTTCGGTAGTAATAATGACATTTTTTAAATTTTCACGAATTTGTTTTTCAGCTATAACCTTATGATGAAATTAATGTATATACGAGTATTATAAATGTAAAAGATAAAAGTTGCGTATCTTAAAATTCCATGATTTTCAAAAACTTTTTAAATACTCTTGTGACAATTGTTTCACCTTTTAGCATCGTCAGATAAGATTATAAGAAATTGACAGGACTTTCTCATACAGACATGATTTTGTATTTATTATAAATATTCTAGCTAAACTTTTTGTTACAAATTATCCATAAAAACATTTGCCAAAATTGGTGATATGGGAATACGTATTGGTTATCCTTAATTTTGAATATAAAATTTATAATCAAAATCAAAGTAATTTTGATTGACACATAAATTTAACAAATTTATGATTTCAATAATTAAAACTAAAAAAAAAACAAATGAAAATAATTTTGTGTTTTCTATTAATTTATTTGTATTAAGTTTTTGAATCTATTCTAAAGAGTTTTTTACTGAATAATATTTTGATATATAACCGTAATTAATTAGTCTTAATAAGCATTTCTGCTAATTTATTATTCGGTGTATTGTCAAAGAAAACCACCATAAAATTTTGGTGTTTGAGGATTTTTTTGAATTATATGTTTTTTATTAGTCATTAAAAAGGAAGTTTGATTGATTAACACCTTCGCTAATATTATCTGAAATTTTTTTAGTTGGCTCTCTACTAAAAATTTTCAAGTCACACGATTATTTTTATTTGTAATTATTTGTATAAAATGACTGTTGCATCATTTTTATCTCATTATGATACGACAATTAATTTCGGATCTCAATTTCTCCCCTAAATTTGTACGCCTTAGTTGCTAACGTATTATTTTTAACACACTTCTATTAAAATTTTAATCTAAAAAGTCCCAAGGTGATCTCAAAAATATATTATCACGTTTATCATTATAGGTGTCATCTCTAGATATCACAATATCTTTTTAAGTAGTCTCATTATTCGCAAAAAGAAAGAACTAATACACCTTTGTGATATCCAATACGTATCAATATCAACCAAACAAATTATTTTTATTTTTTTCAATTACTACAAGACAAAATTTTGGAGAAAAATCAATGAAATTATGTAATAAATAACATAAATCCTTTCTGACATATCGTATTCAATAATTTCAATGTAATTCATTAGAGTGTCCCGACGTTTTTGTTGTCGAAAAGTTTTTGTTCTCGCCTTTCCACTGATTTATCTTTTTGGTTGGAAGGGCTTTCTTCCTTAAGTTTCACTTGATCATCAATGGCGAATTAACAACTTTGGCACCAAACTGAGGATCGTGCAGTTTATCGGCTAATGCTAACCGACAAAACCTGTGTACACAATGGAGATTTTAATGGCATAATTATGATAATGGATCTGCGTTAACGCCCTTTAGAGGTTTTAGCTAAACTCGAAGCTGAACCGATCATTGTTTCTCTATCGAGTGATATAAAAATGTTATTAGTAATGGATTTTACTAAAAGAAATCAATACAAGACTGCAAACAGTTTTCTTACTAAGTTTGATTAGGGGAAAACGAGCCGAGGGTGAGTGGTGGATGCGGGTAAAATTATTTTTCTGGTGACTAAAATTACTTTTGTTTAGATCCGAAACAATGTAGTAGGGTGACTTGCATTGATATAATATTTTTTATACCTAGTACTATGTTGTTAAATTTATTCGAATTATCGTTTGATAAGCCATTTATGAATAAATAAGTTTTGACGTAAAATGTTGCTCAATTTAAATGTTTGTATAGTAGAACAAGAACTATTTGCCTTTGACCTGAGTTGAGATTCTCGAAAGTTAAGAACGTAATGCGTTTACAACGATTTCCCCTGTTGTTCGTATTCAAGATACTGCATGAAGGGTCTATAATCTGCATTTCTTGTTAATCATTAGTAAATAACAAATAAAATCACTGTGCTTTGATTTTATTGCCCTGTTAGTTTCAGAAAATGTGTTAGTTTGAAAAAAATATTTAACTATAATATTAAAATATCACTTTTAATTAGAAAAAAAATGATTAACCATTTTTAAATATAATTAATGACCGCTTTTAGCAATAAGACTATTTCACTTAATACACTATTTACCATTTTAGTTCTTTTTACATTTAATGAATATTAAAACTCAAAATCTTTCATCATTCTCAGTCTTACAACTGACAATTTATAACATTGCTCGCTTTAAGATTTTTTATAAATAATTAACTTTATCTATTGGCTTCCACTTGATTGAATGTGTTTCAAGAGTCACATTTTTGTTTTTACGAAAAAATAAGATTATGTTAAAATGTATCTTTATAAGTTCACCACCAAGATAAATGGTATTTGATTCTGGTAACTGTCGATAAACTCTTCTGCCATTTCCATTTCACACCACAAGAAAACTGGAAAAACAAAACAATAACACGACCACACTCAGAAATCGTTTGAGAATTAAAATTTTAATGCGGAAAGTACGGCCCAGGTAAAGAATTTCTGTGGCGATAAGCTTTATTGGTTATTTCAATGTATAGCCTAAGGCGGTCAAAATAAATATTGTGGATTTATATATAATCCTCTTTAATCGTTTGCTGCTCGGTTAATTTTATTCCCGGTTAATAATATTTATTAATATCTACAAAAATTAGCACAAGAATTTTTAGTACTTTCCTATTAATGTTATTTATTTCTTTTATTATTTTTTTAGGTATTGGGTAACCACGAATTCGACGATGGTATCAATGGTATAGTACCATACATAAAATCTCTAAAACATCCCATCGTAGTGTCAAATATCGATGATAGCCTGGAACCCGATATACAAGGCCTTTATACCAAAAGTACCGTCATCGAAAGAAATGGGAAAAAAATTGGTATAATTGGGGTACTTACATCTGAATGTGACGTAAGTAAATTTGAAAATACATGATAGGCACGATCAAAATCATTGGATTTATTATTGGAATTATATATGCGATTATAATTTTTTTTCATACCTCTCTAAAAACAAACAATAAGAGTATTCTTTAATTAAAACAAAAAATTAAGTCTGGCACTGAGATAACTGGAAGGTGGCTTAATAGAAAAACAAACCAAAAACTATTCATACTTTTGTTTAGAATTATGAACCATATTTATTAATAATTTTAGGTTTTATTTATAGATGTAAACAACTTAGTATATTGCATTTCAATTTTAATTCATACTGATATTCTATTTTTAAATTTACTTATCATGTGTTACTGACGTAATCCGTAGGAATTAATAAACTATTATTAATATTAAAAAATACGATATTTATGTGAATGTGTTCGCGATGTTGTTTAATTTATAGGAATACCGAGCTTCTGAGATTGACTTTAAAAGTTGCTTCGTATTTTGTATTTTTAGTGATCTTGTTTGATGAAAACACTAGAATTGTAGTTACTGTTTAAAAATCAATAGAATTTAAGTACTTTGGCGCCTGTTTAAGTCCATACAGACTTCTAAATAACTCACAAATTCTTCCTGTGACATCATCGTATCCTTCAGCTTGAAACATAAAAATAGATTACTCCAGAAATGTATTCAATAAGGTTGTTTTAAAATGAAATTGCCGGATTTCTAACTTTTCTGAAATAGCTAACTAAAATAAAAATTTAATAGAATCTTATAGAACAATAGGACTGAAAATCTCATAGTAATTAACATCAAATTCTTGTTGAAATTACCAATCGAGTCTTGAATCTATCAATTTTTCCATTCGATTTTGTTTCTACTCGAAATACCAATTTACATCTCAGTGGTTACGTTTTTTCATCAAGATTCTACGTGCCAATTTTCGAATAATAATTCATTGCTCTAGACCAACTCTTTCTATCATTGTCAAAGTTTTAGTAAAAGAATTTGGTTATTTAATTGACGATATAAACAGGTAAATCGTTTTAGTCTCTTAATCGTTTTACGATCTCTTAGAAGTACCTCATTATTTACTCGCCCTGTCTGCGCCAATTTTCTTCATTTTTCATAATCTCTGTAACTGTACATTTTCCAAAATAACTTTATGAGTGCAATTTTTACTTCAACCACTCGACATTTCGCTAATGTAGGTTACAAAAATTGACCAATAAAAACTGCCCTCTGGACACACAATTCACCAAATTCCATAATTTCCGGAAATCTCTGCATATCTAACCAAAAAACCTCTTTTGCTGGTTGAACCAAACTTCGTGTCATATCTTTTTTAATTAAGAAATTGAACAAAACGGTTGCTTCTAAAATTTTTTAGATGATTAGGTAAATATTTACCTAGTACCTATTAAACAAAGTATTTTTTCTTTATTGTGTATAACCTAAACTTTTTGATATTGATTAGAATCATCTTTAAATGCGACAAAATATTAAACGAAAGTTCTTGGATCTACAGACGTTAGTTGCAACCATCTGATCGGATATTCTCGATTTTGGAATTTTTCTAAAATTTGTAGATTGCAATTTTCCAAATACACACCAATCGCAATTTTCAGTAACCAAAGTTGACGCATCTTTACCTTTTAAATTTCTTTCACATGTATTTTATTTTGGTGGCCTATTCTTTTATGCCAGCTTGCGAAGAAACTTATTGTGAATAACGTACCAGTAAAGAAAAGTGCAAAATACTTTCACCCTTAAGTCAAACCAGTGCAAACTCCAATATTTCCAGTCGAAATTACTATTAAGGGCGAAAATATTTTGTCGAAAACTCATTATTTTATTGGTTTTTTGACTGTATTCCTCCTTTTACGACGATTGAGAACACGAACCAGTTTTCAAATCATCATTATTTTATTTCGGCTGATTTATTATTAACGCAGCTCCATTATCCAGGCTTAGATAATAAATATTAATTCGAGTTTCTTTAAATAAAAATGAACTTCCTAAAGTTCTATTGTCGGAACTGTGTACGTAATTTATTCAAAATTATTATCATAAGCATGGCATAAGATAGGGGTTAATTTGACTCTGCTAATCTTTATGAGGTGCTACATTACCAGGCATAAATCGATAATCACGAAACTGTGTGTGCAGCAAGTAAATTGAATCTGTAGATTTTTGCTCATAAATATTTAGTAACTTCAACTACATATCAAGTACTGTTTCATAGTTCATTATTAATGACAAATATTTTATATACAATGTAGTGACAAAAATATGTTTAGCAATTTTATTTGCCTTTTCCCAACTTTTTAGTTCAGTTGCTGCTGTTAGTAGCAATTAATAAAATTCTCTTGTTTTTCAAGAGCTGGGAGGGAAACTAACTCTTTGTATTATGAAAATAAACAGAAAAAAATTACCATTGACAAAACACTGAGACAAATTATCCACACTAAAGTTAATTATAGAATTATAGAAGCGAATTTTTGCTACAAAAACTCAGAAACCGGACTTAGATTCAAAAATGTATTTTACCGTTTCGAGACTTGACTTAGGTGACGTTTTTTTTTTCGGCGACCCCAAACCGACTGACCATTTTCCTCAATTCCCATACTGATTTTCTTGAAAAGTTTCTTTCTAACGGTTTCATTAATGTTCTATGACCTAGTGGGAATTGAATCTGTAGATTTTTGCTCATAAATATTTAGTAATTTCAACTACCGTTTTACAGTTCATTATTAATGACCATAGTTTTTTATCTAATGTAGTGGCAAAATTATTTTATTTGCCTTTTTCCAACTTTTTATTTCAACAACATTATTTCCTTCAGGATTCACAAAACTGTCATCAATTTTATTGTTTGCATTTTATATAAATAGACAAAGTCCAGAAGATTATCAAAGAATAGTGAATTAACTTCTATAGTCTGGCCCATAACCTTTTCGCGATTGATACAAAACCAAGACTCAAGAACAACAAAACTAAAAAGACATAAGAATAACCATATGATTGATAAAGCTGCATTTATCCAAACTTATTATTATAATAACGTAGATTTAAAAAAGAACTGGACACTATGGGGTCTTAAGGACACCCTTTTTATCTTAAGTTGGGTTTAATTTCAATTTCTGTGCTTTGAGGATTAGCCTTTACTTCTTTTATACTGTTTTCTTTATCTGGTTTTTCTTTTCGACGATCCCATAACGTCTGACTATTAATTTTCAATTCCCCTACTGAATTTCTTGAAAATTCCCTCCCTAATGGTTTCTAGAATGTTGTATGATCTTAGTCGGAGTTAAATTAGCTTAAACACATGTTTGAGCTCTTCAAGTTGATGCATCAGCAAACTTATTTTGTAACTAGATTCTGTATTTTTAAGTATTTAGCAGTGGTACATTTTTTTATTTAGCACGAATCTAAACAATTGTGAAATTTAAACTCCATTTCCATTTACTACGTGTGGGAATTATAAAATAAAATTAATTTTCAATTCCCCTACTACATTTTTTGAAAATCCCGTCCCTAATGGTTTCTGGAATGTTGTATGACCTTAATATGTCATTCTCTAAACACGTGTTTGGACCCTGGTGTCTGATATTTTTTGAATTTGATATATCAGCAAACTTACTTTGTAACTACGTTATGTAAACATATTTCTTAAGTATTCAGAAGTGGTATATTTTCTTATTTCGTACGAATTTAAAACAATTGTGAAATTTAAACTCAATTTCCTTTTACTATGTCTGGGAATTATGAAATAAAATTTAGGTAAACTTTTTGATTTTTGATTTTGATTTAAATAATCTCCAATTATTTTGTTTGTTCTACTTTTAGAAAAGACGATGAAGTCTTAGTAAAGTATTTAGTTTTGAACGACCAAATTCAGAAACGTCCTAAAATCGTAAATCCCGGATTCATCAAAAGACAAGTCAAAAGTAAGCTGGGACGTTCAAAATGTTTAAAAGATATGACGGTTTTTCATGGGAATGTAGAAAATTGACAGATTAAATAACAAACAAACCTTATATAGTAGGATTACCGAACCGATCGAGAAATCACGCAATGGCGTAACTTACAAGGGTTAATAAAAACCAAAGTGCATAATACAAAAAATAAAAATAGTTTGTGCGTTTTATAATTAAGTTGAAAAAAACAAATAGATCACTTGAATGTGTATTTATAAATCTATGATGAATGATCATTTTAAAAGCAATATTTTTCCTCTCCCCTTAACCTTTACTTTACGCCTATATTAACTTAATCTTATTGAATATCGCAATGATAAAGTAGCAACCTTAAAACATTATAGTCGTATCATCAACTCCATATTTATTAGTTGATTATTTTTTTTAAATAATGTTAATAATTCCTCTTTCTCCATTGTTATTGTCCTAATTCAAAATTTCATCACAAGTGGAGATTTCATTTCTTAAAAAAATCGAATAAAAATGTTATTGTTTTCTTAAATATTGTCCAAAATCCTTTTGGATCTATGATACTTTTGACTCGTAATGTTATAAGAGTATTTGTTTTTATTTTTTTAAGTTAATATCCGAAGCAGTTGCATTTAAAATGTGTTTGCTTTGAATCGAAATGTTCCATTTCGTAGGTTTTGAAAATATTTACTATTGCATTCATCGATAACTGTTTTTTAGTCTAAAAATAAACGCACAAATTGCTTAACGTCCTCCACTGCAATAAAAATACGAATGAAAGTGACATTTCCTAAATGTGCCTTTTTATTACTTCATCTGTTCGGTAATCCTAGTATAGTTTGTTATCTGTAAGATAAACAATCCGTAAAATGACATGCTGAAAATATAGAAGAGTGTTTGAAGCCTGAATCAAAGATTTTTTAAGTATTTTCCTTTCGGTTTACAAAATATATTTCATTCATATTATGACTCATCGATCCTTCAAACTCAAAATAGTGAATAAAATTGGCAAAATTTTACTGTATTATGAGAAAAAAATAGTATTTTTATTATTGTTATTATGTTAATTATTATTATGATTAGTTCGAGCTTGTGCCACAATCAGGTCACACGATTCCTGGTGCTTATCATTCATTAATAAACCAATTTTACATGCAAAAGCCAGAATTAATATCCTTAAAGTCCAAAATGGTCGTCACCAGGTAAGGACAGTAATATACTCATAGAGCAGGAATTGAAAAAAATAAACGAAAAAACTGGAAAACGACCAAAAAAGATTGAGAGAAAAAGTAATTAAGGTAAAAAAGCACCTGGATCTCTAATAAGAAAACCATAGAAAATGAAGATTACTTCATCAAGAGAAACTTTATTAGACTAATAATAAAATGATTTTAACCTGGTCCATTTTCAAATTGAGCTCATTACACCATCTCCATCAAAATTTCTTCAGAGTCTTTGGCAAGTATGTTGATCTTCTCAGTATTACGTTTTCCTTGCAACTCAACTGTAATAGCCCTAATCAATTTTCTTCGATCCATTAGGATCCTGAAATCCAGGCAACTCAGGTTTGCTGGTTGGTATAACTTCTTCTAAGGTTTTCCTGAATATATCTAAACTACTATCTGGAAGACTGTGGCGTATTCTCTTAAGGAAAATTGCAGTTACGCCAAACAACTGTCCACACCTGAATTCTCATCCTTATTATACTCATCTACCACAACAGGGAGGATTTTATAAAAAGAAAAACATGATCACAGCTGCGTAAGCAGATCCCACGATTTTTTAAAAAACGTTTTACATGTCCATATTAAAGCTGTAACTTTTTAAATTTTGCCTCTTCTGAATTCTTATTTTTTTTTTTTAGAAAATATCGAGTACTGGAAAGTTGAAATTTTTTGATGAATCCGCTAGTGTCAATAAGGAAGCAGAAAGATTAGTAGCTGAGGAAGGAGTTTTTACAATAATTGTTCTGTCGCATTCTGGTTACGATGTGGATATGAGAATCGCTGTAAATGCTTCAGAAAAAATTGGTTTAATCGTTGGAGGACATTCCCACACATTTTTGTGGACAGGAGGTAAAAATATTAGAAAATAACTGTAATAGTATGTATTAGATTAAGTTAGGTTTGGTAAGGTGAGGTCAGGTTAGGTTAATTTTTTCAAGTCACAAAATTTTGTGTATTCAAGTGTAGTTTGTTCATAACTTTATAAAAGTTTTTATGTACAATTAATAAAAGATATATTTTCTTTAGGTTCGGTTTTTTAGTCTATTTTTCAAATTCTTGAATCCTCTTGTCTAAACTATTGATAATCTTTAACTGAGTTATATCGTCTATTTTCTAGCTATTTTTTTTTATTTATAATATGGGTTTGGGCATAATATTTTTAATTAACATCAAATTTAAATTTGGTTTGCGACTTGGGTATAAACTGTTTAATTCATAGGAAACTAATTAGTGGTTATTTTTTTAACAATTTGTATAATTTTTTTATCTAATTTCGCAATATTTTTTCATATATATATTTTATATAGACCCTTTAAAGCATGAGTTTTGCACAATTTTGTTCTTTTTTATTTGAAATTTTCTCACATTTCTTTTATTTTATTTTTATTCCCTTGTCTGTCTTTTTTTTGTTCTCCTATTTGTATCCTCCAATCTTTTTTATATTCTTCTTTTCTGTATTTAATTATCCATTGCCTGTCTATCGAATTAAAAAGTCGTTCCACTTCTGTAACATTTTCCCATTCTTGTCTACTTTTCGCTAAAATTCTTAAATATTTAATCTTTTTCCGAATGAATCTTTCAATTAGATTATTTAATTTAAAATTTATTAAAATTACCACTATTAAAATAAATTGCATTTTCCACTATGAATCTCGTAGGGTTTTCCACTTGATTAAAATAATTCTCATATCTTTATCATAAATTTGCTCTTCGTGCATCTAGAAGGATACTGTTAAATAAATTTTAAAAATAGATCTACAATTACCATAATACGCATACTATCCTGTAGATTTGGAATTAAATAACCACATTCAAACAATTCTCTACTAGGATTGATTGGTTTAATTTGTGAATTACCATATTTTTATTTATCCTTGATTATTTTTTATATAAACATTTCCTTGTAATCTAACACTAGCTTTTTTCTCACTGATAACTCTTTCTTATCATTAATTGCTACGATATCTCTCATCATCTTTATTCCTATTTTAACTATCTCTTTCCTTTTATCTCTCATATCTTGTCTTGATAAAGCGTCTGCAATTATATTCGCCTTTCCCGGAACATATCTAATCTCAAAATTATACTTTTGGGGTAACAAATTCGAGCTACGAATTCTTATATGTAAGAATCTATGTTTTATCGTTGTCGTTAGGCACAAATGGTGAGTCTCTATAAAAAATTTGCCTGGAACAAATAACATCTTAATTTATTCACCTAGAATATGAAATTCGCTAATTCTAGTTCAGATACTCCTTAATTATTTTCTGCACTTTTTTCATCCGTGATATAAAACAAATTGGCATCTAATTTCTACTTGTTTTTATATTAAGACTCCTGCTAATTTGTCTCGACAGGCATCAGTTATAAATTTTGTTCATAAAATTTAATAAATTTAAGGAAAACTAAAAAAAATATGTAAAATATGAAAAACATTTGATAAAAATAAAATAATAAAATCAACACATAAACTTTAAAAATAACAAACGATTATAATAATGAACAAGAAACAGTTAACGAACTTAAAATTTCCATTAAATAATGCATTTAAAATATTTCTGTATCCTTATCGGGGCTCATTAAATTAACATATTTTGCTTTTGTATAATGTATCTAATCTTTGAATACTTCAGATAATCCTCCAGGACCGGACTCGGTCGGTGGTCCGTATCCAACGATCATGGAAGGAGGCAAGGGGCAACCAGTGTTCGTCACTCAGGCTTCGGCCTATTCCAAATACGTGGGCAACTTCACGGTTCACATTGATGAAAATGGAAAAGTCGTTTATTTTTCTGGGGCTCCCATTTTCTTGGATACCCCGTTACCGCAAGGTAATATTGGATTCATATTAAAAGTGATTTTGTTACAAAATTTATTTTCTAGAAAGTATAATGTAAATGTTGGTATTTTTAGATGAATCAATAAATGAAGATTTGAAACCGTGGAGGGAGCTTGTGGATGAAGAAGGGGATGTTGTAATTGGTTCGACTTTGGTGACACTTTCTTCTAAAGGATGCTACAACGAAGAATGTCTCTTGGGAAATTTCATAACGGATTCCTATGTCTATCAAGTATGTATTTTTTCTTCCTAATCACATATAGTAATAGTAAAAAATCGTGGTGATGCATGCAATAATTTGGCAGCAATAAAATTCATGGATCACTAAAAGTGATCCCTATCGAATTCCTTATAATTATTATAAAATATTTTATATACAGTATAAGGTGTGATGATAAAGTTTGGAACCAAGCTTTTAACTCACTTATGCAATGCGTTTAAGAAGATTCCTTGGACAGGTCAATTTTATTTTTGTAAATTGTAACATCTTTAGTTTTTGCGCGGCGATGTTATAGTTTTTCAATGGTTACCCCGATGTCTTCTCTAGTTTTTGATAGAGAGACGATATAAAAAAATTATTATTTTGTTTAACAATTTTGTCATTTTTTTTCAGGAAAGTTCAAAAACTCAAGTATGACCAATGGTTTTTTAAACGTTCTAAAAGTCAGTTTTTATTTTAGTACACCTGGATATTTAGAATGGTCGATTACAGGGAGGATGGAAGAGTCAAAAATGTATTATCAACAATTATTACACAATCCGAAATAATTCTACCACTACTTTTTTTAGGTAACACACTACACGTTTCCAACAATCTTTGGGACACTGATACAAAACATCGCGGATTAGATTAATTAACATGTCGTGATATTCTTGTTTTGAATAAAATGCCATTTTTCACTGAATCATTAAAAACTACTTTACCAAACGATAAACTTAAATCGATTAAACAATCCGAATCTTCTGCAAACTAACACAAATCAAGAATATGACGAAACGTTAATTAATCTATTCCACGGTGTTTTGTATCAGTGTCTCAAAGATTGTTGGAAATGTGTAGTGTATTACTTAAAAAAAGTGGTAAATATCATTTTGTAATCATTCCTGAGAATACATTTTTCACTCTTCTACATCCCCTGTAATCAACCATTCTAAATATCCAAGTGTACTAAAATAAATGCTTATTTTTGAACGCTTAAAAACCATTGTTTATACTTGACTGAGTTATCGGCCGAAAATTCTAATTTTTATTTCTTTGAAAACGGCTGACTTTAGAAAAAAAAATAAGATATTTTTATTCTGTATAAGTTTTTATACCTTATCCATAAATATGTGCATTATTTTCGCGAATACCCCGTTTATGAACTTTAAACCAAATTACGGCCTTTAAAATATACTGAAACGAGGATTCCGATAATTTTTAAAATCATGTTTTTAAGGAAAATGTTTTTACGATGAAATTCCGGTAACAGATTGAAATTAAACTCAATTAGGAAATAATGTCAAAGAATTTTTCTTTTTCATGATGAAATACATATACATTACTAAAAATGTATCATTAAACAAGAACAATTTTTAAGAAACTAAACTATGCATAAAGTGCTGCTGTTAGTAGCAATTAATAAAATTCTCTTGTTTTTCAAGAGCTGGGAGGGAAACTAACTCTTTGTATTATGAAAATAAACAGAAAAAAATTACCATTGACAAAACACTGAGACAAATTATCCACACTAAAGTTAATTATAGAATTATAGAAGCGAATTTTTGCTACAAAAACTCAGAAACCGGACTTAGATTCAAAAATTTATTTTACCGTTTCGAGACTTGACTTAGGTGACGTTTTTTTTTTCGGCGACCCCAAACCGACTGACTATTTTCCTCAATTCCCATACTGATTTTCTTGAAAAGTTTCTTTCTAACGGTTTCATTAATGTTCTATGACCTAGTGGGAATTGAATCTGTAGATTTTTGCTCATAAATATTTAGTAATTTCAACTACCGTTTTACAGTTCATTATTAATAACAATAGTTTTTTATCTAATGTAGTGGCAAAATTATTTTATTTGCCTTTTCCCAACTTTTTATTTCAACAACATTATTTCCTTCAGGATTCACAAAACTGTCATTAATTTTATTGTTTCCATTTTACATAAATAGACAAAGTCCAGAAGATTATGAAAGAATAGTGAACTTCTATAGTCTGGCCCATAAACTTTTCGCGATTGATACAAAATCAAGACTCAAGAATCTAACTTTCAACAACACTGAAAAGACATAAGAATAACCATATGATTGATAAAGCTTCGTTTATCCATACAAAAGAAAAATGTTGAGCTGAAGTTCGATATTTACTACAACGGTTCTATATTGATAAAGGAACATAAAATTTTAGAAGTTTTATAATTATTATTATATTAACGTAGATTTAAAAAAGAACTGGACACTATGTGATCTTAAGGACACCCTTTTTGTCTTAAGTAGGGTTTAACTTCAATTTCTGTGCTTTTAATTTGAGGATTAGCCTTTACTTCCTTTATACTGTTTTTTTTTCTCTGGTTTTTCTTTTCGACGACCCCATAACGACTGACTATTAATTTTCAATTCCCCTACTGAATTTCTTGAAAATTCCCTCCCTAATGGTTTCTAGAATGTTGTATGATCTTAGTCGGAGTTAAATTAGCTTAAACACATGTTTGAGCTTTTCAAGTTGATGCATCAGCAAACTTATTTTGTAACTAGGTTCTGTATTTTTAAGTATTCAGCAGTGGTATATTTTTTTATTTAGCACGAATCTAAACAATTGTGAAATTTAAACTCAATTTCCATTTACTACGTGTGGGAATTATGAAATAAAATGTATGTGAACCTCTTTAAATAATGTTCGATTACTATAACCAACTTGGCAATATTGGAGAGAAAATTTCATTAATTTGTCCCACTTTAGAATTATTCCACAAATCTAAATAATTCAATAAAACTGGGTAGTTTTCAATGTCTGAGGTTTGTGAAATTTTTTCTCAACGGCTTTTTACTCACATTATAATTTAAATTTAGAATGCGAGGAAACCGAGTTAAAGAAAAATGATAATTTCTCGAGACACTCGGTTCCATTAAAAGTGTCACTTTTGTTCGAGAGAACTGGGTCCAAAATCCCAAACATAATCCAAAAATTGTCTGCGCTAAAAGCGAAACGGGATGGTTTCAGGGGAAACGTCATCAAAACAAAAAGAATGACAAATTAATCCACGCTTTTCTCTTTCAAAAAATCATGTTTTCGTTGAGAATATTCTTTTAGATTGGTTTATGATATTTACCGCAATTTGTAATTTCATTTTATTATGTATTAGAAGGTTATTTTAAAAAAAATTGCCATCTAAGCAATGTATAGGGTGTCCCAAATTGAATGGTTGTGTGGGGATTTTGGAAAAAATACGATTTTAAATATTTTGCCATCTTACATGTTATTTTCTCTTTTCTATGTACCTTCAGATCTGTTCCGGTACTACCAAATTATTATTATTATTATTATTTCTCGTAATTACTGTTCATTATTTTATAGGTTATTTTATTTTTACATCCGCTATTCTTCCGGCTTTAGTCGAGACTTTGCTTAATTTTGTTTTTGTTATTCAACCATTATATTGGTTGTTCTTAACTTTCTGATTTTAAATTTTAGAATTTTTTACATTATATATTTCTTCGTACTTTAAGAATACACTTGCTTTCTCCATAAATGTTTCTGCTTATATGAGTTCTTCTCCTATTAACTTTAATATTCTTAACATTCATTTTATTTAAGTCTACTAACTGGTTTATTTCACTTACTATTTCTTTTAGTTCTTGCATCTGACTTTATTGGTTTCTATAATTTACTGGATCATTTTGGTAGTTTAAATTTGTATTTTTCACTGCTTAGCTATACGATACGCCTTGTTTTAATGTATTAATTTCTATTTTTCTTTGTTCGGTACTTCCTTGCCTTCTGTTCATACTTTTAATTTCCTCTATTCGTTCTAAGTATTTTATAAAGACTGGGCAACCCTTGTAATTAGCAGGATGTTCAACCATGCAATTACATTTTGTTTAGTGAGAATTGTTTTTACTAATTTACATTGTTTGGTGGCATTTAACGTAATTTGGGTTCATGGTACAATTGAATTATGAGTGACCAAATTTTTGACATTTAAAGCACTGTGTGTTGCCCTATTCTTTCTTTGATATGGTCCCCATTTAATTTTTATGTGACATACTTGTTTTATCGCGTAATTTTATTTTTGTTTCTTCCTCTATAGTCTCTATTAAATATTTTACATCTAAATTTGGTAGGCCTTTTAGTACTAATCTTTTTACTCGATCGGTTTTATCTGTGAAGGTATAAAATTTCTTTCCTCTACTTTTCATGTAATTAATTAGTATTTCTCTCAGTTCTTATATTTCAGTAAATATTTTAAACTAGAGAATTAAATTCTAAACTTACCAGATTTTAAAATTTAAAATCTTACCTTATTAATGAATCCTACGTGGTCCTCTTGTATTCACTCTATAATTACTGGTTCTGTACTTTCCTAAACTTCCTTATTCATCTTCTGACATACCTACTACTTTATCAGCCTCTTCTTTATTCTTATCTACGTTTCAAACTGATTTTTTGTCGTTATTTCACTGTCCTCATTACTTTTAGGTTTTTTACTTCTTTTACTTTCTAGTCCTCTTCATTCTCAATATTTTTTGTTTCCATCATCTTCTCTACTTCATCACTCCATAACTTTAACTTGTCCTTTTTGTTTTCTTCATTGGTTTTAGCTTTCTTTTCTTAGTCCGCTGTCACTACTGTAGCATTCTCTACATACATGTTTTCTTTCAATTCTTTTCGAACTTCACTTCTGAATCTCTCTCTTCTCTTCCGTTGTTCGATCTATCGTTGTAACATTTTCATACGGTTTAGATAGGCTTTTTTGTTCTTCATTCTTTTTTCTAATTTCACTCCTTGATCTTTCCTCATTTCCGCTGCTAGTTTCAACCACATCTCTACTTCTTCTATGTTTGTATTCTTTCTCCTTCGGCATTTTTATCACTTTTTCGCAAACTCTTTGATCCCCTAAAATTTGGTTTTTGGAATTCTTCCAAGAGTGAATTGAATTAATGTCAACAGAATTTTTATATAATAGTGAACTGTCTTTCATTTGGGATATTGGTTTAGAATTATCTATGCATAAATTTTATGTCCAATAACTAAGCATGGTTTACATAATAATTGTCACAAATTTCTACTGATTCACTAAACACTAAACTTAATTTTAAATATTTTTTGATCTGAAGAGTCATAACATTTTTAAACTTAAACTTGGAGTGATAATTTATTTTTTAAATTATGTGAAGGGCAATAAACAACTTGAGAGAATCTATTTTTGAGCGGAGAGTGAGTGAGTGCATTCCTCAGCGACTTTTTAACGACTTTTTCGTTCTGGAACTGTAGAGACTGTGACTGTGACGTTGGGGGGTGATCACAACTGATTACTTAATTGTGTGCTCATGGTTCAGTTTTCATTGGTCAATATTTGTAGCGTATATTAGCCAAGTGTTGATTGGTTGAAGTAAAAATTAGGAACGTGACAAATTACATGAATAAAATTATTTGGGAAGATGTACACATTGTACTAACGATAGTTAAATATTATTTTAACTTGTTTAATATGAGTTTGAATGGACTTCTGGATCTTGATTGATGAATTCAATTGAATTTTTTCTACCATCTTTATTAAACACTCAAACTTATTCTTTAGTTAACTGAGTATCTTTGAAGTGCAATGCGGAAACACCTTTTTTCTTACCTTGGATACAACCATTTACGACTTCGATAATCTTATCTGACTAAACTCAACTCCGTCACAGTTAAAACTATTTACACACGGGAAGGAAATAGCTGAAGCCATAAAACGCGTCGTTCGGTATGATATTTGCTCTAACATTTTGATCCCTCGTAAACGTAGTGATGGTGTTTGATACTCGAAATTAATATTATTGAAGTATTTAATTAATGTAAAGTATTTAGGTATATAACTACAGAATTGAAGATAATCATGCTGGAAAATTGAAGAGGCTGTATTTCAAAATGTATACAGTTAGTTTTTAGTTTAGTTTTCGACAAATGGTGTTTCCAGATTTTTAGCAACCCTATATATTTATTTTTCGCTGTGTTATGATGAAGTAAAATTTTTAAAATTGTTAGACTGATGTGATCTCAAAAACCTATAAATAGTTTGTGAAAATTTGACAAAAAAGGGACTTAATTTTTGACATGGTCATGGTGAACATCGTCAAAATTGTTTAAAATCGAAGAACCTTTTGTTAATAATTGTGTAATAAAAATATATGTTAATCCATTAAAATAAGTATAAACTCATAATAACATTTACCTTGTAAAGTCTTTATGAATAGATAGATAATGGTCATAGTGCCCCGAATTATAAAATCATTGTAATATTTTTATTTCGATTTGCATTCGAAGAAGAACTAATGCGTGTTCCATATGATAATTGACACAAAAATCTACTTAAGGAATTCAAGGCAGGAGCTTATTTAATGACCTATGGGAAGTTTTTATATTTATTAATATAAAAAAATAATATAAAATTTCATTAATACAAGTTGAATTATTTAATTTATAGCACCTCTCATTAACATTAGATTTTATATTTTCTCTGAACTCACCCTGAGAAATTAATAAAAAATTGATACTATTTACATGCTTCATAAATATTAACTCAAGATGTATATTTAATGGCATTAGATCTCGCTTTTACACGATTTTTTTTCTTTAATGCTAAATCAGCTATGTACGTTTCTTGCAAAGAAAGATGTACCTGATTAAAACTTTTGATTAAAATGCAAAGTGAAGCTCCTAGAATTATTGTTGGATCGAGTTCGTCTGGAAGATTTTCATTTTGCTTATAATGTTTTTACTCGTTAAAACTTTATTGCTTGTAACTGCTCTCTATTTTTAGATTATTTCTAAAAAAATACGTATATTGTATCTAATTAAAAAGCTTTAAATTTTTTTATTGTAAATGAAAATAATCTAAATTTGATATAATAATTTTTATGCGAGGATAGTTCAATAGAAACACTTTTGATTAACGCATTCGTTTATACTGGATGTCCGCGAAAATAATGCGTATTTTTAAATGGTATGTAGAACGTGTTATTAGCAGCAAAATATTTTATTAAAATTTTTTTTAACATCATTAGTTTACAAAAAAAATTCACTTTGAACATTTACTAGAAAATTTATACGTGGCAACGCCTCACACTTTTAAAAAATATATGTGTCATGTTACCCAGGAATATATCTTCTGATGAATCATAAAATTGTGTTAGTTTGAGGAAGATTCAGATCGTTTAATCGTTTTAAATTTATCGTTTGGTAAAGTAGTTTCAAAGATTCAGTGAAAAATGGCATTTTATTTAAATCAAGAATATCACGACATGTTGATTAATCTAATCCGCGATGTTTTGTATCATTGTCCCAAAGATTGTTGGAAAGTGTAGTGTATTACATAAAAAAGTAGTGGTAGAATTCGTTCGTATCGTGTAATAATCGCCGAAAATACATTTTTCACTCTTCTACATCCCCTGTAATCAACCATTCTAAATATCCTGGTGTACTAAAACAAAATCTGTCTAAAACGCATTTGTTTATACTTGATTGAGTTATCGGTGTTGCCAACTTTAGTTTCTTATCGATAAATAATATTTGGATAGATCTAAAATATTAATATCTATTTCTTTGAAAACAGTTTATTTCAGAAAAAAAATTGTAATCTGCATACGTTTTTATACCTCATCCATAAATATGCGCATTATTTTCGCGGTCACTATGTACTTTCACTTTGGCTTACTCTGTATTCACTAATAATAAAAATGATTACAGTATACAAAGACGGCTCCCGAAGGATGGTGGACGGAAGCAGCCATCGCGTTTATTAATGCAGGAGGGCTACGAAATACAATCGAGGTGGGAAGTGAGTACTGACATTTAAATTTTATTTTGTTTTCCTTTCTTTTAACACTATTTGCATACAGCGCTCGTAAAAACCTCTTTATAGAAAAAATAAATAACAGTCTAATGGAATTTGTTTCTTTAATGTTTAATAACGTTTCCTTCTCGGTTACTTGAGTCACTCTTAATCGGCATTTTCGTGGACAACAGATTTGGAAGTTTAAGCACGGATTAAAAGGGAAAACACCGAAAAGTTTTTAATATCAGCTCCGACGAGAAGATCTTTAGAAATCTCAGAAGTTCGTATATTGTCTGCCACCTCTTTATTCGTTCATTCAATTAAATAATATTCATTAATCAAACGAAATATAAAAATTCCTTTCGTCTGTGTTTCGATTTTAATGGAATTTATTATGACAAATTTGTTTCACTGTGTTTAACTAAAATAATTTATAAATAAAATTGGAACAAGTGCCAAACATTTCTCATGATAACTTTTGTCAAAAACGATTAGCACAGTTGTTTCATAAATATTTTCTGATGATGGTCTAAGAATAAACCAAAACTAGTTGCCGTTTTTTATTTAATAAATTTATATGTGGTTATTGTTACGTATTGGGTTGTTTTTGAATAAATAAAGATATGCAAGTATCTAAATATAATTTTTAAGGGGGTTTTTACCCATTACGTAACTTGGTTAATGGAAATTAGAGAGATTGAGTAATAACAATAACAATTTATTTATCTAATGAAAACAACCAAATTATGAGGGCAACTTACCCATTAAATAACTAATACACTTAATAGCAGGGATAGGCACTATCCACTTCTCGATCATCCGAGAACCAAAACTTGACTCCCGATCTTCTTTTATTTTACTAACCAAGAAGACCCTAATATTTATTAATTTGGACATTAAAGTACAGGGCGATATTTAATAAAATCTCTGTATATATTATCGTAACAATATTCATTCGATTTTTTTTTGGCATGGTGAAGAACTATTCAACCACTTCATTCGATTTAAATTTTAATTTGGTTACTTCTCATTAATCTACAAACCAGATGTGATTCATTAAATGATATAATTAAGTTAGATTTTTATTATTTATTATTTATTTTCATTTTCTTTAGATATAACCTACAGCGATTTGGTTACTGCACAACCATTCGGAAATACAATCGATTTTGGACAATTAGAAGGAAAATACATCAAAGAAATGTTAGAGTTTACAGTTAAAGAATACGCTTACGGAAGCGTTTACAGCAGTCTGAGTCTGCTACAAGTTTCAGGTAAAAATTATTTAAATATTTTTAGTTTTTTTCATTCTGCTCAAAAATCTCTTCTCAATTTGGTTATTTATCATTTCCTTCTCAACAAAATTCCATCTGCAACTTTTTATTTTTTTGTGTGATAAATATTCGTGGATATAGAAACGTAGGCATAAACAAACCTTCATGATTTACCAAAATACATTCATCAAACACAAACAAAGAAAAAACTAATGAAAGGTCAATCAAATACAAACTAGTTCACTTCTTGATTTGTAATATTTTCATCTTCATTATTAGCCACTAGTGGCTAACATAAATATTAAGTATTGTATTTTATTTGCGGAAAAAAATTGTTTTTAAAATATAGTGTTCGTGTTGTGAAATATAATTATATAATCTCTACTTTATTATTATTCATTGACAAAATTTTTCGTTCTGTAATAAAATTCTTTGTTCTTTGTGATACAATAAAATTTCACCTTTTTCATTTTTGTTATTTTTGTGCGATAAAATTTCAACTGAACATTTTCATATCTTTGTTGTCCAATGTTTTCGTTGTTCAACAGAATAAAACACTAATAATAAAATTCGTTTGCTTTTTAAAAATATGAAAACGAGACAAGATGAAAATGTTACGACGAAATTTTCTCGTACAGTGAAAATAATGAAATGAAATTTTATTTTATAATCAAGAAATGGAAAAATTTCATCACCCAGCTTAAAATATTGAAATATAGGGATAAAATATTTTAGGAGTAGAAATTTAAAATGAAAACACATTTATGTCATAAAAAACGTAGAAATGAAAATGTTCAAATGCAACGTTTTTCTACAATGAAAATATTTTGTTACACATTTGAACATCTTTTTCGTTTCATAGTGCCACTAAATTTAGTATTAACATTTTCTTTGCAACAAAATTTCATCTCACGCTAATTTTCTTCTTGTGCAATGTTGCTCAAACATCTGATTTTGCAGGGTTGAAAATAGAATACGACTTAGACCAACCAGAAGGCCAAAGAATAGTGTCCCTCAAAGCCCGATGCGGCAACTGTACAATTCCAAAATTCGATAACGTCATCCCGGAGAAATTGTACAACATCGCAGTTCCGTCGTTCTTAGTTAACGGCGGTGATGGTTTCAAAGTGCTCACCGATAATATTAAAAACAAGAGGGTCGGTTTATTAGACACCGAGATTTATATGGATTATTTAGCCCACAGGTCACCTGTGTATCAGGAGCAGGAGGGCAGGATTACCATACGCAGTCATCGTTCTAAGATTATTAATATTATGAAGTGATTATTTTAATATTAATAATAATGTTAGTTAAAGTTTAGACAATATTTAAAGCTACTATGTTAATAAAAATCCGATTTTTAAACTAGAAAATATTTAAAAAAGTACTGCATGTTAATTATCACATTTTTATAATTGTATTCTCAAAACATGATAAAATTTAACAGCACGATTAAATGTAAATCATTCTGTTTATAAATATAAATTTTTAAAGTGCAATTATATATAACAAAATGGTTATAACTGCATGTTAGAATATAGTCACTTCCTCAATAATGGAAATATAACTAAATTAACATAAAGATACAAAACCAATTAGGCCTGTAGTTTCTTATATCAATACCCAAATACAAAATTAGGAGAGTTTCTTAATAAACCTTTTACTAATTACGGCCACATGTCAAAATACTCAGTAAAAATTGGATTTTATATATAAGCTAAATACACATATATTAAATGAAAATACAAAATTAGTTTTATTTGATGTTAGTAATATGTTTTCAAAAATTCCTCCGTATGAATCTATACCATTAATAACTAAATTCTGAGAGAAACAAAACATTAACCAAATTTTAGTCAATGAAATTAATTTATGTCTCTATAAAATTTACTTTACTTTTGATGATAAATTTTATATTCAAAATAAAGGATTACCAATGGGTAGTCCAATATCATCAATTTTGACAAATGTTTTTATGGATAATTTGGAACAAAATATTTATGATTTAAATATCTCCAAGAATGTATTGTTTTGTTATAGATATGGTGATTATGTTTTGGCTGGTTTTACAGGTAGTGATAGACAATTGGATGGTTTCTTTAATTTTATTAACAATTTACATCCAAAAATAAAATTTTCCCTTGAAATTGAAGAGAAGAGTTCTATTAATTTCTTAGATATAAACATCAAAAGAGTAAACTGTAATCTTCAATATTCAATTTATCGTAAACTAACTCATACAAATATAACTACCCCTTATAACTCAAATCACCCTGTGTCACATAAATTAGCAGCTTATAATTTAATGATACATAGAGCCTTTTCAATACCCAATGAGTAATGATGATTTTAAAAGGGGAATTAATGTAATAAAACAAACCGCTACCTCTATAATTATCCATTACATTTAATAAATGTGTTGATTAATAAAGAGATAGAAAAAGTGGCCATTAAACTTATATTTGCGAAACAATCAAAAGCTGACAGGTAATACAGAAAAAATGAGATATTTACAAACTAAATTGGTTGGATTGTAACGCCATCTATATTGGCCAGACCCTTAGGCATTTTAACATAAGGTACTGTAAACACTTACGATTTTAAAGATCAGCACTTTATGCAAAACACCTCATTGACACTAAACACAAACCTACACTTAATAAAACAATTCAACCAACAGTATCAGTATATAGTAGTGATAGAACAACTAAAACTGGGAAGTTTAATTATTTTAGATTAGCTTTTGGTCTAGAGACCTTTATAATATTAACCAATTTTTTTAGAAAAAGAAGATTATTTTAGCAAAAAATCATACTGTACATACTTTTTGACAATGATTAGTTGAAATGTTTATGATATGAATTCGTGTACGCTTATAAGAAATCTATCAATCTTCTGTCACTCTTTGATAATGCTGTTTAGCGAAACGTTGTTTTTTTGTATTTATTTCTGAATTTTGATTCCTTGGTTCCTTGTATTTTTTATGGGTTTTCTTTATTGTGAAAAAGTGACTTGATGGAGATTCACATTAGTGATTGATTCCCACGTTGGACAAATAACCGGAGCGGAAATATCTTGAAGGAAACCGTCATGACAGGGGAAAACATTCACGGTAATGGAAATGCGTACGTTTGAAAGGAAAAGGTTAAGTCAGGATATCGGATCCGTAAAGGGTGAAAAAAATAAAAAAAGAGGTTTTATGGAAGTTTAATGGCGGGAGAAAGTGACACAGCACATTTACAATAATCTTCTAAACTACTTTGACGTTTTCGATGGTGTTAAAAGAAAATCGAAAAAGGATTATGTCGCCCGTTAATGTGGTAAATCGAGTGGCTTTCGCTTTCAAAAGTGCGATATTTTAGGCTTTAAATACATAACATCGTTATCGGGGATTCAGGAAAGTTTATTTAATTTGAAAGTTCTTTTATAGGGATGTAAAATCCTTTTACTATGTCTACTAATTATTTGCATTCTTTTTAATCGTCAAAAATTTTATTTGTTTATTATTACACTACTTAAAAACAACCATGGATATTTTCCAGTCCATTTACATAAGATACGAGTAGGGATAGCAATATAATATAATGAAACTGCTGCTATCAACAACAAATCCAGAAATCAACAAACTCAACAGTTAAATTATCAATTTTTTTCTCATCGGTATTCAAGTTCTTCTTTCAGCAGATGATAAAGAGATATAAAACTTAATTCTTTAGTTTTTCTTAACCAAAATTTACATTTAAGAAGGTACTATTAATTTTTCGATTAAACTGCGCTAGACTAAAAGATAAATCAAAACCAAAAATAATAAGAAATATGTCCCTCAAAAAACGTTATATCAAAAAATGTCATGAACGCGATTCATTTTGATTGTTACATGTATGCGTTTTCATAGATAGAAGATAAACTGGTGTCAGGTTGAGTGCGTATATCATTTATAACAACATTGACATGAATATAAATTCGAAAACTTGATTGATGATCCAGTTTGCGGCGTGCAAATACCTTTCATACATTAAACTATTTTAAGGTTATTAAGTCCAACAACATTGAAAAATAAAATATTAGAGAAAAAGCTAATAATAAAACAAACAGATCTCCGTCTCACTCTTATACACTTCTTTTCTTTGTTAAACCAAACACATGCACTCATCATCCTAAAACGCATTTTTTTAAATCACTCCTAGAAGCATTGAAACGCAGAAAATCACGTAGCCAATTTCTCACCCTCGATACAGTTTACATCTAATATTGTCTCTAAAAAGTTTAAAATAGCAACAAAATTAAGCAACTAATATTTTGTAACTTAAAAAATGTGTAATTGTATAGAATTGTTAATGATCTATCTATGGAACTTATTTAACTTCACTTTGTGATAATTTTTGAAATCAATAAAACTTTTCTAAAGTTTTGAACTAAAATGAAAAAAAATACTCTTTCAACAGCAACGATATTTGCAAGTTTGAAATCCTCCCGAATGTAAAATCACCGCCAACCTCAATGACATCATCCGTGCTGGTTCAGTTTTTGTGAAAAAACTTGTTTTCAATTGGAATAAATCTGAGGTCCCTCGCTACAAAATCCGGCGAAAGGATAATATAAAAACGTATTTGACATTAACATTCGATTCTGGACCCAATTCCGTTGCGACTCGAAGCGACATGGGAACGTTTCATTATTCATATTATCAAAAAGCTAAATCAACAAAAATGATGGTTTTTATGGGTATTAAAATATGTAAATATCATTCAGAGATAGGTATTAATGGCAGAAAGCAAACAATAACAAGTTTCTACAATCTGTTTAGACAACGTTTGGAATATATTTGATATACGAGGATATCCAGGAGTGAAGAAGCAATCAGGGATTGCACAAAATAAAGCAAATAATAATAAACAAACGAAAATTCTAAATATGCCAAGAGCTAGGATTGAAAACGCTCAATACATACCATATTAATAAGGAAAATTCTAATGCCTTGAGTTCTGGAGCTCCGATTCTGGGGAACGCCCAGTATATAGGTATATAGCTGATAGGTCTCTCAAATCACAAATAAACTAACTGAACTTATTTATTGGGCGAGGAATAGGTGACAATTAAAGTTAAATAAAGCTCAAAGAGTGAATTTACAATATAATTAATTAAATTAATCAATTGAACAATTATTAAGCCTCGCCGAGTTCTTTAATAAACAATGTGCACACTCTATTAACTATTTTTTCTTTTGCAGATGTTTTTGACTTTCAGTTTATTAAAGGAACTCGGTTTGGAAAAGTAGTCAATTTCTCAGTTCGGAGAATTATATGATGGGATAACAATCTGACACCTCCAGAAGCTCCAGAACTTCTAAAAACCAAACCAAGATTATATACATAGGTACATACCACAGAATTACCTTAGATAACGAGTTTATATGGAAGTGTTATTTAGAAAATGCGGTAAAAAAGCTAATTCTTACATGAAAATGTAGGCTAAGTAAGGAAAACCGTAAGGAGGAAGAGTCGAGTACAAAATGTGTTCCCATGTCATCGCTAATTTATCGATTTTATATTCTAAGCATAAGTCTATCAGGAACTGAGAAATTTAAACAAACATATTGTAATTAACAAAAAGCTCTTAAAAGGCTTAAAGCTAAAATCTTAAAGTCTATTGAAATTCAAGACTTGGCAAAGGTCACAGAATATATATCAAGGTCTAGGTTTTTCTAAATATGTATTTCTTTGCACTTTATACAAGCAATTTCTAGGCAATTATATAAAAAAAGAAGGTAGGCTAATGGACCCATGATAGATCTACCTTTAATAAATCAACCAAACGCGCACACACACGTTAGGAGCATTTTCCCTACAAGACTACAGAGACAAATTTTCTTGAGTAAAGCCTTTATTAGATTCTATTGAAAAGCACTCTGCAACACAAACAAATAAAGACTTTCTTTGTATTGATAATGGAAAGCATGGTGTTAAGCAATACATCAAAGTAAAACGGTATCTGTGGGGAATATTGTTTTTGTTTATGTAGAAAGTGTGAAATCGCCTTTTATCGTCTTTCTCATGAATATTCTTAAATTTGTAAAAAAACTCTATAAATTTAATATAAAAATATATATCTATAATAAAATAAAATTCTCTTCAGTAATCCAATATTTTTTAGTGAACACAAGGTAACATTCTCAACAATCTCAAAAGTTCTTAAACCTCATAGACAAGGGCTTTCTGATTGGCTGAGAATTTATTATGGCACCAATCAACAAGCAACTAAGGCGAGAATTTTAAAAATACACTCCTCTAAATTAATACTAGTGGCAATATCAGCTGTTGCAATATCAATAAAGCAATCGAATGTAGTTAAGAAATTAAGTTTTTCCAAAATAATACTAGAATTGTCCATGTCACAATCAGTTTTTATGTGGACCACTGTATTATTATCACTAATGAGATTTGATGTAAGTAGAGAGAGAAGATCCAAAACATCACTAATGGAACCCATAGCGAAGCTATGAAACCTACTTTAACATTTTTTTTAATCCATTTTGAGCCATTCGTAATAACAATTTTCCTCTTGACTTAGAAAAGAAATTTTTTTTAAAGGTTTAAGATGATATAGAAATAATAACGCAAAATGACACATCTCAAAAGCATAACCTGTTGATAATGCATCATTGTCTTTTTCTAGGAATCTATAAAACTGTTTTATTTGATCTATAGAAATATTTTATATTACTAACAATGGTTTAAATTTACAAAAACAGTGGTTATAAAACAAAATAATTAATAACTTTCCTCTCAACGAACGCCCGTGCTTAAATTGCAAATGGAAATATTCGGTGTTGCGGTCACTTTTCAGATATGCGGTAATAACATTATTACGGTTAGAGTACTCTACAGCGATCCAATGATTAAACTGAATTTACTACGAGAATTGGCTCAGAATTTCATCATATAGGAATGTAACGGATCCATTTCTGCAAAAAAAATATTTTTTAACTACAATGGATTGTAATATAACAAGGAATTCGAATTTAGTTTAAAAGTGCTAAAGATATGTATTGGTGTTGTAATTTGTATAAAATATGGGCTCGTTTTTAGGGTTTTCCTCTGTAAAGAATTTCCTGCCTGGAATAGTAACCCCATAACTCTTCAACGATTAGGATATTTTTAGGATGATAAAAAGCCAAAATATCGTTAATAATCCAAAAAAATTATAAACGAGACGTACAAATTTAGCGTCAAAATACATTTACCATAAAATAACTATAAAAAGCTAGAAGATAATAAAAAAGGATACATACGCACTAATACACAGGCAATTTTATAAAAAAATAAAAGTATACAATAATAAAAACATAACAAAAGAGTTATTGGAATATGACGCAACAGTGGTTGCAAAAATATGGAAGGAACACTACGAATCAACTCTGTATAGAGAAGAAGAACAAGCCAATACAACCATATGCAGAAGATAATGACATATTGCAAAATGCACACGAAGATAATATAAGATCACCCATAATAGAAGAAGTACAAAGAGAAATAGGAATAAAGGGTAACTGCAAAGCAGCTGGTGAAGACGGAAGAGTGAATGAACTTGTTAGCAAATACATAAAAAAACATAAAAATTGAACATTAACTAAACAGAGAATATATAGTAAAACATATCAAACCTTAAAAATAATTGAACACCTGTAAGATCAAGAACCAAAAGAAAGATGGAAAAACGACGTGGAAGAAGACATAATACAAATGGAAATAGAAAACTGGAAGACTAAAGACTAAATGCAGAAACATAAAGAAAGCAGCTAAAAGATAACACAGATAAAAGAGGAATTATCCACCTTAAAAAAATTGATTGATTGATTGATTGAAAGGTTATGATAATGATGATGATGAAGATGATGATGATCTATCCAATTAACTTTATTGGACAAGAACTAGTCCTTGGTATTGCAAAAACAATGACCAGATATGACCTCTTTCAATTGGACACAAAAAACAACGATACTGTATACCACATTATCATTTTAGAGCTTAGATGAATCGGCTTAATTGGTAGGATCTGAATGCATACCTCGTATATTTTGTAATTGGAAGAGCAAAGTGCAAAATGAGTTTCATCAGACCATGATATCAACAACTATTAAAATATTGCTCGAAGTGTGTTTTGATGAAATTACGATACAAGTAGTGTTGTTGTTTATTTATTTTGCTAATAGTTCTAGAACAAGTAAACAGAGTTGCATAATTATTATGGTTCGCTAGTTACATTTGTTATTGTTCTAAAGTCTGTTCGCGAGGATAAATTTTGTTTAATCAAGTAATAATTAGTAATAATAGAAACTGTAACACAAACACCAACGTTGCCCTTTGATAAACGTTTTTGGTGAATTATCTTATTTTATTATTTTTCTGTTAATATTTAAGTAGTCTCGAAAAAATTGAGTTAAGGTAATGTAACTTCGAATGGTAGATAATTTGGTAATTTAAGGTTTTGGCTTTAAGTATGTTTATATAATTCCTGGAAAGTTACATTAGTTTAAGTAACCATCTGAAGTAGGAAGAATTTTAGATCTCCATTAAAACTGGTAATTAAATTGGGTTCTTACATATGCACACGAATGTTTCTACGCTCTTAAACTAAGATTGTTTAATGCGTAGGAAGTAGAAATGTGAGAACTTCTCAGCAAATTAATTTCATGCCAAAGAAAAGGGCACATAAATCAGAAATACGAATCTAGCAAGGTAAAATGTGATACTTCCAGATGGCTAAAATTGCATTAAAAAATTAACTACCGTGCCTTATCAGACGTTTTTACTTCATGGTCGTTGCGTAGAGAGTAGTATCAAAATAAAGTGAAAAAATTTTGAAACGTTCATTATTATTAAATATCATTTAAACAAATTTATTATCATTTGCTAAACGACGTTCAGTAAAACGATAATAAAAAAAATATTATTATTTTTATAAAGTATTTTTTTGTACATCTAATTAGAAAAACCAACAGAATCGATCTTAGAAGTCTTCTGGCCTGGAAACCTAAGTGCAAATATTTAAATGCTATTTTTGACGAACAACTTAATTGGAAAGTACACACAGAGCTAATCACATGCAAGGTTTACTTATTTATTTATTTATCTACGGGCTTGACCTATTTTAAACAAGATATAATTGCAATAAAATGTACACTAATTAATATTAATAATATTACAAATCAAAATAATGTAACAGGATATTTATTCTTAAATAATTTTAAAAAATAATATACAGGATTGATTTCATATGATTATTATAATTCAAAATAAAGGAATTCTGATTTGGCAGTAGTTAAAATATTATTAAAATTATATGAAACAAAATTATCATTATTTTCGTTAAATTTCCAAAAAAAGTGGTCTTTTTTTATGTAAATTATTTATTATTTTCTGTCAAATTTCAATAGAAACCAACAATTTTTCTTTAAATTTCAATAAGAATTGGTCTTTTTTAATGACAATTGTAATTCTTTTATAAAATTTTCATAAAACTTATAGTTTTTGACTTAAATATTGCTCGAAATTAAACTTTTTTAAGAAAAACCCGTATTTTTCTGTCAAATTTAAATAAGAACCAACAATTTTTCGTTAAATATCAATAAGAATTGGTCTTTTTTTATGTAAATTGTAATTTTTTTATCAAATTTTAATAAAAATTGAGGTTTTTAACTTAAATATTGGTCGAAAATAAACTTCTTTTTTAGTAAACACTGTATTTTTCTGTCAAATTTCAATAAAAACCAACAATTTTTCTTTAAATTTTAATAAGAATTGGTTTTTTTTCAATGTCAATTGTAATTATTTTATCGGAACAAAGATTCAACAATAAGAATACATTTTAATTTAAACATACGAAATAATATGAAACTAATTTAAATAGAAAATTTTAAGGTTAATCGAACGAATAATCGAAATGATAATCTTTTTTATTTTTCTGAATGAGGATAGAGAAAAACAAATATTGGAAAATTGTAATAATATATTCAATTTTAAGCATGAAGCAATGCTTTAAATAGAAATCAAAAATGAAAAATTGTACACAATGAATTATAACATGATGTTATTTAGTTACTTCAAGTCAAAGTATAATAACATTTTAAAATTTTAAAATACAGCTATGCAAATTTTGAATAAGATAATAATATTAATCATATTATTACTGTTGAATTAAATTTATAAGGGATTTGCAACAACTTATAAATAAAATTAAAGATATTTATTTTTTGAAATATCAAAGAACCTAATATATAACTATTAAGAAATTTTAACAAAGAATATATTGTATAAAATACTCTTATTGGTATTGTAAAGAAAAAAGAATGAGCGTCTTTAATTTATAATTATCTTTTGTGAACTATTATGTATCTAAAGATATCACAAGTTAAAATGTAGGAATATTGTAAAATTCTTAAAATTGTCAGACAAATTGTTAATATTAGTTTTGTTAGAGCGCTGTGATCTCAAACATCTATAAATAGAGAGTCAAAATTTGACAAAAAAGATACTTAATTTTTGGCATGTTAAGAGTGAACATCCTCAAAATTGTTTAATAACAAAACAAAAAAAAATGTTATAAGATTAAATTAAGTGTTAATTTCATCACAAGAGATGACTAAGTTATTACTTACATTTCTGATTTCCGTTGAAAATTATTTTGTTTATTATTGTGAATGATTTATGTAAATTATCAACACGTTCTTGAAGTCATCCATAATCAAGAAATTGGACAGGTGTAAATCCATTAAAATAAGTATAAACATCTAATAATATTTATGAATGAACAACTAAACCTGGGAAGTTCCATTATCTCAGATTTTTAGAAAAAGAAGAATTTACTTAATAATTATTGGTTGTCAGGTGTATGATATGAAATTATTTACGTTTTTTAAAAAATATCTGTCAAATTTCTTTCTCTCTTGGAAAATGGTATGTCAAAGTACTGAAACCTGGGTAGACTTGAATATTAAAACATGTTGGTAGACTGTAGATCTTTCCATGTTTATTGTCTTTCTATTGTTTTATTTCTTTATTTCTTGGCTAATTCAATCATTTTGAAGACAACAATTTTACATTACGTTGATATCTTCATTTGATAATAACGATACCATTTACATCTTCTCTGCTTCTTTTATACTTTTTTGTTTTCACCATTACTAGTTTGACGATTTTCCTCAGAGAAAACTCAGTCTTCATTTCGAACTGAATTATCAGACTTAAAATATAAAAATCCAACTCCATCACTTTGTCCTAAACATCCTTTCGACTTCTATTAATGCTTTTCGGCATGACATTTTATTTATCGTATTATTTATGAAATAAATCACAGCAAGGCTACAAAATATACGTGCACATCTAAAATGACTTGACACATCATAAATAATCAGTTTCCATCCGAATATGACTCAAGTGGCATCAACAAATTTAAATTACCCATCAAGGCCATAAAGTGGTGGCAAAATTTTAACAACAAGATTACCATTAGAATTCTGAAAATCTAAAATAGTCGTGATGTGCAAATTTGCCTATTACACATGGTTGGGATAAAGTATGAAACCAAGTAAATATCTTTAAAAGAAAACGAACGATATTTATGAAATTTTACAAATAAATGCAATGGGCCAAAATGCAGCTGATGTCCATTTTTTCGTTAATAATGTAATTCCGGTTTAACCGGAAATGCCCTCAGCTTTTTTAATTTAAATGGGACACCCTGTATATTTTCGCCGATTTTGAAAGATCCTGTTATTTCGAATTCGAACATACCGGGTTTAATGTAAAAAATCTTTACTAAACTTTAATAAACTTTAATAAACCACTCTTAAGTTTTTATACGTTAGAGTAAAATGCGATTTAGATAAACAAATTGATATTGTTTGTATTAAACCTACAAAATTTCATAAATATCGTCCGTTTCGTTTTAAAGATATTTACTTGGTTCCATACTTTCTCCCAACCCCGTATAAATTTTGGGATGTGGACTTCTAAATAATTTTCACAACAAAGCATTGATTTTAATTGATTTTAATTGTGGTGTACACACTCGTTTCAGAAACTTTAGGTAAAGTACTGCAATGTGACCTATTCATATATTTTTCTTTGTCTTCAAAAACATTCTTTATAATGGTATTTTCCTTGTAAGTTAAATTAGGTCGAAGTCTTTTTATATCCGGCATATTTATTACATTACTAAATTAAACAATTAGCAACTGCACATAAATGAATAGAATATTTCTATTTTTACCAATATTTATAACTAAGTTATATTTTTTCATATGGAAATTCAAAATTTCACGAACTTCATAAATAAAGTGTAAGGGTGAAAATTGGGTATTATTTTTAATCATTATAATTTTAAAAATTTACAGTTTTTAATCTCATGAAAGTGGCAATGTAAATAAATTATTTTAAAAAGAAACTGCAAGAAATTGTCGTACTCCGGGTATTAGTTATTGTTTTAATTACTTTAATTTTTTTCCCCAAAAAAATGCAAAGAAGGCAAAAGGAGCCAATGATTAATTACCGAATTATTGATTAATTAGATAATTAAAATCACTCTCATTAGAGCTCTTGTCGCCTATTCATAAAATTTCGATGGCGTAATAATTATAAGATGAATTTTCACGTAAACACTTTAATGATCATGTATAGGTTGTCTCAGAAAAACACGCCAATATTTCTATAAAAAGAAGAAGAAACTTGTAAACTTTATTTCCTGAGAATATAATTATTTTTCCATAATTTTGCTGAAGAATAAACAGATTTTAAAGGTAGTTTTAGAGAAACATTTCAAACGAATTTTTAGTATATGAGGTCGAACAAGAATTATAAAATTTTCAAATTCTCTCAGATTATTGTCTCACATTTTTCTTTTTACAAATATTTCAACAAACTTATTTAACAGCGCCGCCTCTATAAATAAAAAGACAAATATTGGACAATATTTGAAAATTCTGTAATTCTTGTACGACCTCATACAGTAAAAATTCATTTGAAATGTTTCTCTAAAACTACCTTTAAAATATATTTATTCTTCAACCAAATTATGGAAAAACAATGATATCCTCAGGAAATAAAGTCTACGAGTTTCTTCTTCTTTTTATAGAAATATTGACGTATCTTTTTGAGACAACTTATACGTGATCATTAAAGTTTTTACTTGAAAATTATCACGGCATCGAAATTTTATGAATAGGCGACAAGAACTCTAATGAAAGTGATTTTAATTATCTAATTAATTAATTAATAATTCAGCAAAGTTAGTCGCTTTTAATTTTTCAGTCTATTATTATTTCAAAATCTTGTTACATTGCCGGAACTGTGTCGACTTCAGGAGCAAATTCAGAAGGAATTTAGAAAATTTAATTTACTGCTCTTTAGGAATTAGAGAATTACGCATTTCACTGGGTTTTAAAAGAGCTATTTAATATACAGGGTGGCCTATGTATGTTTCTGTTGTAAAAATGAGTTTTAGTTACCGGAATTATTAAATTTAATCGTTAATAAAATAAGTGTAAATATTATTTTGAAAAATTAATACTTTCTAGGTGATTGTGTTTCAGTTTTTAGTCATTTTTTTATCCCTATTTTAAAAAATCTGAAAGTTTAAAAGTGTAAACTCATTTACACCCGATAGAGGAAATCTTCGAGAGTCCAAGAAAATTAAGTTTTTTTAGTTAATTAAAAATGCTGCTCAGTTTATTAAAAATGTAAACCTTTAGTCGAAATTCAACTTTTTTTTTAAGTCTACATTCTAGCCAGAAAAATAACTGATAATTATTGATTAAATCTAAATTTTAAATTATATAATAAAGGATTTTTAATTAGTTTATGAATTTTAAACACGAAAACCTTTTAGTGTAGCCGTATCCAATTAACACTAAATATACAAAAGGATTTAGTTCAATAATTTCAGAGTTCATTATGCCATAATACAATATAAAATCAATTATTTTGGCGATGATATAATTTTAACTATTTTTTATTTCGTAAAATGCTTCCCTTTGATTTTGTGATATGTTAAATTCAATTTTCAAATGATATCGCAGCAAATTAAATATATTTTAACACCAAATAATACATCTTTAATTCCAAAATATCTTCATAGTTAATTAAAATATTCATTTAATTATCTACGTGTACAGATATTCTTAATTAGTAAAAATATTAATAACACGATCGTAGTGTTTGAGTTAGTTTTTAAAAATTTTAATCGTGTCAATTAAGAAAGCTAATCATTTATAAAAATTTGATAAAATAAAAATTCACAGTTTAGAGTATTTTTAATATATTTTTGCATTAATTTTTGCTGAATTTCCATTTATTTTATCAACCAAAGAAGCTAATCATTAATTTTTGAGTCAATTTTTAATAATTTTAATCGTATCAATTAAGGAAGCTAATCCTTTATAAAAATCTTTTAAACATTCAGAATTTAGAGTATTTTTAATATATTTTTGCATTAATATTTGCTCAATTTCCAATTATTTTATTAGCCAAAGAAGTTAATCATTTATTTTTGAGTCAATTCATAATATTTTTAATCCTGTCAATTAAGGAAGCTAATCATTTATAAAAACCTTATACATATTCATAATTTAGAGTATCAATTAAGGATGCTAAACATTTATGCAAATTTTATAAATATTCACAATTTAGAGTATTTTTAATATATTTTTGCACTAATTTTTGCTCAATTTCTAATTATTCTATCAGCCAAAGAAACTAATCATTTATTTTTGAGTCAATTTTTAATAATTTTAATGGTGTCAATTAAGGAAGCTAATCATTTATAAAAACCTTATACATATTCATAATTTAGAGTATCAATTAAGGATGCTAAACATTTATGCAAATTTTATAAATATTCACAATTTAGAGTATTTTTAATATATTTTTGCACTAATTTTTGCTCAATTTCTAATTATTCTATCAGCCAAAGAAACTAATCATTTATTTTTGAGTCAATTTTTAATAATTTTAATGGTGTCAATTAAGGAAGCTAATCATTTATAAAAACCTTATACATATTCATAATTTAGAGTATCAATTAAGGATGCTAAACATTTATGCAAATTTTATAAATATTCACAATTTAGAGTATTTTTAATATATTTTTGCACTAATTTTTGCTCAATTTCTAATTATTCTATCAGCCAAAGAAACTAATCATTTATTTTTGAGTCAATTTTTAATAATTTTAATGGTGTCAATTAAGGAAGCTAATCATTTATAAAAATCTTGTAAATATTCACAATTTAGAGTATTTTTAATATATTTTTGCATTAATTTTTGCTCAAATTCCAATTATTCTATCAGTCAAAGAAGCTAATAATTTATTTTTGAGTCAATTTTTAATAATTTTAATGGTGTCAATTAAGGATGCTAATTATTTATAAAAATCTTATAAATAATCATAAATTTTTTTTTATATATTTTTGCACTAATTTTTGCTCAATTTCTAATTATTCTATCAGCCAAAGAAACTAATAATTTATTTTTGAGTTAAATTTTAATAATTTTAATCGTTTCAGTTAAGGATGCTCGTCATTTATAAATATCTTAAAAAATTCACAATTTAGAATATTTATTATTATTAGAACTCATAATGAAATTGGAAAACTATAATTAAATTACTACCAAATTCACTTCTAAATTATGTATTTTTCTCAACCAATTATTAAGCAACTTTTAATATTGTCAATTAAAAATTATCAATTTAGTGTCACTTAATACTTATTTTAATTTAATTAGAAAAAAGCACTTCTCGATCTAATTGACGTTTTAAGGTGGTAAATTATTATAATTTAATATTGTCATTTAATGAAGATGATTATTTATATCAAAAGAATTATTATTTAATTGTTGATTTTATTCACTCCCAGATTATTGGTTTCTAAAGTAATTTCTAATTATTTTGTTAATTAAGGTTAAATATTTTTAGAATATCTTTTATAAGAACTTCTCATATTTTGAAATTATAATTACCTACTAAAGTATCAATTTTTTACTAACTAATTTTTAAGTGAGTTCTGATATTGTGTTTTAATGAACCTTATTATTTAATTAAGTCTTTTCAAACATATTTTCTCGCAATTTTAATCCACCAAAAAAAAAATGCAGTCGAGACCAAAACTAATAAAAAAAAATAACATACCGTCTTGAATGATTTTGAAAAATATCACTCCATTTCCTTGGATCCTTCTTTTACAAGTTCGCAAGCGTAACTTTCTTAAAGTCGAATGGGGCGCTTTTAGCAACTTTTCCGGGTGTCGCGACGTTCATTCAAAGCTTCCAACAAACCAAAGACAAACACTGACGCTCGGCGTCGCGGCGCTCGGCCTCTTTGCCGTGTTTGAAATCCGCGCACAGATGTTGCTGTCTACCACACTTGCATCCACCTTCCTTGTGGTTGTTGGATGTTGCGAACTCCAGTGAACGAAATATTTGCAGAGATAGAATGCGAAAATGGAAAGAAAACGAATTTCCATATAAAATTATTAACAAAAAGAACTATTTTTTTCTGTTTTTTAGTTAAACCATTGTTTCATGCTTAATATTGAATGATTACGTTACAAGTTTCCAATATTTGTTTTACTCGATCCTCATTCAATAAAAATCATAATTTCGATTATTCGTTCGATTAACCTTAAAATTTTCTATTTAAATTAATTTCGTGTTATTTGGTACGTTTAAACTAAAATGCATTCTTATTATTGAATTCAATTCACTATCATTTGTTCCAAACAACTATATGATAATTGATTTTTAACAAAAAGAACTATTTTTTTCTATGTTTTTTAGTTAAACCATTGTTTCATGCTTAATATTGAATGATTACGTTACAAGTTTCCAATATTTGTTTTACTCGATCCTCATTCAATATAAATCATCATTTCGATTATTCGTTCGATTAACCTTAAAATTTTCTATTTAAATTAATTTCGTGTTATTTGGTACGTTTAAACTAAAATGCATTCTTATTATTGAATTCAATTTACTATCATTTGTTCCAAACAACTATATGATAATTTTGTTTCACATAATTTTATTTTTTTAACTACTGCCAAATCAGAATTTCCTTATTTTGAATGATAATAACCATATGAAATAAATCGGGCGTGTCAATTTTTCAAATTCTTTAAAAAGAAAATCTTATAACAATATGGGTCTTTCTTATTTTATATTCGTCTTTTAATATTTTTTTGTCGTTATCCCTAATTATTTTTGTCTGTCGTTGAATTAGGCTTGATTAGCATTTAGAAGATGTCTAAAGCTCTGTAATTTATGAGGGATTTAAGGTAACTGTCTTGTTGGCAACAAACTCGGTGATATATTAAAGCATCGGGATTAGGTTTAAGCACTCGTCTCTGTTTGGAATTAGTACGAAAAAATGTATATTGGTTTGTCGATTATTCTGGATTTAACAAAGGTAGGTCTAAAACATACACAAAATAATGAATATAGAATCTGACTGCGTTTTGAAAAATCTATTTTAAACATTTATTGTAAATATATTAATCCTAATAATAAACCAGTTTCTATCTATATTATATATATATAGAACACTTAATAAATAACGATATTTATTGATGCAGATAAGCCAATGCAAATAAGTATGAAATTACTGAATATTGGCGGGTATAGGGAACCTTACACCAGTTTGGAAATTACTTTTCCTTTTGTTTACACTTACACCAGAATTTATTCATTCATTATTTCGTAAATCGGCGATTTTCGGCGAAAATCCCGAAACCCGTCGATTTTTATTTTTAGATGGGCGCTTCGTCAAATCACCTTTTTATTTTTGACGTCATCTCTGTGAACGTGATGACGTCATCAAATGTTTAAATAGAAAAGTGGGTCTTACAATACATCAATACTGTAATAGACGAAATCAAAAACTTATTGACTCTTTTATCAGTATGAAGCTGACTGAAAGGGAAAGAATTGAAATTCTGATATTAATCGGTTGTCGAGATAAAACACGTACGCAGAAATTCCATTAAAACCGAACAAACAACAATTTGTTGATTCTTTACTTTGATCTCAACAGACCTGGTCCTTCATGAAGTGGAACAAAGCTTGGAGGAATTCTTAAGTTTCATCCGGTTCGAAGGACCAAATTTATGGATTTCTGTGCTTTTTATCTAAATTAATTCTGACGTCTATTTTGACACACAAAATTTATATCTCATGTTCATTGAAATCTCGTTATACTTTGTATATAGGGTTGGTATAAAGTATGGAACCAAGTAAATATCTTTAAAACGTAACGGACGATATTTATGAAATTTTGTATGTAAGTGCAATGCGGCAAAATGCATCTGATGTACATTTTTTTGTTAATAATATACTTCTGGTTTAACTAGAAATACCCTCAACTTTTTTAATTTAAATGTATATTTTTGCAGATTTTAAAAGAGCTTGTTACTTCTCAAATTTGTGCATACTGGATTTAATGGAAATAATTTGTAAAAACGAGAAATAACTCACTTTCAGTTATAAAATAAGTAAATTTAGTTACTTTAGACTTTAAAAGCGAAATTAATATAATAAAACAAATGGCTACCTCTAATGATTATACATTGTATCTAATAAATAGGTTGATTGATAAAAAAGAAGAAAAGGTTGCCATTAATCTTATATTTCTATATAAATTATATAAATATATAAAATTATAAAATTATAACTCGTGCAACATCTCCTACAATATCTTTTAAAGTAAGAAAAAATATGGTTCTTTTTTATTAAATGTAAAACCCAATAATTAATAAATAAAAAAAACCAGGAAACTTTTTGTATTATCTTGCAAGTTTTTCCAGGAAAATGTTTATAATACATGAACCGTTCATAAAGAGAAGATGAAACCTGTAAAACCGACTTATTAATTTCGTAATTTCTTCAGAATGCGTATTCTCAAAAAAGAAAATAATTTAATAGAAGAATTTTAATAACGATTATATAGTCTACGTAAATGTACCGCGTTGGCGCCAAGAATTTTAATATAAATACAGATGGTTCGAGACCGCAAATACTGCAAGTTAATTTCAATAAAATTCAAATGCGGATATTAAGTCGCAGTTTTCAATAAAGTTTTCGGTTGTCGCAAATTTTATAGTCAAAAAAGAAATCAAGGGTCGGACATGCAGCTCGAAAATTCGTAAATACGGAATATTATTCGGATTACGTACGCTTCGATTTGCAATAGAGACGCAGTTTTAAAAATTTTATATTTTATCGATATTCGCAAAAATATTACAAGATTTTAGTGTTTTATCCAAGAACGTCGATAAAGAGAGACATGACGTTTTTATACGCGGTTGGTGTTGAATCAATTAAGAATTGTTTCTGGTAAAATATTTTTTATTAGATTAGTTCAATTCAGTTGAAATGTTTTGTTGTTCAAAATGTTAAACGAAGTTGAAAACGTCAGTAAATAAACATAAATTACAGTTTTATGTATACTAGTTGCGAAAATAAAACAAATTGACATAAATGTTTATTTTATTTTTGCTTCACACATTAATTATTTTTCCCTACTTTTATTTATTACACTACATCAAATGAAATTTAATGTTAAATTTAATGAAAAATGACATTTGAAAATCGATATGAAAAGTTTATATTTCTGCCATTCTCGTCTGCTCTTCCCCTTTACTTTTTCAACAAACTTGAAAGAAAAACTTAAAAATGTGCAATAATGTCAAATTTGAATTTAAATTATTTGTATAATGAAATCTTTAAGATTTCTTTCTTAATGTATAATAATGTTTTTGTCAACTTTTATGTATGTAAAGATATCCTAAGTTAAAATGTAGAAATATTTTAAAATTCTTCAAAATGTCTGACAAATTGTTAATATGAGTTTTGTTAAAGTGCTGTGATCTTAAAAACCTATAAATAGACTGTCAAAATTTGACAACAGAGACTATCTAAAAACCTAAAAATGAAAAAAATCTCTAAGATTGAAATGTTTTAATTTCATCGCCAGAGATGAATATGTAATTATTTGTATTTCTGATTTTCGATGAAAATTATTTTATTTATTATTGTGAAGGACTTTTGTAAATATTAAACACGTTCCCGAAGTTTTCCATAAATTAGAAATTGGACATGTATTAATCCATTAAAATAAGTATAAACATTTAATAACATTTACCTTGTAAACTCTTTATAAATAGGTAATAATGGTAGTGTCCCGAATTATAAAATCATTCTAATATTTTTATTTCCATTTGCATTAGAAGAAGAACTAATGCGTGCTCCATATGACAATTGACACATAAATCTACTTAAGGAATTTCATTATTATAAGTTAAATTATTTCATTTGTTGTATCCCAAATTAACATTACATTTTATATTTTCTCTGAACTCACCCAGAGAGATTTAAATAAAGTAATACTCATAAGATATAAAAAAATAATAAAAAATTAATACTATTTACAATATACTGATAAATTGCAACTAAAAGAAAACTCTCTACTTTATAATAAATTAAAAATGAAATTATAACTGTGTATTTAACAAAAATTTATATATAAAAACTATTTTTCCGATTTTCTGTTCCTGCTTTAGGAAGTACCCTTAACTTTAGGGACATTCTCTATAAATATTTCTTTACATCTTCGAAAATTAGGTGAAGTTTCTAAATATGATAAATTATTTAATTAAACTTTCAAACTAATTTCAATTCTCGAATCTCAAAATTACGAAATTAATAGATTATTGAGAATATTTTTTCAGAAATTAAAAAGAGAGAAAGGAATAAATCAAGGGCACATTATTAATCCACTTTTATTTTGATTATAATGGAAGAACGCTAAAAATTACAAGAAACTTATCAAAAAAGAGATGTGTCACAAACGAAAAAAGAAATTAAAAAAAATATACAGAGAGGACCAAAAGTCTGGAAATTGCCAATTATCTCGTAAATTGCTAGTAATTTCATTTCTTATTGTTTATGTAAGAAATTAATTCTTAACACAAACAAATGCAATTAAATTATCTTACAACTAAAACGATGTAATTTGTTATAATTTCAACAAAATTATCACATTTGCATAGTATTTTTTTTTAATTATAGGAGAATTTTGTCGAAAATTGAGTACAATTTATAAAAAAAATTGATGATGATTAAATATTGATGTCAATTTCAATTAAATCTATCCACTTTCAATTCGTTATTATGTTGTTTTTTAAACCGATGTCGATTTTGGAAATCCCGATAATTGGAGCGCACACGTACACGTTATTTCTTTTGTGTTTTGTTTTAATCAATTTATTTTATATACATGTTGTAATTGTTTTAAATTTGATGATGCCTCTCTCAAATTTAGAGTAAACGCGATTTCAAAACAATTTAAAATTTAAAATATCATTAAATTGCATTAATCAGCAGGATAGTTAATAATTACGATTTTTATATTGGTCCATTTTATGGTCAGTTTGAATTAAAAAATTGTTGTAAAATCAATAAAATTTCTGCTTATTTTCCTTACTTAATAGGAGCTGTCCAAAAGTTCAATTAATATCTTCTAGAGTTGGTTTAAATTAAGCAAAAAAATATGTGTCCGGAAAAAAATGTATAACTCTGTATATTTTTCCGCTGCCCAAACAAATAAACTACTAATCACAAATAAATCCTAGTCGAATTAAAAAAAATCAAAATACAACCCTTGCGTACCAGAATTTTCAAAATCCGTTAGCATATTCATTTACGTAGTGAATATACTTTTCATTATTTCGCATACAATTTTGGTACTCCATTTTGAACATTAACATTTAGATGCAATAATGAAATGCTAAATTATGAAAATACATTAATACAAATTGATTTCGAACTTATCGAGTAACTGTTATTACTTGGTAAAGAATATATTGATACCATAGCAAATATCGGAACATTGGCCGAAAGTAAAACTATTCAGATTAAAAAACAGGACAAAAATAACTATCACATACGAAAAGGCGCTAAGTAAATGTTTCCAAATTAATCCGTTAAGAGATTTAAAATTATTATTTAACCACAAATTCAAATTTTCCTAAAAAAAAATAGTAATCAAACTAAACATAATTGATATTACCTGTATAACTGTATAAATATAACCATAAAGTGTTTAACCTAAAAAAGGAAAATTATAAGAAAAAGACAATAGTGTTATCAATACAAGTAAATAAACCTTAACTGTTGTGGATTGACTCGTATTAGAGAGTGAAATTTTAAATTTTTTGGAATATTTGTACAGTTGGAGAGCAATAAACTTTATTTGGTTCAATATTTGACGGACATTTTGAAGTGACACATAAGAAGTGAGAAGAATTGGATTTTTACTTACAGCACAAAGAACTACAAAGTGCTAATTGTTGATGATTTTAATTTTTTGATATTATTTACTTTTTCTTTATTTAAAAATAAATTTAGATAATTATATTATTTAAGCCACACTTTTATTTGAAGTCACCCTGAGATTACTAAATAATCACACACAGAACTACCCCATAACAATATATGTTAAGTCAGCGTTTCTCAACCTTTTCAGTATCTATTAAATTTGTATTAGAAATATATATATAATCGTGAATTTTATTTAAATAATAATAACAATTAATATAATAGAGACCAGTACAAATAACAAAACAAAAATAAAAAGTAAATAAATAACCAAAGGTAGAAATTTGTTTACAAACGTCTCATACGAAATGAAATCTCCACCTAATATAGAATGTATCTTTAGGTATTATTACATACTTATAGAAAATCATTGAAAACGTTGAAATGTAGATAAATAAACAATAGACTAAAGTAACTTTGAAACCGGAATGACTACATTTCATTTAAAAAGAATCTTACAGAACTAATTAGTGTGTCGTCATTGATTCATATTCGAGGATTAAATTTACAGGTAAATTAACAATAGACCATATAAAAAACAACAAATTATACATTAGTATTGATCATGAAATAGAATCCTAAGAACATCAAAACTAAACAAATATATTCTTGAAGAAAAATCTTTGTAGAATTTAGTTCCCAGGTAGGTTATTTTCCTTTGTAATATGTTTTTTTCAGATTTTATCTAAGACTCTGCTTTCTCTATAAAGCAAATCAAGCAAATAAATACATAATTTTTATAAATAACTTTTTTAATCAATTTTTGTATGAATTCCAAGTTTTTAATTGTACTGTTTGTTGGAGCTTCCCATACTATGATTCCATAATTTATGTGATATTCCAATAAGCTATGATAAAATGTACGTAATTGGTAAATATTTGGTATGTTTGCGGGATATTTCAGTTTAAACAAATCTAACAAAGTTTATTTGTTATATAAGTTATATAAAGATCATATCTTAGTTACCTCCCTATAATTGAAGCACTGCTTTCAGAAACACCGTAAGTCACAAACTAGCACTTTAGAGAAATTTAACGAAAACTGCTTTTGAAACTTGCAACGACATACATCAGTATAATAGCTAACATGGACTTATTTGTATTTAATAATCGTTTCGTATAATAAATATTGTTTTACATTATTAGGATTGCGTTTAACTATATGCGAGGTTATGATTCAAGAACACCAAAACCATAAATATTTTGGGGTGATTGTTACCCTCGAAAAAAGTGTCCCCTTTTGATCAAAAATCGACGGGTCTCTGCGGTTTTTTAAAACGTTGGCGCAGTTCCTGATAATGGCTCTGTTTCGTTTTCGTTTGGCCACCCTGTATAATAAATTTAAAGGGGTTCAAAGAAAACAGGTATATCCACTATAGCCCCTGTGTTTGATATCAAACGTCTTCCAAAGATTTTGAGAATTTCAAATTCATGTTTGCAACTAAGCTTTGGCATAAGTAAATTTGTTCCAATTAAGTACACACTAATTAACACAAAATGGGTAAATATGAAAAGGCAAAGACTATTTATTACATACACTGTCTTTAATCTATAAAATAACCTTGGAATCACCACTCTATTTTGTAAACAAAATAAAATATAGGTCGGATATTCACAATATTTAATATAAGAAAAAAACGGTTGATTTACATCTCAATTCACTATAAAAGACTTTATGAAAGATCATTTAGATGCAGCGCTTAGAAAGTCAAAAATTAAGTATTTTTTGTCTAATATTAACAGTCTATTTATAGGTTTCTGAGATCACAGTACCTTGACCTACATAAGAGTTGACAAAAAAATAATTATAAATTAAGAAAGCGCATTTTTTCTTTACAACACCAATAATAGTTTTTTATACAATATTATTCTTTGTTAAAATTTCTTAATAGTTACCATATTAGGCTTTTTATATATTTAAGTGTATAAATATCTTCAATTTTATTTATAATTTGTGTCAAATCCCTTAAAAACCCAATTCAACAATAATAATATGATTATATCTTAATCTTCTCAAAATTTTTCTAGTAAAATTTTAAAATAATGTTAATAGATGTGAACTAACCAAATAACATCATGTTATTATTTATTGTGTACATTTTTTTGTATTTGACTTCTAATTAAAACATTGTTTCATGTTTAATATCGAATAATTATGTTACAAGTTTCCAATATTTAATTGTCTCTATCCTCATTCAGAGAAATTATAAAAAACATCATTTCGATTATTCGTTCGATTAACCCCAAAATTTTATATTTAAGTTAGGTTCTTGGTACATATTTGGTATCTTTAAATTAAAATTTATTTTTATTATTAAATTCTATTTACTATCATTTGTTCCTATGTGATAATTTTGTTTCACATAATTTAAAATTTTTTATAACTTCCGCAAATCAGAATTATAATAATCATATGAAATCAATCCGGCATATTGACTTTTCTAATTCAATGATGGAAGAAATGTATTTTAAAATAATTTATTTGTGATTGGTTAAATTAATGGAGAAGTGGTATATCGCAAATAATATAAAAAGAAAGTTTCCAAGAATGGATCAATAATCATAAAGTTAATGGTAATTAAAATTTGCCGGCTTTTTCTAGTCAAATTAATAATGAAATCATGATTTCATTAAAATGCATGAAATCTCGTATGATGAGTGATGTTGTTTGAAAATTGTTTCATACATTAAAATACAATAAAAATCCCCATTACAATAGGTAGTAAAAGCCATTAAATACACTATATTTGGGAGCATCTCTGTGATATCCAATAACAGTTAAAATATTTCTCAAATGAACACTCTGTGTAGAAAATAATTTCTTTCCCTAAAATGTTTGATTCAAATAAGAAAATTTCCAATAATCTTGCATCATTGTAACTTCTCTCCTTCCGCCACTTGAACTCGGATTTACCAAATATCAACCAAGCGTTCTCATTTTTGATAAGTGTATTTGGACACGGTTAACAAAAGCTCGTCTATGTTATTTCATGAGTCAAAAGTTACCTACTATCGATTCCAGCTTATCCAAAATACAAACTACCTACATAAAAGTTCTGCAGTATTATCCTGAATAAAGTTATTCGAGTGTGCACGTTTGACGTCAGTTTATCAGTGAACCATAAAATATTTTTCAGTCAGTGTAAGCATGATCGCCGCCAATATTTAGAAAAATGATTTGTGTTTCAATCTTCTAAATATGTTTTGCTCTTCTCTAAAGTCTTTTGCGAAGACTTTAAAAGCGTTCCATTTATCTGCAGGTTTTCATTTCTAAATCTTTTTTAATCATTTTGTTTATCTGAATCGAATGGATGCGTGTATACAGGGTGTCCCAGCCAAAAGTACGTTCATTTATGAATGAAGTATAAAAAGTGAAAAATATTTCTTTAACGGGAAACACTTGTCTAATATAAACATGAGGTGTCTGTTAATGTAACTTTGATTCAAATATTTTATCCTCAATTTTTGAGAAAACGGGTGGTTTATAGTAAACATGTTATAAGATTTTTTTTTGTTATTAATTAAAATCTAGATATAATGAAGAAAAATAATTAGTTATTAATATTTTTGCTTGATAATCGATATTCATTAAAAGGTCGAGATTTAAATTAAAATAGAAAATTTTTCAAATATTTTTGCAAGATTCATTAAAATGTGGATTTAAAATTCAGGAATTATCAAAATCTCGGCTTTATAATCGAGATTTTAAAGAAAAATAATTACTTTTTAATTTTTTTTTATTAAAATTCTACATTCATTAAAATATCGAGCTGAAAGTAGAAATTTAAATTAAAATAGATAATTTTTCAAATATTTTTGCAAGATTCATTAAAATCTAAATTCAAGATTTATCAAAATTTCGACTTAATATCGAGATCTTAAAGAAAAACAATATTTTTTAATATTTCTTATTGAAATTCTAGATTCATTAAAATATCAAGTTGAAAGTAGAAGTTTAAATTAAAATAGAAGATTTTTTCAAATATTTTTGCAAGATTCATTAAAATCTGGATTTAAAATTCAAGATATATCAAAACCTCGGCCTCATAATCGGGATTTTAAAGAAAAATCATTAATTTTTTTTTAATTTTAAATTCATTAAAATATCGAGCTGAAAGTAGAAATTTAAAGTAAAACGGAAGATTTTTCAAATAATTTTGCAAGATTCATTAAAAAGTGGAGTTTAAATTCAAGATTTATCAAAACGAGAATTTAGAATCTTGATTTAGAATTAAAATTAGATATTTCTACTTTAAGATCGACATTCAATAAAATCAATAAAATTATCGATTACGAGATCGAAATCTTGAAGAAAAACATAAGATAATAGATATAAGATTTATGATTCATTAAAATGTAATAAAAATTACTTTAAAGTCGAGATTTACAATACAACAGAAGATTTTTTTAAATACTTTTACGAGATTTGTTGAAATCTAGAATTCAGAAGCCGAGATTTTTAAGTACCACGCTATAATTTTAAAATTTCTGTTTTAAAATCGACATTCCATAAAAAAAATTGAGATTTTGAAGAGGAACGCATGTTTTTTTTTTATTTCTAATACAATATCGAGAATAAATTAAAATCTCAACTTCAACATCGAGATTCATTAAAATCCCGACTTTAAAAACGAAATCATTAGAAAATACCAGATTTCACTAATTCTGAGCCCTACATTTCTAAAAATCATTACATTTTATTATTATCACAAATTCATACTCCAAATATTTGTTTAAGTGCCATCCACATATTCATTTTTACAATTAACAAATTGTAACGTAAACTAATTTAATTCCAATTTATATTATTCTGGTATTAATTTGTGAGGTTTAGTAATACATTTTTGTATCACAGAAATAACATTTATACTTTGATAAAATAAATAAAAAATTGTTCCGATCAAATAATTAATTAAATTAATAAGTATTATTTGGTAAACATTTTATTTAATTTTGAGCATTTTGCTTAATTCTTATTAAAAATTGACCACTTCATAGAGAAATATTATATTTATTAAAAATTTTATCATTTCTAATAAAAATTTCCTTACAATATATTAATTTTCGTTTAAAGTGTAACCACAATACTTAAAAAGTTTTCACTTTGGTAGATATATTTTACGTCTTTAGTCGCCAAACCGGATGACAACATTCTTTCAAGGAACCGCATTAAAATGAAAACTAGTAAAACTCAGTAACCATAAGTAATGTCTCTAAAATCGATTATAAAATTTAATTTTATATAAAAAAAATTATGCCTTGAATACTACAATGAAACAAGTAATGTAGGCAATCAAAAATACAAGAAAGAATGGTAAAATGATGAACTTCATATACTCAAAAAATCAAAATCATAAATAAAATTGAAGATAAAAGAGAAAGAAATAAGAAAATTATACAACAAAATTCTGAGGAAAAGTAAATAAACGAAAATAAAAACCTAAAACAAGTGGAGCAAAAATTAAAAAGAAAAAGTAATACAATAGGAAAATCAATTATAAGCAAATTTAAGTAAAGAATTTAGAGACATATTAACAAACAATAAAAAATGAAGTTGATAATAGAAAGGAAAAATAGATATAGTTCATAAAAAAGGAACCCATTAAAATTGTAGGAATTACAGAGTAATAACGCTATTGAAACAAATTAAAGACAACACAAAAATATATAATGTAGATAACTTAAAGGCAACTTATTTAAAAAACTGAGATTCCTGTTGACAAAGAGTTAAAAAAGACAGTAGTTTCAAGAAAAAATTTTGACTACTAATAAAACGTTACAAGCTAAAAAAAATTAATAACTTGCAAAAAAGATAAAAATAAGAAAGTAAGAACCATTAATCAAACCAGTTATGACATATGGAAAACAGATATTAACCAATTTAAAAACAGATGAAGAAAAATTAAAGATAGCAAAGAGAAAAGTAATGAGAGTAAAAGATAACAAAGAGAATAGTAACGAGAGCAACTCTGGATCCAGTAAAAATTACAGAAAATAAATTTAGAAGAAGGAAAAATATAAATAATAAAGTACAACTAATTAAATAATTTGCGCAGGTACCATGACAAAAACACATGAAGAAAACTTAAATATAGAAATATAGCAAAGAGAAAAGTCATAAAAACAACTCAGGATCTAGTAAAAGTAACTGAAAATTCATTTAGAAGAAGGAAAAATATTATAAATAAAATTAAACGACACCAAATAAAGTGTTTTGGAGAAATATCATGACAAAAACAGATGAAGAAAACTTAAAGTAAGCAAAGACAATAGTAACGAGAGCAGCTCAGAATCCAGTTAAAGTAACTGAAAATTAATCTAAAAGAAGAATCAATATTACAAAGAAAAAAAGAAAAAAACAGCAACAAGTAAAGTGAACAAAATGGGACCCGACAGTACCTAAAGAGAAGAAAAAGCAGACCAAGGTCAACGTGGTTAATAGAAGACATAAAAAAGGTTGGAATTGGAAATGTAAAACAAAAATCAAAGCATAGAGAAAATGTTGTAGTAAAATATTAGACACCAAAATAGGAAGTGATTCACCTCAAAAATAGAATGAAGAGAGCCCCAAAAAGAACCGTGCATCCCTACATTAGAATGTTTTAACCACTAGATACGTCCGTACTTAAAATTTTATTACCTTTTTGTTAACATCCTAGCGGTATTGTATACAGAATTGTGTAACCTGAATATAAATTAATTGTTCCCGTAAATCATTGTGACATAACTCGGCGGATTGGTATCATATATCAAACTATTTCAGGGGAAGTCTAGTTTAATAATGTGAAAGTAATAAGAGTATCAAAATACAATCAAAAAAGTATATATAGCCTGGTATTAACAACCTTACATTAGTTCGGCGGTCTAAGAATAATCAATCATGTTTAAGGTAAGCAAATTATTTAATCTTAGAATTAGAACTACGTATTTGAGGGGGTCAAAGCACGAGGAGTCTAAGTAATAGTAACAGTTTTCAGAAATCCATATTCAACTTCAACATATAATAAAAACGATTTGTAGTTATTCTTTTTCTTGACAGGTCTCGACACCAACCAAGTCTGCACTTGTACCAAAGAAATACGATATTCAAGTGTACATTTAGTTATTTACCTCCCATTTTATGAAATTTGCACCTAGACCCCTTGTGCTTCGACCCCCTCATTTAAATTTAACTGGCATCATAGATGAAATGTAATTTGTTATGTTTAGGAAGCATTTTGTTTGGCCCTTTTGGTCTCCATTTCCTTAGGAACGAACTTAGGCTACAACAACTATCAGCAGCATCCCTCTCCAGCTCTGGTGGCCCAAGTAGTCCAGCCTGCGACAGTACTTCAACCCGCAGTTGCCTCAGTAAACGTTCCAGTAGTTCAAACACGAGTCGAACCCTACGATCCCAACCCCCAATACAGCTACGCCTACACTGTCAACGATGCCCACACAGGTAAATACAGATAGAAGCTGGGAACTTTTTGGTACAACTTTATCCAGACTTTTTATAGATGGTAGCACTTATTTAGTTGATAGCTTTTCTGCCTATATAGGGAAAGGGGGGAGAAAATAATTTGCATGCTTAGACTTGACAGCAGGAGTATTATTCACAGCAGAAACTTGGTTAAAGTTTTTATCTTTGATGCTATCTGGTCCTTTTGGCTTTATTGCATTTTTGGCTATACTCTACGCTACTTTTGCGTTTTTAAAATGCATTATTAGCGCTACGTTTAAATATGTAATATCTACTGTTCTAGTAGCGTGTTTACTGTCATTAACACCTTTGTTTATCGTGTGTGAAAACAATAAAAATGTAAAAATCGATAAAAAATGTAAAAATCAAAGCATACATCACAGATTTTCTAAGTATCTTAAAAGAAAAATATCACATTGAGAAGAACACAATACTAGATTTGGAAATAAATTTCTCGCAGCCTTTTTTTAAATATTTTGACATTTGGTGAATTTTTAACCATTAAAGGAAGACCGTTATACAATTTCCAACCTTCAATCAGTAACGTTTTTTGCAATGTCTGAGTGTTAAAACGTTCAACATTAAAACTGTCGGCAGATCTAACATTGTATGCTAACAAATCAGCTCTCCTTATCAAAAAACTTATTTAAATAAGGTGGTACCAATATATTGCTCATTTTATAGATTAGAATCAGATTTGCTTCAATAATCATCTGATCTATGTTTAAGAAACGTAATCTACTTAACATATCTTCTATTCTAACATATTCATTACATCCCAACAGAATCCTCATTGCCCTATTTTGCAACACTTGCATTTTATTAATGTCATCCCTACTACAAAATATAAATAAGAAAAACAATACATAAATTGAGGGTAAATTACTGCGTTATATATATATATATAATGCGTTTTGACCAATCAGACAACTTACAGGCTAGTCTACCAAAATATCCAATTTTTTTCCTAATTTTTTACAAACACATTCAACATAAATTTAACTGCGGGTCTAATTGAATACGTAAATATTTTGAGTTAGAAACTTGCTCTATTTTTTCATCATCTATCATCATAATATTGAAATTATTTTCACCAAATTTATTACACGCCTGTCGTGCACCAAAAGCCATATATGCAGTCTTATTTCTATTTAATTTAAGTTTTTTAAAACTAAGCCAATTTTTAGCTCCGAATTTATCGTATTTACCACCTCTGCAAAATTTGCTCCTGCTACAGACGGAACAGTATCATCTGCATATAAATTTACAATACTTTCAGGAAAGTACAATTTTGTATCATTTATATAGAGTATAAAGAGCAAAGGGCCCAACACACTCACCTGTGGAACTTTATTATTTATTATCAATTTTTGTTGTTTGATATCGATTACTCAAATAACTCTCCAACCATCTGAGAGCTGTGCCCTTCACTCCATACACTCTACACAACTCAATCATCTTTTTACGATCTATAGCTTCGAATGCTCGCTTTAAATCCACAAACACACTTATAACGATATTACCCTTATCAACAACAATTTACAGGATTTTTCCAATAACAGGAATTAGATTTATAGGCCTAAGATCTTCTGCGCTCTTCACGTTGTTAATTTTTGGTATTGGTATAATGGTACTGCCTTTGAGGTCAGTTGGTACTACACCAGTACTTAAGGATATGTTTACTATGTTCAGTAGAGGATAGCTAACAACATCAAATAGATTCTTTAAGATATTCCCATCATTATTATCTAGGGGTACTTCTTGTTCAACTTTAATATCGGTATTATTTTGATGTTTTTTGATAATTACATTTATTTTTGGTACAAGGTGATTCAAAGAGCCAGCACGAGACGAGAACTGGTGATGTAGTGAGAGGACAATACAGTTTGACTGATCCTGATGGTTCCAGGAGAACGGTGGACTACGCATCGGACCCCCATAACGGTTTTAATGCAATTGTTCAAAGAACCGCCCCTATTCGACCATATTGAAGTCGCCTCATCTATTGTTCTAATGTATAAATAATGATTTGGTCTTTATATAAGCTTTGTTTCTTTATGAATTTATAACACGTTTAGACTTTGGATGTACAATAAATAAATAATTTACGTTTCTATTAACTAGAAGTTATTTATTAATTTTGTGAATGGATTTCAAACTACCTCCAACTCCTTTTCATAATTCAAAGAGAAACTAGTGGGTCCCAAAATGGTACAAGAATAGATTTACAGATTAGCTACTGGGAAAGGCGTCTAAATATTTTAGCACATACTGTATGCTTATCTAAATAACTGACCATATCTTTTCAAAACTATAGTGAAAGACTAATGTGATAAAAAATATAGTCAGTTTTAAAAATTTTGATTATGAAAGTAATCGTTAAAATGTTGGTAATTAGTTTACAAGATTTGTATACTTTATTATATAATTTATATAAACTGAAATATTTCTAGAAAAAGAAATATTGTAAACAGAAATGATTAAATGAATTTTTTATAAACCGAAACAATATTTTAATATTTTTATTGAATATTAATTAAATATTGTCTAAGCACTCGATGGATAATTTCGGTTTTTAGCGTGTTTTATTATATACAAAGAGCAGCAAGTTAAAATAAATATTTTTGTATGAGTAATAAAAAATCTTACCTCATATTTTCGTATTACGCAAACCTTTCCCCTAATAATAAATATAAGCCAAGTATGTTTTTTTAATGTGTTGGATGTTTAATTTGATTTTCGGAACATCAAAAAGGATCGATTTTCATTACAGGAACTAAGATATCATAAATAAGCTACTAGAGGTCTATACATTTTCTTTAATGAGGGAATTAATAATAATTAAGTATAGACGGACGATTCTCAAAAAAAAAGATTAGCTACATATTATAGAACTTCGCTTGATCAAGGAGAAGAAAAATATATTGGGAAATATACAAAAATCTTATATGTAAAAAAAAATCGTATAGATCAAAAATAAAATTAAAAAATGAATATAACGTGAAGAAAGTATCATTGCTACATAAAATGAGAATAAACCGACAAACTAATATCAGTCAGATGAATTAATTGCAAATTGTTCGCTTATCATTTATCATATCTCCAACACCATCTTTAATTAATAATAAAATTTAATAACTTTTCTCTTTATGATACAGTTAATGTTCAGTTATAAGTTGGGCCCCAATGTAGAGCGAGCCGGTATGACTACTTTAAGCATCGTTATTATTTATATTTAAAACAATAACCTTTCAGATAGATTTATGACAAACTTTTTTTAAATACTCTCTGTATCATAACTAATTTTATTCAGTTTAGATCAGACACGATATTCTTGAAATTGGAATTTAAGACTACAAACCTACATGAAAAAATTGTTTAGTTTCCTTTGAGGTGAGGATTAATCTTTTTTTTCTATACTAAGCTCATTGATATGTAATGGAATATTATCATAATGGCTCTTAGGGAAAGTTTGAAGGACCCCTAATTTTTAAATAAAGTTTATCTTTGATAATATCACTACCAATCCTATCAAATGCTATTGAAATCGAACTTTAACATGAAAGTTGTAATGGATTAGAAAAATATAGCCACGCAAAGGGTGCAACTTGTGAGAAAATTATTATAAAAAGTAAAATAAATTTAACAGCTTGTTCAATTACAACAACGATTGGTTTCACAAGAAACGTTTTTATTCTGGCGATATGTCCAAGGTGATTCGTTACGATTTTATAGAGTTCATTACAGTTCCGCTTCTTGCCTGCCTTTATTTCCTTCATTAGTATATATCACACTTGTTTATAAGTGCAGAATAAACCGCAGGCAAGACCAATATAAATAATGAATTCTATCGCACGGCAGCTTTCATAAGTTTATTCTTATGAAAATCATCTAAAGCTGACGTTTTAGCGAGGCTTAATAATACAACAGGTCGTAAATCTGAATAATATAAAAAGCGAGTCACCTCTCATCATGGGGTTCAATGTCCCCGTCTAGAGATTCGAGTAGTCCCCGACTGTGGGGAAGAGTTTACCTAGTATCTAAGCGCCATAAGCGCCCTTAGCAAGAACTCGGTTTTATTTAATTCTTATATATTTGTTAATGTTTGTTGAGCCCAAGGAGCTTTGCGTATCAATATCTGCAGATGATGTAGAATGTACTCATTACATTTTACCTTTCGTAGAAATTCCTTAAAAATGTACATTTTACCTATTGTAGAAGTTCCTTAAAAATTCTGAATTTTTTCGTTGGGTTAAAATAAATTAATAAATTAGCATTTCGTTTCCAAATAATTTATTTATAAATAATCTAATCTAAAATAAGTTAGTTTATATGTCTTTTGGGTTAACAACAACATTCACATCAAGTTTTTCTTTTCGAATAAAAGTATAGTCAACTGAACACCTCGGTAAAATAAACTAACAATAAGAAATGGAGAAGAAGAATAGAGAAAACAGTACGGCAATATTATAAAGGAATCTAAAAGTTCAACAACAAACAAAGAAGGAGTGCCAATATCGGTCTTCCCAAATGCCAAACAAGAAAAATACAATCACCTAAGATACATGTGAAAAAATGTAATTTAATTTTATAATACAATACTAGAAAGATGATATGAATGAGGGAAAAGGAACATTTTACACGTATAATAAACAATCTTTAAAGTTTAAAAAGTAGTTGCCATATCTTTCAATAAATTACTAGTTACCAGATATTTTTTGATTATGTTTATCTCTTAAAGAAGTTTATTAATTAATTCCCACACAATTTCTCTTTGCCCTCATTTTCCTCTTATTGAGAAAGTTTCGAGTATTTTGGCATGGGGGAACGTCGGCCTGGCACTGACACCGTCAACTGGAAACAGCTTTGGTAACATCAGGTTTGATTCAACAAAAACTACATTTATTCGCTTGGCCAATGTGTACGTGCACAGTGCAGATATCCGTGAGGACACTGTTTGATTCCTGGCGCGATTTGAACGGTTCATTTTGATTGATGTCTCCGTCGCTTTTGATGCAACTAACGGGCCTGCTCCTTGTCTGCAACAAACTCGGGTTGTTCAGGATCCTATCTTTGGTTAACGAGCTGCATGACTGCGCTTTATACAGAGCGTTTCTCTTAAACAAACTGGCCAATGGGATGCAGATCTTCTTTTGTACGTGGAAATACTTGCCTAGCATGCGGATCTTCCGGATTCCGCACTTATTGCACTCTTCGAGATCTCGCCGGGACGTTCGCAGCTTCTCGTCGAGGTCTTTTGATTTTTCCGAAGATTTTTTTGACGATCTGTGAAAACCGTTGAGTATTTTGGCACCCACGCTTTTCACTTTGGGCGTCAGTGAACCGGGTATGCTCACGAGAGTCGTGGACACGACCAAGGTTTGGGCGTCTTCTTGTACTTCAGTTATCCTGTTCAACGATTGGCTTTCTCTCAGTCTTGTTTTCGTTCCCTTTTTCCGGCACATTCTGCAAATCAAGAACAATATTTCATTACATAAATAAGATCAAAAAGTTTCCGTTCAAAGGCTGTACAGTCCTGATTTAGTATTTAGAGAAGCGAAGAAAATTATAAAGGTATGAAAATGGTTGAGTTTAGACAGAAAAGAGTATTTTAATTACCTGTGGTTTCTTTCAAATGGTGTATTTGTATGATTCCTTTCATTTTTATCATTGCACGTTCCCCTTTTATTATCATCTTTGGATTCTTTTCCATTGGTGTTCGTGGTATTACTCTCAAAACTGACGCCACTACTTTTTAACGTATTGAACCCGCTTGTGCCTGCTGCCGTTCCTGGCTCCTACAATAAAACATTTTTTTACAAATCAAATCCTACTGATAATGTTTTAGGGAACTTCACTGCTTTATTATTTTACCTGTGAATCGCTGCTATCATCGTGACTATCCCTCCTGGTTTCTATGGTTTTTGACGGCGTATTGAGTTTCTGAGCTCTCTTTTTGCGTTTTTCACTGTCATCATCGCTGGCATCGGAAGAACTGCAGGAAGCTGTCCGATTTTTATGAAATTTTGACCGTCTACGTTCGTATGAAGGATTACAGCTTACAAAGTGCCTCGATAGCTTTTCTATAAGAAGTTATGCTGATTCTCCTGATAGTTAAAGACTTAACCATGACTTACCTGTATCTCCGATCGGTGTATCAGAAGCTGAAGTGGTAACCTTCTCTTCAGTGGTTGTAATAATCGGAATAATTGGAGTTTCGGCCTTAGTTTCGCTTTTAGCGACGCCCAATAGTAGCTTGTGTTGTTGGCCTCGATTGCAAGTTGATTTTTTGGCACTTAACGGATACTTTAACTCGGATGGTTTTCTTTTTTCAGAATCGGCAAGACGCTCTTGCAGAGTTAAATTTAAACGACCTTCTGAACGGGAGCCCCGCCGGTTTAAAGTGGGCATGAGCTCTTCTCTAACACCACAAGAAGATATGTCTTCCTCTTCTTCATCCTCTTGTACTATACTGCATTTACGTGATCTCTGAAATAAAATTTAATAAAGTGAAAAAATCCTGGAAAATTATCATTTTTATACCACAATAAACTTCCTATACAACGAATTTGTTACGATAGTATGTACAGGGATTTAGTTAAATATCGCCCTGTGCACAGAACTTACTTTTTATTTAATATTTTCTAAATTATAAAATTTACTGTTTATTTTATATTAACGTCAGCGAAATTTTTGGGGCAAAGTCGCAATCAGATATTAAATAAACGTTTTTATTAGATTCATCAAAATTAATAAACAATGGGGTTTTCTTAGTTGGAAAAATAAAAAGAGAATGGAAGTCAAGTTTGGGTTCTCGATGAACGAGAAGTTGATAGTGCCTACCCCTGCGATGAAATGTATTATTTAAATATGTAAGCAACCCTAATATTTTGTTGTTTTTGTTCATAGATAAATAGTTATTCTTTCACTCGGCCTCTTTAATTTCCAATAACCAAGTTACGTAGCGGGTTAAAAATCCCCTTAAGACAAATAATATTTTTCATGTATTTATTGAAAGAAAAACAACCCAAAATGAAGCAATATGTTTAAAAAATAAAAGAATTATCTGATTTTATCTGTTTATTTTTCATATATTCAGTAATGACAATATTCATAACACATTAAGTTTTTAAACCAAATACTGAAATTGTTTGTTCCGATTGCAAATGATTGTACATTCTTAACGTACTACTTGCTATAAAAGTACACCCAAGCATATATTTAGTCGATTATTTCCTTAGGCCTTAGGCCTCTTTAATTCGATTTAGATTTACATTTGGCTTTGAGTCTTTTACAGGGTTCTTGTATCTCCAATAAGAGTAAGTTAAATAATCTAGTTTGATTCGCTTTAAAACGGCAGTGGTGGTCCGGAGCAATAACAAATATACTGAGGTGGTTTCTTTCCATACACATTCTTGCCAGCTCGACATCTTAAACTATGCTCCAAATGTTCAAAGGAGAAAGTACTTCTTTGTCGAAACATCCCACCGACTAGAGGAGAAAGGAAAGCCAAACAGAAAAATAAAATCCCTAACGGAGCTGGATATTTCAACCACGGGTATCTGCAAAGGGTTCCGTTCTTCTTCATCCAGTCAAGGACATAAGGCGTTATAATCAATGGAGGAGCAGCTCTAATAATTTTACTCAACATATCTAAATCGACAGATTGATGAGCGGCGTTCTTTGACAACCCTAATTTAGTTCCACAACAATCAAAAACGGGTTTTCCTTCAAACAATTCTTGAGATCTAAGCACCGGTGTACTCGCAAAATGACCTGCAGCTACTGCAACAAAAGGTACTAGACTCAGTACCAATTTAGAAGCGCAATGTTTCTTTAGGTACTTATGCAAAGCGTAAGCAGTGCCCGCAGAAGCAATGGAGCCCGCAACAAAAGCAGAATTTATTTGAAGCTTTGTCGGTTGTACGGGGAGATTCTTTTGATTTCTGACGACATTTGTATTAAAAGCTTGATTAACTATTTGAAAGAAGATCAGCGGACCAACGCTTTTATACTGAGTTATCATTGCGTAAAAAATCAACATTTTGAAGGGTACAAAATAGAGCGGTCTGGCTAAAATTTGTATTCTCTGGCCATAATAATCGTACATGGAATTATAAACAGATTTTGCGCTCCATATATCATCGTCAGTGGCACAATTAGGCCTAACACCGTCACATTCAACACGATTTATTAAGCATCTTGCGTCTCGAAATTTTTGTGGCAAATACAATAGAAATAGTGGATTCGTCACTTGAAATAGTTCCATAACACGTCCCACGAACGTATCTTGATCATATCGAAACTTTTGCGGATCAGGTAACTCCCTTTTATGTTTCTCTTTGCAACAATAACAGTATGCCATTTGAGTTCAGTATCTTGTTGAATGGATGGTTATTGTATTAAGTTCACGAAAATTTTCAGTTAAGACATCACAAAATGGTTAGAAAATGATTTGACGTAAAATTGATAGACGCAACGCTGATGCACAATAATAATAACTAAGAAAATCGCATCACTTAGATTTGATTGGTGTAAAATGACTTTTAATTTGACCACAGTAAAAAAAAACAATACAAACACAATATAATTAGTCATTTAATACCAATTGTACCAAACTTCATACCAAATTAGTAATGATCGCTGATTGATTAGTTTGATGTGGCTATTTGATGTTTTTTTTGTTTTTGACAATTTGTTGTCAATGCTCCCAACTTATTGTATATTAATATAAATTTTGCAATTTTAATAAGGAACAATTGTACTTGAAAAATCATGTCTCTTCATATTTAAAAAATGCTCTAAGACCTTATTTTTAGAAAATTATGACTTAGGTCACTTCTAGTAAAAAATTTTTTTTCTAAAGGAAACGCAACAAGTACTTGGGAATTGTCAATTTTGTTTCCAGTTTTCAAAATGTTAAGAAAATATTTAAATTTGAATCGAAATTGATAAATCAAAGTTATGATATATACAGTATGTAAAAAACAAAATATCAACTACCATATTATTTTTTAAAATAGGCGCTTAAGACATTTTTAATTATATGCAAGCCCCATTAAAAAACATTTCACTAAAAAGCAATGTTGGTAACATTAAGAGTTAGGACCAAATTGTTAATATGCTTTAACAAAAAATTATGAAAGACAACAGTATCAAAATAACAGTTTATACAAGGCATTTCTGTAGCAATTAATTTCTAGATAATTTTACTGCCATTATTTGGTCCTTAAAACATTGATTTGACATTTTAAAAGTTAAGAATTCACAAAATACCATTTGATAGATACAAATCTGATCACACTGTAAAATATTATTGATTTGATCGCTTCAATTATTCGTATTTGATTATTTTATTACCTGTGGTACATCTCCTGGAGTACGAGGGACGTTCAACAGATTTGGTTTGATATTGATCGAATTATCTCTTTTAGTATCTTGGGTATTTTGGAATACTGGTAGTTCTTCTGGTCTTTTATTTTTAGGTGCTTGCTCCTGTCTTTTGTACCTTAATTTTCTTTCGGCGAGAAGATAATACGTTGCGGTTATGTGATTGTATTCGTTCTTGTCTAAAGACCTAAGAATGAAGTTATATTTTTTTGTAAATCAAAGTTATTAAATAAATATGAAAAGATAAATTATACTTATCTTTTCACATTATTATAGTTAGTTTCCACAAAGTAAGAGTTGAAACAATTAATTCATAAAGTTATTGTTTATGTTATCTTACTCTTGTATTTCTTCTTTTGTAGCAACGTTTCCGTTGACAATTTTCTGTACAATGAAATTATGATCTTCTTCAGATAGTTGTTCTTTAGAAACTAAAGGTATTGAGTCCACATTTAAAGTTTTGCTGCTGCTTAACCAGGGATGATGGGATATTTCACTGAGAGTGGCCCGTTTTTCAGGATTTCTTAATAACATTCTGGATATTAAACTAAAACAAAATTGCAATGTATAAGAATAGACCATTTAATCTGACATGACTTACTTTTGACAGTTCTGTGAAACATGAGCAGGAATATCATATTTGCAGTCCATTATCATTGTAAGAGTTTCAGAATCATTGGCTTCTTGGAATGGAGCTTGACCACATACTAACATAAACAAAATTACACCTAATGACCAAACATCTGCAAAAAACCATTATCAGTGCATACATCCTTATATATAAACAATAAATTTTGACAGATATATTTGTATCTGATTTTTGGCTGATACCTGCCTACTTACCGACTGCTGGTGCATCATAAGAATCTCCTAAAAGTATTTCAGGTGCGGAATAAGCTAAACTACCGCATGACGTTTCCAATTTTTGACCAGGATAAAACTTATTGCTAAAACCGAAATCGGTCAATTTGACGATGCCCTGTTTTTTGAAGAATACGACGTTCTCAGGTTTCAGGTCCCTGTGCACAACATGCAACTGATGACAGTACGATATCGCCCTGACAATTTGACTAAAATATTCTTTGGCAACTTTTTCGGGCAAACCAGTATCATGTCGCATTATGTATTCATAAAGATCGCCGCCATCTCCCAGTTCAAGCACCAAATACAATTTGGTGGCTGTATCTATAACTTCGTAAAGACGAACTACATTTGGATGTTGAACTAGTTTCATACAGCGAACCTATAAACATTTTGTAAGAATTTTATTAAAGTTGTCAACTTTCCTACCTCTTGAAAAAGATGTGCTTTAGACACTTCATCCAGTTTGCTTTTATCGATAACCTTAACAGCCACTTTTTCTCCAGTAAAAACATGTCTAGCAAGTTTGACCACAGCAAAGTGCCCCCGTCCCAATGTTTCTTCTAAATCATATAAACCAGCTATTTTACCGTCATACTGTTTTGCTAAATAATTTGTGCTAAAGTCTTGGCCATTACCTTTATTACTTAATCGAAGATTTTTGTTCATATTACCTGCAACACACTTTACAACTGTAATTATACACTTTGGAATTAACAAGAGTAAAAGAAGAAATAGTCTAATAGTTGTAATTTATTCTTATATTCGACGTTGAATGTTTGATATCAAATAAGTTGTTAATCTAGCCCTGTAAAATTTTTGGGTGATATAGGTCAAAAACTCGCATTTACTATCTCGACAAAATTAAAATATCAACTGGAATATATTCGATAAAATATCAAAACACAATTTTCATTTATGAACAAAACAAAATTAATAAATAAATCACTTACCAACTACAAAATTTATAAATTAAATGACATGGGTACCTCCTATCTGACTTCACACAATTTTAATGAGATTTCTTGTTTAATTCTGCTAGGAACAAACAACGATTTATACATTTTTTGTTCAGATTATGACCTAAAGTCGCAATAAATATGCACATAATACAGAGAATAATCACAAATATTTGATTAATATTTAATTATTAGCTACATCAAAAGTTAAACTACAAAGCAAATGGCAGGTGACATAAAATGATAGATTTGACATTTACGAAACGAGATATCGATAGTTTAATTATTGAAAATTTTACTTGAAAACAAATCGATAATCTAGCTTAAACCATACAAATCTGAATTCGAAAGTTTTATCAAAAATTTGCATACATTTCTTTTTATTTTTTCATTGGACATCACAAACCCAAACATCTATTTATATATATTGAATAGCAAATATTTTTTTTATTATCGTTTATTGTAATCGATTTAAAATTCGATCGAGAGTTGTCAATTTGATCTTTGTTTTGACTTGGCAAATTTTGATTGCGATGACAGGAGCAGTCCAGAAGTGGGAGGCGACGGGTCACGATAGGTGAAAGCTCAAAAGTAAACGAAAAAATTAAATTGCAAAAAGTCTCATGAAACCACTTAAAAAATAATTGATATGGTCGTGATTTAACATGGGATTTGAACTCAACAGATTTCAAGGAGAAGTAGATGAAGAATTAGTATGTCCCATTTGTTCAGGAGTCTTAGAAGATCCCATACAGGTTTGACACCTTATTTGGCAATGATTTTTACCAAACAATTTCTCTTAAACAAAATTAAGTTCTTTTATATTTTATGTGTATGAACTGAAAAGAGTTTAATGGTGATGTGGAATAAATCGGTATTTTTAGGCCCCAGTGTGTGAGCACACTTTTTGCAAATCTTGTATAACAGAATGGATTTCAAGACAACCCACATGCCCAGTTGACAGACAAATTGTAACTTCCCCGCAACTTCGCCAAGTGCCAAGAATTATAAGAAATTTACTTTCAAGGTAATTAATATAAATCATTCATATTCTTAAAGCATGTTTAATCAATACACAATTTTTATTTGTATATAGCATTTATATAGAATAAGTATGAATATATCAGGTAACAATGATTATTTAAATATTTTTTAGTTAATTTTTTTATAAATATTTTATTTAGGGTTTTTTTTAATTATTTTTTTCAGACTATGTATAACATGTGATAATGCCCAATATGGGTGCACCAGGGTGCTAAAACTTGATACTCTACCAACGCATTTAGAAGAATGTGAACACAATCCTAAAAGACCTCTTCCCTGCGAACAAGGCTGTGGATTGATCATACCCAAAGATGAATTGAAAGATCACAATTGTATAAAGGAACTACGGAGCTTGATCCATACACAACAACAAAAACTTAATGAATTCCAACAGGAAGTCACTGAACAAAGGTTTCTCCTAGCAGAACAAAGAAGAGAGATGCAATTACTTAAGGTATATTTATTTATGACCTAAAAATATCTTATTGGTATTTATTTCGAATATTTTATTTTATTAACAATACAACTTTTTGGATTTGAAAGGAAAAAAATTTGATGAGTGCTCTTCACATTGACTTTTAGATAGTAATTCAACTTTACTACAAATCCACAAATGTTAAATACTGTTAGTTAACATAATTAAAAGGTGAAACTTGATATTTGTTTCATTGTGAAAAAATACTACTCTTAAATAAAGGAACGTCTGATCGTTTTTTATTTTTGTATTCTTTTCGTGTAGGATTTTATGAGAGCTATGAGGATATCAAATCCTTCGATGAGGGCGATAGCAGACGCTATGGAGAGAGATGAAGTACTGCGTTGGAGTAATTCCTTACAAAGGGCGAGAGTAACAAGATGGGGAGGCATGATCTCAACACCAGATGAAATTTTACAGGTAAACATCGAAAAATTATTTCCTAACCATTTTTAAACATAAATCTTTTCGTAGCGGATGATTAAACGCACGTTAACCGAGATGGGATGCCCTCCGCACATATTGGACGATTTGATGGAAAACTGCCACGAGCGCCGATGGCCCCCAGGGCTCTGTTCGCTGGAAACCAGACAAAACAATCGGAGACAGTATGAAAATTATGTGTGTAAAAGGGTTCCGGGCAAACAGGCTGTTTTGGTGCTTTCTTGTGACAACGGACACATGGGAGATGATATGATGGTCGAGCCGGGGTTGGTCATGATTTTTGCACATGGAATTGAATAAATTTTGTAATTTTTTTTGCATTTTGGCTAGCAGCGTGATGTCGAATATGGTCAGCAAATATAGCCAAAATTTGGTTAAGGACCACTTTATTTAATCCGGCTGTGAAATGTGTTGTAAACTTTTTTCACAGTAAAAAATTTTTATAATCATCATAAAATTCATTTCCCCAAAGAGGAGGTATGACCAAAAGATTTTCAATTACTAAATTATATATTAGAAGAAATATGTTGTTCCACTATTATGGGATATACTGTAACTTAATAAATTTTCAGAATTTTCTTGGGAATCTGCTTCCTATCTATCACAATTATGGATCATAATAAAATATGTTTAAATAATATTAATTAAAAAGGATACATTTTCAAATGATTGATTGATTATAGCTCTCCCTTTTGTTAATAAACAGCAACACTCGACGAAAATTTTATCAAGATTATAATTAATTGGATATGTATTAATTCAATATTTTGAGATCATCGACCATTTAAAAAATATTTTTTTATGTGGAGTAATTGAGTGTATGTATTTTTTGGCATAAAAACCATATATTGCCCATTCCTATCAAATATATTTAATTTTCCTAGACAATTTAAGGTAAAACGAAATGATAAACAATATAAACTATACATTAACAAACGAAATATCTGAAAATATCATGTAGTTATCTAAAACAAGAAATTAATAAATTTACACTTATTTATATTCAAGAAAAAAATAGTAACACTTGTTAAAGAAAAAATTATCTTCGCAATTTAGATCAAGTTTTCATTTATTTGTCTATATTTGTTATTCTTTTTTAAACCTACTTTAATTGAATATTTGATTAGAATCTTTTTATCTATTAGCAATAGCGTGAATTTCAGTCAAATGTTTATTTTGTAAAATCTTTTGGTCATACCTTTTTTTTTATAATAAGTTAATATTTTTTAGTTTTCTATGATAAAAGATTATATATAGAGAGATGACCCAGTTTTCTCGTTATACCCAATTGTCATTACGCTGCTGTAAAATAAATAACATTCCCTCCTTGAATATTTTTTAACAGAGCATTTATTAAGAACCGGATTACCTGTACATGTACTGATTTTGTTATAAGATACCGATTGTAGCGAATCCTGTTTTTGTACTGACCTAAGCGCCTTAAGTACTAATAATAGTAATCAAATAATTTTGCAAACTTCCAGTGAGATGTGTCTATGTTTGTTTAGGTACCCAATATCAATTTTTTTGATGGTGACAATAATTTTTTTAAATAATCATCAAAAGTTGTTATAATTCCCAATTATATAAAAGGACATTGGTTAATTTATTTTTTTTGTTCCAATGACGTATCAAATTTGGCCCCCTGAAAAATGTTTGAATAATCATATGGTGCAAAATATTCATGTCATAAATAAAGAATAGGTTTTACTAGGCTTTTGAATTACGCTTTTTGTACAAAGTACTTTGCATTATTTTTTTCAATTTTTCTACTTGTGATGTTTTTTATTATTTTTAGTGTTAATTTGATAAAAAAATATATTTTTTTTTTATTGTCTAAAATTTGATTTATTACAGCATATTCGTTTTGATAATATATTGCATTTTCTTTGCCCTCAATGCCTTTGAACCAAAATCCTTATTTGACGAATGAAGGGTAGGTAAAGCACAGCTAACCAAAAAGTATTATTACAAAGATGGGAAATTATGTAAAACTCGAACTTTAACGCCATAGCACGTATTGTTTTAAAAATCGACATGTTTTGCTCCCTTTTCAAAATAAAGTGGTTAATCAAGGGTGACAGCAACTCTCTCCAGCTAACAATATAAAACTTGAATGCAGAATATAACCAATTGGAAGCAATTAATTGCAATGTCCTTTTAGTTAACGCTTTTCGGGTTTGGATTTCATTATAATATACTCTACTTGATGTAATTTTAAAATTTAAATTTTAATAGCGCCATTTCATCTTCAAATGGCTTTAAACCAACTCTTAATGGTCGATAACTTAAACATTAAAAACGAAGTCTGTGTTGTGCAATTTATTATAAAAAAAACGTAACAATAAAACTACGAGTGCTAATATTCCAAGTAAAAAGCTATCCCAGACAACGACCATCTCTCTTGATTATTTTTATCGCACGGAATCTGAAGAAATGCGATTTTCTTTTCTCTCGTAGAGGTCGAATAAAGAGGAACATCAATGTAGTTATCATCTGCCAAAATGCGATCCTAAGTACAGAAACATTAAAATAATATGCCATTTATTCAAAATGATTATAAGTTACCTTTTGCACCCAACTTAGATAACAGTTTGGTACATTCCCGTAATTCTCAGAATTAGACAAACAGTGTTTAAGAACCCCATTCTCATAATAACCACCTTCAACTATTAAATCAGTTAAAATTAGAGAGTTTGATGTAGATCTCCAGGATGTTTGCAACGTTAATTCGTCCATTGGGATTTTATTTGAACTAAAATTTAGTAAAAAATATTAAGTATCATATTTATAGAGTTTGTCACAAGTTGTTTGTATTTTAAATGCGAAAAATCCTGTTTGTGAAAGACAATTATTCCTTCTCATATTTTAACTTATGTGATAGGCTAAAAATAATTTGAAAGCGTGTTTTTCAGTGAATTTGAAAATATCTTTTTGAGTATAACAGGATGTACTAATGTGAGTTGAATATTATTTAAAAAAAATATTAAGTATTATATTGATAGTGTGCCACAAGTAGTTTGTTGTGTTTAAAATGCTTACTGCGAAAAATCTTGTTTGTGGGATGCAATTAATCCTTCTGGATAAAATAATGAGGCCAACCGTAACGGTTTCTGGAGAACATTTTGTGGATTTTCATCTTTTAATTTAGATAATTCTACAATCTTCGTCATGCACGTTTTAAGATACTGAATGGGTTCTTTTGGCCCTTTCCACACATTTTGCCATACACTTGGAGTCTACAAAGATACTTTTTGAAAAAACTAGAATATGATTAATATAAATTTTAATACATCGTGATTTAACAGCGAATATTGTACAGCTAATATTTTTTCATCCGCTATTACAATTCCTTTACAAATTTTACTCAAAGAAGTAAAACATTTGTGGATCATTTGCACAAGCTTCAGAGCATTTTGGAATTCTTCATTCAAAAAATTTTCCACAGAAGAATTTTTTAGGATTCTTTCATCGCTATTCATCCTTATAAAATCCTGTCCATGATTCAGTTTCTTCCAAACGTTCAAAAATGGCAACAAGCCTTTTTGGAAAGTTTCTTGACTGGATTTACTGGAGATAGTCCTTTGAAGATAAAAATCTAGACGAAAAAACAAAAAAATTATAAGTAGAATAGGTATGTTAGACCTGGCTGTAAAGTGCTTCAATTTACTACTTCATCTATATTACTGGACTTTATTCAATTAATATGTTGATATACTTTGTTTTAATTTTTTATAAAAGCAAGTGTGGTATATAAGTTCTTCGTGTACTACTAAAAAAGAAATAAAATAATACTTGTTACTTTAAAAAGGTGCAATGCTTTATTAAAGCACTTCCAATTGCTTTAAAGGCAACCAAAGCACTTGTACTGTAATTGAAATCATCTAAGAGAAGTAATAGTATTATTGGTTTTACAAGTACTTTGTGCCCTACATATATTTAAAACGCCAAATACTTTATAGCTCAAGCAGTCCTTTAGAAATTAGTGCTTTATACATACTTTTTAGTTCTGATACCATCTTTAAGGATGTTTGCTTCTCCCAAGCTCTGTTTATATTTTCTGCTAAACCGAAAAACACTGGTTTATCGATAACTGGAAACTGTTGAATCATTTTGATATAATCCTAAAAAAAATGCATTGATGAAGATCGTAAAAGAAACTGGAAAGGTGATTTTATTGGCTCGAAGCTCTAATCACTTACTTCGAATTGGGCAATATTGGGTACACTAAGGTTCAGTCCAAGTGGTTTCCATTTGTGGCTCATCACTTCATCGATGAAATACTGTTTGGCATACGAATATAAAATTTTCATATCTTCGATATTTTCGATTCTTCCACCATACACCGCGGCGCAAAGACCAGAAATGAACCGCCATTGAATTTGGGGGCTCTGATTGTGCCAAAGGTCTTCGACCAATTTTACGCTGGTCGATAGATCGTTGTCGCTGAAATCGTAATATTTAGACCAACCTACAAAAAAATAATTATAAATAAACGTACGAGGTAATTAAATTAATTGTTTCAAATCTTAGTTTATGGAAATTACTCATGAAAGACTGTGGAAATTCAAGATAAGTATTGTTGTTTATCTTTCCACATTTAATACGAGGTAATTATTTAAAAACTCAGAAATATATTGATTTACCTTGAGGAATATATTTTCTGCGCTCTTGAAAGAGGGCGTGCACACATGCGAGCACGAAGAATATTTTAGCCGAATTAGGATTTAATTTTTCGAAATATTTTTTGCCAAAAGTCATGAAAGTTCGCAAAATGTTATTTTTGATCCCTTGAGAAGTTTCGTAGACGATCTTTGTGCAGTTTTGGGCCAAAACGGGATTGAAATTTGTTGTCGGCTCGGATATTAGCCATAACCTAAAGTATAAGTTTAAATTAAAAAATAGATAAGTAATAATAATTAATTAATTTACCGAAATTTGTCGTGAGGCTTCAAATTTTTATGTTGCTGAGTCAAAACGACCAGCCAATAAGTCACCAAATGTAAATTTTTCAATATTAACCATGAACCAGATTCTGAACACTTATTCAAAGCTTCCAAAGCTCTCGATTCTTGACCTTCTCCCATCGCAATCTAATAAAAGAATTACTAATAAAAAAATCTTGCTCAGAAACGTATTCCTTACTTCAGTGTAATGCTGGTTGAACGTGGTAGTAATTTCTATGATTTCTGATATCGGATCTGTTCCCGAGACCGCCAGGACTAAAATTGGAACTAAGCTCGTCGACTCTCTGTATAGAATAGAAATATCGATGATGGGTGGGTCCATAGACTTCATACCTGAAAAATATTTATAAACAAGTTCAAACTTCATAAAAATTATAACCGAATTGTAATAACACCTTTTGTTATAAAAGAAAATATTTTATTTTTAACGTTTATTAAAAATTATTAAGAATAAAAAAAAAATTATAAATTGTGTTATTTCTATTAGATACAAAAATTATTTCAAGATCGGTTCAGATTTTATTTAACTTTAATAATGATATTTACAATCCAATATATTTCTTGTACATAAGTTTTCACAATTCACATTCTTTCTTTGGAAGCAATACATTTATTACTCTTTTGAACATAAAACATAAATCGCAGATCAATTCTGAAGACTTTGATGGAATTTGCCGTGGAACATTTTTCTTCCTTTTTTGGGTTGCAACATAGACGGCACCATTTTTATCTTTTAATTCAGCGATGGTTTTGGCTGCGGCTGCTGCATTCTGTCCGTCGAAATTGTAGATTTGGAATATGAGAAAGATGATCATAATGTACATTAATACTGTCAATATGGTTTCGAAGGCAAAAGGGGGAATGGAAATCGTATTAAAAATGAGCTTGTTTGACATCATTTCGTTAATATCCTTCAGGAATTCTTTCAAAACGGAACTTGGTTTTTTAAAACCGAACATTTCAGTAATTAATTTCGTGACAAACTTTCAGACAAACGTTTGACAAACTACTAAAGTCGAACTGGATCTGTCATTTTGAAATTTTCTAAACAACTAGACATCTATGGATTCTCGTGTATTAAAGTATTTTAGATCCCGATACTCTAATAAAAAATATTCTTAGTCCCAAACAAATATTATGTAAGAAAAATCAGAAATCCCCAATTTTTATAACCACGTTTCACACAATTCAAATCGTTTATTTTATCGAAGATGAAATATTGTTTACTTCTCATAAATAATGTTTAATTGCATGGTGTGGTTCAAAAATACCTGAAACTGTTTTTCGAAAAAATACATTGTAATGTTATATTTTGTTATGAAAGAGAAATTTTATTTTTATCATTTAATACCAATTATCTAGAATAAAAGAAAATTTTAAATCTTGTTGGGTGCAGTATTTTACTACTAAATTATTTATTTTTGTTATCAAGAATGACATTTTTTCGATACAACTAAAAATAAAAATATTTTTCTCTTGTGAACCTCATCCGTAGACACACTGTACATATAATATGTGAAATATGGGTTTCCTGTACTTGAAGACAATATACAAAATATACAATATTTATATTTTAATTAGCATGTTTATTACATCCAAAATCTTGAAAAACATTTTCAACAATAACTGTCAGATAGAAGAATTGGTTTCTGCTAAATAATAATTAATTTACATAAATAAATATTTGAAATTTCTATAAAACAGTAAATATTGAATCCGTGGTATTTTCTGTTTCGGCGTATGACACTTTTACGAAGTCGCTTTCAGAGCTGGTTTGTGCATTTTCAGCTTTTTCCTTGAGAAGGCACACAATGGATTCTAAACGATCACGAGGATTTTCTTCGTATTCTCTTTCGTTTTTAAACAGTTTGTTGTACTCGCGTGGTATAATATATTGCAGGAGTTCGGAAGATATCCTTCTGTTATTCGGTTCTTCTGAGATATCAGAACTCGCCGTTTCGACTGTCTGAGGATGAATTTGGTGATTTCTTTCTGGGGTGTTAGCATTTAAATTATTTTGCTGTTTGCTAAATTTTTTTCCTAACTCAATGATACCGGCATTCAGTGTTTTTAATTTTTTGTCGACTCTAAATATGAGGACGATAATGATAATACAACCGAATATTGCCCATATGATTTCCAAGGCAAACGGAGGAGTGGAAACCATATTAGAAATGATCTTGTTTGACACCATTTCGTTAATGTATTCCAGGAATTTTTCCATATTGGATTTGCGTTTTTCAAAACCAAACATGGCAATTGTGACAAACGTTTGACAAACTACTAAAACGGAAGTGACTCTGTCATTTTGAAATTATCTAAACAACTAGACACCTATGGATTCTCGTATATTAAATTATTTTAGATCCCGATACTCTAATAAAAAGTGTTCTTAGTCCCAAACAAATCTTATGTAAGAAAAATCAAAAATCCCCAATTTTTATAACCACGTTTCACTCAATTCAAATCGTTTATTTTATCGAAGATGAAATATTTTTTACTTCTCATCATAAATAATGTTTAATAGGTGGTTTAAAAATACACTGTTTTCGAAAAAATATATTTTAATGTTATATTTTGTTATGAAAGGGAAATTTAATTTAAACCAAATTATGAGGAATAAAAGAAAATTTATAAGTTTTATTGGTTCAAAAATGATTTCAATGTGGATTCAGATTTCATTAAACTCTAATAATGATTAAATTCATTGTTTCAACTTTTACTTTATGGAAATTATTTATAATAAATATGGAAATGATAAATATCTTGAATTTCCACAGTCTTCCAAAGCGTTTTAATAATATTAAACCAAACCTGGGAAGTTCAATTATCTTAGATCACCTTTTGAACTAAAAGATACTAACAAATATATTTTTAGAGAAAGAAGAATATTGCCTCATAATGATTAGTTTTCAGGAGTATGACATGAAATTATTTACGTTTTAAAAAGATCTTCTGTCTTGGAAAATGGTATGCCAAAATACCGAAACCAGGATAAAACGCTTTGGAAGACCCTGGAAATTCAATATATCTAAGTATTATTTATCTTTCCCTATTTCTAATAATGATATTTTCAATCCACTATATTTCTTGTATATAATATGGAAAATGATGGTTATGGACCAGCATGTGCGTGAATCTTGAAAATTCTCGAAATTATTTTTTATCACTCATGTCACAGTTATGTATTTTAACTAATTTTATGTCGCTATTATTTGAAATATTTGTAAAAGTTTTATCAAACAACAGGTACAACTTAAAAACAATTCGAAACCACCATCTGGAGTAAGTCACTAAATTCATTTTATTTAACTTTTATTTTAAGGCTATAAAATAAATTTTTAAAATTTCACAATTTTTTAGTTTGCCACAAACTTTAACGATCTGCTCCCTAAGACAACTGGAAATTCGAAGAAAAATTGTCAAAAATCTGACTTGCATAACACACTATTTGTTAATTTATTGATAACTTCTGATAATATTATTATAGTCAAAGATCTGAACCTTCTGGCAGTATATTTAAACCGTTTTTAATCTATAATATTACAATATACTGTTTCATTCCAAAAATGTTTTCACTGACCTGTTAGACTTAAAGCGCACTGGCTCATTATCGAAAATAATCTATCGGCTCTAATCGCTTGCACTATTAATACTTTTTGGAAATCTGTCAACGGAATATGCTTCGGAAATTCCTTTTCGCATTCGTCCGCCGTCATGAATTTTTTCCATAAATCGAATTCGCTAAATTTGAGCGAGTCAAAAAAGTGAGGCAGACCGATCTGTTGAAAATTTAACAATTTTTAAAAAGTAATGATCAAATTTGTAAAAATTTTACCTGTAATTGTTGTACACCATCGACACAGTGATTCGGAAGCCAGGGTGGCATATTTTCTAGAACTGTTTTTCCGGAAATCGTGTTTCCGATGAAAACGTGCCACTCCTTTTCAGGAATTGATCTGGGGTATAACTTAAAAATAAGATAGAGCAAAAATTCCAAACGATCTTTTTGGAATATCCCACGACTCATGTAGGTGTACACAGTATGGAGTAGTTGTTTCTTCTGAGACTCCAAATTATTATCAAGACCCTGTATGTATTTAAAAAAAGTTAGTATGCAAGTAGGATTTTCTAACTACATTGTTTACCTGGAAGGTTTTTAATGATCTGAGAAATAGTTCCGTAAAAGCTGAGACTGAAAGAAGATAAAGTACGTTGCTTTTGGCAAATTCGTTACAAGCGAAATACATAGAACTTCCGAACTCGGATAAATCTTTATATACATCGTATTCCGATTGCAATTTTCGACGAATGTCTTCAGATTCTTTTAATGCTTTCGATATCGCTTCAGAACTTGCTTTGGTCTGATTCAGGGATTCCAAAAGTTTCTAAAAAATATAAGAGAAACATTGACTTTTTTATTGAATTGTTTAGAAGTTTAGAAGAATATTTAAAAAGATGTTAAAAAGATTGTGAAAATAAATTCATTTTTTTATCATTTAATTTAGATTGTTATTGTTTAGGTGTTACTTCATAATAATAAAATTGTTTTAAATAAAATTTTACTAATATTACCGATACAGCTTTAGTTTATTTAAATATTTCAGGAACATTATAGCAATTTATGGTATTAAATTTTATTATTTAATGACATGGGTACTTTCAAAATAACATTTGTTTAAGTGAAAAATAGATTTGTTGATATTGTGTGCTTTTTGGTTATCTTCAATTAGAAGTCCATTATTTGCATATGCCTGGAAAAAATTAATTTTGAAACTCCAAGCAGCATAATTATCATTGGTCAATTTGACGATCGAATTTGTAATTTTCTCAGCCATTACAGATAGAAATACAAATTACAAGCGAGCTGGGTCCATAACCTATTGTAAATTTATATTACTAGACCAAACATAATGTTAATGATAGTTTAAAGTATATTTTTTTTGACAACTGTTTCAAATCAGACTACCAAAAATAAGTCATAATACTATTGCTATAGTTTTCCACTTTTAATTTTATTGAAAATTGTTAAATAGCACCAAAATGGGTGTATTAATCAACTCGCTTCGTTACTTTAGTTAAAAAAAAAATTAATTAAAATATTAGTTATGATTGTTGTAATATGTGTTGCCTATAACTTGGATGCTGTAATACCTCTTAATTTAATGCGCATGTTTTAGATTGGAAGAATACAACAAAATAAATTTGAGTGATCCATAAGTTTTAAAGTTTTGCACGTTTAATGTTTTTATTGCATATTGCCAATGTCAATTTACCTTGATTGTGTCAGTATAAAAATAAATAATGTCTGAATCATCGTTTTTCGAAACAACTTATAGTCAAGATCAAAGAATTGGTAATATTTTTTTATATACAAATACAATAATAGTAATTAATTTTCGGATTAAATAAAAACGATATATTTTCTAGTGCGGTTTTTTCGACAAGTAATGAGATGTTTCTAAATAAATTACGAAGAAACTCAAGAACAAATATATAAAATACCTGTTTTTTCTAATCTTTACAAGGTGATTTAAGTTTAAATGCAATTACCTATTAAAAATAAATAAATATTGCAAATTTGTTTTAAACAGTTTTCACAAGAACTATATAGAGTGCTTGAAATATCTGTGAACTTGTTAATTGTGATATTTGTGAATAGTACTTTTAGTACAAAGAATGGTAATATTGGTAATAAATTCGTCAATGTAAGTGTAAAATATTCCGAGTGAACTGAGAGATACCTACACAATAACATCTGAAATGAGAAAAAAGTAAATAATTCTTTCTTTGTGACATATAAATACTAATTTTGATACCAAAAAATACAAAAGAAAAATGTAATTTTGATACTAAGTTAGAAAAATATACGAAAATTTGTATTGAAACCAAAATCAGTTTGAATTTTTTAATAATTCTTAAAATAAAAGATCTATATAATTTGTAAAATTTGGAAAACTTTCTTATTAATTTCTCGAAAAATCTCTAAAAATTGTTGTCAACATACCTTAAAATATATATGGAAATTAATATAAAAAATAAAATATTTTAAGTAAAAAATAATATTTTTTTTGTGAATAAAATACTCTTTTAAAGTTCCTTTTATAATTGCTTGATTGCTTACTAATAGTTTAATAAATTTGTAAATTAGTTTCCACATGTTATATATTACTGCGTGTTTTAAAAAATGTATACATCTCTTATAACTCATAATAAAAAATTCCAAAAATATCGAATGGTTTATTGGAAAATAAAATAAAATATTTGAGGATAATAATGAAACATTTTTTTCACGGTGAGCAAAGTACTTTACGCAATCTTTTAATACCTAAAGTATAATTTTTCTTAATAATTGTATATTGAGTAATGCTTAATAACAATTTAATGAGATTTTTAGTTAGTTTTCACATCCTAAATACACATACATTGTGATTCAAAAAATATTTACCACATAGGAAATTTTTATTATTAGTTTCTTAGAAATTTCCTTTCTGCTTCCCTTAAACACATGTTACAATAAAAAAAATTCCAGAAATACGTTACAATATTAGAGAAAACTTAAAATTCCACTTAATCATAATCATTATTTTTGGAAAAGTTATTAAGATATTGAAACTATATATACTTGAATATAAAATAATGTCTTTATAATCCGTACAGTGCATATACGGGGTGATCAACTTATACTCCGAAGTTTGATATATTCGTTATCTCGAGAAATAGGAAAGAATGTTTTAAATAAAAGTTATAGATAGAGTCAAGCTTCACATTTTAAAATTATTGCGTAATATACAGGGTGTCTCATAAGGTGACAGCATATCAAAGTTATGTTTTTATTTATGGAATACCCCGTATATTTTTATAAATCTCTTTTTGATTTTCAACGGTTTGGTTGCTACAGACACCTAAATTCAAAAAAAATGTGATTTTCAGGTGGATGTAGATTCTTTATTAAACATAATAGACATCATTGAAATCAGCTTGGCAAAAGGTTTATAAAAATGTAAAAATATACAGGGTATTCCATTAAAATAATATAACTTTGATATGCTGTGACCTTAATTAGGCACCCTGTATATTACGAAATAATTTGAAAATGTGAAGTTTAACTCTATCTATAACTTTTATTTAAAAGGAGATTAAGTTAATAACTATTGAAAATAATTTTTTGATAATTATTATTATCCAATTTGGAAATAATAGTGACCATTACGTCTTTATTTTAGAGCAATGGTTAGAAGAGAAAAATGAAAAAGAAAGAGAAGATAGAGCACAAATACAAGAAAATAGAAGCTATTTTTTTCAACAAATCTTTTCTGAACAGAAAGAACCTGTTTTTTTTCTTCCTGGACTACATTTTGTATATTATACACATAAAAAAATAAAATTTTATTTTCGTCCCTACGACTTATTCGATTATGTGAGTCGAAGAATAAAATTTTATTGTAAATTAGTATATTACGATAAATACGGCTGGTGGACATTTAAAAAGGACACTTTACCAGCAAACTGGAAAAACAGAATATGTTCGTTGTTTTTTACCCACACCATTATAGATGAAACGATTATTGAAGCCATTGAATTTATTTATAGAAAGTTGGTGAATTGGTCCGAACGAGAACAAAAAAGAAAAATTGATAAGTACAGAGTAAGTCCGATATTAAAATTTTGTTTTTACTCGAATTTAAAGGTTGCACCATTTTGTAATCAAAAATGGAAATCCTAATTAAAAAAATAACTTTTAACTCATGTTTTTTTATTTTCAGAAATATAGAGCTGGTGAGATAGAGGATCTAGAGATGCTCTCGGATGATCAAGAAATATTCTTTGATGAATCCGAAAAAGAGGAGTTGAGGTCTAAGAGAAACAAAATTCTGAAGAGAATGCTTCCTCCTGATAAAAGAGAAAACTTCGAAGAAATTGAAAGGGAAATATTTGGAAGTGATTCCCGTTGAAATTTTGTATAATACGCGATATGTTTTTTGCATATCTAAAATATGAATTTTGTAATGTCTCTTGTTTAATATTTTTTCATTATATTGTTATTGTTACGCTTACATGTTATATGTATAGTTTACATTCCTAGCTTATTTACACATTTTTAAAGAATATTTATGTATATTCTATATTTCATCACATTTCTTATATTTTTGATAGAATTGTGTTCATAATATACTTATGTAAATATTAATTTTTATTCAAACCTAGTCCTAGAAGTGGTTTCTTTAGGCATATTAAAATACACATACAGGAAGTTTATCATTAATATTGCAGTAGTTCGTTTTTATATTTTTAGATGACGCAACCAAAACATAGAGCTTTTTCATATTTTGATTTAATTTCGAGTAATCTATCCTTGTTATACCCTAAATGTATGCAAGGAAGAAAACAAGAACAAAAATAAATTGTAACTTACTTTCGCACCAGAATAGCTACAGCTTTCAATATGCGATAAACAGCACACAGCGGTAGGGAGACCTTCTAAACTACATAAAATCATAAGTGTTACATATGGTTGAACTCGTATTGAAAAGATGATTCCAAAAATGACTGAATATACAGGGTCATGTATTTAAAAAACCAAAGTGACTAATAATATCAGAGAAACGACAAATCTAGCAACATTGCAAATATCAAATCTAGAATCTCCGTATCCCAAAATAGGCTTATCCTTAATTTTATAGAATTCGGACTAGCATTTTACGAGATAATTGACCGTTTCCAGACTTTTTGTCCACTCTGCATATGGAACAATGGAAATCTGACTACAGACGGCAACGTTGTCCGATATAATATTATTAATGGTCTTTTCTTCGCGCAACTTGTTCGATCTGGAAATTGACAGCTATTTTGGTTCATCAGTACTAAGCAAAAAAGGTTAACGAAAAGTAAGATTTTAATGTGATAATTACATTATCTTGGAGAATATGCCCCTTGGAATTTGCAAGGTCTTCAAGCAACTGGTTTTGCAGGTTATCAAGTTTTTCCTCCATTTCTTCATTTTCTTTCAACAATTTTTTTTGCTTTTGCTCTAGCTCTGGATTTTCTTGACTAATTGCGTGTGATAATAGTTGCTCTGAAATATGAAAAACGTCAATTACCAAAATTGAAAGTTAAGAGTTACTAAATAACTAACCAGTAAGACCGGCGTAGGTTACAGTGAAGTTCATCAAATTTACCAAAGGGGCAATTTCAGGTGATAACGTCAAATCTTCATTTCTGCTGCAAAGAATCAACTGAAAATCTTTGTGGTAATCGATCAATTTTTCATTGATTTTTATTAAATGACGTTCACCTATAAAAAAATTATATTGTATTATGTACTAAAATTTTCTTTATATATATTTTTACCTTGTATTATAAATTCTCTTCGTAAAATTTGAAATAGAATTGGAGAAACCGAATCGATTTCTTCAACGATAAACGTTTTTCCAAATCTAATCGCCAACTCCAGGGCGCTTTTAAATTTTGCAGAATTTTGAGTGATGCTTTCGATATTTTTTAGTCTCATGTTGGATTTTATCCAATTCGTAGCTGACGATGTTGGATCTATTAGTAATGGTACCATGCCGCTCTAAAATTAATAAAAAACTGTCTTATCTTTAGGTTCTTGTGTATTTTTATTTTTTATACCTTCAGAATCATTACAGCGTTTTCAATCGATAATTTATCGGAAGACAATCCTTCGCTTTTCCACTGCATCCTTTCTCTTTCCGATGAAAAGAAAGTTTCCAAATCTATCAAATCGCTCTCTATATCTTTAGCGCAATTTCTTAAAAAATCACTAAAAAAATACATAAACAATAAGAAACATACATATGGGATGTTCGCTTGACAGGCCTTCAATTGATGAAAAATATGGTAGAAACAAAAACCATTCAAGTACCTAATTTTTGAGATAAGATTCAAAAGTGAAAACCATTTTTTCACTACAAGAAAAAATATTTCGATTTTCTAATATTTGAACTGTGTCTCTAAAATTAACTTTATGTTCCTAACTAATATTTTATCAATTTGGTAGACCTATCATCTATTCAGCATCGTCTTTCAAATATCTGGACACTCTGTATAATAATTATATATAAACCTTCTTTTATCTTCAGATTCGCCAGACATGTAGGTCATAAATGCGGCCATTAATAGGCAATGATTCGGTAATTTTCCAATATCCGTCGATAATTCTTGAAGCTGGAAGAGAAGTCAACAACTTAATCTTTTTTTTTAGGCGATCTTTATGTAATTTGATTCATTTGAATCATTTTCGGTGTAAAAGTAATTGCCAAATGCCTTGTCATGTATCAAACTTTTAAAATAATTCATGAAGAATTACACTATATTTTATTTATTCTGTTTTTTTTTACCTGTTTTTTCCATCTTTCGTATTCATCTCCAAGCTTGCCAACTAACCCTTCGGCGGCAGAAAGAGTTTCCTTAGCTTTGTTCAGATCTATTTCAATTTCGGCAGCTTCTTTGGTATATACAGAGAGTTGTTCCTTTAATTTGGCTACAGTTGCGTCAACGTCCAATAGACCGGCGCTTAATTCGCCCAATTGGTCCTCGGCGTTTGACAGGTTTCTTAAAAAATATATATTCAATGACTAAAGTAAGAATTGAGAAAACGGCGATAAAATAATGGGGGTGGTAAATGAAAAATCTAAAACCCAGGAATTTTTATTTATCTAATATTTCCAAAGAATATTCTGTTAAACATGTTTACTATCATTAATTGTTTAATGATCCACCACTGTTTATAAAAGATATACTGGTCGTTCATGTATACAAAAAGATGTTAATCATAATTATGTAAAGGTGGTAATTAAGATAAAAATGTATCGACATAAATCTGTTTTGTTAACCAAGTTAGTATAATCTTAAACTGGTTCCCCTGATGTGGAGTACTTTCTTTCGCGTTTAAGTGGTTCAAAACTTAGACTGTTTATTCAGTTTCATGATTTTTTTATCTGCTATGTTTTGTGTATTATTATTATTATTATCATTATCACTAATATCATTATTATTATCTTTATTATCGCTATTATTTGTGTACAAGTGACTTTTATGCTTTTTAATTTTGCGAAATTTCTTATTAGTATTATCATTTTTATTATTATTATTATTATTATTATTATTATTATTATTATTTTCTTTATTAATATTATTATTTGTTTACAAGGAGCTTTTGTGATGTCTAATTTTGTGACATTTCTAATTAGTATACATGAATGATCCTTAACAATGGTTGAACTTTTTTACTTTTTCATTGATATTGTTTTCAATAAATTGAATTAGGGACTTACTGTTTCAGTTTGCTTTGTTCTAATTCCAGTGGTCGAATTTTGTCTAAAACGTGAGAATATTTGACGTTCGCAGTAACCCAGGCTGCCAAAGGGGCAGCAGCTTGGGACGCCCTTTTTGATGATTTCGGATCGAAAGAGTCTTTTTTTGTAGCTATCAGTTTCTCTACAGCTTGCCTGTTCTCTTTTGTGATCCTGTTCGCGTCAAATACTCTACAAATTTATATTAACTTTCAAGTAATATTACCCTAAAGGATAAGAATATTAAGATTATTTTTAAACAAAAATTTTTACTAACTTAATATCTTCTTTAACACCTCGTTTGGCCAAGAATGTTTTCATGTTATTCCAGGACGTGTCCTGAGTCCCCATCAACCTCAAAACACCCTCCAGGATGTCCCTGATTATTTCGGGAGGTGCACGTAATGATCTGATCTCGGATAATGATTCTGTTTTGATGTTTCCCACTGCCGAACGTGCTTCTTCGATCAACGGTTCTACTTCGGCGAGTTCATTTTCAATATTTTTCTTTCTAAAATAGATTCAAAAACGGTAAACAATATCGTGATCACAAATCTGCACTAAATGTAAAACTTTCATACCTTTTGATTAATTGGACGTTTTCTTCCTCTGTTTTGCTCCTCAAATGCTCCATTTCTTCTTTATGAGTGTTCGCATTTTGCATTGTAGAGCTTATCATGTTCAAAGCGGAATTAGCTTTTGATTGTTTTTCGGCTAATTTTGTTTGTTTTTGTACCGCATTTTCTTTCAATTCTTTTACCAAAGTTTGCGCTTCGGTTAGTTTTGATACGCCCGCCTATTAAACCAAATTGTACAACTGAATAACTCGAAAAAAATTTTTAATTGTATTATTTAACATGTGTGCAATGCTGTTAGATTTATCGAAATAAAACTGTACCTCTAATTTCCGTTGTTTAGAATTAATTGTCGCCATTTTTTCTTTATATATTCTTATATAAAGTTTAATCAAAGCAATATATCGCCATGGTGTTGATATACGAGACTGCGTGGAGTTGTACAATGAACAAAAACCTTTGCTAGAAGGATGCACGATAGTTTCATTCGAAAATTTATTTCTAAAAAAAAACAATCAAATTTTACTAAGATGGTGGCGTCCATTAAATTAGAAACAATGTTGTTTTTGAAGGAAAATGGAAAAGAAAACACTGTAATAATCTGTGGTTATTAAACAAGGTAAGAAAAATTAAAGAAAAATTCACTAGTACAGGAAAATTTCTTAGTGCAACAGAGCTTTTCTCTAAAAATCGATTTCAGCAGATTTACATTAATAATCAAAATTGAAATAACATACTTATCCATAATTATATTTGGAACTTCTTTGATGGTATTTGAACTCCAGTTAGAGCGCCATATTGTCATACAGTTTTGCCTGAACGATGGACAATTGTGAATTATATTCCAAAGCTGTTCATTGTCCACATCCAGACATATCACAACATGCACATTCTTTTTGATCCCTAGAATTAAAATGCAATTAAAATCTAAATTAAATGCTACGATTATTTGGATGTTTTTCATGTAAAAACACTTACTCTCTGAATAATATTGTATCAAATTTCCATCAAAATTTTCCCTATCTGCATCCTCTTTTAACCCTTTTACGATATTTTCCAATTCTGCTGGAGTATAGACTCCAGGTACCTGGAAAATTAATTTTTCACAAAAAATACTTCATTTTTACTTTCCTTACTTCTCCTGATGAAATTAGCGAGTTGAAAATGTTCATATTATTTTCTTCTCTCAGAATGTAATCTTCAATTAAAATGATAACTTCTTCGCTTTCCAGTCCGGCGTATTGCAAACCCTGAAAAAAATGTCATATATGAAGTTATAATATAATTATCGGTTTTTTATCAAATTTTGTAAATTCACCACAAATAGACCTTGGGGCCAACCCAAAACTGGTTTGTGACCCTGAAACCCTATTGCTTATCTACTAAAATTTTCTGCTTTTCTAAAAATGAAAATCATTCAACTCACCCTTTTTAGATCATTATTCAGAAACGGTTGATGCTCATTAACAGGTACTATCAGTCTAGCTGATTGTAAAGCTGCAGATATTTTAACAGCACTTTTTCGTCCAATACCACATTTTCCAATTAAAAGCATATTACCCTTGGGGCTATTTATGCACTTCAAAATACATGAAGTCAATTGGAGCAGCTCCTCGTTTAACACTAAATCCAACGTTTGTCCCTCCCTTTCTGCAATTAAAATAAAATAAAGAATTATAGACATTTTAATGAAGATAAGAATTCTTTGAGTGGTTTTCAGAATATTTGGCATAAATGTTCACTATTTCACTAACCACAATTTAAACTAACTTAGTTTAAAAAATTTTTTACTACAACTTAAAAGCGTATGTTTAGGTGAATTTCTTTTTAAGCAAAGAGCTTAGTTTTGAGCTTGTGACTCGTTTATCCATTAAATAGTTTGGGAATATACGGGGTGCTGAATATTATATCAAATTCTTTAAAATACATACCGTATATGTTGATTCCTTTTAATACCGTTTCCTTCCATTCTTGTTCGTTCAGTTTTATTAAATCTGCTCTGGGTCGTTTTTTCTCAACTGGTACGTAATAATAATTTATGTTCAACGCTGAAGGAGTCACTGTGGCCCAATGGGCTTCGAAAGAATCGTTTAATAATTTTATGAACATAATTTTATCGTCTTCGGTGACCAGCCGGTTTCCAAAAAGGTTTCTGGCTTCGTATTTGATGATCTTGAATAGAAACAGTTTTGGGGTTTAAAATTGTGTATGTGAAAAAACTTACCTCTACTATGAAGTCCTCGTGACTTAAATCGGTATTATTTTTATATTGCAATATTCCTTGGCACCAGTTTATTACATCATGAGGAGTAAAACAATAGTGTTTTGTTTGAATTAAATTAAATGAGCTTCTTAACTGAAATTGGTATGTATTAAATATTTTCGTATCATTAATTGCACTGATATTCTAAAATGGTACTTACTTTATCGTATACAGAAATAATAACGGCCGCTAATTTCACAATTTTAGCTTTCGGCAAACTGCTGGGAATCGTTTTTAAAATCGATGTAAGATAAGTTACAACTATTACTGCGAAGTCTTCAGGTTCTGGTAAGCTAAAAAAATTAGTTAATCATAGAATAACATAGAACATAACATAGAATAACAATCACAAAAAAAACAAATATTAATATTTTATTCTCTAAAATTTGACGAATTTTTTATACAAAATAAATAAATAAAAATCAATGACTTACAGTTTTCGCCATTAATTAGTTGGTGAAGCGGCAACGCTGTATGTGCCATAAATAGCATCAGTTTTTGGAGGTTATCTGAATTATTAGAATTGGATCATTTTTTGCTGACTCAAGCGCTGATAATATGCTCTATTACTTTTTCCAAATATACATTTCCTTCCGGTTCTGATCAATTTTTATTTTCGTGAAATAAAATCGAACGCTAACCTTACATTTACGTGCATTCTCAAGCAAATGTCAGGGTTGCCAACTGTTTAAAATTTACAGCGTTGTCGCTTCAAAGCGGTTATAGTTAGATAATTTCAATTAGCAAAATAATATTTTTATTTATTTGCATTATTTATACTTCTTGCTTCATTTGTTTATCACAAATTTTTGCAAAAATCTAAATAAATTTAAACGAAGTTTATTTATATTTTTTTTAAGATTCATTACCTATTATAAATTATTCATAAATAAATTAAAGACTTGCAGTGAAACTCATTTTCTATATATATATATATATATATATATATATATATAATTGTTAACAATCGACAATCTATGATCACTGATTAATTATTTAAAATTATTATCGAAATCAAGTTCAAAATATTTTTGATCCTGACTATCCCGCCCCAAATTGCTTAAGAAATATACAGCTTACGAGTATATAAACTTACCTCACATTAAATAATTTCAAGTTCGAAGTAAATCTCTGTGATAAATTGTTGGTGGCTTCCAAAGACCCAACAATAGTAACATTTTCAACTCCAATAAAAGTAGCATTAGAATCGAAGTAGCCCCTGTATACAATTAACTAAAAATATTTTCAGTGTCATATTAATGCCAAAATTAATAAGTGTTTTTCCGTTAAATTTTCAGCGTATTTTTTTCATCATAATGGATATTTTAAGGGTAAGAAGATTTGTGAACAATTATAATTAGTTAAATTGGATAAAAGATTTACTGTGTACTCCAGCGCAACGAAAAGAGGCAGATATTTGTCAAACTGACAGTTGTTAACTTAATCTTGAAATTTGATACGGAAGATTAGTAGTTGCAAAGATTTGCTGGAAAACAGTGATTGATTATTATTTTCAAACTAATTTAAAAATATTTTTCTGGTCTTGCTTCAGATTTTTCAGATGCAGGAACCTGTACTTCAAACCCTAATAAAAATACGAGAAAGTTCTAAAAATAAGAAAGTTTCACCAGAAAAAAATGTGGGTTCAATATTGCCGAATACATTACAACCAATAGGAGAGGTAACAATTATTTTTTGTTGTATAAAACATCTTGTTTATTCAAAATCTGTCATTCTAAGTTTTATACATTATGGATATTTTAAAGCTAAATTTTATGAAATATTTTCTCAAAAAATATATGTTCCATCGAAATAATTTCTGTTTAGCAAAATAATAATCATAAATATTTTTTTTCAACGAGATAAAAGTTATATTATAATTTTGTATCAGATTTTTCGAATGAACGAACCTGTTTCCAAAGATCTTTTACCAACAAAAGAGGAACCAAGAGAATACCAAGAGCTCCTCCAGGAGAAAGATATGAAAATTAAAAACAGCTTAGAGAAGATTCAGACATTGGAGGCGGAGGTAATAAAATCAACGAATATCATTTTTACATTGATTTACGTTTACGTTATGCTTCCCAAACACCAAATAATCGAGCTTTTTGGTAGTTCTAAGCCATATTTGACATTTTCCTAATCGTTTCTGTCATTTATTTTTCTAACAATAAATTAATGTAGGTGGAAGAATTAAAACGGGGCAACGAAATACTCGAAAAAAAATTAAAAGCAAGTACAACGGAAGAAAACAGTTTTCAAAAACTAATGATTAACTACGACGAATTTTTCACAAGAATTTGGAACGAAAGAGAAGCAATGCTAACCAAACAAGAAATCATGGAGAAGTACGCCGAAAACTTAGAATGCTCTTTCTACGAATTGAAAGAAAAATTCCTGAAAGCGAAAGAAATCATCTACGGAATGAAAAAGAACCAGGACTCGATGACGGAAAAACTGGAAGAATACAGAAGGATTGTGGACGAGTGGGAACAGAGGTATGAGGAATTAAAAGAACATGCGGAAACTACTATAGCCGTGGCTAATTTGGAAATTGAAACTAAAGGAAAAGAACATTTGGAAATAGTAGACAAACTGAATTCCAAAGTTTCACAGCGGGAAGCTAAAATCGAGGAACTGCAAGAGATGTTGAAGAATGAAACAAAATCTTCCATTTACGCGCCATTAAGGAATAAAATTAAAAATAAATGAAATTTTTGTAAGCATTTTTTCCATTCGAATTGTCTTATATCTTACCTGGTTGAGAAATTCTATGAGAATATTTGTACCCCACTTATCAAGTTTCAATAAATGTAAATTTTTCAAATGTAGTACAAGGTTTCCTTTCTTGGGTCTTAATATTTTACCTTTATGAGTATTCACTTGGATGCAGAACTGAAAACAATCACTTGTACTTACTAGAAAAAAAAAACAGTAGCTTAAGTACCTGCGTAATTTTGGTTACAACAAAATTTGGCATCAAAGTACCACTGCAGTGGATGGTCACCATTTCTAAATTACTTCTAGTGTTCACCAAATTATCCAAAAGTAAACTGTAATAAAACAAAACACATACAAAAATATTAAAAAAAAATTGAGAGAAGAATAAATTTAGGTAGGATATTTAAGATAATGGAAGAACTTATTGGAGAAAGTAAAAAAATTGAGGGAAACATAAAACTAAGCAAAATCAGGAAAACGATATCAGTATAAAGGAAGTAAAGGCTAATTCTCAAGTTAAACACAAATAAATGTAAAATAAACTAAACTTAAAATAAAAAAAGTGTTTTTAAAACCCCATAGTGTTCAGTTTTTTTTAAAACCACGTTAATTCAACTAATAAATAAAATTTTATGAGTGACGAGTATTAGACTAATATAAAAAACATTTTGGTTTAGAATAAAACAAATTTACTCTATTTTTTAGATTTCATTTAGACATAGACATTGTCTGAGAAAACACTTGGTGTTTTTTTGTAATCAATTCTAGCCCATAATAAAAATAAATTGGTTAGTACTCACGTTTTTGCACAGCCATGTGGCCCAACGAGCAAAAAATGTTGCTCTTTTGAATCAATCAACCACCCACTTAAACAATCCAAGTATTGTTCGATTTGTCCGGTAATAATTAACGGCACTTTGGGGTAATCATCGTTAATTGTTATATTAGAATTTGTATAGTACGAGTCTATAATGTCTCGGTCTTTATTATAACGGCATCTGAGAATCACGGGCGGTGCTGGTTCTCCAATGGAATCAAAAACCTACAAAAACAATGATTGTTTTAACTGAATTTTTAACTATGTCTGTTACCTGTTGTGCAAATATCTCTTTGAAGTCATCTTGTAGCTGATGACCCAAACCATTCAATAAAGAAACTGTAAAATACGCTTTACTGAAAACGTTGTTCAACTGGCTCAATCCAGTGGATGTTACTGACGTTTTGGAATAAGGTAGAACCAATTCGCCATTTTTTAAAACCCAATCAACAGCTACAATCCACACATAAATATTTATAATTCATTAACATATTTCTGATCCATACCTTTTACAAAATATTCCTCAATCAGCGGCTCAAGTATAATTTTCTGCTGTTCTGGTAATTTTTCGATAAATCCAGTAACAATATACTGAACATTAAGATCTTCCTCACTCAAAAATACAATACCCATCCTTGAAATTGTAGCAGGGGAGGCATTACTTAAATCATGAGTTTCAAAAATGAAATTCACATTTGGTCCAAATTGAATACGCCAACCAGAAGGTAAAGAAAGGAGCCGATTATCGTCTAACACAGAATTGAGGGATTCCACCCATTCAGGATCAATATCCCCATCGCAAATTACCCAAGACCATACATCTTAAACACAAAACGCCAAATATATCCAGATGGAAGGAAAATTGGATGACCTCAAGAAATTACTCACTCGAATTTGCTGAAGTTACTTGTAGACTTAAATTTGTAATAACTCCATCATTCCACTGGCCTGTATTTGCATCCATTTTGCCGAACAATTGAGTCCTAGATAAACTTTTAGGGTTAAATGGGTGGCATTTTATAACTTTCCCCAGTTTTGTTAGTGCCTGAAAACGAAAATAAAAAAATGAATCCACCAGTTTGCAATTTTTATTAATTTATTTACCTTACTGACAACATTCCAAATTGTAGATTTTCCAGACTTAGGAGGTCCTACTATCGCAACACCCATTCTTTGTAGAAGCTGTTCATATAGTTCTAAACACTTGTTAATCTATTCAAACAAAAACGTTATTATAAAAAAAATAATATTGATGGCTTCTATTGAAAGTACACTCGTTAATAAAGTGATAAGTGAAGCTGAACCAAATTTAATTTTAGGAGTTAAATACCTTTGGTATTATTGTCATAAAATTTATCATCAAAAATAAATTTGAAACAATGTCCAGAATCTCCAGAAGCAACTGACTAACCTGTCTTTCATTTTTGACTAATCCCAATTCTTCAAAAGTTTTTTCAACAAATTTTTTAACATCACCATCTTCCACTTCGTTATTTGAAACTATTTCAGTAAATACATCTTGAACTATCGAAATAAATTTGCTGCTGTCGTTAAAAGAGAGTTTCGATAAAGTATCCATTTTAAGAACTTGCACTACTAGAAACATTTCACCTTTGAAATCAAGTTTATTTGAATTTTTAGATCTCCAATTTTTAAGGGCCCTGCCACAACCTGCCAGAATGGTTCTGATTGATCTAAGACCCCAATCATAATGCTGCTGTTTACTTAACAGTTTACTAAAACAATAGAGGATTGTTGGATTCGAATATAAAAACATCTTTGGTCTTACCTTGATATATCGAAAACTTGGACAATTTTCTTTGCAATGACATTCGCACTTTTGTATCCTTCACAATGAAGCAAACATCTTGCAATATCTTCATTGTCTGGGTGCGTCATTACTACTGGTCTAAACAACTGTTTTAAATTATCTGGTAGCTTATTTCTACCCCCGTAACCACCTCCAGCAGGATTTAAAGTTACAAATACTCCACAGTGTTTATTAACTTCAACCTACAAAAAAACATGTATCAATTGTTGCAGAAATTAAAAATGGCGCAATGGTAGATACAGTTTGTTCCAGAAGTTGAACAGTTTTTTGATCTGTTCTGATGGCAATTTGTATTGCATGAATCAACATCGATATAGCTGATAACGTAGCTTCATCTAGTCGGTTAAATTCGTCGAAACAACCCCAAGCTCCTGTTTTAACCAAACCAGTCAGAATATGACCCATCGCAGAAACATTTATACCCTAAAAAGGGAGTAATTATTTACATGTTTAGCAAAGTTTAAGGTTTACTTCGTCGCAGTTGAAAATCAGGACTTGTCGTCCTAAAAGACATCCCAAGGCTTTAACGGATTCAGTTTTACCAGTTCCTGCTGGTCCGTACGGATTTCCTCCCATTCCCAAACGGATTCCCTATAAAAAATATTTATAAGTTTTATAGAGAGATTACATTTTATCTATTTTTTTTTACTTGTGTAAGAGTTAGGAAACACTTATCAACTAGTGGTGTTCTGACTAATTTTGGAGTATTGCCTAAATATTCATAAGAATATTCCATTCTGGCGTTACCCATTTTCACTGTGACTTCCCCAATGGAATTACTGTAATACCTAAAAGAATGCTCAATGCTCAATGCTTAATTATGCTAGATTTGTGCGGATGGTGATTACCTAAGTTGTTTTTGCCAAGTCCATTCTGAAAGCTTGGTTACATTATTTTTTATGAGCTCTTCTAGTACAGATATGTAATGAATTGTATCGAGCAGTAGAGCTTTTAATTTTAATTGTAATACATCGCCTTCACCATCTTTTTCTTGGTTATTCAGCTCTAGGGAACTGTAGAGATCTAGTTGTGCCTATAAATGATTTTAGAATAGATTTAAACTATGAAGTGTAGTTTTTTACCTTGTATTTGCTTAATAGAGGTGATAGAGCCATACTTGTAACGGCTTGCTCACATTTTGCTGTAAAAGCAATACTGTCGGATAAGCACAAAATTTGAGACGGATACAATAACGGATCAGGTGCGTTCTTTTCTTTTTGACAGTTTACTAGTAATTCTTTTAGAGTAACTTGCATTTCTTTCACCAGATCTTTCAACCAAATCTATAAGACAGATATAAACAAATCGATTTCACTCTTGAATACATTTTACCTCTACTGGTTTGTGTATTTGTACAGGATTTCCCAAATTGACTTTTTCTCCTTGAAGAGAGCAAATAGCAATAATTTCTTCGCCACTTGTGGACAACTGGACACTATTTATTCCAGAAAATATTTTTTTTAAATGGGTTTGAATTATTTGCTCTTTTGATGATTGTCCTACCACTTCCAGCAAGTCGTCGTCGCTGAGAAATAAAAATCGTGGAAATTCGTTTCGTTTTTCCTACAAATTGAAAGTGTTGGTGAATGATGAAAAGAGCTGATTTTGATAAATTCTACCTTTAAGAAATTGTCTAAATTGTTTTGGCATATCGCTAACTGACTCTGCACTGCTTCCAGAAGCGATCTTAAGTTTGGATACCTGCAAAGCGCTGACACTCGAAGATCCTTAGCAATAAAATTAAGAATTTGCCGAAAATCTCTATCGATTCTTTCAAACCTCGTTTTCTCCTCAGCCAAAGTGCCACTCACAAAAATTGGTTCCAAATACAACCATCTACGATTATAAAAATGAATTAGTTTTATTATCTTTATAGACTTAAATCTTACTTTCGTTGAATTTTGGCTAAACATGTCAAATAATGATCCAGGTCTCCTAGTTTATTTTCCCACATTGTAACTTTTTCAGCAGAAGAATCGTAGTCAGCAGAATTCTTTAACGACTGAAGTAAGCTTTGATTATCGCCAATCTAGACAAGAAATTAAATGAAAAATTTGAAAGCTAGGAAGTCATAAAAATACCTTATTCAAAATGTCTTTGAAGTCTTTTATTAAAAATATTTCTTTATCTTTGGAATCTTTGTGCGAGTTCAAAACAAATCTACTGAGAATATCCCAGTGGTCTAATTCAGCTAGAGCCTGTCTAACAACAATTTCGCTTGCTGCCTTTTTGGAAACAGCCTGTAGGTCTTTGATAGCGTTCTGTATATTGTCGGAAACTATTAAAAAATCATTCAGAGTGAGTTGATCTATAGGTTTGTTTTGCATTCCTATCAAATTGAAAACGTCGATCCAATGCTTTTCTGTAAAATCTTCACCTTTGACGAACTTCAAAGCTGGTGCAATAACCTAACCAAAAAGATAATTGAGTTTTTGTGGTAAAAGCAAGTTTTTGTTTGTTCTTACTTCGAATTTGTCGACTTCTTTTAAGATCCTGGTGTTCAAAGGTGTGCTTTCTATTTGTGCTAATTTGTTTTTCCATAATTTCAAGAAATCTTCTAGTACATACAGCTTTTTTCTAAATACTAACCAGGATTCTTTTGCTATTTCTTCAAATTCTATACAGAAAAAAAATGTTTAAAACATTATATGAAAAAATAGGTAAATATAAACAACACCTTTGTTAAAATCTTCAAAAATAGCCCAATATTTTTCTTCTGATTCAAGATTTTCTTCTATTTCTTTTAGAAATGCTATATCCGGTTGTTCCAAGCTAAATTTATCATAATTCGCACTAGAAATAAAAAAAGTATTTGTAATATTTTTGTCTTTCAAATGCGGCATGGCAGTGACAAATACCTTAAATTATCACGTTTCTTCTGTATCTCTACCCATTCGTTTCGTTTATTTTTAACATTGCTCAAATGTTTTACCAATTCTTGAAGACTGCTGCCCAAAATATCTCCAGAATGTGGCCGTGGATTCATATCTTCCCACTTTGCATTGAACCTTTCAGTTTCTTTAACCAGATTTTCTTTATCAACACTCAATGTTGTCTTTATTATTTCCATCTAAATATGAAACGTCAATACAATATAAACTCCTATTTCTAACATTATTTACTTACCTGTTTTTCCATGATGTGTTGGTAATTATCTAAAAGGCTCTGTAGGCGATCCCAAGAACTTTTTAGTCTGTTTACCACTACTACTTGCTCTCTAGACCAAACTGATAAAGTATGTGCCTTCCTAGACATCTCCACAAACAAATCTTCCATCTAAAATTTACAAGACGAGTAAAAATTCGTTCAATCAATAACAATGTTTAATTACGTCTGGTTTTTCTTTTAGTATATTAGCATGGATAGCTCCTGATTCTCCAATCTCATCTACCGTTAATGGTTGCTTCGTAAGAGCGTTGGTAGAATGGTCTACATAATTCTGAAGCTTCACCACATCTTGTGCTAAAGCGTCTTTCAATGAATTCACCAATTGATCCCAGTAGCTTCTATTGTGGGATTCCAGATCAGATCTCAGTCGGGACAGACCTATAACGAAGCAACCAATACGTTCTACCTCACTAAAAAAAAATGTACAGAAAAGAAAATAAAGTTAAAACTAAGAACCGCAAATCTAAGAACCAGTTTTAAGAGCCTGGATTAAGAAGAAGAAGAAGAAGAAGACTTTTTGCCGGAAAAAGAGTCAGTGGTGGGTGTTCTATTTAGTTTGGTGATAAAGGAGAATGCATACCTTGGTAGCTTGGCAATTTCTTGTCCAAAAGTCTTAGAAGCCCTAAAATGAAGATCCCAATGTTGCCAGCTGGTTAATTTAGACACATCTAAAGATTCTAGCTGTAACCAAGACTGCCAATGGGTCATAACTGCTTGCAGTTGGTTAAATAACTCATCTGTACGTTTAGAAACCTGGGATAAAGCTGTTTGATTTCTGTAAAATAATTATTTTAGATATTAAACGAAATAAAACTAAATATTCCGGTACCTATCAATGATTCCGTCGTATATTTCACTGCGTGGTTCTTCTGATAAATTTCTAAAATGTTTCGGAATATCCAAGAATCTCTTTAATTGGTGGTCGTACGATTTTCTTAAAGTTGTTTCGTCAGGTAAATACTCCAACTTTGAATTCCTGTATATTAAATCTGCGTGTATTTCTGGAAGATAAATGTGGAGTGTATCGAGGCTCTCCAGATACTGCTTTTCCAAAACTTTTCCAAGCTCTTTATCTAATTCCTTTTTCCATGTTTGCGTATTCCTGAACCCTTTATCTTCCACTTGGGTAAAGATGTGCCGGATGTTTTTACCAGTATCTACCCATTTACTGTATTCTTTGATTAAATCTACTTCTTCCAGTTCCCTTATCTAAAAAAATAATATATGATATCTCTTATTTTATTGAATACTGCTAATTTAGTACTTTTTCTAAGATTTGATAATGATACATGGCTAGCAAATTATTTTCCTTGGAGAGCTTCTCAACTGCAGTTTTCAATGTATTCACATATTTTTCCACGGATTTTTCTTTTTCCCAGGACACTACCTCTTGCTCTTGAACCAATTTCGACAGCTCCAAAGCGCTGTTAAGCATCATGGGTTTCTGGCAAGGAATCATCTGATCTCCTATGGTGTTATGAAAATGTGCTATCTAGAACAAACAGAAATGTACAGAAGAATTTGTTTGTACTAAAAACCTATTACTTGTTCTAGGATTCTTGCAAACTTCATAAACTTCTTGGCATGATCTGCAGTTTCTCTAATTTGCGAAGCTATTTGATACCCCATAGCACCAAGTTGTCTCACTTCTGTAATAAGCGTGACTAGCCTTGAAGGAAAATTGACACGCATAAGTTTTTTGTCGGAAAACTCAACGACTGGATCAGTTTCTTTAAGACTCAGACTGTTATTTTTGATAGAGCTCAAAATGTCCGCTGACCAAGACTCGAATAATTCGTTGTGTTGCTGCTTAAGGTCCTTGATTACGTCGACAATTTGGTTGTTCAAGTTCTCGTAGCCTTGGAGATCCTGGAGAAGTTTTTCGGAAACTTTTCTCACCTCGTTTGCTTTGGATTCGAGTTGTCGTATTTGGATTATATCTTTGATAATCTTAGCCGTGTCGTGCCTTATTGGGATTATATTTTCAGAGGCTGTTTCTGATTGGATTTGTTTTAAATAATCGTTAATTGAAACCAGAAGGAATTGCCTTTCCTGAATTAATTTTTCTCGAAGAACTGGTCTACCAATTAGTTCTGCGTAACGAGAATACTCATAAATTAACTAAAACAAAAACGAGAATTTTAGTTGGATGGTGACTAATTTGTGTTTAGGGTTTTTACTTGTCTAATATTCGAGTTCACGCCGTTTAGTTGATTTTTTAATTTGGCTGCGATTCGTTCTTCAGCTGGTTGGATCAGATAAGTGAACTGCTTTTCGGCTTTTGCCAATAAACGAGTTGTTTCTAGTCCCAAAATGGTTATATCTATACCTAAAATGAAAATTAACTAATATTCTGAAGATAAGGGTCGATTGCATACTTTGAAATTTCCCTAATACTTCTTCACTGTGAAGTTCGGTTTGTTCTTTAGTTGTTAAAAGCTTCATTAGTTGCCTGTGCAGAGATCTTATTTCTAAAACCTTTCTTAATATCCCTAAGGAATTCAGTAAATCTTGTGGTTGGTAAACGCCACTTTTCCACGGATTTAACCCGTAGCTTGGCCAAAATATTTCAGTTAGCTGTTTGCAGCTACTCAACCATTTCTCTCCTAGCGCTATTTCTTGGTTTAGTACCTCCGATACCGTCATAAATTCGTCAGTCCATAAGTTAAACTGCTTCAAATTTGCCGAAAAATGCTTTTGAATGTCGTTTCCTAAAAAATTAATTATGCGAAATTATGGAAGGAAGCAAATAATAAATTATTGTAGACTACCAATAATATCCATGATGTGTGTTATCCTTTGTTTTGGAAAAGGAGGTTCTGATTTCCACAAATCGTCAAGAAGACTGTGAGATTTTTCTAATAACTCATCAACATCAGCTGTAGATAAAGCATCAATAATACTGTAAACAATAAATAATTTATAAAAATGCAAGCTAGTATAGGTTGTTCAATGTAATAATTGACGTTTTGGTACAATAGTTTTTTTCTAAGGCTTTTTTAGCCTCCAGGCACCCAATGAGGTTTCATCTGATGGAATAAAAAGAAAATCGGAGTATAAACTACCTGAAGTCCCCTGCAATTGTAGCAATCATATCTTTAAAATTAGAACAGGCAATCTTGGTAAGTCTATCTCTTTTGCTAGGTTTAACTGTACTCCAGTAGGCAACCTCGTGTTCCAAAGAAGTTACAACTAAAAGTATTTTTAAATAACATCTTATTTGAAATAATAAGAATCGTACGTACTTGACAAAGAAGAAAAATCAGATGAATTATTTTTAGCGCCGCTCAACGTCGTTTCATCGTTAAAAATTACAGTTCTCAAGTCGTTTTGTAGGTTCAGGATTTGTCTTAGTAAATTTGGTTGGTCTTTCTGCAAAATCAAACCATTATTTAAACAATTGAAAAATTTGATAAATTATTTTAAAATACCTCTTGCAGTAGTGTAGAAAATAAGTTCAGATTTTGGAACAATGACCAAGTTGGTGATCCTGATATGGTTGTTACGTTTATATAACGTAACCAATTCTCTTCTGAAGGAATAGACTGTTTGGACTTGTTGAAACAGATCGTTAGTTCAATATCATGATCATTGATAAACTACAAAACTATAAATTAGTAACGTGAAGTTTCATTTTATTGAATATTTACGTTTTTGAAAAATTTAATTCGTTTATTTTCATCGATTGTTTCGATAGCTGCAAATACAGTCATTACGTTTTCGTTTTTTAGAAATGTCTCTAAATCTTCGATACCGTTTATGTCTTTTTCCCAATTCTCTTCTGGGAATGCGATTCCCAAATGGAGACCTACAAATCAACTTTTTTATCGAATATTTTTCATCCACCCCGTATAGGTTCAATTTTAACTATTTTAATATTTAGAGTTGGTTGCTATGTAAAATAATTAATATAATAATACCGAAAATCCTACCTGTAACTTTTATAAAATAGCTGTTCGCCAAATCTGACATGCTGGTTTTTATTTTTCAAATATACAAAATGAAAGATGAAATATTTGTTTGTAAGCGACACAAAAGTTTGTCATGGAAACTATAAGGGGTCGATAACTTTTATTTAGATACAGGGTGCTTAAAAAACAATCATTCTCCGATACAAATTTCGAAATTAACATTAACTACATGCTTAATTGAATGGTGTATACAGGGTGAACCATCTTTAACCGGGGCTGTTTCTGTGAAGTCAAACAAGTAATTTTGCATTATTTTTAGAGCGAAGAATATACATTTTACAAAGCAGAATTATGATGACCAATGAAGTCAATTAAAGCGAACCAGGTACAAATTGACCCTCAGAGACTAAGCTTAGTAAGCCCGAGGTGTGGTCAAATGCATGCACCAGGTAAAACAGTGTTGTCAAATATCGCAAATTATATTTCTTTTAGACTGAACTTTCACTTAATCATTAAATTCTTATTCTGTTAAAGATATAGTTTGTAGAAACTAATTTATTAAAGTATAGACACCGTTAAAAATGTGACTGATTAATTTTTTGAAATATACTTACTAGTTTTACAAAGAATAAGTTGAACAACGTAAATTTTATACAAAAAAATTATTGATTGCATTTATATACCAATTCTTGTCACATTTTATTTAAATGATCTTTAAAGATTATACAAACTTGAAATTGTGTGCCATATCCTTCATTATTGTCTAAAAGTATTAAAGGGACCATTATGTTGATAAGAATCTCTTTAAGATGTTCAAATGCCACAAATTATTATAAAAATACACTATTTTTCATAAAATAGCTACGAATTGTACTGGTTTTTAGTGAATTATCCCTTATTGATTCCAAAAGGACTAAGAGCTGAATTAAATAATTTTTTATTATGAAAAGTGAGAGATGTAAGAAATTTAAAGTTAAACAACAGGCAACGTTGTAGTTCTGTTTAGAAAATAATTTAATAACAATCTTTTAGCGAAATTGTTATGATCGTGGTATTCTTGAATACGTTTGCTGATATTTGAACTATTTTTCCAGAAAAGTGACTATTCTAAGTGGCAGATTATTGAAAAAGTTATTTTGTTTGTATTTGGACTTAACAAAGCACAAGAAAGGTGAGTAGCTGAGTACTAAAGAAAAGTGCGTTCTTGCTTTAACTCCATTTTTGTTTGTTATTTAAAAATAATTGACCACATTTTAGAAATTAACAAGTACATGTTTATCATGTTAATAAAGGTATAATGCCTGTTATAGAAAATGATTCAAATAATTTTCCCTCTTAAAACTGATTATAACCTCAATTGTGATATTTTAAAAATAATTAAAAAAAAATTTATATTGTTATTGTATCAAAATGTAAAAATGTAACATCCCTCAATTTTGAAAATCGAGATCTTACAAAATTTTTTTTTTGAAAATCGAGATTCATTAAAATATCAAGTTTAAAGTCGATATTTAAAGTAAAACAACATTTTTCAAATATTTTTTCGAGTTTCAAGTAAACCTCGACTTTAAAATAAAAATTTATCAAAACTCGACATCATAATCAAGTTTTTAAATATTTTTGTTTTAAAATCAAAATTTGACCAAATCCAGACTTTAAAATCCAGATTTAAAATTGTAAAGAAAAACACGAGATTTTTTTTTAATATTTTTGGTTGAAAGTCGATTTCTTAAGATTTCATATTAAAGCCGAGATCGATTGAAACAGTCGAGATATATGAAGTAAAACACGATTTTTTGATTTAACAAACATTTTTTTAAAATATTATATTATTATTTCTTGCAATGGGATTCGTTGAATTTGAAAATTTGTTCATTATTAAAGGGAAACCCTGTATATTTATTATTATATGAATTATCGCTACCTATCTGATGTCACCACAAAATAAAAATGAAAATATTGATAATATTTATTGATCTTATAAAAAGGAAAGTTTATTTTTGTAACAAAAATGGCCTTGTTTCTTCGATTTTACAGCCATTCCGATCACATTCAATAAATATACTTATCTATAAATATAAAAATATATTAGTCAAATATAATTTATAATGGCGGTATAATCAACATTTAATAATTCTGGATAAAATATTAAGTCAAATATTTTTCAGGTACATAATGGGTTGGGGAACAAGGATGGATGGATGCGGAAATTGCATCAAGTACTGCCTTTTTATAGTGAATCTCGTTATTTTTGTAAGTATAAAATAAGTTTTAATTTATTTGCACAATTCCACAAAAATATAGAAATAAGGTGCCTCAAGGATCATTACACTGATTCTATACAATAAATTATAAAACCAAATTCTAACGTCTTAAATGTGTACCTAGAAGAAACTTTAAAATTAAGAAACTATTTAATATTCATTTACTTTACACTTTTTTGGTAATTTAAGCTAGCAAATTATTGATTTATATATTATCATCACCTGTTTCAGCAGAATTTCTTTCATAACTGTAACTGCAAATTGTATTTGCTGCAGCATTTACTTCAATGGCCTTTTGGTTGTTTTTATGCTAAATCCGTAAAGCATTATACTGCTCAAATTAAATACAGGAATGTTCCAGAATTATGAGACATTCTCCTTCCACAGATTTTTTGAAAATTATTATTATTGTTTTAGGTTGGAGGTCTAATAGTGGTCGCATTAGGAATTTGGACCGTTGTCGACAGATCTTTTGCAAACCAACTTCTTGGAACAAATTTGTATGCTGGAACAACATATGTGTTGCTTGCTACCGGCATTTTGGTTACCTTCATATCTTGTTTGGGCTGTTTGGGATCTATCAAAGAAGTCAGGTGTATGCTTGTTATAGTAAGTAATTTAAATTGATTTGTAGAATTTGTTAAATTCACGGGATTGCTTGAAAAGTCCTCGGTTTGACAAAGAAACTACGACACCCATTGTTTAAGCTACTTTATCTTAAATAAAGTGTAATGGTGAATCTACGTTTCATCTATTGTTATGAAGACACTATATGGAAGCATATTCCATTGATCTTTCATACCAGAACATTGTGAACGATCTTCACGTGTGAAGGTACTATTATTTCCAGATGGTTTGAATATTAGTCTAAATTTAGAGATTCTGTACAGAAAACTTCTCAAAATTTACTATTATTTTTTCAGTATTTCATAATAGTGTTTTTGGTCTTCGTCGCTTTATTATGTTAGAACTTTTTGAAGTATTATGAGCAAAAAATTACTAGTATTTCTGGATTTTTTGAATTTTCGTCTAAATTTATAGATTCTATTCAAAAAACTACTCCAAATTTACTATTTTTTTTTTCAGTATTTCATAATAGTATTCTTGGTCTTCATCACTTTATTATGTCATATTTTTCTGAAGATTTATGAGCAAAAAATTACTAATATTTCCAGATGACTTGAATTGTAGTTTAAATTTAGAGATTCTATTCAAAAAACTACTCCAATTTATTATTATTTTTATTTCAGTATTTCACAATACTATTCTTGGTCTTCGTCTATGTCAGATCTTTCTGAAGATTAATGAGCAAAAAATAACTAGTATTTGCGGAGGGTTTGAATTTTATTCTAAATTTAGAGATTCTATTCAAAAAATTATTCCAAATTTACTATTTTTGTTTTCAGTATTTTATAATACTATCTTAATTTAGTGATTCTGTACAAAACAATAGTCCAAATTTATAATTTTTTTTACTAATTAATAATACTATCTTTCATCTTCATCGCTCTATTATATCAGAACTTTCTAAAAAATCTTCATACGTGAAAGATTAAAGAGCAAAAAATTACTATTATTTCAGGACGGTTTGAATTTTAGTCTAAATTTAGTGATTCCATACAAAACTATACTCCAGATTTACTTATTTTCAGTATTTCATAATATTATTCTTGATCTTCTTGACGATGCTCATTGGAGGAATCTTGGGCTACGTCTTCCGTGAAAAAATAAACGACACAATTAGAATCGGAATGGAAGGTTCTCTAAGAGATTATGGCAACTACCAACCAGTCACAGATGCTTGGGACGAAACACAAACCAGGTACTAGATATCTAAAATATTAGTAAGCATTAGGACGATCAGGAGCTTTTAATATTAAACGACATTGATTTTTTGTTTTAGGTTAAAATGTTGCGGAATCTACGGTTACAGAGACTGGCAGAATCGCATCCCTAATTCTTGTTGCAAAATGACGGCGAATGGTGCAAGAGTACCATGTCAGGATGTCCAAAACAATGATTTCACCATTTTCCAAAATGGGTGTCTCAACGTCACCAAAGATTATGTCAAATCTCACGCGATCATTTTGGGAACCGCTGGAATTATTGTCGCTTGTCTCATGGTAAGTTTCCTTTCGCGGTCGTTTATTATAGTATTTCCATTCTAAATTAAAAAAAAACTTAAATTTGAATTCCATTTACGAGGTTCATCCAAGTATTTGTAAATGTTAAGAACTTTCTAAGAAATGGGCATTTAAATATTGTATGTACCACGTATAATCACTTGATATCTGAGGTAGCGAAGTTCAGTTGGTCAAATTAAGTCGTCTTAATTAACTGCACATGCATTTTTAAGTATATTTTACTGAGTTTCTATGAGAGTAATTAATTTCCCTTCTAAGTTCTCTGGCAGTAGCGCCTGTGAGTGATTGTTATCTTAAAATTTTAGTTTTCTTTTCTTTAAAAATATGGCGTTTTGGAAACTGCTGCTAAATATTGAAATATCACAAGATCATAAAATTCCACAAACAAGTAATCACAATTATGTACTATATTTAAACATACAAACGCAACGAGTGGTTTTAAATATGTTCGAGTGTTTAAAAAAAATATATAGCGTAAAATCGGACAATGAAATGATAAAAATAATTTTAGAACTAACAAAAATAAATGAGTATCTCGTAAAAAAAGAAAATGAGTATATTGTGTTTTCCCCCTTAGCACTCATCATTATTGGACTAAATCAAGATTTTTCTTCAGAATTTGAGTACCAAGATTTATAAAGTATATTTTTATTTAAATAACCAAAGAACTAGTTTTTTATTATGTAATCTTTACATGACGAATTATATTGATTTATTATTTATTTATTTATTTATAATATTGCAATGGAAACAATTTTCTTTAATTTGGTTTGTTTTATTTTTCGATTAAAGTTGATTCAATAATTTTTAACATCATCTGAGGTTTTTGCTAAGGAAAATTGGTAATTTAGCAACTGTGCCAGTGTCAAGAAGGACTTTATAATAAGGCGATCAAAAAATTAAAAATTATTGATACTAATAGAAGCACTTTATGCATAGTTTAATTTTCTAAAAATTGTTTTTAGGGACTGATTAATTTTAAGTGATGTGTTTTATCATGAAAAAGTATGTTCAAAATTATTTAATTTTCTTGTACAAACTAGACTGAGCCAATTTCATTGAGTAATAATATGTCTGGTAACATAATTACGAAAAAAGTAGAAACTTTTCCAACTTCGAAAAAAAATAATCTCAAAAATAAGACATTTCATTCCTGAATAAAAACTAAAATTGTATTATAATTATACATAATATATAGAGTCTATTTTTTATTATTTACATGAATATCAAATTTATGTAGATACTTAAGCACCTACGCCCACGGATCTTCTTTGTTTCTAAGATTTTTATGAGCTTTTTTTAAAAGTTTTGCAATTTAGAATAGAAATACCATACGCTATTCATTTAAGAAATCGTATAAGTTTTTTACAAATAAAAAAGTAGAACAGCCCTATATTTACCAAATAAAAAAACATTATTGTGTCTACGTTTTGTATCAATTAAACAGTACAATTCTATTAATCATGTTTCAATACACAGTTTTTTGTGGTTTTTGAATAAACAACTGACTTAATGGAGTTTTTCAAATGACCGATTCAATTAGAAATTCAGTAAAAAGAGAAATATTTCAAAAGATCAAATATTATACAACAAATTGCTGTTTTTTTTTGTTATATTAGTAATCGTTTTATATTCGTATTAGTTACATTTCTTAATAAAACAGCCACAAGGTGAAACTTATACTACTAAAGGTCGTGACATCAATTTGCTTCTGTAATTTATTCACCTACTTATTCAGATGCAATTTTGATACAACCACATCCGCTGGCCTTGGTTTCACTTGTTTCATAAATAAAAGATAGGCAAGCAAAAAGTAGATATTTGCTTTAAATTAAATTGAATAGACCAATTTTTTCTTAAAATCAATTTGTCTAGTAGATTTTAACCTCTACAGATAATAAATCTGTAAACTGTTCTTTTTAACTTTGTTTAAACTCAAGAATAATTCTTTTTTTCAGCTGCTGGGAATGATATTTTCATGGACCCTGTATCGTACCATTGAATAAATGAACAAAACAAACAACAACAAAACTCTGTGTGCTCCATATTTTTAACAGTGTGTGATTTGTACTTAATGTTAGTTTTAAATGAATGTAAATAATCATTATTGGTTAACTTATGCCATAAGAATTTCAGAGAAAAAATCTCTTAATGTATATATTTGTATTTTTGTTTATTTGTTTTAATAAAAAAACGTCCTTGTTGAAATCTCAGATACCTACATTTAAAATACTTACTTAAATTGAGACAGTTTATACAAGGTGTTTTATTGGGAAACGAAAATACTTCAATGGTGGATGGAGCTACTGAGGTGGTTCTAAATATAAATAATTAATTGGATCTTATTGATATACAGCAAGATTTGTTAATTTTGCTCAGAAATTTGTTACACACGTGTTCCTTCTAACCCAAAACGAATATCTTACAAGACGGACAAAATAAAGTTACAAAAACAACACTGTATATTAGAATTTGCAAAGTAATTCACACATATAAGAGTACACAAAAAGCTGAATTGTAAAAACTAATTAAGAGGGAGATTTTAGGTGTAGATGAACAAAAAACAAAGAAATTTTCAAAATCTCATCACATACTTAAAAAATTTTGTTAATATCAATCAAAAATTGAATACCTTAGATTTTCAGTACTAGATTATGAAAATTACATTTGTGACGCATTATGAACTTTTTAATAATTTCTAAGTATAGCTGTTTGTGTAATATTAAGCGATTTTCTAGATCATTGTAATTTTAAAAACATTTTCAAACGACCTATGTATATGTATGTTTCGTACGTTTTTTAAAATTGGATGCGTCACACTGTAGCTATACAAATTTAGCTAAAATTATAATAATTAATAACAAAACTATGGAGAAATCTGACACATTTTTTTGAAATACTGAATAAACAATATTCATTTTTGAATTTTGCCCACCTGACATTAGTTTCAAGAGTTTTTGAGATTGAACGAATTTCGTTAAGCGAAATATGAAATTTCTTGGTAAGATATGATGGTTTGACGACCAATATAATTAGTATAAAAAAATCCTCTTAAAACAAATCAGTACTGAATTAGTATTAACAGCTAAAGTTTCCAATTATTGTTAGATATTCTTCATACTTGTAGTATTTTTAATCAAATGGATTAAGTCTACAACAGAGTAGTATAGAGTTGAAATATCAAATATTTGTAGAGAAAACTTCAAAAATTAGTGTATTCTTAAAAAAATTAATACAAGTATTGTCAATTATTTTCAAAAAATTATGAATTATTTTAACTGTAGGGATACTTATACAGTGTGACCAATCTAAATAGGAAGTACTAACATAGTATTTGAAGATAATAATAAAAATGTTCAACTACAGCACCATGTAATAAAGGAAAAATAATAAAATGAATGGAATGCGTTATTAATATCTGCGAAAAATATTAAATACGCTTCTTCAGACTACGATGATGATATGGAAAGTGAGTCATGGTTCGAAAAAACTGTGCTCCCAAAATTACCAAAAGTTACGGTAATTATCATAGACAACGTCCTAATTCTAGTTATCACAAATTCAACAATTTAAGATTTATATTTTGAAGAAACCTATACGAAAGACAAATCATTGCAGGTTGTCTACAGTAAAGAATGCCATAAAGAATACGTTGTTGATATGTTGGTTGCCAATAATGGACATACTGTGCTTAGACTACCTCCTTATTTTTGTATTTTAAACCGTATAAAGTAGATATGAGCGCAATTAAAAGGAAACTACATGGCTTCGAAATTTTCTTTAGCTGTGCTTCAGTTAATAAGAGAAGAAGTGGCAAAAATTACTGGGACAAGTTTAAAAAAAGTCACTAAACATGTAATTGGAGTTGAAGACAATTAAATGAAGTATATACCGACATTAACTACTCTAATTATAAATATAAATAATTAGGATGATGACAGTGATTCATTAGCTGAAAATGACTCTGAATAATCTAAGTAAGAAATAACATTTATTTAACTGTTAATTTGAATAAAATTAGGGCATATTTTTATTACCTAATAATATAAAATAAAATAATGTATACTTATTATGTTCAAATTTCAAAGTTCGCTCTTGTTTTATAAACTTCGGCAAAACCATAAATATATACTTTTAATACCACTCAACGGGTCTTTCTAGCAACTAGATTTTATTACTTTCGCTATAAATTTTGAAAGGGATTTACGCGCCGACTATACCCTTCATTTATTATGGATACATCCCACAAAGTAAGCGTAGAAACAATTGATAACATAATATGTTTGAAGTTTCAATTAAATTTTAGTCAAAGATTCAGTCCCAGATGTAGACGACGCCATTTTCCCCACGGACCTGACCTCCCAATTCCAACGCCTTTTCTGTAAATTATGCTCAGCTCAACTCAGCAATAATGTTATGGCGAAGCTCCATTGCAAGCCGAAAAACCATAAGAAAAATATCAAAAAATTCCTTCAAGATTATTCCGAAGAAACTGACAGCCCGCTTCATCCAAGAGCAAAGGTTGGACCCGTACGAAAAACTGAGGGAGAAAGTGATCCAAAATGGGTAAGAAAAACTTAAGTAATTGATTTTATAATTATTACTCTCATATTAATTTGTGTTAATCAAAAAATTATTTTTTATAAAATTTCACCCTTCTCATCACAATTACCATGAGAGAAGACTTATAGTGTTTTCGATTGGTAAATTGGGGCGAGACTCCTGCAAAACCCATGCTCGACGATTCCGCAGCTGAGCGAAACCAAATCAAAACGCTTTAGTCTTTAATAGTATCTTCTATTTTAAATGTAGCAGTTTGCAGTGGTTTGACTTAAGGGCAAAAGTATTTGCCACCAGCCCTGCTCCAATGCACCCCAATCGAACACGAACCCTGCACGAGTATTGCACTAGTGCTACCCCAACTAACCATTCCAAAACACTATTAATGAATATGAACTGTCAAATTAAATAATGTAATAAGATTTCCTATATAATTATTGATAAACCTGAATCGAGGGAATTTGGAAAATTGATTTGATTAAAAGAGTGAAAATGATGCCCAGTAAAGGGTCTTAAAATATTTTTTGTAAAGAATATGACGCATGTCATCACTAAAAGTCAGATCACGTTACTAAAATTAATGTTATTAATTATAGAGCAATTTCTTTTGAAACAACTTATTATGAAAACTATTGGCGAAATGTAAAATTTTGTGTTGATATTATTTAAATGTTAGTATATTATAAAACAAATAATTTTCCTTGTAACCTGACAGGAGACTCTGTGAAAAACTTTATGAAGTTTCCAAAATCTGTAATATAAATGAAATAAGTAAAACTGATCAGGAATTCTTTTATGTTATAAATTAATCACATTTAATAGATTTATAGAAGAATTTTAGCTATTTTGAAAAAGTGGTAGAACTGATTGAGATTAAATTTAATAGGAGTAAATATTTAAAAATGAATAGAAAATAGCGCATCGCTACATGTTAGCAGGAAAATGAGCTACTAATATTTATTAGAAGTTAGTTAAATTGTATGTATTACAAAAATTTTGTAATATTTCTCATAATTATGGTATAAAAATGAAAAATTGTATACATTCTAAAACAGGTTCAAAATAAGTATAAAACTTCATTGTAACAAATTTTATTGAATATGGAAGAAAGAAAAAAGGTCAGATTTATACAGAAAGCAGTAAAACTGAACCAAAATTGATTATAAGAGAATATTTTGCTTGCAAATATACTCATTTCTATAAAATTTTGACATTCTGGACGTCATTTATGAATTTTTGATAATTTAGAATGCCATGAATCGACAGAGTACAAATAGACCTTCAAAAATTGGGGAAAGAACAGTCGATTTTCAGATTGCAAAGGGGCATGTTGCACCAATTAAAAAAGTTTTCATGAGTGTCTAGAACAAAAATAATTTTAGTCATTGTAAAAAATGTCAAGAAGTGGTTAAATTAATTTGAAATTCTTACCTTTTTAAAATATTACAAAAAATCAAAATTTGATTATTTTTTAAAATAAGTGAAATTATAAACAATTTAAAATTTGTTTAAAAATTAGATATAACCTAAAAAGTGTAATAAACAATTCGTACTTTTAAAACTTTATAAAACATAAGGTCACGTTAATACTTACCAATGAATACGAAGTTCATCCAAAATTATTAGAATGAGACAGTTTATATGGATTGTCTACCAGTTTGAAACATTTTTGGATTGTTTGGATAGGAAAACTAACCAATTGACAGTTTGTATTCCAGGTTAGATGGTTTGTGTTTAAAAAACTAATACTTACGTATTAATGAAACGGTTTAAGAGTTTTTTATTTATATTTTCCTTCTCTAACATAGAAGTTATTTATTGATTTTCAATTTTTTTTTGTTTCTTTCATAATTTTATTTAATAAGTTGTATATGTTAAGATTATATCTTCCGTTTATTTTGATCAAATCAATTGAGCAGCTATGATTATATAATTTACTTATATATTTTTCGTTTGAATTTGGCAGTCAAATTCGTAAATATTTATTTATTGAACCCTCCCAATCAGAGATCATTACAATATATTACAAATTTCACTTATTTTCATACAGTCCACAAAATAAACGTTTTTAAAGCAAGTTTAGTGCTTTATTGTGATAAAAATTAAATTAAAATATTATCCTTTTAGAGCAAGTAAGCGGCCCATTCTGGAAGATGGCGAAGACACTTTTGGAGAAGACTTCAAAAAACCAAAATTCGATGTCCTGTTCCTACAGCAAGCGAACCTGAATCTACTCAACCTGTTCCACACATGTTCCATTCTAGTATTTGTAATGTGGGCACCATTTGTCAAGAACAATTAGACGTACATTACCAAAGTGAAAAACACAAAATGAAATTAAAAGAATCAAGAATATTTGATGGTAATACAGAACCCGTTGCTTGCCAAAAAGGTAAAATAAAATATTTTTGGGTTAGTGTTTAAAAATTAATTAACCAAATGCAACTCTAAATCTTTAAACACATATTTTATTACAAAATATATTACTACTACTACTTTTGCCTCTCTGGAGACATCTTCAAGTCTTTTGTACAATTAATGTTAACAAATGTAAAACATTATGCTGCTTAATATTGAAGCGTGGTCTAGCTGGTGATGTTACTGAATTTAAATGTTATCAATTTCCTGCCTGACTTGGTTCTTCGACATAGAACTAATCCTTACCTATAATTTTCCCTGTTAGTGGGTTACTTGATTGTTTACTCTTCTTGAGGGAGCTTGACCACAAGTTCCCCATTCCACATATTTGGTCATTTGTTAACGGCCTTTTGGTTTCGACCGAGCTTGCCTCCTCTTTTCGTATTGAATATTTTGGTGAGTTTGGTGATCGCTTGGCAATCAAATAATTATCCCTGACGATATATCAAAAACTTTTGAGCAATAGTTTATTTTGGTTAAACCACTATATCACATTTGAGTTCAATGAATAAGATTTTTCACAAAAATTCATTTTTAGATGCAGTAGAACAAGATCTGAGTTTGGCAGTGTCCGAAACGCCGCCTGGAGATAACTATTGCCCATCTTGTAATTTGACACTTACCTCAGGTGTTTAATTTAATTCGCATATTAAGAGTAAACAGAATATCAAAAATACTGTACAAAAACAATCTCAAGATCCAGAAAGTATTCTTATATAGTTTAGATTTTTAAATCTTTTTAAAAAAAGTACTAATGGTACAAAATACATGATAGGTCATGTATACAACTATTAAAATAAAAAATTCCAGACTAATCGATGTATGTCATAAATATACGACTTTAGAAAAATGAAAAATCGAAAAAAAGAAATATGCTTCATTTTTTAAGAACAAAAACTAGATGAGACGTGATTTTCGGCAGATTTTAAATATTTGATTTTTATAACTTGGATGCACCTCATAATCTTGAATGTTTAGGTGAGTTTGGTGATCGCTTGGCTGCCATTACGTTTTGGAATTTTAATTGTTGGCTCTTGTCCTTAATCCTTTTTTCTTATTTTGGAACCGTTGTTCCACTTTCAATTTAATGGCGAGTGTAAGAGAGAGCGGTTTTTCTTGTTTTTATATTATTAACCTTCACTCTGTTTATAGCCTTAATTGTTTTACCAACTAAAGTCACCGTATAACCTCCCAAAATGCTTTCACTGTCACCGATCAAATAATTATCTCTGACGCTATATCAAAAACTTTTGAGCAATAGTTTAATTTGGTTAATCCACTATATCACATTTGAGTTCAATGGATAACATTTTACATAAAAATTCATTTTTAGATGCAGTAGAACAAGATCTGAGTTTGGCAGTGTCCGAAACGCCGCCTGGAGATAACTATTGCCCATCTTGTAATTTGACACTTACCTCAGGTGTTTAATTTAATTCAATTTAATTTAATTCTAGAACAAAAACTGGATGAGACGTGATTTTGAAATGTAAAATTATTAAATTTCGTTTCCTATTGGCTAATTTTAAATAAGAACTAATTATCGCTAACGTTTTAATGATCCAATAAATTTTTCATCTCTTTACGTGAACGTTGTCATTGAATTTTTGACAAGTGAAAATGCCGCAGTAACAACTTTCAATCTAATGCAATCAAAATAAAAGGTTTTTGGGGAAAATCAATACCCAAGGAAATATTAAAGCATCTTTTTTGTTTTTAATCCTCGATTCATTATCCATGAAAAGAATACAAAATAAGAGTATTTTGAAATTTTGAGCCCAATTTCAGCCTCGAACTTCGATGCTGGGATCATTTAAATACAGATCCGTGGAACAATTAATGTTTTGGACGGAAACAGTCATTCGAGTTTTTTAATGGGGGGTTTATTCTTTAATATTCTCATTTTTGATGAATTCCTGCAACAAAATGTAATTTATTTTTTTTAAATAATTTGAATTATTTTAAATTTAGTAATTTAAATAATTATTTTAAATTATTTTTATTAAAAAGAATTTACAATTTGTTGCAGGTTTTCATCAAAAAATAGAATTTATTAAAAGAATAAAGCATCCGTTAAAAAATTTAAATGAAAGTTTCGGTCTAACATTAATATTTCCAGGGATCTGTATTTAAATGATCTCAGCAACTAAATTCGAGCTGAAGCCAAATTTAACAGATTCAGAAATTGAATGCAGCTTCCGAAAAACTCTTCTTTTTATTCGATTCATGGATAATGAACAGAGTACTAAAATCAAAAAATATATTTTTACTAATTCCTTGGGTATTGATCAGCTCCTAGAGCCTAGAAGTTTAAATGGAATCCTAAACGTATTAGAAAATTACAGTAACATTTCTGCTGTGCATTCGATTTTTATTTTAATAGTACTAAAGTATTTCACAAAATCTTTGGCATCTCCATCACAGACATTAGTTTTTGACAGATGCAAAATTCAACAGTGATATACGACGTGAGAAATGAGGAATTGTATATATCAAATTTAGTTCTTTATTGAGTAATTTTGAGTAAATAATAATAAATAGCTATTTACCAATTTACCAATTAGGTTATTAAGTTTATTAGTCATCATTTATAGAATTTTAATTCTAATAACACCGTATTTACTATACATTATGTACAATTTTAAAAGTTGAATTTCATGTACACACAAGACTTTTTTGATTAATATTGTTTTAGTAGATTAAAAAGTGTCCATTTTACGTTTCATCCAGTCGATTTTCAATTATTATTAGCACGTTGGGCCCCGAATTGAACAAATGCGATCAAAATTGATTATATTTAATAAAAAAAATATTTTAAATTGGAATTGATTAAAACAAACTATTTGATAAAATCATTTGTGGAGTATGTTTTATTTCAATAGAAATGGGACATTATGGGGCCAAAAATTTCTGTACTTAAAATAATTTAAGGCTAGTAAATTATTTGTTAGCACTAATTGTTAAATAGAAATCTAAAATATGATGAAAAAAAGAATGTATTAAATTTTTAATTTATTTTTATATAACTTGGCAAAGTTATACGATTTACATATTTTGATGTATTAAGTGTTTTGATAATAAATAAGTATGAAGGACAAAAATGTTTTTCTTTTTACATATCTAAATTTTAAACATCACCATAGTATTTGATGTTATCAACCGATTTCCACTATTTTTGTAATGCGCAACAAAAAAATTTTTTAGTCAAAAATCGAAGAATCAGATTTTTTTACAAAAAAAAAAACTATTTCGTCACTATAGATTACACCTAAATGGAGGTGACCCAATTTTTAAAAAAAATGTATTAATAAAAAAAGTTATGGATAGTTAAATTTTCCGAATTCATCAGTTTACAAATTTCAACGTAAAATTAACTTTTTAATAAAAATCAAGTTACATCTTTTGGGTGCGATTTAAATCCAGTGACGTACTCGTTTTTTAGTAAAAAAATTTATTTGGGTACTCATTTTTTTGATAAACAATTTCCTATTAAAATTTCTGGAATTTTGACTATGAAAAAATATCGTTGTGTGTTTGAAATCTTGCTTCCAAACAAAAAGTTTTTGATGCATATTACATAAAAATTATGTTGAAATTGGTTAATAACTTCAAAGTTTTATTTTTGCTATTTAATTGATTCCCTTACTGGTACTTTGTATTTAGTACATGTTATTAATAATAAAATAGACATTTTACTAATTCGACGATATAAAAGCGAATATTTGAGCGAGATGTTTATCGGTTAAAAGTTAATGCGAGAATAAATGTTGTCCACGTGATCTTATTCACTCGATGAGGTGTGACATTATTTTATTACGTCTTAGAAATTTGCAGGTGTGAATTTATTTTAAATTAAGCAGAAAAATAAATGTTTCAAAAAAAGTAGTTGTGCTCCTACGGTTGTCTTTGTCGGCTACTTTTTTACTTTTTTTAAGATACTGCTCTCATATTCATATATTTTTCACAAATAAGCGACAATGGGGACTGGACTGGAATCTGATTAGTAACAAACAATATTACAATATTACATTATTTATTACATATATACAAAAAAAAACTATAATACAAAAAAAACAGTCAAATCTAATGTGGCGGTCTAAAAAGTCCGGTGTGTAAACCGTGCCAATGGGGAATTTCGTCAGGTTTCAAATCCGCGAATCTGTTAAGAATTGGAGTGGAGTGGTGTGCCGCATGGTTCGTGTGATCATCCCCTTTGCCGTTTGCCAATTCGGCGAACCTGCTGGCGACGCCGTTAAGCAGGCCGAAGTTTTTTTTGAATTGCTGGAAATGTTCATTTTCTTCTGTTTCAGAATAAAACTTCTTGTGTTGTTTCTGCAAAAAAAGAACTGGTTTAAAAATACTGAAAAAATAATAAATATAAATATTAAAACGCTTTTAAAACTTGTTTATAATATATTAATATGTTACCCCATCCAGCACAAATGGTTTAGAGAATTTATTGTATTGGATTTACAATTGAGCTTAAAAATATCTAATTTACTTCTAAATCTCAACAAATTTTTGTAGTTTGCTCCAAAAGTTCCAAAGTTAATCTTTCAATAAAGTAATTTTATCATAGTTAAATGAAACTTAATCTTAAAATATTTGTCTTATTTCGAAGAAAATTTATTAAATATCGATTTTAAAAATATCGGACTTTACTTCTAAATCTCGACTTTAAATACTCCTGTTTTCCTTTCAAGTTATTGTTTACTTAAATATTATATATCTCAACTTTTTTAGTTGAAAAATTTTAAGAGTCCAGACCTGATATTAATTCGATTTTAAAGCAAAAATCTTAATTTAACTATTTTTATTTAAGATCTTGTTTATGAAGCCGAAATATTGATAAATTAAAAGGTCGTTTAAAGTTTTAAAAGTGGTTAAAAAATTTTAAATCTCAACTTTAACCTCAATATTATTATGAATATTCATTTCAAGCAATATTAATAATTAATTGTTATTTGTTGTTATTCTTTAAATTGTTGACCCTAAAAACAATACTCCACTTCTCAAGGTGGAAATTTTGATAAATCTTGATTTTAAGGTGGAAGTTTATGAATCTCGATCTTAAATTAAATTTTTGTATTGAGATTTTAATTTTAACTAAAAACATAGCACATTTAAAATACCCTGTATATATTGAAAATCAACCGAATAATTTTATTAAAAATAAAATGTTAATTTTGATCAGTCATTTTTATACGAACAATATAAAAGAAAATCTAGCACAACAAACCCATAATTTCAAAAATTATTCATAAAAAGAACAAAAAAAAATATTTTTCTTACCTTAAACTTCTTCCAGTGTTCCTCTATTGATATATCACCCACAACGATATAAATAATTAATAGCAATACAACAAATTTGGCCAACATTATTAATACAAATTTCTAGAATAATAATAATAACTTTTTGTAAGACTTCGATGAGTTCTTTAACAAAGTTAGAATTGGAATAACTATTTGGGCCCAATCATTTTATTTTAATAGGAGTCTAGTGACAATAATTAATTTTTAATAGTCATTAGGTGACCGTCAGGTAAACAGGAAGGGGGGATTAAAAATAAATATCTCTTTTCAATTGGTCTTTTTGAGAAAATAAGTGTGTCTCAATTGATTTTTAAAGACGTTTTTGAAGAATTGTCTAGATTAATTGTATTTCCAAAAATTTTACAGGCAAAAGGATTCACGATTTTCCTCCAAAATTTTATTTACGTAAAAAACTTTTAGTTTTTAAAAAGATGTAAGAAATAAATTTGAATTTCTTTTTAAAATTCAACGTTGGCATTATTACAATGATAAAAATTTAAAAATAACGAGGATTTAATGACAATGTTTTTCAATTAATTTTATCAGAATCGTTTGTTTCATACTTTATACTGTATACAAGGTGTGTCACTACGATAGGCCATTAGTGGTAAATGTAAAAATAATAAAAATTGAAATTGAAAATGTTACAAATGTTAAATGCCCCCTTCCTTCAAACTTTGTTGACATCAATAGCTTTAAAAAAATCAATTTGAAATACAAAGTTATATTTAGAAGTCAGAATACCTCCTAAATATTAATTAAAAATATCGGGTCCGTATTTAGTAAAAATAAAAATGATAGTTGTCCTTAAGAACAGAAGAAATATCAAATCTGAAATCTAACTTTGAGAATTAAGCAAGAAACTGTTATTTTGAAACCACAATGAACTATTTTTTATCTCAAATAACGAGAGTCTTAGAAATTGTTTTTATTTGATTTTCGATATGATCTCTGAAATACTTTGTTAATTGTTGTCCTTTGTTTTTTATGTGAAGTATAAGAAAAAAAATCTTAGAATTTTTTCATCTATAAAGGGTGACCAGGTCATAGCAGATTTCTCCTTCTCTTCTATTCTTATATATTTTTCTCACATTTTTCTTTATCTCTTTCAATTTTCTTCTTAATTTCTTCAATCTTTTCATTTATCTTAGTTACAAAATTTTCTGAATTTGACTTCATTTTTTTTATTGTACTCTTCCAATTTCTACTTAACATCTCCATTTAACATTTCTAAATAGCTTTCAATTTTTTACATGTAGCAATGGTTGATTTCTTCTTTATTTTCGTCTTTTTTTTTATTATCTTATATATTTCTTCCATTTTGTTTACTTTTTCTTTATCTGCTACTTTTTCTTTTCCGTTTTCTTCTTGATTCTTAGATATTTTTTCAATTTTACTTGTCTTATCCGTATTTTCCAATTTCTTTCTTAACATTTTTCCATTTTCCATAAATGTTTCTTCCACCCCTACTGTAATTTTTTTTGTTTTTTACTCGTATTCTGGGTTTTTCACAACTTCTTTATCACTCAACGTTGCTGGCGATATTTTTCATGATATTAATAGTAACAATATTTCTATTTAACTTTTACAATTCTTTTTAATTAATTTTTAAAATTTGCCTTCCCTCTTTTTACAAATTCATTTCCCCTCTAAATTTACATGGACATCCTTTTTTTAAATCCAGAAATACATTTTCCTAACGAAATCAGCAAATTTTTATTTCCAAAAAATCCACCACAATATTAATGAATAATAATAATAATTCAATAAGTAGAAGAGCGATGGATAATTGATATGTTTAATTTTCGTGTTCTAATTATGTTTTTAGGTTCAAACCTGACACTTTGACATTTTAGGAAAGTATTCTTTTTCTGTTACAAATTCAAAATGATTTTTTATGCATGGTAGCAAATATATTATGAAAGTTTACTTATTAATTATACAAGTTAAAGTTACACATAGTACAATTGGATCAACTAATTGTAATAAAATATAACATTAAATTAATTAATATTAATATTAATTAGTATTAATAAAAATATTCAAAATTCTTGTTTCGTTAAAATTTAATAAGCTTGTATAAATTAACAATTTCATTTAAACACTTTGTGTAATGTCTTTGTTAGTTTTATTATTTCCATAACCGAAGGAAGATACTTTAAATAGACGTCATATTTTATCAAAAACAACGACAAAACTCTGTGTGCTCCATATTTTTACCAGTGTGTGATTTGTACTTAATGTTAGTTTTAAATGAATGTAAATAATCATTATTGGTTAACTTATGCCATAAGAATTTCAGAGAAAAAAATCTTTTAATGTACATATTTGTATTTTTGTTTATTTGTTTTAATAAAAGAATTGAGACAGTTTATACAAGGTGTTTTATTGGGAAATGAAAATACTTCAATGGTGGATGGAGCTACTGAGGTGGTTCTAAATATAAATAATTAATTGAATCTTACTGATATACAGCAAGATTTGTTGATTTTGCTCAGAAATTTGTTACACACGTGTTCCTTCTAACCCAAAACGAATATCTTACAAGACGGACAAAATGAAGTTACAAAAACAACACTGTATATTAGAATTTTCAAAGTAATTCACATATATAAGATGTAAGAAATAAATTTGAATTTCTTTTTAAAATTTAACGTTGGCATTATTACATATATTTAATTTAATAAAAAACAAATATTTTAAATTGGAAATTATTAAAACAAACTATTTGATAAAATAATTTGTGTAGTAGTATTGTTTTTTATTTCAATAGAAATGGGACATTATGGTGCCAAAAATTTCTGTACTTAAAATAATTTAAGGCTAGTAAATTATTTGTTATCACTAATTGTTAAATAGAAATCTAAAATATGATGAAAAAAAGAATACAAACAGACTGTATCCGGTCAATTACTGGTTCTGTAAATTTGGTAACAAACCAACAAGAATGGCTAAAAAATTAGTTGAAAATAAAATGTTTTAAATATTCAGCTGATCAACTTGGATATCTGCAATTAAAGGCCATTGTAAGTAAACTTTATTTATTCAGTCGATATAATTTCCCCCATTAAAGACCTAGTAGACATTCAAAATGCTTTTGACTATTTTCGTTAATCTTTTCACAATAATTTGACTAGTATTTGCTTAGATACAGCCATGTCCATCCGTAATAAAACATGCGGTATAACAAATTATACATTTTTGTCGAATATGTACCCGTATTAAATTTTTAATTTATTTTTATATAACTTGGCAAAGTTATACGTATTCGTGTGTTATCGATTTACATATTTTGATGTATTAAGTGTAACTATTTTCATTTTGATAATAAATTAGTATGGATGACAAAAATATGTTTTTTTTACACATCTAAATTGGAAACACTACCACAGTATTTGAAGTTATTAAACCGATTTCAACGTTTTTTTTTAAATATTGTGCATAAAACTTTATTTGGAGACAAGATTCAAGGAGTTATTCCTATTTTTAAGGCACAACGATATTTGTTCGTAGTCAAAAATCCAGAAATATTAGGGATTTTCTTACCAAAAACTCTACTTTATTAAAATATATTAATAAAAAAAAACAATTTCAATTTAAAATTAACTTTTTTGTTAATATATTTCAATAAGTCACTTTACATCTATTGGGTGGGATTTAAATCCCGTGACGTACTCGTTTTTTTGATAAAAAAATCGCTGTTTAAAACATTCAAATAAAGTTTTTTATGCACAATATTTAAAAAAAAAGTAGACATTGATTAATAAATATGGTGCTGTTTCCAATTAAGGTTATTCAATTTTTGATAAACTTTTTCATTTTTAGATAATTTGGAAATACAAAAAAGTTTAAAACAAACTAAAATATTTAGATAATTTTTCTATGCTCCTCAACATTAAACATTTTATATTCAAATATAAAAAAAAATTAAAACGTTATTAAATAATTAAATATTTGGAAATTTTTCACCTAAAACGCTGGTAAATACCTGTTCATAATCTAAATTTAATGGATTTTCTAAGCCTCAAAATGTCTTGACGACGTGATACCTACTTAAAATTAGTATAAATAAGTCGAAAAATCGATTTTTAATGGATGACCAGCGAATTTTAAAATAACAATCGGCGTCTAATAATTGATACAACTCGACTAGACGAGACTAGAAATCGGTAATTTTTAAAATAATTTGACATATTTTTATTTGTAACGAAATTAATAATTTATTCTTATAAACATTTTTGGTAACCCTACTGGGTGATAATAAAAACTCTCCCAAAGTTCATAATTTTAATTCATATTTTTTTATTAATCGCTAGATTTTTAAAATAAAAAATGTTGGTAGCCCTACTAGGTGCTACTGAAATTTTTTTCCAAAATTCGTAATTTTAATACACACTTTTTTAGAAACTGGAAGATTTTTAAAATATTTTGACACGTTTTTATTTGTACCACAATTAATCATTTTTCCTTATAAAAAATTTTGCTAGCCCCACTGTGTGATACTAAAAATTTTCCCAAAGTTCATAATTTTAATACTTACTTTTTTAGAAATCGGTAGATTATTGTTTTTCTCAATATACAAATAACCTATCAGCCTGCTCTTATACAATAATATTAACTTACATAGACAGACCTAAAAAAATTAAATATTACAGAAGAAGGATCTAATTAGGGACCAAAAAATATGTAATATAAAGGGTGTTTCTAAATTCATGCAAAAAAATTTAGGAGATTCTCAATTTTCTCAGTTGAGTCTCTAAAGAGATATCACCCCGAAAGGGCGGAATTAAAATTGAGCTTTTAATTTTTTCCTTCAAGGCTTAGTTAATGTAGAAATGTAATATTTTGTGTATTATGAAGAATAATAAATAAAATGATTTTAAGAAAAAATGGTAAATTGTAATATATTTGTATAAATCATGTTCCAAAAGTTTCTTTCAATCAAATATTGTTTGGGAAATTTAGTTTAAGCAGAACTTTGAGTTTCAAAAGAAAAATCCATATTTTTGATAAAATATGACGTCTATTTAAAGTATCTTCCTCGGTTATTGAAATAATAAAACTAACAAAAACATTACACAAAGTGTTCAAACGAAATTGTAAATTTATACAAGTTTATTAAATTTTAACGAAACGAAAATGTATTTCTGGATTTAAAAAAAGGATGTCCATGTAAATTTAGATGGGAAATGAATTTGTAAAAAGATGGAAGACAAATTTGAAAAATTAATTAAACATAATTGTAAAAGTCAAATAGAAATATTGTTACTATTAATATCATAAAAAATATCGCCAGCAACGTTGGGTGATAAAGAAGTTGTGAAAAACCCAGAATATGAGTGAAAAACAAAAAAAATTACAGATGGGGTGGAAGAAACTTTTATAGAAAATGGAAAATACTGATAAGACAAGTAAAATTGAAAAAATATCTAAGAAGCAAGAAGAAACTGGAAAAGAAAAAGTAGCAGATAAAGAAAAAGTAAACAAAATGGAAGAAATATATAAGATAATAAAAAAAATAGACGAAAATAAAGAAGAAATGAATCGTTGAATCAAGTAAAAAATTAAAAGCTATTTAGAAATGTTAAATGGAGATGTTTAGTATAAATTTGAAGAGTACAATTTACAAAAATGAAGTTAAATTCAGAAAATTTGGTAACTAAGATAAATAAAAAGGTTGAAGAAATTAACAAGAAAATTGAAAGAGACGAAGAAAAATGTGAGAAAAATATATAAGAATAGAAGAGAAGGAGAAATCTGCTATGACCTGGTCACCCTTTATAGATGAAAAAATTCTTAGATTTCAATCCTTGAAATACAAAGTTTCAATAGATACAAAAATTAGTTTAATGAAACTTTGTATTTCAGAGATCATATCGGAAATCAAATAAAAACAGTTTCTAAGACTCTCGTTATTTGAGATAAAAAATAGTTCATTGTGGTTTCAAAATAACAGTTTCTTGCTTAATTCTCAAAGTTAGATTTCAGATTTGATATTTCTTTTGTTCTTCAGGACAACTATCATTTTTATTTTTACTAAATACGGACCCGATATTTTTAATTAATATTTAGGTGGTATTCTGACATCTAAATATAACTTTGTACTTCAAATTGATTTTTTTAAAGTTATTGATGTCAACAAAGTTTGAATTTTTACATTTGCCACTAATGGCCTATCGTAGTGACACACCTTGTATACAGTATGAAGTATGAAACAAACGATTCTGATAAAATTAATTAATTAATTTTAAATTTTTACCATTGTAATAATGCCAACGTTAAATTTTAAAAAGAAATTCAAATTTATTTCTTACATCTTTTTAAAAACTAAAAGTTTTTTACGTAAATAAAATTTTGGAGGAAAATCGTGAATCCTTTTGCCTGTAAAATTTTTGGAAATACAATTAATCTAGACAATTCTTCAAAAACGTCTTTAAAAATCAATTGAGACACACTTATTTTCTCAAAAAGACCAATTGAAAAGAGATATTTATTTTTAATCCCCCCTTCCTGTTTACCTGACGGTCACCTAATGACTATTAAAAATTAATTATTGTCACTAGACTCCTATTAAAATAAAATGATTGGGCCCAAATAGTTATTCCAATTCTAACTTTGTTAAAGAACTCATCGAAGTCTTACAAAAAGTTATTATTATTATTCTAGAAATTTGTATTAATAATGTTGGCCAAATTTGTTGTATTGCTATTAATTATTTATATCGTTGTGGGTGATATATCAATAGAGGAACACTGGAAGAAGTTTAAGGTAAGAAAAATATTTTTTTTTTGTTCTTTTTATGAATAATTTTTGAAATTATGGGTTTGTTGTGCTAGATTTTCTTTTATATTGTTCGTATAAAAATGACTGATCAAAATTAACATTTTATTTTTAATAAAATTATTCGGTTGATTTTCAATATATACAGGGTATTTTAAATGTGCTATGTTTTTAGTTTTAAAGTATTTTGTTTTGTTTCAAAGGAAATTTTATTATGATTAAAAATTAAAATTATTAAAATTATTAAAATTATTAAAATTATTAAAATTATTAAAATTATTAAAATTATTAAAATTATTAAAATTATTAAAATTATTAAAATTATTAAAATTATTAAAATTATTAAAATTATTAAAATTATTAAAATTATTAAAATTATTAAAATTATTAAAATTATTAAAATTATTAAAATTATTAAAATTATTAAAATTATTAAAATTATTAAAATTATTAAAATTATTAAAATTATTAAAATTATTAAAATTATTAAAATTATTAAAATTATTAAAATTATTAAAATTATTAAAATTAAAATCTCAATATAAAAATTTAATTTTAATTTAAGATCGAGATTCATAAACTTCGACCTTAAAAGATTTATCAAAATTTCCACCTTGAAAAGTGGAAATTTTCAAGTAGATCACATCGAGGTTCATTAAAATTTCTGTCGTTTAATGTCAAAATCCGGAAAAAAACAAGAAATTTATCTGGAGTATTGTTTTTAATTTATCGGCTTCATAAACAAGATCTTAAATAAAAATAGTTAAAATAAGATTCTTTCTTTAAAATTTAAATTAATATCAGGTTTGGACATAAGATTCTTTAAAATGTCAATCCATAAAACCCGATTTTTCAAATTGAGATATATAAAAGGAAACAAGGTTTCTGCCATATAATAAATTTAAATAAACAATAACTTGAAAGGAAAACACGAGTAATTAAAGTCGAGATTTAGAAATAAAGCTGATATTTTTAAAATTTCTCTCTTGAAAATCGATATTTCATAAATTTTCGAAATAAGACACTTATTTCAAGATTAAGTTTCATTTAACTATGATTATTACTTTAAAGTCGAGATTTAAATGATTTGAATAATTCTGTTTTAAAATCCACATGTACTGAAAGATCAACTTTGGAACTTTTGGAGCAAACTACAAAAATTTGTTGAGATTTAGAAGTAAATTAGATATTTTTAAAGCTCAATTGTAAATCCAATACAATAAATTCTCTAAACCATTTGTGCTGGATGGGGTAACATATTAATATATTATAAACAAGTTTTAAAAGCGTTTTAATATTTATATTTATTATTTTTTCAGTATTTTTAAACCAGTTCTTTTTTTGCAGAAACAACACAAGAAGTTTTATTCTGAAACAGAAGAAAATGAACATTTCCAGCAATTCAAAAAAAACTTCGGCCTGCTTAACGGCGTCGCCAGCAGGTTCGCCGAATTGGCAAACGGCAAAGGGGATGATCACACGAACCATGCGGCACACCACTCCACTCCAATTCTTAACAGATTCGCGGATTTGAAACCTGACGAAATTCCCCATTGGCACGGTTTACACACCGGACTTTTTAGACCGCCACATTAGATTTGACTGTTTTTTTTTGTATAAGTAATAAATAATGTAATATTGTAATATTGTTTGTGTTATTAATCAGATTCCAGTCCAGTTACCATTGTTGCTTATTTGTGAAAAATATATGATCTCACCAACTAAATTCGAGCAAAAGCCCAATTTAACAGATTCAGAAATTGAATGAAATACGATTTTTCGACTTATTTATACTAATTTTAAGTAGGTATCACGTCGTCAAGACATTTTGAGGCTTAGAAAATCCATTAAATTTAGATTATGAACAGGTATTTACCAGCGTTTTAGGTGAAAAATTTCCAAATATTTAATTATTTAATAACGTTTTAATTTTTTTTTATATTTGAATATAAAATGTTTAATGTTGAGGAGCATAGAAAAATTATCTAAATATTTTAGTTTGTTTTAAACTTTTTTGTATTTCCAAATTATCTAAAAATGAAAAAGTTTATCAAAAATTGAATAACCTTAATTGGAAACAGCACCATATTTATTAATCAATGTCTACTTTTTTTTTAAATATTGTGCATAAAAAACTTTATTTGAATGTTTTAAACAGCGATTTTTTTATCAAAAAAACGAGTACGTCACGGGATTTAAATCCCACCCAATAGATGTAAAGTGACTTATTGAAATATATTAACAAAAAAGTTAATTTTAAATTGAAATTGTTTTTTTTTATTAATATATTTTAATAAAGTAGAGTTTTTGGTAAGAAAATCCCTAATATTTCTGGATTTTTGACTACGAACAAATATCGTTGTGCCTTAAAAATAGGAATAACTCCTTGAATCTTGTCTCCAAATAAAGTTTTATGCACAATATTTAAAAAAAAACGTTGAAATCGGTTTAATAACTTCAAATACTGTGGTAGTGTTTCCAATTTAGATGTGTAAAAAAAACATATTTTTGTCATCCATACTAATTTATTATCAAAATGAAAATAGTTACACTTAATACATCAAAATATGTAAATCGATAACACACGAATACGTATAACTTTGCCAAGTTATATAAAAATAAATTAAAAATTTAATACGGGTACATATTCGACAAAAATGTATAATTTGTTATACCGCATGTTTTATTACGGATGGACATGGCTGTATCTAAGCAAATACTAGTCAAATTATTGTGAAAAGATTAACGAAAATAGTCAAAAGCATTTTGAATGTCTACTAGGTCTTTAATGGGGGAAATTATATCGACTGAATAAATAAAGTTTACTTACAATGGCCTTTAATTGCAGATATCCAAGTTGATCAGCTGAATATTTAAAACATTTTATTTTCAACTAATTTTTTAGCCATTCTTGTTGGTTTGTTACCAAATTTACAGAACCAGTAATTGACCGGATACAGTCTGTTTGTATTCTTTTTTTCATCATATTTTAGATTTCTATTTAACAATTAGTGATAACAAATAATTTACTAGCCTTAAATTATTTTAAGTACAGAAATTTTTGGCACCATAATGTCCCATTTCTATTGAAATAAAAAACAATACTACTACACAAATTATTTTATCAAATAGTTTGTTTTAATAATTTCCAATTTAAAATATTTGTTTTTTATTAAATTAAATATATGTAATAATGCCAACGTTAAATTTTAAAAAGAAATTCAAATTTATTTCTTACATCTTATATATGTGAATTACTTTGAAAATTCTAATATACAGTGTTGTTTTTGTAACTTCATTTTGTCCGTCTTGTAAGATATTCGTTTTGGGTTAGAAGGAACACGTGTGTAACAAATTTCTGAGCAAAATCAACAAATCTTGCTGTATATCAGTAAGATTCAATTAATTATTTATATTTAGAACCACCTCAGTAGCTCCATCCACCATTGAAGTATTTTCATTTCCCAATAAAACACCTTGTATAAACTGTCTCAATTCTTTTATTAAAACAAATAAACAAAAATACAAATATGTACATTAAAAGATTTTTTTCTCTGAAATTCTTATGGCATAAGTTAACCAATAATGATTATTTACATTCATTTAAAACTAACATTAAGTACAAATCACACACTGGTAAAAATATGGAGCACACAGAGTTTTGTCGTTGTTTTTGATAAAATATGACGTCTATTTAAAGTATCTTCCTTCGGTTATGGAAATAATAAAACTAACAAAGACATTACACAAAGTGTTTAAATGAAATTGTTAATTTATACAAGCTTATTAAATTTTAACGAAACAAGAATTTTGAATATTTTTATTAATACTAATTAATATTAATATTAATTAATTTAATGTTATATTTTATTACAATTAGTTGATCCAATTGTACTATGTGTAACTTTAACTTGTATAATTAATAAGTAAACTTTCATAATATATTTGCTACCATGCATAAAAAATCATTTTGAATTTGTAACAGAAAAAGAATACTTTCCTAAAATGTCAAAGTGTCAGGTTTGAACCTAAAAACATAATTAGAACACGAAAATTAAACATATCAATTATCCATCGCTCTTCTACTTATTGAATTATTATTATTATTCATTAATATTGTGGTGGATTTTTTGGAAATAAAAATTTGCTGATTTCGTTAGGAAAATGTATTTCTGGATTTAAAAAAAGGATGTCCATGTAAATTTAGAGGGGAAATGAATTTGTAAAAAGAGGGAAGGCAAATTTTAAAAATTAATTAAAAAGAATTGTAAAAGTTAAATAGAAATATTGTTACTATTAATATCATGAAAAATATCGCCAGCAACGTTGAGTGATAAAGAAGTTGTGAAAAACCCAGAATACGAGTAAAAAACAAAAAAAATTACAGTAGGGGTGGAAGAAACATTTATGGAAAATGGAAAAATGTTAAGAAAGAAATTGGAAAATACGGATAAGACAAGTAAAATTGAAAAAATATCTAAGAATCAAGAAGAAAACGGAAAAGAAAAAGTAGCAGATAAAGAAAAAGTAAACAAAATGGAAGAAATATATAAGATAATAAAAAAAAAGACGAAAATAAAGAAGAAATCAACCATTGCTACATGTAAAAAATTGAAAGCTATTTAGAAATGTTAAATGGAGATGTTAAGTAGAAATTGGAAGAGTACAATAAAAAAAATGAAGTCAAATTCAGAAAATTTTGTAACTAAGATAAATGAAAAGATTGAAGAAATTAAGAAGAAAATTGAAAGAGATAAAGAAAAATGTGAGAAAAATATATAAGAATAGAAGAGAAGGAGAAATCTGCTATGACCTGGTCACCCTTTATAGATGAAAAAATTCTAAGATTTTTTTTCTTATACTTCACATAAAAAACAAAGGACAACAATTAACAAAGTATTTCAGAGATCATATCGAAAATCAAATAAAAACAATTTCTAAGACTCTCGTTATTTGAGATAAAAAATAGTTCATTGTGGTTTCAAAATAACAGTTTCTTGCTTAATTCTCAAAGTTAGATTTCAGATTTGATATTTCTTCTGTTCTTAAGGACAACTATCATTTTTATTTTTACTAAATACGGACCCGATATTTTTAATTAATATTTAGGAGGTATTCTGACTTCTAAATATAACTTTGTATTTCAAATTGATTTTTTTAAAGCTATTGATGTCAACAAAGTTTGAAGGAAGGGGGCATTTAACATTTGTAACATTTTCAATTTCAATTTTTATTATTTTTACATTTACCACTAATGGCCTATCGTAGTGACACACCTTGTATACAGTATAAAGTATGAAACAAACGATTCTGATAAAATTAATTGAAAAACATTGTCATTAAATCCTCGTTATTTTTAAATTTTTATCATTGTAATAATGCCAACGTTGAATTTTAAAAAGAAATTCAAATTTATTTCTTACATCTTTTTAAAAACTAAAAGTTTTTTACGTAAATAAAATTTTGGAGGAAAATCGTGAATCCTTTTGCCTGTAAAATTTTTGGAAATACAATTAATCTAGACAATTCTTCAAAAACGTCTTTAAAAATCAATTGAGACACACTTATTTTCTCAAAAAGACCAATTGAAAAGAGATATTTATTTTTAATCCCCCCTTCCTGTTTACCTGACGGTCACCTAATGACTATTAAAAATTAATTATTGTCACTAGACTCCTATTAAAATAAAATGATTGGGCCCAAATAGTTATTCCAATTCTAACTTTGTTAAAGAACTCATCGAAGTCTTACAAAAAGTTATTATTATTATTCTAGAAATTTGTATTAATAATGTTGGCCAAATTTGTTGTATTGCTATTAATTATTTATATCGTTGTGGGTGATATATCAATAGAGGAACACTGGAAGAAGTTTAAGGTAAGAAAAATATTTTTTTTTGTTCTTTTTATGAATAATTTTTGAAATTATGGGTTTGTTGTGCTAGATTTTCTTTTATATTGTTCGTATAAAAATGACTGATCAAAATTAACATTTTATTTTTAATAAAATTATTCGGTTGATTTTCAATATATACAGGGTATTTTAAATGTGCTATGTTTTTAGTTAAAATTAAAATCTCAATACAAAAATTTAATTTAAGATCGAGATTCATAAACTTCCACCTTAAAATCAAGATTTATCAAAATTTCCACCTTGAGAAGTGGAGTATTGTTTTTAGGGTCAACAATTTAAAGAATAACAACAAATAACAATTAATTATTAATATTGCTTGAAATGAATATTCATAATAATATTGAGGTTAAAGTTGAGATTTAAAATTTTTTAACCACTTTTAAAACTTTAAACGACCTTTTAATTTATCAATATTTCGGCTTCATAAACAAGATCTTAAATAAAAATAGTTAAATTAAGATTTTTGCTTTAAAATCGAATTAATATCAGGTCTGGACTCTTAAAATTTTTCAACTAAAAAAGTTGAGATATATAATATTTAAGTAAACAATAACTTGAAAGGAAAACAGGAGTATTTAAAGTCGAGATTTAGAAGTAAAGTCCGATATTTTTAAAATCGATATTTAATAAATTTTCTTCGAAATAAGACAAATATTTTAAGATTAAGTTTCATTTAACTATGATAAAATTACTTTAAAGTCGAGATATAAATGATTTGAACAATTCTGTTCCAGATTTATTGAAAGATTAACTTTGGAACTTTTGGAGCAAACTACAAAAATTTGTTGAGATTTAGAAGTAAATTAGATATTTTTAAAGCTCAATTGTAAATCCAATACAATAAATTCTCTAAACCATTTGTGCTGGATGGGGTAACATATTAATATATTATAAACAAGTTTTAAAAGCGTTTTAATATTTATATTTATTATTTTTTCAGTATTTTTAAACCAGTTCTTTTTTTGCAGAAACAACACAAGAAGTTTTATTCTGAAACAGAAGAAAATGAACATTTCCAGCAATTCAAAAAAAACTTCGGCCTGCTTAACGGCGTCGCCAGCAGGTTCGCCGAATTGGCAAACGGCAAAGGGGATGATCACACGAACCATGCGGCACACCACTCCACTCCAATTCTTAACAGATTCGCGGATTTGAAACCTGACGAAATTCCCCATTGGCACGGTTTACACACCGGACTTTTTAGACCGCCACATTAGATTTGACTGTTTTTTTTGTATTATAGTTTTTTTTTGTATATATGTAATAAATAATGTAATATTGTAATATTGTTTGTTACTAATCAGATTCCAGTCCAGTCCCCATTGTCGCTTATTTGTGAAAAATATATGAATATGAGAGCAGTATCTTAAAAAAAGTAAAAAAGTAGCCGACAAAGACAACCGTAGGAGCACAACTACTTTTTTTGAAACATTTATTTTTCTGCTTAATTTAAAATAAATTCACACCTGCAAATTTCTAAGACGTAATAAAATAATGTCACACCTCATCGAGTGAATAAGATCACGTGGACAACATTTATTCTCGCATTAACTTTTAACCGATAAACATCTCGCTCAAATATTCGCTTTTATATCGTCGAATTAGTAAAATGTCTATTTTATTATTAATAACATGTACTAAATACAAAGTACCAGTAAGGGAATCAATTAAATAGCAAAAATAAAACTTTGAAGTTATTAACCAATTTCAACATAATTTTTATGTAATATGCATCAAAAACTTTTTGTTTGGAAGCAAGATTTCAAACACACAACGATATTTTTTCATAGTCAAAATTCCAGAAATTTTAATAGGAAATTGTTTATCAAAAAAATGAGTACCCAAATAAATTTTTTTACTAAAAAACGAGTACGTCACTGGATTTAAATCGCACCCAAAAGATGTAACTTGATTTTTATTAAAAAGTTAATTTTACGTTGAAATTTGTAAACTGATGAATTCGGAAAATTTAACTATCCATAACTTTTTTTATTAATACATTTTTTTTAAAAATTGGGTCACCTCCATTTAGGTGTAATCTATAGTGACGAAATAGTTTTTTTTTTTGTAAAAAAATCTGATTCTTCGATTTTTGACTAAAAAATTTTTTTGTTGCGCATTACAAAAATAGTGGAAATCGGTTGATAACATCAAATACTATGGTGATGTTTAAAATTTAGATATGTAAAAAGAAAAACATTTTTGTCCTTCATACTTATTTATTATCAAAACACTTAATACATCAAAATATGTAAATCGTATAACTTTGCCAAGTTATATAAAAATAAATTAAAAATTTAATACATTCTTTTTTTCATCATATTTTAGATTTCTATTTAACAATTAGTGCTAACAAATAATTTACTAGCCTTAAATTATTTTAAGTACAGAAATTTTTGGCCCCATAATGTCCCATTTCTATTGAAATAAAACATACTCCACAAATGATTTTATCAAATAGTTTGTTTTAATCAATTCCAATTTAAAATATTTTTTTTATTAAATATAATCAATTTTGATCGCATTTGTTCAATTCGGGGCCCAACGTGCTAATAATAATTGAAAATCGACTGGATGAAACGTAAAATGGACACTTTTTAATCTACTAAAACAATATTAATCAAAAAAGTCTTGTGTGTACATGAAATTCAACTTTTAAAATTGTACATAATGTATAGTAAATACGGTGTTATTAGAATTAAAATTCTATAAATGATGACTAATAAACTTAATAACCTAATTGGTAAATTGGTAAATAGCTATTTATTATTATTTACTCAAAATTACTCAATAAAGAACTAAATTTGATATATACAATTCCTCATTTCTCACGTCGTATATCACTGTTGAATTTTGCATCTGTCAAAAACTAATGTCTGTGATGGAGATGCCAAAGATTTTGTGAAATACTTTAGTACTATTAAAATAAAAATCGAATGCACAGCAGAAATGTTACTGTAATTTTCTAATACGTTTAGGATTCCATTTAAACTTCTAGGCTCTAGGAGCTGATCAATACCCAAGGAATTAGTAAAAATATATTTTTTGATTTTAGTACTCTGTTCATTATCCATGAATCGAATAAAAAGAAGAGTTTTTCGGAAGCTGCATTCAATTTCTGAATCTGTTAAATTTGGCTTCAGCTCGAATTTAGTTGCTGAGATCATTTAAATACAGATCCCTGGAAATATTAATGTTAGACCGAAACTTTCATTTAAATTTTTTAACGGATGCTTTATTCTTTTAATAAATTCTATTTTTTGATGAAAACCTGCAACAAATTGTAAATTCTTTTTAATAAAAATAATTTAAAATAATTATTTAAATTACTAAATTTAAAATAATTCAAATTATTTAAAAAAAATAAATTACATTTTGTTGCAGGAATTCATCAAAAATGAGAATATTAAAGAATAAACCCCCCATTAAAAAACTCGAATGACTGTTTCCGTCCAAAACATTAATTGTTCCACGGATCTGTATTTAAATGATCCCAGCATCGAAGTTCGAGGCTGAAATTGGGCTCAAAATTTCAAAATACTCTTATTTTGTATTCTTTTCATGGATAATGAATCGAGGATTAAAAACAAAAAAGATGCTTTAATATTTCCTTGGGTATTGATTTTCCCCAAAAACCTTTTATTTTGATTGCATTAGATTGAAAGTTGTTACTGCGGCATTTTCACTTGTCAAAAATTCAATGACAACGTTCACGTAAAGAGATGAAAAATTTATTGGATCATTAAAACGTTAGCGATAATTAGTTCTTATTTAAAATTAGCCAATAGGAAACGAAATTTAATAATTTTACATTTCAAAATCACGTCTCATCCAGTTTTTGTTCTAGAATTAAATTAAATTGAATTAAATTAAACACCTGAGGTAAGTGTCAAATTACAAGATGGGCAATAGTTATCTCCAGGCGGCGTTTCGGACACTGCCAAACTCAGATCTTGTTCTACTGCATCTAAAAATGAATTTTTGTGAAAAATCTTATCCATTGAACTCAAATGTGATATAGTGGTTTAACCAAAATAAACTATTGCTCAAAAGTTTTTGATATATCGTCAGGGATAATTATTTGATTGCCAAGCGATCACCAAACTCACCAAAATATTCAATACGAAAAGAGGAGGCAAGCTCGGTCGAAACCAAAAGGCCGTTAACAAATGACCAAATATGTGGAATGGGGAACTTGTGGTCAAGCTCCCTCAAGAAGAGTAAACAATCAAGTAACCCACTAACAGGGAAAATTATAGGTAAGGATTAGTTCTATGTCGAAGAACCAAGTCAGGCAGGAAATTGATAACATTTAAATTCAGTAACATCACCAGCTAGACCACGCTTCAATATTAAGCAGCATAATGTTTTACATTTGTTAATAACATTAATTGTACAAAAGACTTGAAGATGTCTCCAGAGAGGCAAAAGTAGTAGTAGTAATATATTTTGTAATAAAATATGTGTTTAAAGATTTAGAGTTGCATTTGGTTAATTAATTTTTAAACACTAACCCAAAAATATTTTATTTTACCTTTTTGGCAAGCAACGGGTTCTGTATTACCATCAAATATTCTTGATTCTTTTAATTTCATTTTGTGTTTTTCACTTTGGTAATGTACGTCTAATTGTTCTTGACAAATGGTGCCCACATTACAAATACTAGAATGGAACATGTGTGGAACTGGTTGAGTAGATTCAGGTTCGCTTGCTGTAGGAACAGGACATCGAATTTTGGTTTTTTGAAGTCTTCTCCAAAAGTGTCTTCGCCATCTTCCAGAATGGGCCGCTTACTTGCTCTAAAAGGATAATATTTTAATTTAATTTTTATCACAATAAAGCACTAAACTTGCTTTAAAAACGTTTATTTTGTGGACTGTATGAAAATAAGTGAAATTTGTAATATATTGTAATGATCTCTGATTGGGAGGGTTCAATAAATAAATATTTACGAAGTTGACTGCCAAATTCAAACGAAAAATATATAAGTAAATTATATAATCATAGCTGCTCAATTGATTTGATCAAAATAAAAAGAAGATATAATCTTAACTTAAATTATGAAAAAAAAAGAAAAAATTGAAAAATCAATAAATAAATTTTATGATAGAGAAAAAAAAACTCATACCGTTTCGTTAATACGCAAGTATTAGTTTTTTAAACACAAACCATCTAACCTGGAATACAAACTGTCAATTGGTTAGTTTTCCTATCCAAACAATCCAAAAATGTTTCAAACTGGTAGACAATTCCATATAAACTGTCATTCTAATAATTTTGGATGAACTTCGTATTCATTGGTAAGTATTAACGTGACCTTATGTTTTATAAAGTTTTAAAAGTACGAATTGTTTATTACACTTTTTAGGTTATATCTAATTTTTAAACAAATTTTAAATTGTTTATAATTTCACTTATTTTAAAAAATAATCAAATTTTGATTTTTTGTAATATTTTAAAAAGGTAAGAATTTCAAATTAATTTAACCACTTCTTGACATTTTTTACAATGACTAAAATTATTTTTGTTCTAGACACTCATGAAAACTTTTTTAATTGGTGCAACATGCCCCTTTGCAATCTGAAAATCGACTGTTCTTTCCCCAATTTTTGAAGGTCTATTTGTACTCTGTCGATTCATGGCATTCTAAATTATCAAAAATTCATAAATGACGTCCAGAATGTCAAAATTTTATAGAAATGAGTATATTTGCAAGCAAAATATTCTCTTATAATCAATTTTGGTTCAGTTTTACTGCTTTCTGTATAAATCTGACCTTTTTTCTTTCTTCCATATTCAATAAAATTTGTTACAATGAAGTTTTATACTTATTTTGAACCTGTTTTAGAATGTATACAATTTTTCATTTTTATACCATAATTATGAGAAATATTACAAAATTTTTGTAATACATACAATTTAACTAACTTCTAATAAATATTAGTAGCTCATTTTCCTGCTAACATGTAGCGATGCGCTATTTTCTATTCATTTTTAAATATTTACTCCTATTAAATTTAATCTCAATCAGTTCTACCACTTTTTCAAAATAGCTAAAATTCTTCTATAAATCTATTAAATGTGATTAATTTATAACATAAAAGAATTCCTGATCAGTTTTACTTATTTCATTTATATTACAGATTTTGGAAACTTCATAAAGTTTTTCACAGAGTCTCCTGTCAGGTTACAAGGAAAATTATTTGTTTTATAATATACTAACATTTAAATAATATCAACACAAAATTTTACATTTCGCCAATAGTTTTCATAATAAGTTGTTTCAAAAGAAATTGCTCTATAATTAATAACATTAATTTTAGTAACGTGATCTGACTTTTAGTGATGACATGCGTCATATTCTTTACAAAAAATATTTTAAGACCCTTTACTGGGCATCATTTTCACTCTTTTAATCAAATCAATTTTCCAAATTCCCTCGATTCAGGTTTATCAATAATTATATAGGAAATCTTATTACATTATTTAATTTGACAGTTCATATTCATTAATAGTGTTTTGGAATGGTTAGTTGGGGTAGCACTAGTGCAATACTCGTGCAGGGTTCGTGTTCGATTGGGGTGCATTGGAGCAGGGCTGGTGGCAAATACTTTTGCCCTTAAGTCAAACCACTGCAAACTGCTACATTTAAAATAGAAGATACTATTAAAGACTAAAGCGTTTTGATTTGGTTTCGCTCAGCTGCGGAATCGTCGAGCATGGGTTTTGCAGGAGTCTCGCCCCAATTTACCAATCGAAAACACTATAAGTCTTCTCTCATGGTAATTGTGATGAGAAGGGTGAAATTTTATAAAAAATAATTTTTTGATTAACACAAATTAATATGAGAGTAATAATTATAAAATCAATTACTTAAGTTTTTCTTACCCATTTTGGATCACTTTCTCCCTCAGTTTTTCGTACGGGTCCAACCTTTGCTCTTGGATGAAGCGGGCTGTCAGTTTCTTCGGAATAATCTTGAAGGAATTTTTTGATATTTTTCTTATGGTTTTTCGGCTTGCAATGGAGCTTCGCCATAACATTATTGCTGAGTTGAGCTGAGCATAATTTACAGAAAAGGCGTTGGAATTGGGAGGTCAGGTCCGTGGGGAAAATGGCGTCGTCTACATCTGGGACTGAATCTTTGACTAAAATTTAATTGAAACTTCAAACATATTATGTTATCAATTGTTTCTACGCTTACTTTGTGGGATGTATCCATAATAAATGAAGGGTATAGTCGGCGCGTAAATCCCTTTCAAAATTTATAGCGAAAGTAATAAAATCTAGTTGCTAGAAAGACCCGTTGAGTGGTATTAAAAGTATATATTTATGGTTTTGCCGAAGTTTATAAAACAAGAGCGAACTTTGAAATTTGAACATAATAAGTATACATTATTTTATTTTATATTATTAGGTAATAAAAATATGCCCTAATTTTATTCAAATTAACAGTTAAATAAATGTTATTTCTTACTTAGATTATTCAGAGTCATTTTCAGCTAATGAATCACTGTCATCATCCTAATTATTTATATTTATAATTAGAGTAGTTAATGTCGGTATATACTTCATTTAATTGTCTTCAACTCCAATTACATGTTTAGTGACTTTTTTTAAACTTGTCCCAGTAATTTTTGCCACTTGCCACTTCTTCTCTTATTAACTGAAGCACAGCTAAAGAAAATTTCGAAGCCATGTTAGTTTCCTTTTAATTGCGCTCATATCTACTTTATACGGTTTCAAATACAAAAATAAGGAGGTAGTCTAAGCACAGTATGTCCATTATTGGCAACCAACATATCAACAACGTATTCTTTATGGCATTCTTTACTGTAGACAACCCGCAATGATTTGTCTTTCGTATAGGTTTCTTCAAAATATAAATCTTAAATTGTTGAATTTGTGATAACTAGAATTAGGACGTTGTCTATGATAATTACCGTAACTTTTGGTAATTTTGAGAGCAGAATTTTTTCGAACCATGATTCACTTTCCATATCATCATCGTAGTCTGAAGAAGCGTCTTTAATATTTTTCGCAGATATTAATAACGCATCGTCGATCCACTCATTTTATTGTTTTTCCATTATTACTTGGTGCTGTATTTGAAGTTTTTTTATTATTATTTTGTCCGACGTGAATATCGAACCATGTCTCGTCCAAACATAATATATCTCGTTTCATTTTTCTATACTCCTTTATATTTCTCATAACTTTGTTTATTTTTGGAACCAAACCTATCGTACTGAATTTAAAAAACCCATCAAAATAAACATGATAATATACAACTATTAAAACAAACTTTTGAAGAAATACTCTTTAATAAATAAATATTGATTCCTATAATAGATATAATTATATTTTATTCAGTAGCAAACTCATCTGAATCCTCTTCAAAACCGCTGGTAGTTTCTTCAGTTTCCATTTGACAGGCCCAACATACATTTCCCATATCAATCCAACATTCCCCGCAATAAATAAAATGACAAAACTCATTGGGACAATCTACAAAATCGTTATTTTTCTTTCTCCTCGGTTCTGGCTCTTGGCAAATCAAACAACTTCTTCTCGCGAATGAAAATATTCGCAGCCAATCGAACATTTTTGGATGATTGATTCTTAGAATTTGTATACCGGTAAAATCTTCTTTCAGACGTTGTTCTCGTATTAGACGCCTAATTTTTTTTCTCATGAATCTATAAGAAATAAAAACACTCACTTGTATAAAATAATTAAAACAATTATAAATATTTGTACCTAAAAAATCCTTTTCTTCTTTTTAGGGAATCGTTATAGAGGCAAAGGATCCTTCTTTTTTCGCGTTTTCTATAGAAATAAGCACAAATAACTCTTCTGAACCTCAATGCGTAAGTCTGGATAAACATCAAAAGCATTACAGTAAAATAAGTACCATATATTTTGTATAGAAAGTAGTTTAACAACAATTTAGGTCTTGGTAAACAGCTCTCATTGGTTCTCTCAATTCTGATCCGTTTTTTAACATTAAATCCTTTAACCAAAGACCGTAGAAGCGAAGCTATCATACCTGTACCTAAAACATTTTTTTCTCCTTTAAATGCTAAAAAAAGAACAGATGAATTTAATTTTAATGCTAGCTCAAAACATTGTCCAAGCGTTAGTCTGTTTGAATACCAAACCTTAATTCCCAACCAACTTTCACTTGATTAAAGATTAATAACCAACACATGTGAGGAACTCCAGCAAATTAAAATACGCAAATAAAATTCTATTGGTTTGCGAGAGCTGGAAGGGAAGCTAACTCTTTGTATAAAAGAAATAAAGTGAAAAAATTACCATTAATAAAAAACTGGGACAAATTATACCAAATAGGTATGGTACAAGATAGTTCTTACTCAATCTATAAATCTATGGACTCACTCGGGGCAATGGTGATTGTGTATCTTTATCCATTGACACGAATGACAAAACATCATAAAAAATATCTGTATTTTTATTTTGAACTTTAATTCTCCCTTTATCGGTTGAATTCCGTCGGTAACTCACACTTATTTCCTTCGTTTTTTTCGTTACAAGACAGAAAGTTAAAATTAAACAAACCCTCGCCAATCACAGTGGATGAACGAAGAAAATTTTTGTTACAAACTCAGAAACTGGACTTAGATTCAAAAATTTATTTTACCCTCGCGGCACTCGACTTCAGTCGAGTTTCTTTTCTTTTCTACGACTCCATAACGACTGAGTATTTTTTTTCCAGTTCACATACTGACTTTCTTGAAAAGTGTCTTCCTAACGGTTTCTTTAATGTTCTATGATAATAATGGGTGTTAAATTGAAATTAGCGACCAATCGTAATTTGCAACGTCAAAATATGTCATTCTTTAAACACGTGTTCGGACCCTGGTGTCTGATATTTTTTTTAAGTTGATACATCAGCAAACTTACTTTGTAACTAGATTCTGTAAACATATTTTTTAAGTATTCAGCAGTGGTATAATTTTTTGTTTCACGCGAATTTAAAACAATTGTGAAATTTAAGCTCAATTTCCTTCTACTACGCGTGGGATTTATGAACCGTTTTGTTTCTTTTTAATTCCAATTTTGCTTTAAATTATCTCTGATATTACCTTTAACCTCCAAGAATAAATCGTGATGCCCAGTTTGCAAATAGTCGATTTTAGAATGTCTTCTTATGATATCTAAAGCTTCAAAGAAAATTCTGTCTAGCAGTACCAGTACTGATATTGTCAACATTTCAAACAACATTAAAAATATTTCGGATTTCAACTGTTGTTGCTCCGCTTTTAAGGGTTTAAACGAAAGAGGATCCACCAATTTTTTAGTTTCGATTTTCTTCAATGGCAACAACGTGTATTTTTCTTTAGATCTTCTTCTTGCGTCAATTTTTCTAAAGTATCTAAAAGAAAGAAAATGATATTTCTCGTATCGGTACAAATCTAAATTTAAGATGTTTTACTTTGTTATATAAATGTTGTCAAACTCGATATCCCTCAAGTAATTATCATGGTATTTCTGGCTTTCTTGGAGGATTCTCAAGAACACAAATGCAAGTATTCGTTTCAAAGCTGTTAAAATTTTCATGAGGATGCGTTTCTTGTTGTTAACTTCATGCCAAACAGCTTTTGCTGTATCTCTTGCATCCCTCATGTCTTTCAAAGGTTTCACATGACCTAATTTGTACTGCAGCTTCACATCTTTGAAATTTCTCGATAGAAAGTCTCGAGATTGTTTTAAATAGACATAACCTTCTCCAAATCCTTAAACATAAAAATATATGGATTAAAATGGGATCAGGATCATATTTGATGAAACAGATCAATTTCATTAGTTTGTGATTTTACCTGGATCAATATCCTTTGAGGGATCGCATCTACTAATACCGCCTAGCGCTTCGGCAATATTACAAATAAAGTCCAATTTCATTGGCCAACACAGCAACCAGGCTGCAATCCATGTGACTGTATTATAACAAGTATCGTATCCACTTTTGAACATATCTCGACATTTTATAGAGGCCTTAACGAATTGATTTTCGCATCGTTGTTCAATTTTTTTCATGTACATTTTCTCGTAGCGGATCGCTTCAACTTTTTCACCTGTAAAAAGATTTAAAAAGATCAGCTGATAATACAAAACTATTTCTAAAATGAATTTATTGAAACCTTTTGTCTCGAATTTGTCAGCTATTAGGTCTGATTGTTTTGTATCATGCATAACAGCGTCCAGATAATCATTCTCTTCTTTAATTTTTTTCATTTCGGTTTCGTCCTCGATTTCGCCTGTGATTGGTGCCGAAACGTCTTTTATTGATCTTATGGTATCTTTTACTTCGTTCATGTCGGTTTTCATGCCGAAAATGGCTTGAGTAAATGGTTTGAACATGAGTTCGAATCTGGTTCTGGTCATGTTGAAGGTGAGTGCGGCCGTGCAAGCAAAAACTCGTACTACTTCGCGTCCGTTGTTAGCTATATTTTCTACAGGGCCGGATATAACAAAAGCTATAACTATAGCTTTTAGGACTGATCTTCCAACCTTTCCACCGAAGTTTGGAAAACTTAGGAATATTATGCAGCGAATTTGGGAAGAAAAAGCGAAGCCTATGGCTAGCATCAAACTTAATATTCCTCCTACTATTAAACCTGAAAGTGAGTAATGTAATACTTTAAATTCGGACTGGATAAGTTCACTTACCAGCATCTTCTGTAAAATCTAAATCAACCAGGATAAACTTGTAAAATAATATTCCTAGAAAGATTCCAAAGAAAAATCCAAAAGTTCGTTTTAAATGTACGTATTCGTTTGGTCCACTGCAAAATAAACATTTAAACAGGGGTACCTTTTTCTTGCAGTTTTTAAAGAAAATTGTTTGTTTATCTTTTGCCATTTTTGACGACTAATATGTCAACGGTCATTGTTGTCTAAATTAAGTTTGCTTAGAAAGTAAGTACAGGGTGGGGCAAAAGTAATTTTACAATTTTTAATTTCTGTAATTATTTCTGAAATTAATGTTTATTAAAGTTTTCTTTTTTCGATTAAGATAAATACAGGGGAGTTTCGATATGGAGCGATGCACGCCAGCAAAAAGGATAAAGATGGTAATTTTTTATTTGGAAAAAGGAAGAACCATTATTTCTACTCTAAAAATCTTCTGTTTTACTTTAAATCAATATTTCAGTGGATTTCGACTGAAATCTTTCGAAATCTCGACTTTAAATTAGAAATATCTTTCTTTTAAGACTTCGACTTTAAAAAATTACTTTTCTTCTTGATGATCTCAATTATGAAGTCGATATTTTGTTAAATCTTGATTTTAAAGTCGAAATTTTAATAAATCTTGCGAAAATATATGAATAATATTCTATTTTTCTTTAAACCTCGACTTTAAAATCGATGTTTCAATCTATCTTCATTTTATATAAAAAATCTTATAATTATATAAATAAATATCGACTTTAAATCAGAAATATAAAACATATTTTTAAAGTCGAAATTTGAAAGATCTTCTATTTTAAAGTCCAGATGTGAATAAGTATCGATTTTAAAGAAAAATCTCTATTTTTTAAGAACTCGATTATGAAATGGAGATTTAGATAATTCTTGATTTTAAAATCGAGATTTTAATAAATCTTGAAAAATTATTTGAAAATCTCGACTTAAAGTTCAATATTTTAATGAATCTCGATTTTTTTATCAAAAACTTAAAAGTTATGTATTTCTTTAAGATATCTATAAGACTTTAAGAACGATATTCCAATGTCACCCGATTTTTGCAACAAATTACTTTTTTTTATAAGATCTTTATTTTGATCTCGAGATTTTAATTAATCTTGGCATTATAAAAACAAATTTTAATAAATTTCGATTTTAAATAAAAAATCCCTTGTTCTACTTTAAAATCTCGACTTTAAAGTTGAAGTTTATTAATCTTGATTTTTAAAAACCGAACAAATCGTCCCAAATCTCGACTTTGATATCAAAATTTCAATTAATCTCAATATCAAAGGGACAAATATTACTAAATTTGGATTTTAAACCAAAAATCTTTATAAAATCTCGTATTCCACTTCAAAATCTCGACTTTTGAAGTCTTGACTTTAAAGTTGAAGTTTATTAATCTTGATTTTTAAAAACCGAACAAATCGTCACAAATCTCGACTTTGATATGAAAATTTTAATTAATCTCAACATCAAAGGGACAAATATTAATAAATTTGGATTTTAAACGAAAAATCTTTATAAAATCTCGTGTTCTACTTCAAAATCTCGGCTTTCTGAAGTCTCGTCTTTAGGGTATTTTAATACATTTCTTTTTTTAATCAAAAATTTTATGGATGGGATGAAAAAACTGAAGAATGTTAAACATTTACATTTTTACATTTTGATACAATTACAATTTTCATTTTTTTATTTATTCTATTTAAAATGTTTGTAAAATATAAGCCCTTGAATATTTTATATAAGTAAAGAAGCGAATATTTACTGTATATTATTTAAAAAATATAACTTTTCGAAGATTTAAACAATATTCGTTGAATATTTGATTTAAATAATATTTATTAATTTTTTGGTGCCAACAGGGTAGTAGCAAACGATGATTTGTAAGAAGATAATGAAAGACACTTTTTAATAAATAATAATTTAATATAGTGATGCAACATAGAAACTATATAAACACCATAGGAATATCACTTTTTTACATACCTATAGAAGGAAGTCGTTATATATCATTATAAGTTCATATAAAGTACAATTAGTATATGGTTTCACAAGAAAATATTCCTAAATATGCGTAAAAACAAAAATAATCACAATTCATGTCAACGGAAAGTACAAATAATTTAAAATCTAAGACTCAAACATAAATGCGAGTATAAAATGGTGAAAATTTTAACAAAATGTTATTTGTCAAAATCAAAACGTTTCGGCAGTCTGGCATGATGAAGAGCTCTTTAATATTTATATATTTATTGCCGTTTTAAGAATTAAAAAACGCCATTTGGTATCTGTAGACACAAATAATAATAATAATAATAATAATAATAATAATAATAATAATAATAATAATAATAATAGTACCAGCATTCACAGTTGGCTTAAAATTAATAGTGCTGTGGCTAAGGTGGCGTTGGAAAACAGTAACAAAGCTTACACCGAACACGAGGCTAATGACCCTGGCAGCCATCACTCAAAAAAAATAATAAAAAAGATAAATTTGTACCAATATTTTCATACTTTTGAATGATGTAATGATTTTTACGCATATTAGAATATCTTTTATTTTAGTTTATTGAATAGAAGAACAAACATTTGACTAGATCCGTCATTTTCTCTATAAAAAACTCAACAAGAAAGTTTGGGAAACATTTTCAAAAATAATCAACAGTAGGCATATATGCAGTAGATACCATGTGTTGTTTTTGCGTAAAAAAGTAAAAAGCGGAGTTTCACATTTACCTAAGGGATTAGAAACAACACACCAGTTCTACCCTTGCGTAGATTATGAAAATATACAGAGAATGGTAGAAAAATGTTTGTTACCTCTCCCTGTATAGATGTTCGGAATCTACTTTATACAGTGTGGCCCATCTACATTGGAAACACCACCACAGCATTTGAAGTTATTAACAGATTTCAACAATTTTTATTTGAATTATTGTAAATCAAAAACGTTATTTGGCGACATACAAGGTTTCTAAGAGTTATTCATATTTATAAGTCACATTATGATATATTTTATTTAAAAAATGAGTACCCCACATATTTTAATAAAAGTTGGTCACTTCTATTTCGGAGTCATCTCAATCCAGTGATGTACTCATTTTTTTTTTATAAAAAAATCCCTGATAAGATTTCGGGAGTTTTGACTATGAAAAAATATCGTAGTGTGCTTAAAAATAGGAATTTTTTTTGAAAATTTGTCTCCAAATAAAGCTTTTTTATGCAAAATATTTCAGAAAAAAAAATTTCGATATCAAATATGGTGGTGTTTCTAATTTAGATGGGTGACACTGTATGATGTTAATATCTCGAGAAGTCGTAGTACAGGAATTGTAAATTTAGCAAATTCACAAAAAATGTGTTTTACAGAGTGTTTTTTAGTGATATTAAATACACGCTCTTTTTCTTTAGTGTTTTCGATATGATATATATTATAAAACACATATCAAAAGTTGATAAAAAATTGTGCTAAGGCTCATTGCTAAGATCCTTATTATTGTCAACCATTTTAACTAATTTTATTATTACATTAATAAAAAGTGTACCAAAATATTTGCGAGATATGTGACAAATTACAATGATTTATGCAAAGATATAAAATTTAAATGATTATTTTACAGAGCGCTGTACAACACATACTTAGTATTGCTAAATGTGGGTATCAAAATACATTTGATCTATTCAATAATGATATAGTCACAAATATGTGACGTTTCTACTGTCTACACTTTCTATTTAGATTTTCTTAGACACTATGTGTTAGACATCTATGTGAAAATACTTAGAAGATTTAATACGGTATAGTTGTTGCGGTATTTTTCTTAATTTTAAGGTAATCAGGTATAGTTTCTCCATTTTAAATAGCGAAACTTATATTTTAACTTCATTTACGAGATTTATTCATTATAAGTACTTGTTAATGCTAACAAGTTTGTAGGAAATGGAAATGGGCATTTAAATATTGTATGTACCACGTATAATCTGATATCTCAGGTAGTGAAGTTCAACTGTCCAAATCAAGTCGTCTTTTCTTAAAAATTTAATTTTAATTTTCTTTAAAATTATGGCGGTTTGGCCGTAGATAAATAGTAAAATATCACAAAATCGTAAAATTCCACAAAAATGTAATGACAATTATGTAATTAAAAATAAAGATTTATACGTCCAAACGCAACATATATGCTTGAGTGTAAAATAAAAGATGATGTAAAATGAAGTAATTAAAAGAATTTTAGAACTAACAAAAAAAAGATGATGAGTTTATTGTGTTACCCACTTAAAACCCATCATTATTAGACTAAATGAAGATTCTTCTTCAGAATTTGAGTACGAAGATTTATAAAGTACATTTTTATTTAAATAAACAAAAAATTAATTTTTTAGTATATACCCTTTACATGACGAATGTTATTTACAGATTTTTTATTTATTTTTAATATTGCACTGGAAACAGTTTTCTTTAATTTGTTTTTTTTTTTATTTTTCGATTAAAGTTGGTTTTTAGTTTAACTTGCTCAATAATTTTTAACATGATTTGAGGTTTTTTTGCTAAGTAAAATTGGTAATTTAGCAAAATACATGTCCCAGACCCGTAGAAAGAAGAAGGGTTTAATAAGACCATCAAAAAATTAAAAATCATTGTCACTAACACTTTATGTATGTATAGCTTAGTTTTCTAAAAATTTTCCTTGGGCAATGATTAATTTTTGGTCATATATTTTTTTATATGTATTTCATCATGAAAACATGTGTTTAAAATTATTTAACTTTCTTGTACAAACAAGACTGAGCCAATTTCATTGAGTAATAATATGTCTGGTGACATAATTACGAAAAATGTTGAATCTTTTTCAACTTAGAAAAAAAATAATCTCACAAATAAAATATTTGATTCATTAATATTAAATTAAAAGTGAATTATAATTGTATACAATGTACAGTATCTTTCTTTTATTATTTACATGAATATTAAATTTAAGTAGATACTTAAGCACCTACGCCCATGGATTTTCTTGGTTTCTTGGATTTTTAAAACCTTTTTTTGAGGTTTTTCAATTTAGAATAGAAATACGCACGACGGAGCTCATTTTATTTGCTGTCAGTCAAAGTTTGATTTACAAAAAAAAATTTACAAAGATACAATAATCGACAGCTGTCAAATTAACCATCTTTGTGAGATTTCCTGATTACTTTATTATTAATTGAAAAAGACATTTTTTGTGAATTCTGCTGAATTTTCGGAAACGACAGTACATTGAAACAACTAAAACTATCCTTAGACATTAATCACTAACCTAGTACGAGAGTTGGCAGCTGTCACTTTGACAGCCGCCGCTTGGTATAAGTTTTGATAGACAATATAGTGAGCATCACATTTATTTGTTATAAATATTACTTGTTATACAATAGGTATAAATAAAAATTTCATATAAAAGCTATCTATTATTTACTACGAATCGTTACATCTTTTTCCTTACTAGAAATCAGTTTTAATGAGAAAATATATAGAATGTCCAAAATTATGTAAAAATTATTTAAGCGGGTCCCAATCTGATAGATTTCTCTAGTTGTTTCTAGTTTCTATTGATCCGTTTTCACAAAAATGGAATATTATACTGCTGGCTCCTATTTCCACATTGTTTTTACTGAATCACAACATTTCAGTCGCCAATACCTGAAGATACTTGGGATGAAATGTTGTGATGCAGTAAAAAATAAATAAAGACCACAGATATCCGAAGCGCTCAGTATAATACACATTTATGGTCTACTACATCTAAGCAAAAATGAGATATGTTCAGTGTTTCAACTAGTGATCTTTAAATATATTTTTGAACATTCTGTACTTTTACCCTGATCTAAGTTTAATATTTTATGAGAAATATGGTGAATATTGTATGAAGTGGTGATATGAAGTAAGATATTATTATTATTTGACTGGTCGATTATGGTGACAATATAGCCTACAAAATGACCAGATATTAGTGCTATTGAATTGGAATAAACATTTTTATCCATTATGATTTTTCTGGGTCATTGAATTGTACCACGCCCTGTGTAATTATTTCATTTTCAACTTTGTTGTGTGAGTAAACATTTGTGGAAAAGCCGTTATGCTAAATAGAGATTAAATCAAATGCTAGTGAAAGTAAATTTAATTCTTAATAGGATTACATCAGGCGTATAAAGCGGATGATCTATTGTAAAACGTTTATTTAGCTTATTAGGGCTTCCTCTGTTAAGATTGTTTTACACTGGGTAAAAAAAGGCTTATGTGTGTATGTTTCGAGTAAGTATAAGTTCAAATATGTAAAATACTGTGTAAAATTCAGGTTATAAGCTACCCCAAGGTAGTGTACTCACCTCAGTAATATTTTATAAAAATGTTCGTTAAATATTTGTTATACTTATTGGTTAAATTTATGTAATATTATATTTGTATTTTCTTTTACATTATTATTACCAAGATTGATTCATTATTAATATTAAAATGGTTTTAAAAGTTTCACAATTTATATTAAATTTATGATTTTCCAACCGGTTTTAATGCTTATCGTTAGAGAATTTTAATTAATGTTGAGGTTTTATTTTATAGCAAATTTTAAAAATATCTGATTTTAGTTTTAAATCTCGACTTTAAATTTTCGTGTTTTGCTTCAAAATTTCGACATTTAAGTTGATGTTTCAATAAATCGCGATTTTATCAGAAATCATAAAAAATCGTAACTCGATTTTTTGTAGTCAATGTTTCAATAGATCTCGACTTTATATCTGAAATTAAACGTAATCACGACTTTAAACCAGAAATATTTAAAAAAATCTTGTTTTTCTTTTTGATTTTAAAGTCAAGATTATTTTAAAGCAAAAATATTAAAATAATCACTTTTATTCTTTGAGATCTCGTTTATTAAGTCGAGCTTTTTATAAATCTCGATTTTAAGTTCGAAATTTTAACAAAAAATTTTTAAACCTCGACTTTAAGATCAATATCTTAATGACACTGGATTTATTTTCAATAAAAAATATTAAAAATTAATTGTTTGCCTTGAAGATCTCTATTTTGAAATTAAAATTTTAATGAATTTCGACTTTGAGGTTGAAATTTAAAACGTAAAGTTCAAAACATGCCAAACTTTGATTTAAATTAATCTAAAATTTTAAATCAAAGTCTTATAAGGGGGGTAAATAAAATTTCCAAAAATAAAAACGTTGAGGACTGTTAAATTTTTACAATTTGATAAAATTACAATTTTCTTTATATTTATTAAATATTAATATAATCTAGTGTATATTTTGTATAGAAACGAATATTTACCGTATATTATTTATCAAATATTATTTCTCAAACATATATACAATATTCATTAAATATTTGATATAAATATTGTAAAATAAACATTTAGTTTGGATATCAAATATTTAAAAAACGTAATATTTCCTTCATATAAATATTTTGTTCTATCAGAATTTTTTTTTACAATTTTGTAGGCTACAATATTTTGCCACCAGTGGGTTTTAGTAATGGTAATGATATTTGCTTAAAATGATTGTAAAAAATATAAACATTTTTCTAAAAAAACCTATAAAAGTATGATTTTTTGACTAGTGCGTGTATATTATATGACGTATATTATTCAAATTGCAAACAAATTTCATACAGGGCTTAACAGAAATCCCAATATTTATATTACATCAGTTCTCTTTTTGAAAAACAACGAAAAATTCCAAATTAGTACCCTTCTACATAGATTTTATCACGTAAATTGGTCATTATATACAACAAAATTCCAAATTCGGCAAATTGTGTAACCAAATACGCATTTTTAGATGCTAATACCTACGAAAAATTTAGACCTCTATTAGATCAATAAATATTCTCAAACAATCTCTCCCGAACTCGGAATTATTCCGTATAATAAATTCAGTCCATATATGGCGCAGTCAGCAGGATACTCGACTCATGACACATCACTAAATAACTACCATCCTCGTCAAAATCAATTTTCTCTGGCCTTAATTGCTTAATTTTTCTTTCTGGCCCGATTTCTCCCTGCCCTATTCACCCAATCTTCCCTAATACGTCCAATTCTCGATTTCCTAAACTGTTTAATAACTAATTTCCTGATAAGCCCTGTATACACAACCATATTATGACATAGGGGTTCTCGAAAACTTTCAAAAACATAGTCCAAGGTGATTTTATGCAGAGGATGGTTGGATCTATTGGTTCGTTAGATGTAAAATTTTCTTTGTGATCTAATTTCACCTCGGTTTTTATGAATGTATATAAATGCATTTTTATGACGTGTAATGGTACAGTTCCCCTGATTTCCTATTAATAGCCGTATAAATGGGCTCGTATTTCATGGGTTCCCCAACTTTTGTGGGCAGTCTTTTAATGTACGGATTAATATTATTAGTTATTAGTTTAACGCCATTGTGATGGGTGGGTATGGTAGAATGTTGTCTCGGATAAACATTACAACTATTTCCGTTTACCATATTGCTGACATTTGCTTGAATATTAGAAGAATGCTGGGGTAATGGCATAGTTGAACAATTGGGGTAAATATTTTGGACCGGTTGGGTCGGGTAATGGGGTAGGGTAGCAGAGCAGGATTGTTGGAGGTTTTTGTCAGTGAATGATGTCATACGCATGTTGGTACACCTGCCGTAAGGGTCTTCCTCCAATATAGCAGGAGCTATTATGTCGACCTGTAATAAAAAAAAGCAATGCTTACGAAGATATTCCCATGAGATTGAAAGATATACTGCGCAAATGTTATTTACCTTATTGGGTCTGATGGATTTTCTCCTAATGACAACAGTATTCTCCTTTCCGTCTGCAGGATTTTCAGTGATATTAATGGTATTGTCAGTTTTCCATTCGCAGTCTTTGGTCATCGTTTGTTTGGGAGCCGGAATATGGTGCTCGCTGTCGTTCGAGTGGATCCCGCTGGAAGTTTCGCTGTGGTTACTTCCCGGGGGATCAGGGGGAGAGTGGGAACTTTCGGTACTTACTGAGTCCGACCTGCCGGGGATATCTTCGTGCGGGATGATTCCTGAGTCTGCACGACGCAGACAGCGCGGAGCTATACCTGTTTGGATCTGTTGGTGAAAAAGTTTCACACATAAGTTTACAAGTGAAGAAGCAAGCAAAAAGTTGTATACAGTGAGAACTGTTTTAATTGATTTTTAGATAGATTCCGCTCACCTGGTTATGAATTATGATTGATGGTTCTTCGAGAAGGGGGCTTCTGTCTTCGCAAGCGTCCTCGGGTGGATCAAAGTCTTGATTCGTGCTAGCGTAAGTTATATGTTCATCGTGAACGTAAGCGAGAAGCTAAAGCAAAGCAAAGCAGGTCGTTAAAGCGATACCTTTTTGTCAAGCACGGTCTAATAACAACAGATTGTAAACTTCACACTTTTAGTTCAATATAATATGCGACAATAAATCGAAAAGTTTCTAGAATTAATCAGAAGATGGCGCTATGTGCGATTTGTGGGTACAACTTCTGTAAAATTTTCAAACAGATTGTGAATAAGTCTCTTAACAATCGACCAAAAGGGGTTTCAAATTATCGTTTTTGTATAATAAATTTTGTTTGGTTTTGTTTGTCGATATTTCCTAATCTCTGTTCGACATTTTTTTACTAGTTTTCTCTTCTACATTTTTTTTGAGTTATTTGTTCAACGCATTTCTCATACAGCTAATCTTTCTTCTTTGAAATTTTATTTTTTTATTACAGTTTTATGTGTTGCTACTTTTTTCCTCTAGATAGTCTTATTTTCTTTCGACATAGTTTACTTGCTCAGTATTTCTCCTCCTAAATTCTTCTGATAACGTTTTTGATAAGGTTTCTTTTTAAAATTTATTTACTAACTTTTTCATTTAGTTTGTGCTTTTTTGAAATAATTTCTCATAATGGCAACGAATTACAATTCCAATTCATCCAATTCTTTTCGTTTGCAAATCTGAATGCATGGTTGACTGTAAGGAAATTCTGATCGAATACTGAAATCATCCAAGCTGTAAATGGATATATCTACGGTTCAAGGTTTTTTAAAAGATTGAAAGAAAGATATTGAAAAGCATTGAACTAAATATGTAAGTCTGAAAGAAGACTATATGGGAAAATCAATACAATTTTCCCCAAAAAAAAATGTTTTTTTATCTCGTTCTAGAAGCTTTCAGATCTATCCTCGTAAATGAACAACCAAACTTCAATTAAAACTTTACTTTTTTCTCAACAATTTTTTTTCAGTTTGTCCTTTCTGCCTTATCAATGGCCCACCCTATTTAATGCAATAAAACACCGAACCACAGTGCATAACGAACACCATCAAAATAAAGGAAATTCGATAGTTCATATTTACTCACCTTGCCCTCTTCACTGGCCGTGTCGTCCCCGTTCGAGATCCTCAGGGAGGAGTTGGGGGGCGGCAGGGGAAGTTCTCTGAGGGTGGCGTAGTCGCCGTCGTCGTCGTCCATTCCAGGGATGGTGCTTCGTCTCACACTGTTCTTTGTGCTGCAACACAATTCAATAGGGAATCTATGGCTGCGAATAATTTGAGGGGTGGAAAATCATCGGGGTGAGAAAAACTCGTACAGGTTGTAAAAGGCATTCTACTTCACTCAAAGACGGAGAAATTCGAAATTGAGAGAACTTAGAAAAGCTACTAGAAGAGGAGGAAAATTGGACATGTACGAATTTAGATATTCCATTATTTGTCAACAAACAAGAAGTCGTTTTACAATAAGTGTGAGTGAAAATCCACATGAACTACATGATGAGTATTTTTCTCTCATTTCTTACTATCCTCAACGAGCCATAGTTTAAATTAGAAGCGGAAGTTTAGATTCGAGAGGCTCAATTCCACTTGAGAGACAGCCCGTCTACAATTAAGTCTTGCATAATTGTAGGAAATTATTCCAAGACAGACAACAGCACGAATTTTAATCCTTTGGGACTTCGTCTATTTACAGAGAGTGGAGAAAAGGGTAAGCGCTAAAAGGGACACACCGAGTGTCCATAACTGATATTAATTGCGTAGGGAGGATAAATAGCCAGTCATTCCTTAATGGCGTATTATTTTCGCAAAGAATTATGTTATAGTTCAATGATTTCATGTTGTTAATAATAGGTAAGGAAATTAAAAAACAAGCAAAGGGCATTGACTGATCGATCCCTACATCTTTATTCTTGTACATCCCTGTAAAACTTGGCGAGCATGAAATTATTAGAATACCCTCTTCAATCGTAATATCTAATATGTTATATGTTAGGATTTTCTCAGGAAATATTCGGTTTTCTTTGAGACATGTTACGAGATATTTTTCAACCCCTGCAATAAGGGGTCGAAATGCATCGAAGAGGTGATTCGCTACAAATTGGCAACATTTCCTCTGATGTTCCCTTTGGAAATATATATAACAGCCTGGGAGTGAGTCATTCCTTCACGTCGTAATTACAGGAAGTTTATGTAGTTTCTTTTCGATTAAAAAAAATTGTATTTGTATGAAGTTATCAATACGATTTTTGCTATTTTCCACCTTAAATAAATAGAAACTTTTCGGAATAAATCTTATTCAAATTTAATGTAACACAATCTATCATAGCTCCTTTAATTGTCATCGAACGAAAAGGTCAGTAACCACCCTCAACATCCTCTAATTAAAAATATCTTCCCTTTTAATCCATAGAACAAACTTTCGACAATCACGGTTTCGAATCATTTACATTCACAACATATTCTAATAATTTATTCTTATCAAACTGACTCTAACCCTCTTACAATTACATATTATCAATATTTTGTAAAATAGCACCCTGTACATAGTTTTGTTTTGTTGTAACGTTGGTAACCTCGATTTGTACATGCCAGGAAATTAAAATGTCAGTGCAGATGGTCTTTCTAGATAGAGTACATGTCTGAGCTAATTCCGCCACATGAACATGTTGCCCTAAATAATATTAAATGGTAAATGTGTTTCTAGTCACACGAGTTATGTGCAAATGAGTAAAATTTTATTTTTTAAGTTTGAAAAATATTTTAAAAAGCAGTTTTCCTTCGGAAAGCTTTTAAGTCACGTTATTCCAATAAGAGTAGGTTTAATATACAATATGTTCAAATTTAAACATACAAGAAACAACATATTTTTTAAAGAATTCTGTAGCGGACTTAAATAACGATTAATTATTCCTTAAAAATAAATATATATTTATGAAGATATATATTTGAATTTTAACTACAATCTGACTTTTATTGCGCTTAAAATAGCTCTTTATCAATATTTTGTTCAGCGGTGCACAAATCACAATGAACAGCCTAAGGGCGAGTTTCGAAGATTAAAGCTCTTTATGCGAAAGTGTTGAAAATTGCCCCAGAAAAGTAGAACCTTTTGTGGAAAAAACGGAAATTAAAAGCCATTCAGACCGGTCCCTAAATTGTTAAATCGAATAAAAGAGCAAAGAATAACTTTGAAAGGAGGTACGTCAATAACAGATAAACAAATAATAAGAGGTGCCACAAAAAACAAATCAGCACAAAATATGTGGAAATTCTACAATGCCCTTGAAAAACATCTTTTTTCCAATAGAACCCTGATTTTCAGTCGTTGAAAACATTCATACAAAATGATTAGGAAGAAAAAGTTACTTAAACTTCATAAATTTTATCAACTAACAATTTTTTCTACTTCATTCCATCTCAAGATCAAATTTAGCATTAAAGAAAAAGGACGAGTCACTTATCCGTTGAGGATGTAAAGATGAAAAACTAATTTAATAAAACAACAGTATTGTACAGGAAAATATCTCACTGAGAGTTAAAATAATTTGAAATAAAAAAAAATGGTAAAAGAAGTATTTAAAATGATTCCAAAAATTTGAAAAGTAAACAAATTCAATTATCACCCAAGAGAAGAACCTCCAATAAAACATTAAACAAAAAAAACTTATTAATCTCAAAAACATTTTTAAGAAGTCGCTGATAAAATCAAACCAATAAAATATTTTACATAGGAGAGATAAGTTGGAAGTTAGACTCAAAGAACATCGTGCTCATCAAAAAAATCTAGTTTAACAGAGAATCCAAAAAAAACAATCCAAAATCAATTAAAAGTAGACGAATGAAATTGAAACCAATCAAAGTTATCATACAACACCAAATATGAGAATTTGCTCTGAGCCGAAGTTCGAGTCCTGAATCTCATAGTACTGCAACGTTGCTGAATCGAACGTTAATTAGCATAACATCTGAATTCTTAATACAGCTATGCTCAGAATAAAATTACACACCTTAAATAAAAATAGAATCGGAATTTTAAAATGAGAAGACAGAAGACTAATCGAAAAATCGTGAAAAATATCAAATTAAAACAATGGAAGGAAGTCTTAAGAAAACAAAACTTGTCGGCAAAAAAATGTGTGTAAAAAATTTTAGTGATTTACAACAAAATGTCATGCAAGTCTCTGTAAATAACCTATCTTGCATCAAATAATAGATAATTGGTTGAGGATTAAATAATAAGAATAAAATATTCCATTTTTTTTAATTTTTATTTCTTAAAATTATTTTTTCGCAAAATAAATTTTAAGGCAGATTCTAAAACTAAAATACTCAGTCACGCATAAAAATAAAAGCTCATGCTAAATAGAACACAAATAACACATTCTACTGATTGCAATATTTTTGAAATCAATAAAAATAACTATATACGAGTATTTTAAAATATATTTCAAATAATTGTAAAATTGAAATTTTTTGACTAGATTAAAAATAGTTTTGAGAAAAGAAAAATATTGCAAAATAATTTAAAAACAAATAGTAACACATCTAATGTTTTAATAACTTATATTAGTTATACAGCCCAGTAGAAAAATTCTAAATAGTATCAAAAAAACCATTTGATTGTCGTATATATTTTTTAAATACCCATCAAACGATTCATCGATATTTTTATTGAAATGTGCAAAAACCATTTTGAAACCACTCATAATTTCAGAAAAATACGCTACTGGTGATTACAAAGATAAAACTACAACTACCTGTACAAAAAAAAAAAACAAAAATCATAACAAAAATCACTATACAGGGAGTTTCATATAGCATAATAAAAAATATCTACTCGTACAGTGTTTCTAGATTAAAAAATTTAATTAGTTAAACTTTTTTAATAAATTCGGCCCTTTCTAAATAGCTTTTCATCATGCTTTATGAAATTACAGAAAAATTCAATAAAATTATCAAAATGAGTAATTTGAATATATTTATACATATTTCTACGAGATAACGAATATTTTTGTTGCCTTTTTGGACGGTATGACACATAAATAATAATTATTTTGCAATTCCAACAGAGACAAAAATATTGAACAATGAAGTACAAAATGTTCGTCTTCTCGTAGAAAAAGATATATCCAAGAATGTTTTCCTTAATCTATACTTTAACTCATATTCTTAAAAACAGCAACGCAATGAAATATTTCAAGTTTAGTAGATTATTACTTTATTACATTTTTTGTTATCGTAGCTGCATTTAGGGTATTACCGCTTGTATAAATTTTATTTGAAAACATTCTAGCAATGCCTACCCAGGTGAAAAATTAAACACAACACAAAAACACACATCAAGATTTAAGAAAACCATGTTACCGATTGCCTGACGTACTGGTAGGTTCATTGAAAGTAACTTTTTGCTTCGGCTTCTTCTTGAACCAACAGAAATAATTGGAACCATCAGGCGTATTTTGCGATGGGACCAAAGCCGGTCTCAACCAATAAATCTGCAATAGAAAAACTCTATATTCATCAAGGAAATCATTTTATATTAGATTTATAATGAATTTAAACAAAGTAAGAGTATTGACAATCATTATTAACTATTTAGTTTATCAAATAACTTGAAGTGAAATCAGCAACAACTTTTTACTACTGGTATATATGGAACAACGGCAATCTGACTACAAAGAGCAAAGTTGTCCGATATAATATAATCGATTGTTATTTCATGTCTTTTCTTCACGCAACTGCTCGACCATGAAGTCTACAGCTATTTTTGTTCATTAGTAATCTAAAACACTAAATTTTGTACTCTCTAATGTCCAAATTTAACTTTACTCTTCAAACCATTTTTTTTTCTTACCTGTTCATCACCATCATCGTTGGTAGTAATAGACCCGTTACTTTTGGACTTTTTGATGAGCGCAGCCTTTTGGATGACGCTCATGATGGCCCGTTTGGGCGACGTTTCGGTTACGCTGTACGTCCTTCCATTTCCGACAACCAAAAGCGGTTGTTGGGTGGTATCTTCGCGGTTGCTGTTGAGGTGAACATCGTGAACCAGACGAAGAGAACGAGATTCTCGAACTGTGGCTCTTCCAATCTGAAAAAAAAGAGAGAAATAATTTAATAGTCATCTTATCCTATTTAAAATAGACAGAAATATACAAAAAAAAGAGATATCTGTATAAAATTCTAAAAACGTTGGCAAATATATAATAATCAATAAATAAATAGGTAGTGATTTAAAGAGATACGTGGAGCTGTACAAAAATGTACAGAAAATTAATGCTTATTTTTAAATTGTATGTAGAATGTGTTATTTGCAACAAAATATTCTAATAATTTTTTTTTCTAATATCCCTACTTTTAGCAAACAATCACTTTGAACATTTTTCGAAAATTTATACGTGGTAACACTTCACACTTTTAATAAAAATGTGAGATTTAACCAATGATTATGTACCTGATGAATCATAAAATTGTGTTAGTTTGCATATATTTCGGATGATTTAATCATACAAGTTTATCGTTTGGTTAGATAATGGATTCATTATCTACCTCCGTTAGAAAATAGTATTCAATACCTAATTCAAATAATCTGATAATAGATTTTTATTCAGACTCCGCAGACAAAGATAATAATACACTAAAATGTAGATATAAATGAATATGTATCTTAGTGCAGTAACTTATAAGCTCTAGATACAGAGATAAAACAAAACATGTATAGCTAGACTTATAGAATTATTGCTCACTGAAACCTTAAAACTACCGTGGGAAACCTGTACGGTACATAAGACTTTGATAATTCTTCTAAGCACTCGAATTCATGTAAAACGTTTCTATTGTCTGAACTGTAAAGGATCTTTTCAGTGAAAATCTCGCGACTTTGGAATCGCATAACCGAGAACTAGATCGCGGCTTATTTTCTACAAACAATTGAACTTCGCGAGGATTAAGGGCGAGGGCAATTGGCGGTGTTAATCGACAAATGCGATTAAGGGTGTGCCACAGATATTTTGTTTATATTAGGTGTAAAATACAAGTATTAAAAGAGGGTTCTTGAGCTTAAAAGTTTTTATGTGTATGTAAACCAGCTACTTTAAAAATGTTTTATTTTTCGGAGTTAACTTTGTAAATATGAGGGTTTTTGCTAAAATGTTAGAAGTTGCCGGGAATTATGTAAATTAGGCAAAATTGTTCTAATTGTTCTCAAACAAAAACTTGATGACTACGTTCATAAATATTTACATTTACATAATTCTTCAGGTAAATTAAAAAATATAATGTCTAACGAGTTTATTCCTATTCAAAAGTAAATTAGAAGTTTTCCAAACAGGATCGTAATTAAATACTTTGAAAATAAATTCATTTATTTAAATGACGTCAAATTAAATTTCTGTCAAGTTAAAAGCCGCATTAGAAATGCTTGTCCAACTTTCATTACATCCAATAACATCAGAAATACTAATTTCCAAATAAATTCTGTCAACATGATGCTGAAATCTGAACGAAAGGGATATAAATCAACCAAAATTCCCGGAAAACTAGTTACAGGTTAACTTAATTATCCATGTCTGCCCTTCTAACTAAAAACAGGACCGGGCAAAGAATTCTTCATAGAAAACCCCTGAATTCTATATGTTTTTTTGTTTTACCTATAATTATTGCCTTTATCTCTTTATAAATATTTGTTTGCGCTTATAACATTATATTTGCCGCCAAAAGTAAATAATTTATAACCGATGAACTCTATCGGTCTAACATCGGTGGTCCTTAATTTTCTCTACTATTTACTCTATCTACCCTTTCAGTCTTTTAAATCTTCTTCAACACCTTCTATCCACCCTATCGTTGATCTCCCTATTTAGCACTATTTCTTCTTTTAGAACCATTTCTCTAGCAATTGGTACTTAATTTGTTGTTATCTAACTACTGCTGTTATGGATTGGTTTCGATATAACTCCACTATTTCTAAATTTGTTCTTTTTCTCATCCACTTTCTTCTTTTCCCACCATATATTTTTCTGAGCACCCATTTACTTTTATATCGTTCAAAGTTAACTTATATACAGACTTATAACTATTCTATAAACTTTTTCTTTAGATTTTAAAATTTTTGTCATTGCTCCTTCACTTCTATTTGCTTTATAAATTCTAGCATTTATTTCTTTGCTATCATCATTTCTATTCTTTCTAGATGTTTACTCACAGGTAAGTAAAACTATCTGTATCTGTGTCTAAAAATTTTATATATTACTAGATCGCCATTTTCTACTTTTCCTTTTTGCAATACCATGCAATTAGTCTTATTTGATTATTTTCTAAATCTTTTATCGTTGCTACATTTTCTAATATTTTCATAACTTCTCTTAATTCCTTTCTTGTTCTAGCAATCATCTCTAAATAATTGCTAATCGTCAAACATTATAACTTCAAAACAAAAATAGGTAAAATCTAGATTTTTAAATTGGTATTAGAAAAGCTTCGGACCAACTATTTGGCATTGTTTCTTTTGATAAACTGATGAATTTTTTGTAGAAACTAAGCATATAAGATACGATATATTGATTTAAGGAAGTAAAATATTGCGTCTGCAGTAGTTTTATGTGTTTGAAACCCAAACCGATTTTCGTTCACAATATTATTGGCCTTAAGAAATGAAATTAGGCGATTGTTTACAAATTTTTCTATGATTTTTGCGGTCTAAAGTTGCTTGGTACGTCAATTTCTCCAGTTTTCTGAATTGATATTACTAAAGCAGTTTTCAATGTACTTGAGAACATACCCATCTGAAAAGATAAATATATGTTACTAATCGCATTAATAATAATTTCGACCAATCCAGAAGCGAAAAAGTTGGCTGGAACTTTTAGATAAAAAAAATTTCCAAGACACACTTTTGTAAATAAATTTCTAGCAAGATGTTTTGTGGCCAACATTTCAAAATTACATAATGAATTAGCTAGGGATTTTTAACACTCGTTTTAGAATATAATGCAAGTGCTAGGTTTAAGAAAAAAATTAAGTCTGTTTGGTCTATTTTCAGCTGTAAAGTAGAAATTCCTCTTAAAAACATTTAGCTGCTGTTAATTATTTTAGTATGATATACATTTTGTCAAAAAGACTAGAAATGTTGCCAATACTTTTAGTAAATAGAAACACACCAAAATTTTATGAATTTTTAAAACTCTCCCGCATAAAATTCATTTGACCCTTAAACCTGCAACAGATATTTTTCAAAAAATTCCCCTTTGGTTTCAAAGTTGAATAACGCAGCTGATATTTTGGAGAGCCGGTCGGTGTAAACAAACTAAAATCAATTTCCTGTATCCCGTTCTGATTCTGATCGAACAAATTTGTGGAAATATCAATGACGTTTTCGACTGTAACTAATTTCCGAACTCGGCAACGCAAAATTGCGTCTCAAATATGAATTATGAATCGTTCAATGTGAGTGGATGGCGGTAATCACAGGAATTAATTAGAGAATACAGTAGGGATAGTATTAATAGCCACAATATCGATATAAGCATTAGTTGTAACTTACGAAGTTGGTTTCAAGTTGGAATTGAATTTGTTCGTTAGGAAGTTCGGATAATGTTATCAAAAAACGGTTTCTGTTGTCTTCGCAAAGTTATTTCCACTATAATATATCACAAACCAAAGAAAATCAATCGAGAGAGTAAAATTGTTCTATTGAGAGCGTAATGTTTTTTCTCTCTCCGGCAATTATACAAATTAACATTAAACAAAACTTTTTTATCTTTTTGAGTACATCATTCATTGTATTTCCATTCGGTTTTGTCTTTTATGCAACCATGAAGGTAATTGGAAAGTCGCATCCAAACTCTCTATGGAAATAGTTGAAACTTCCAAAAGCGACGGTATAATTTAGGAATTGTTCATCGGAACTCTCATATTTTACAGCAGAGTCGAAGAAATTACCCAAACGGAAACAAAGAGTTGTCCAAGAAAAAAAAAGAATAAGAATGAAAGAATAAGTAGAGGTAAGCTAAGTAGGAAAGTGTATGTAGTATTTTTGTAGCTACTAAGAAAGGCATAATTGGGAAAATATAATTTATAACAATAATTTGAACTTTGCAATTTTTTAAATATATTGAGTGCCTAATTAAGTCGGAGTCGTACGAAAAACTTCCTTATTATAAATTTCAAGAAAAAAGTTATTATAAAGATCTGTACGGTCTAAAACCCAATATGAAATAATCTGATATCAACATTTTTTCAGTTGTCAACGGTTTCTCAAAAAATATGAAGTAATATTTTATTCATTTTTCAAAATTTATTATATATTTCAAAATCCCGTTAAAATATGTTGTAGTATATAGCATTTGTGAAATAAGTGTGGCACATTAATGTTTTTTATTATATTTTCGATCAGTACTCATTGAGCTGATTTTAACGACATATGAAATTTACAATAAATAGTTTGAATAGCCACATAAATCCCTTATTGTAAAAATATTGAAAATTAAGGAAAAATATTGGAACTGAAGAGATATAAATAATGTAATAAAAAGTGACATAATTTTCACTTATTGGTTACTTTGTATAATAATCTTTTGTATACCAAAAAAATTCTTACATATTAAATGTAGACGAATGGGATTTTTTTTATTTTCAAAGATTCTCACATAGAAAGCGTTTAAAATACACAAAACATACTCTTTTTTCTCGACTAAGCTGCCTGAACTATGAATGTTTATACTCCTCCAAAAATGTAATAAATGCAGTAACTTTAACGAGCCACAATTTTATAAAACAACCTGTATAGTACAAAACATTTTTAAACTATGATCATTATTCAAGTACTTACATAATGTTGCTTTAAATAATTTTGAGAAAGCATACCGTTATATACATATAAAAGACTGTCTGTATCGTTATACATGAAACATTTTGAGCTTCGAAAATATTGTTTTTGTAAAGTATTAAAAAAAAATTTACTGACATTATTAAGGCTTGCTTATAATCTCTCTCCCGTTTGTTAATTACATTAGAAGAAGTGATTACCTGCGATGTTGCTTAAAAGCACCTCATTAATTTTAGTGAGAAAAGGAAATCTGCCAAAGGAAATTTCGTTTTAATTTGAATAGATAAGGAGAGATGATACAAAGTCTTGCCGCTTCCATAAATTACAGAATTTGTCGTAATCGTCGGAAGCTGAATAATTACCAACAAAAAGACATTATATTAAATTCTTAAAAAAGAACTATTTCTGATGCCAAACAGCGTTGACAAATTTATGAAAATTTCGTGTTAATCTTTTATTATCCCCTAATTAACTTTGAAAATAAAAAAATATATTATATAAAATGATGTTCCATTTGAAATTTTTGTTTTTCTTGCCTAATTCCTCCATATTGTAGCACAGTTTTCCTTCTATAGGTCCACAATATTTATTTGTACCGCCTGAGGGTGCGCAATGAAATAACCATTAAAGCTTATCGCCACCTAAATGCTTTACCCGGAGTGTACTGCCCGCATTAAATATTTAGTTTCACGCAAACAATTTCTGAGTGTGGTTATTGTTAACTGAAATTCTTATTTAGTTGTGTGTGTTTTTTGACGCGTATTATGGAAATGGCAAAAGAGTTTATCGACACAGAAACAATTCCCAGAAATAAAACAAACATTTACCTGCTTGTTGCACAAAATTGGTGATTTATGAAGATACATTTTAATATTTTTATTGTAAAAAGAAAAATCTGAACATAGAAACACATTTAATTAAGTGGAAGCCAATAGAAAAAATCTTAAAGCGAGTAATGTAATAAATTGTTAGTCTTCAGCCTCGATAAAGTGTAATAAAGTATTAAAAATGTTATTTTTAATAGTCATTAAATGTAAATAAAACTAAAATGGTAAATAACGTTTTAAGTGAAATAAAGTCTTATTGTTAAAAGCAACCATTAATTGTATTTAGGGATGGTTTATTATTTTTTCTTCTTAAAGATTAGTAAGGTAATATAATTTCAATCTTATAAAATGAAAGTACAGTAATTTTGTTTGTTATTTACTAATGATTTACGATAAAAGTAGATCGTAGACTCTTCGTGCTAGATCCTGAATAAGGATCTGTGCTAACAACAGCAGGGGAACTCGTTGCAAACGTATAAAATTCTTAACTTTAGGTCAGATCTAAATAGTTCTTGTCAGACTATGATCCTTGAAATAGATAAAACTTACCGTAATCCTCAACTTGAACGTCCACTTCTGCTTGATGGTCAAGAAGAGCCAAATAACAATCCAAAAGAAAAGATGCAATATACCTCCGATGATGCATATCAGAGTGACGTCGTCTAAACTGCCCCTATAAACCACCGTATAATCGTGGATAAGGGGAGCATTACAAATACCGATAGAGAGCAGAACGCAGAGGGCAGCGCAGTGGGTGAAATAGCCCCAAAGGTGACCACCCCCCGACTCTTCCTTCAGGGTGATTATTTTACTTTCACGTTGCTGGTTCAAGAACGTGTTAAACCTGGAAAGAAGAGAAAAATCGGATTAGAAATTGAAATTTGTCGGTAAAGTAACATTTTCCTTCTCGTGAGGAATTTGATTTATATACAGGGTGTCCGCGAAAATAATGCATATTCGGATCGTTTTCCATTAACACTCTAATTTCACTATAAACTTAGTTGAAGTTAAAAGTTTGTGTATACAATATTAAACATTTTGATTATTAATTATAAAAAAATGTATATATGTTTGTTATAACTATTTTTCTCTATTATACTAAGTTAGTGCGGAATGAAAATATTGTAAGGGAAACAAAAAAAGGAGCTTAATGAGATAAAAATGAAAATGTTTTAAGGAAGATATTTAGAGGGAATGAATATGTAGAAAATGGAGGAGGTACAGTCAATGTAGAGAACAAAATTGGATCAAGAGGAACTGGAAAAAAATAAGAAAATAGGAATTCAGAAGACGTTGAAATATATGAACAAATATAAACAACAGATTTTACTGATTGGATTCGACATATTGAAACAAATTTTTCAAGAAAATTTTCAAATTCAAATGAAAGAAATTGAGAACAATGCGGAAGGTGAAATAGAAACACAAACTAAAGAAATTGAGAATAAAAAAGCATACACAAGAAATAGAAAAATAAAAACTGATTATTACCAAAGAAAAAGCGACATTTAAAAAAAATAGGAACAAAAAGTGAGAAGATAAACCAAAAACTTAATACAGTAATATAGTAATAGAAAGTATAAATACAGGACTTTAAGATATTAAAAAACTGGATTCTAATGAGAACAGGAATCATAAAATGCGTGAAACAATATTAATAGATATTAATGAAATGTATAAAAAGATTCAAGAGGATATAAAGAATATAAAGAGACCAATAATTTATAATCTATTGTCAGCTTATTGCAAAAAGTCATTAACTTACATTTACCAAATTTTTGGATAATGAAATCCTAAAGTTTCCGATCTTTGGAAAAGCATTAACCGAGGATATTTATAATTTTGATATTTGTCAATATTAGACTACTTAATTTCCTAAATAGAAATGATCAAAACAAATATTGAGCAACTTTAATCTAAAAAACGAAAAAATTCACGCAATGACTTTTTGCAATAAGCCAACAATACTTATTTTCAAAGGTTAAGAACCTGCAAAACAAAACACCTACGCGTGGCTCAATTATCCCACTCGTGCAACGAAGAAATCCCACTTCTGATCGCTAAGCCGCGGGTTATGGCAGAAGTCGATTAAGACGCGGTTTTTACATCGAATTGGCTTCATCGATTAGATTCGAGGACTTTCTTTATATTAACCTTATGCCTTACGATCCAAAAACCCCTTCAACATGGATTATTCACGCACCAACTCAGCCGAAATTGAAGTCGAGGATTCTAAATGTCACCGACAACTTCCAGGGTAATTGAATATCGCTCAAAATTAAATGAGTTCGTAAAGAAAGTGATGTTGTTAAAACAGCTAAATTAGGTGATTGTTGTTTTTTGTGCACCAGGAGGTAGTTTATTAAGTCGAAAGAGTTAATCGGTTGTCATTAGGTAAATTTTTTAATAAATCCTATTTATTAAATCCCCAACTTGTTTAGGTACGCAGGAAAATTAAATGATTGTGAGATTCTAGAAAAGGTCTTAAAGAATCTTATTAATTTTTTGTATTGAAAGCGTTCTATGCAAAACGCGGGGATCTATTTTAATAAACCCTCGAAATCTCTGTGATTTCCGGCCAGAGTGAAAATCGCTGGTGCAATTTGTCTGTCTTGAAGCTTTTTTCTACTTCTAAAAGATTTGATGAAATTCCTAAATCCCGACATGTTGAAGCCGGTTGGAGTCATTTCAAATGCTCGTTTAATGGGTTTTAGAGAATGGAAGAAAAGCTGACGATAAAATGTATTAAAGGTATTTCTTAATTGCTAAATAATTTTACCATTTTCCAAAAACCAATGTTCACAAAAACCGATTTTTGGAATGTGTTTTTCCCAGAAATAAATTGCTATTCTTACAGTAAATCCTCCGTTTGAATATTTAACCTAAAAAGGCGTTGGGAAATTCTCCAAGTGTTTAGCACCAAAAATCGAGAATTAAGGGATTCCTTCCCAAAAGATTAATCTAAAAGAAAAGCATAAAACCAAATCGATTAGTAGAAAAGAGCTCCGAACTGGCAATCTAGATCGCTTTAATAAGTAACAACGGCAAAAAACGAGAAAAGAAAACAGTAGCGTCTTTAGAACACTAAAAAAACGTGTTTTTTCTGCTGAAGAAAATTTCGTCATGAAACCATGTATATTGTAGATAGTATTAATTGTTTATTAGTTTTATATTCTTATATGTTATGATTATTAATTTTTTTTCTTTGAATCTCTTAAGTTCAGAGAATTTTGACGATCGTTCCCCTTAGCAGGTCAAAAATAAAGTCTTTTTGTCAAATTTATAGATTTTTGAGATCACAGCTCTTTATCAATTTCTCTGACATTTCGAAGAATTTTACAATATTCCTTATTTTAACTTATCTTTACATACATATTAGTTGACCAATAACAAATTGCAAATTAAGAAAGCTCATTCTTTATTCTTACAACACCAATAGTATTTTTTTGTACAATATATTCTTTGCTAAAATTTATTAATAGTTCTATATCAGGTTTTTTGATACATCTTTAATTTTATTTATAATTCTTTGCAAATCGCTTATAAACTCAATTCAATAATAATTATATGATTAATATTTTAATCTTATTTAAAATTTAATAATTTTAAAATATATTAAAATACTTTGATGTGAACTAACCAAATAAAATCGTTTTATAATTCATTCTGTAAAAGTTTTTTTGAAACATTGTTTCACACTTAATACCGAATGATTATATTACAAGTTTCCAATATTTGTTTTTATCTGACCTCATTCAAAATAAAAAAATAATTTCGATTATTCGTTCGATTAATCGTAATATTTTCTATTTAAATTAGTTTCGTGTTATTTAGTATGTTTAAATTAAAATTTATTCTTACTGTTGAATTTTATTCACTCTAATTTGTTCAAAACAACTATATAATTTTTTTTCTAAATATTGCCATAAAATAATTCCCTTATTTTGAATATGAATTGAATTGAATAGAAAATCAATCCGGCATATAAACTTTTTAAATTCTTAAAAAATAAAAATTCCACTGCAATATATACTATACGGAACATTTGGTTATTTATTGGATATCTATTAGATTTTCAATGATATTCGTAAATATTCGTAGATATTATCCACCGGACACATCTAATGGATATCCATCTGTTGATATAAAAAAAGTTTTTTTTTCATTCCAATTGAACGAAGAAAACGCAAACAAAAAACATCTCCTCCTTTTTTTATCAAATATTACAACTTTATTATATATGTCACTTAGTAAACTCTTTTTTTTATTGATCTAAATTATATTTTTTGTGGGTACGCTTCTGGCCAAAACAGACTGAAAAAAGTAGATCGGAGCATCGCTCAAAGTTTTTCAGCGGAGATAAAAGTGATTGGGTCGCTCCTTAAAATCCCATTTAGATAAGGGCAAATGACGGAAGGAAATAAAGGGTCCTGAAACTCGAATATTCAAATCCCCAAAAAGGATAATGATTTTTGAGTTATTAAGCGTTGTCGGTATAATTTTAAAATGATAAATGTACAGTGTGTTAGTGTTATATGTGTCCTCGAAAATAATACAAAATATTCTAATATATCACTAGTTTACACAAATATTCACTTTAAACATTTACTCGAAAATGTATACGTCGCAACACCTGACATAATAGTGTTACTTTACAGATTATTCAGATCGTTTAATCGTTTTCAGTTTATCATTTGGTAAAATAGTTTTAATAATTTAGTGAAAAATGACATTTTATTCAAATCAAGACTATCGCGGCATGTTAATTAATCTAATCCGCGATGTTTTGTATCAGTGGTCAGAAAATTGTTGAAAAATGTAGTGTATTACCTAAAAAAAGTAGTGGTAGTGGTAGTAGTGTAATAATTCCCGAGAATACATTAATCGACCATTCTAAATATCCGGGTGTACTAAAATAACAACCTAATTTGAGAATAATAACAGTAATTTTTGTTCATGAAATTGATAACTTAATCTAAGATTATTTGATTTCTTACCTTGTATGTCCGTAAAAGTAAAGCACAATACTGGAAGCCAAAACCAATAAGGTCGAGAAAATATAGAGAGAGAACGTAACTTGGGAATTGAGCAAAAATGGGGTTGGATTCCCAAAATTGTAGACTTTGGCATTGTGCTTTAAGAGAGGCAAAGCTTTCCACACCCCCACGACATGAACCTGTAGAACAAACAATAAAATATAATTTCAATGAATTAGGTAACATGATATTACGTTGACGTCTTTCAAAAAATTCACCACCCTCTATAATTTCCAATTTCTTATCCAATCATTGACTTTACCGTAGACACTATTTACACTAGGCCTATTCAAACAACCCCTTTTTAGGCAAAAGAGCTTCTTAAAGAAAGTGTTTTTACCCCAAAAATGTTTGCTTAAAAATGATATCCGATTTTTATACAAAATATAGTGATAGTAAAAAAATATTAATAATGTAAGAAACTAAATTAAAAAAGTACTTAGCAATATATTTTATTCTATTAATGGGTAACAGTACTAGTATGTTTATAATGCCCTTAATAAAAATTAATATACAACGTTTTATTCACGTGTACCAATTATTATCAACAAGTGCAAATATTGATAAATTTATTTGACAACTGACGAATATTTTATTTAAAATCAAAGGAGCGATTCTGTAATAGTGATCATTTATTAATATGGCAACCTGGCAGTTTACTACAAACAAGTCAATTATTTTTAATTTCGCGTTGTTTCTAGAAAATGCGTTAATATGGGTAGGTCTGAATCTGAAAGTCTTGCATCAGATATTGATAAATGATAATTAAATTTCGGTTCTGATTTCATCATCAATCCAGTTAGATAATAGCGTTCACTATCTAACTCAAATGAATTTGATAATAGGTTATTATCCCGGTAGTTTTAGATAAAACAATTTACAAGCTTTAAAATATATGATTACCTTATACAAGATGGACATTCCAGCGAAGCTCAGTAAAATATGGACTCCGTTTATGAGAAGTTGGAAGGAAAATATCAATCCCAGGCATTTATTTGTAGCCCAAAAAAGCGCTGGATACCTCACAGAGTAGATGACTAAGGCCAACGCCAAATTAATATATTCAACGTTTACGGAACTTACAAAACCAGTCTCTGAAACAATAGAAAACAAAGATATATCTCCGAATATTTTTTCCTGATACCTACTCGTCGAACTTTAATTTAAAAAATGGAAAGTTTTATCATCAACAGATAATGAAAAAGCCGGGATTAAACCACTTTAATTACATTTCATTTCAATTTTTAAGTTCTAAAAGTCTTCGCTTGTAAATAAAAATAAAATTCTCGTGACATGATATAATTATACCTTTTCTATCCGACTTTGTACCCGTATATTTTTTAATTAAAAATTAACTTAAACAAAAAATGCTCAGCTTAATTACGATGCAGACGGAAAACACTGGAATTCTCGCATTTTTATGAAATTCTGATCAAAGTTCATGAAAAAGATGAACACTGCAATATTCACTCCGCTGTTTCAAATTTAATAATGTCGGATTTAGAGTCTAGGATTACAGTAATTTTTACACTACAGAATGTGGAATTTTGTTTTATGTCGGTAAGCTCAGAGCAGTTTTTGAGGGAATTAGTGGAGTTTACGATTTATTACTCAAATTTTGCAATCTTTTGTCTGTTGGTCGTCGTTAAATTATTTTCTCGTTGTAGAGTATTATTTTAGTTAAATATTTCTTTATATAGTCTTGTTTTATGTTTAAATGGTTCCAGATCTGTCATAGCAGTTTCTGAGCTACCATTCTCGATATTTCTTTAATGAAAGTGTTGGACATTATGGGTAGAAACAATCATTATGATATTTTGTCTTGTTTGACATTTGATTGCTAAGAGTACTTTTAAGTAAGGTCAAAATAATTTCTGAGCTGATGATTGGAGTTTGTTGTTCATTACTTTCATTTTCACAATGATGTCATCTACCAACCAGTAGAATCCTTACAGATTGTTTTTATTTTATTTTTAGATCACTTGTCTTCTGTAGACTACTATTTTGTTAATACAGTCTCTTAAACAAAAATTTTTTACAGACTCCTCTGGATATTTCTAAATGGTTCCTAAAAAGTAGTACACTAACTCATAATTTCAATTTTTTTTTTAATTAAATTATTGTTCTATATGGGTATATTTTTTGTTATTTGACTCTTATGACTCTTGAGAGTGCTTTTAACTAAGCTTAAAGCAATTTCTGAGCTAATGATTGAAGTTTGCTATTTATTGCTTTCACTCTGATGTCCTCTACCAATCTATTGATTTCCTACCTCTAAGTATTTGTAAATAGTTCCTTCTCAGTAAACATAGCTTCTTGACTCCTAATGGTTCTTTTAAGTAACCTGAAAAATCTTTCTGAGCAAAAATTTTAAGTTTGCTTTTCATTGATTTTACTGTGATGTCCTCTACCAATCTGTTGGTATTGTACTTCTTATAACTTTTTATGGTTCTTTAATGAAATTGTTTCCATTATATTTTATGGCTTTATTTGCCAGTATATTTTGTGTTGCTTGACTTCTAAGACTACATTTAATTAAGCCCAAAGCAAGTTCTGAGACAATAAGTAGAGTAGCGCAAACTAAATGCTCGTGCTTTTCATTCATTATACATTTTCTGATACCTACTATAGAATTACTTTCCCTAACTTTTTAGCCTCAGAATTTTAAAGAATATTTTATTTGCATTGTAAATATATATTAAAATACAAAGAAACAGTTCACCGAAGGAACTCTTGGTTTTTATTATATTTGCTAACTTCTTTAATAAAAAAATGAATTAATATCCACTATAAGACAAATTGATCATCACCCTCCAAAAATCGTTTTATTGCAAAAAGAAAGTAATGAAGGAACTCCCAAATAAGTAGGGAGATTAATATCGATGGAATTTTACTCTTACTTTTCTCTTAAACAGAAACAACCCTAATCAAAATTCAAATTAAACCAAAACCCCACTAACTCAAAAACTTCTCGGACGCTGGTGACATTTTAACAACCCTAAGAACCATTTTTCTTCCTTTGTATTAATCTACTTGCAAACTAAACTTTTCAAATTAAATCATTCCAAGATATCTTGGAGGCCTTATTACGTTCCTAAAAAGTCCCAGTTTCCGAATATTACCATAGCTCATTAGTCTTGTGAACTGCAAACGTTAATTAATAGTACATTCTAATTAAGTCAAATAGTTAGGGGAGTTGTATCAACACCTTAAACGGAGCTCTTATGCTTTCTAAACCAGCGACAAATCAAGATTGAACTGCAGTTGACAAATGACGTCAAGTTGCAAAACTGGGTGTTCAACATACCCTTAACGATATTTATATTCTGTAGTAATTATTATTTTCTCTCACCAATCTCTTTATTTTCAAGTAAGGTGTGATTTTCGTGACCTATGAAGTCTTTGAGGGTTTTGATGACAGTATGGGCGACTACTGGTCCACTGACGAATGGTAAAGCAGTTGGTCGGGTAGTTACCATCGGTGATAATGTTAGCCCTTTTTGCATTGATGGCGTTGGGTGTATACTCGTCGAATTCGAAGTTTTGAAATTCAAAACTACCCTGTCTCGATGCATCACGATGAAATCTAGATCAGTATGCCAGATTTTATCTGAAAAAAAAAATGATGGTAGAGTAAAAGTGGATACATTTTTTATTCATTTATAGTTATTTCTTTTTTTTTAATAGAAATGTTAGTAAAGAATCAGGAAATGTACCATGGGAAAGTTTACAACTCTACAGCGCACTAAAGTCATAGAAGTATATAGATTACGTTCAGCTAAGAAAGATGTAAATCTTGAACATGTAGACAAAATGTTGAAGATGAACCTTATACGTCGATCCGAAGAAAATCTACTCAACTGAGTATAAGTCTCATGTCGCTGAAGCTCATTTATACCTTTTTCCATACAAGATTCAAGTACAGGATTTGAAACTTGCATATTTTCAACGATGTTTTTATTGACAATCTGATTATGTTCGATGAATCTCACGTTTACTTAATGGATTTGTTAATAACCAAAATTGCCACCGAGAAACTAACATAAGTTGCTCTTCCGTAAAACTACAGTGTGGTGCTCAGTAACCTCACAGAACATTATGAATAGTTCTTCTTCAAAGATGATAATGGGAGAGTCAGTGATAGTCAATGGATATTGAACCATACATTACTATGATGGGGGATTTAATTTTTTTTTAAAATTCGGTAGTTTCGAAAACGATGTGCTAAGTTTAAAAAAAGGAGCAATGTTAAGGGGAAAATGCTTATGGACCCAGAATAATTAAGAAAACGACATGGCTAATTTCATGTTAAAGTCAAACAAGAAGAAGAAATGTCATGTTAATATTAATATTAATAAATAATTGTATTTTGTTTTAGTAGGAGTAGAAAAATTTTTGAGAAGATCTCAATTTGATTGGCTCATTCGATCTCCAGATTTAACCGCTCCCGACTTTTTTATGGGGTTATTTAAAAAAGGTGAATATAAACAATTATGGCACTATAAGCAATTATACTGATGGGTATCATGAAATATGCTATACGAAGAACAATTTTTGTAAAGCTGAAAATGAATGGAAATTGTACATTATTACTACCAAATATGAATAAAAAGAAATAAACAAAAAAGTTACTAACTTTTCACACCGCGCTGTGAGTTACGAGTAGTGTTAAAATTCAAATAGCCATTCAAATTTCAACATGTTTGCCTTATTGCTAGGCAAACAACATTAAATACATTTTCTTTCATTTAATTGATTTTATAAACGATCCAGGCGTTTTTACCTAAAAAAAGTATAAAACAAAAACGTATAGGGAATATATATTCTTTGTGTCGGAAAATCGTATTTTAAAGCACCAGCACTCGTGCTCCTATTCCAGTTTAATGCCCGAAGCTCTAAAGCTCTCTTCATATCATCGAGAATTAAAACAATAGAACAAAAATCAACATGTGGTAGTCAATATTTGTGCGTCTGGTCTGTCGACCACTCAGGTAAAAACACCGATAATGGAACATTGTTATCCCTTAATTAAGGTTTTTACTTATTTACTTGACTACTCAACCGCGCCAATGCATCAACAGAATTTATACGAAGTGTTCCTGTTTAAATAAAGAAGAAACAATTAATAAATAAAAACATCTACCTAAAATATAATAATATGATTCCATATCTCTCCTAAGAAGTATCGAGTGATTGACACAGTCAAAGGCTTTGCTTAGATCACAAAAAGTAACATAGGTATGTTTGCCGTTTGCCTTGGACTAGAGTAGAATATTTGATCCAAAATATTTAGATACTCGAATTTTTAATAAGAATTTCGAAGATTTTACTGAATATTGGGATTATTGAAATTGGACGATGGTTTTATAGTAGAACCATATTTCCTTTTTTAAATACAGAAATACCCTCGATGTCTCTTTTTGCAATATTTGAGCCAAATCACAATTAGAATTTTTCGAAAACAATCGATGAACTAGACCTTTTGACTTTACTGAAACTTTGATTTTTGGATTTAAAAAATAATCGATAACTCTAAAAGTAAAAAAGATATCGCGAATTGAATCTTTCCCTAGGTTCGCAGACCCTCAAAGTCTCTTTTTGCAAAATTTGAGGCAAATCAAAATTAGAATTTTTCGAAAACAATCGATCCTCTAGATATACACTTAAAATTACTAAGCAGTTGATTTTTTAATTTTGAAAAAATTCAATGACTCAAAAAGTAATAGAGATATCGCAAAATTGAAGCTTCTATGGATTTGCAAATCCTCAGTTCACCTTTTTATAAAATTTGAGTCAAATAAAAATTAGGAATTTTTTTATAAACAATCTATGGGATTTACCGTTCGAAATTATTGAGAATTTGATTTAGGATTTTAAAAATATTCGATAACTAAAAAATAAAAGAGATATCGCGAAATTGAAACTTTTTCTGGATTCGTAGAGCATCCGCATTCGTAGAGCATCCGCGCCTTTCTTTGCAAAAATTGAGTCAAATCAAAATTAGTATTTTTGGAAAAAAATCAATGGCCTAGATATATATACACTTTAAAATTACTGAGAATTTGATTTTCAGATTTTGAAAAAATTCAATAACCCTAAAAGTAAACGAGATATCGAGAAATTGAAACTTTCTCTGTACGTGCAAACGCTCAAAGTAAAAGAAATATCGCGAAATTGAAACTTTCTCTGTATGTGCAAACGCTCAAAGTAAAAGAAATATCGCGAAATTGAAACTTTTTCTGTATGTGCAAACGCTCAAAGTAAAAGAGATATCTTGAAATTGAAATTTTCTCTGTATGTGTAAACGCTCAAAGTAAAAGAGATATCGCGAAATTGAAACTTTCTCTGTATGTGCGAACGCTCAAAGTAAAAGAAATATCGCGAAATTGAAACTTTTTCTGTATGTGCAAACGCTCAAAGTAAAAGAGATATCGCGAAATTGAAATTTTCTCTGTATGTGTAAACGCTCAAAGTAAAAGAGATATCGCGAAATTGAAAGTTTCTCTGTATGTGCAAACGCTCAAAGTAAAAGAGATATCGCGAAATTGAAAGTTTCTCTGTATGTGCAAACGCTCAAAGTAAAAGAGATATCGCGAAATTGAAATTTTCTCTGTATGTGTAAACGCTCAAAGTAAAAGAGATATCGCGAAATTGAAACTTTCTCTGTATGTGCGAACGCTCAAAAAGTAAAAGAAATATCGCGAAATTGAAACTTTTTCTGTATGTGCAAACGCTCAAAGTAAAAGAGATATCGCGAAATTGAAACTTTCTCTGTATGTGCAAACGCTCAAAGTAAAAGAGATATCGCGAAATTGAAAGTTTCTCTGTATGAGCGAACGCTCAAAAAGTAAAAGAGATATCGCGAAATTGAAACTTTTTCTGTATGTGCAAACGCTCAAAGTAAAAGAGATATCGCGAAATTGAAACTTTCTCTGTATGTGCGAACGCTCAAAGTAAAAGAAATATCGCGAAATTGAAACTTTTTCTGTATGTGCAAACGCTCAAAGTAAAAGAGATATCGCGAAATTGAAAGTTTCTCTGTATGAGCGAACGCTCAAAAAGTAAAAGAGATATCGCGAAATTGAAACTTTTTCTGTATGTGCAAACGCTCAAAGTAAAAGAGATATCGCGAAATTGAAACTTTCTCTGTATGTGCGAACGCTCAAAGTAAAAGAAATATCGCGAAATTGAAACTTTTTCTGTATGTGCAAACGCTCAAAGTAAAAGAGATATCGCGAAATTGAAACTTTCTCTGTATGTGCAAACGCTCAAAGTAAAAGAGATATCTTGAAATTGAAATTTTCTCTGTATGTGTAAACGCTCAAAGTAAAAGAGATATCTAGAAATTGAAATTTTCTCTGTATGTGTAAACGCTCAAAGTAAAAGAGATATCGCGAAATTGAAAGTTTCTCTGTATGAGCGAACGCTCAAAAAGTAAAAGAGATATCGCGAAATTGAAAGTTTCTCTGTATGTGCAAACGCTCAAAGTAAAAGAGATATCGCGAAATTGAAATTTTCTCTGTATGTGTAAACGCTCAAAGTAAAAGAGATATCGCGAAATTGAAAGTTTCTCTGTATGTGCAAACGCTCAAAGTAAAAGAGATATCTTGAAATTGAAATTTTCTCTGTATGTGTAAACGCTCAAAGTAAAAGAGATATCTAGAAATTGAAATTTTCTCTGTATGTGTAAACGCTCAAAGTAAAAGAGATATCGCGAAATTGAAAGTTTCTCTGTATGAGCGAACGCTCAAAAAGTAAAAGAGATATCGCGAAATTGAAAGTTTCTCTGTATGTGCAAACGCTCAAAGTAAAAGAGATATCGCGAAATTGAAATTTTCTCTGTATGTGTAAACGCTCAAAGTAAAAGAGATATCGCGAAATTGAAAGTTTCTCTGTATGTGCAAACGCTCAAAGTAAAAGAGATATCGCGAAATTGAAAGTTTCTCTGTATGTGCAAACGCTCAAAGTAAAAGAGATATCGCGAAATTGAAATTTTCTCTGTATGTGTAAACGCTCAAAGTAAAAGAGATATCGCGAAATTGAAAGTTTCTCTGTATGAGCGAACGCTCAAAAAGTAAAAGAGATATCGCGAAATTGAAAGTTTCTCTGTATGTGCAAACGCTCAAAGTAAAAGAGATATCGCGAAATTGAAAGTTTCTCTGTATGTGTAAACGCTCAAAGTAAAAGAGATATCGCGAAATTGAAAGTTTCTCTGTATGTGCAAACGCTCAAAGTAAAAGAGATATCGCGAAATTGAAAGTTTCTCTGTATGTGCAAACGCTCAAAGTAAAAGAGATATCGCAAAATTGAAAGTTTCTCTGTATGTGCAAACGCTCAAAGTAAAAGAGATATCGCGAAATTGAAAGTTTCTCTGTATGTGCAAACGCTCAAAGTAAAAGAGATATCGCGAAATTGAAAGTTTCTCTGTATGTGCAAACGCTCAAAGTAGAAGATATATCTGATCAAAGCGTCGCATTATTAATTAATAAGATTAATATTAAATTCCATTATTTTCTCACTTGTTAAAAAATAGAGTGTGCAAATTATAAAATATAACGACTATTTGTCCATTATAGTCTCCGAGATTTCAAGTCGTCAACAATGCGTATATAATCAGTTTTCTAAAATGTACCATCACATATTTGAAACCCGACCTTAATAAATTACAATAAACCCCAATAAACACGTGCGATGCTTCGAAACTAACAGGGATGTATCCCCTGGTGCAGTTGTTTGCTTGAAAGGCCATAAAGTTGGGACTTCCCGTAGACATACGCTTGACGTGCATCGGTATGAGTTTGTGTGTGTTGTATAATCGAGGCAGGGAGCGAAGATATTGATTTTCATTTTGGTATCTGCGGACAACATTAGTCTTGGCTTCGTGGTTCTTAGATCTTACTCCGAATTATCGGCAAATGTCTACATAATGAAACGTTTGAAGCATTCCTCAAACCGCCTTTGATCGCTTCAGCCAATATTACGCCGTCATTGAAACCGGAAAATGCACGTTAGAGGCAATTTTCAGGGAAAATATGCTAATAAAATGGAAAAGAAACGATGTGCCGTAAAATAAAATAGATAATGATGTACGACATAACTTTTCAAATGTGTCTTTATTAATGTAATGACCTCATATGTTATTTAGAACCTGCATCGATAAATTTTTGTTATAGGTATAGGGTAAAGTCGGAAAATTCAGAGATAAGCAACGATAAGGAAAATGTATGTCATATACAGAGTGGACCAAAATTCTGGAAACGGACAATTATATCGTAAATTGCTAGTCAGAATTTTACAAAATTTGGGATAAGCCCATTTTGGGATACGGACATTCCAGATTTGACAGTTGCAATGTTGCTACATTTGCCGTTTCTCTGATATTATTAGTCACTTTGGTTTTTTGAATACATCACCCTATATATTCAGTCATTTTTGGAATCTTCTCTTCAATACGAGTTCAACCATATGTAACACTTATGATTTTATGTAGTCTAGAAGGTCTCAAATAAATAAAACAGTGCAAAGTATTTAGATTTGAAGAAACTTGTTTGGAGCCAATTTTAATCAGATATGGTTTCAGCAAGATGGAGCTCCAACTCATTTTAGTGTAAATGTTCGGCGTTATTTAGATGAGATAATTCCCGGACGATGGATTGGTAGACGAGGTAGTATCAAATGGCCTCCACGTTCACCTGATTTCAATCCTAAAGATTATTTTCATTGGGGATACTTGAAAAATTCAGTTTACAAAACTAAACCAGCGAGTCTTGCAGAGCTAAGGCAACGAATTATATTAATTTCTGGACAATCATGAAGAAATTCTACCATCGATTCGGGTACTGTCAACCCACAAATGGAGCACAAAAAATGTGACAAATGGCAAAAATCTTTAACCATTTTTAAATAGTATCGAACAGATAGGAAAAGTTTTAATAAGGTTATTTTTTTATAACTTATAATTAAACTATACATTTTTTCCAACCCTCTAAAATAAAATGGCAAACAAGGAAATCCAGTGTTGTAATAAAAAAAATTGACTGAAACATATTAGAGATGCCCTAGGACAGATTGCTGGTATTTATTGGACTTAAAGCTATATACATTATAATTAACTGTTTATAGACTCGTTAATATCTAGAGCTTTGGAAATCCTTTGCTTCCACCTGCTATTTTGTATTCATTCTACTATTATGTATTTAGGATCAAGAGTAATGTTTACCTTTATAACAAGGGATCCAGATAACTGGATAAATATTGTTTTCTGCCTTGAATTAATTAATCTGTTTCTGTTCAAAACAAATACTGGATATTGAAATAAAATTTATTGAAAAACAAAGCGGAAACAATCGGATTTAAAATTGCATTGTTTCTGGATTATTTATTTTTCTTGTTATGTAGGTATTTTATAGAAATATTAGAATCGAAGACTGTTGAAAAAAATGGGCAAAAGTGTAATATTTTTATAGTTTCTGCATAAAATTTTTAGTATGAAGTGTCATATTAACGAACTAATACATAATTTAATTAACTAGATATAAGACTTTTTTCAAAATTTTCCAAATCGTTAATATTAATTCATTAAAAATTTACACTTTGATAATATCCTATTGATTTATATTGAATTTACTCAATGTTTTAAGTTTCCTGCTATTTTCTCCATTGTTGTTTTTATTTTTGATCTTTGATAGTTTTTGAACTGCTTGTTTATTATTAGAAGAAAACTACTCTGTAAAAAGTAACTGGAAATATCGAAAAATGTTTTATCTTTGTCTCTTATAAAACCGTATCAAAATGGTTTTTGATTTTTTTTAATGATTCTGTTTTTTATTTTTATTTTTATTATTTGTACTATTTTTTAACTTTTAGACCTGATGATGGCCGTATTAGGTCGAGTTTATTAAAAATGTTGTGGCAAGATTTTAAATTTTCTTGGATATCATCCTACGTACCACATTTGAGTTTCATAGATAACCTTTTATATCTAAAAATTAAAATACTCTTTTTTAAAAAATGTAAATAAAAATCAAAATTTTGTACATAATTTGCAAAAAAGGATTTTTTTAAAGATTGAATTAAGTATTAATTTTATCACAAGAGATGAATAAGTTATTACTTGCATTTCTGATTTTCGATGAAGCATTTTTGTAAATCTTATCCATAATCTAGAAATTGGACGTTGTATGTTAATCCATTAAAATAAATACAAACATTTAATAATATTTACATAGTAAATTTTTGAATTTTTATATTTATAAATATAAAAAATAAAATTTAGTGTAGTTTCGTTATTATAAGTTGCACCCCACAATAACATTACATTTTATATTTTCTCTGAGCTCACCCCGAGAGATTAAAAAAACATAGTAATCATAAAATATAAAAAAAAATAAAAAATAACAAAAAATTAATTCTCTTCTACAATATATTAATAGCATGTTTGACAATAAAATTTTATTTTTCGTATAACACCAAATATTCAATATTCAATCTTTATTTTTCTTCAAATATGCGACATAAATATTGCTTAAATTTAGATAGTCATTTGGAACTACATAATTTAAGAAATATTTTCATAATTGTTAAATATCTCATGCTTTTTTGCAGAAAAACTGCTTATAAAAATAAAACATAAACAGATCTATACGAAACAACCCTTTTTTACTTCATCTCTTAATTTTACGTGTAACTACCTTGTTTTTTGGGAAAACATGAAGAGACAACCACACTTAGAGCCGCCCTTTGAGCCTCATCAAACAAAAAGGTCGGAGACCGCCCCCGTGGACCGCCCTTAATTGAAAATACCTCGCCGACAAAGCCAAAACACATCATTTAAAGCTCTTACACGAACCATTCCAATAATCTAAATTTGAATGAGATAAGAGTTCATTTATAACCATTTGATACTTATAAATTATTTATTAGAAACGCTATGTCGAATTTATTATCGGTGATTATCTTTTTACAAGACCTAGTGCGGAAAACACAGCTAATTCGATATTAATGAACGTGTAACAGGGAAACCTCCAGTGGAGTGGGTAAATAAAATTTTAGGAACTAGTATCCAACAATTCTTAAAGACACGAAAAATTTCTAAGAGGTATTTATATAAATTAACTAAAATAATCTATTGTTGTGTTAAGATCAATATCCGATGTGTGACTTATTAAGTGTTCCAAAAAGCTCTTTGGCAATGAATGAAGCGTAACTATTTTTTGTTAACAGAATAACAAATGCAACAATTAATGTGCCAGGAAAATAAATTGCAGAATTTTCTTAAAGAATTGTCAATGGTTTCAAATTAAACGAAGAAATAATATAATCCAATGAAACTCAAAATCGTACCACAACAAATAATTTATTAATTCTAAATTTTAAAGAAAGTGACAACTAGTTTCGACTTCATCGGAAGTCATCATCAGGGCCGTAATACAAAAATAATACAAAAGTTACAATGGTAAAACATTAAATTAACAAAGCAACGAGATTATGAAACTTATCTAAATATGAAACAGGAAACAATATCACAGTTAAAACCAAAAATTTTTTCTTCTAAATTAAAGAAGATGAAGTAGAAACTAGTTGTCACTTTCTTTAAAATTTGGAATTAATAAATTATTTGTTGTGGTACGATTTTGAGATTAATTGGATTATTCCACTTTACAACATAGGAGCTACATGGGTAACCTTGTGTAAAGAAATAATAATTGTTATCAAAATCTAGCTTTATTAATTTCCAGAAGAAGAAGAATAAAAAATAAATAATGCACACTATCATCATTATACTGTTTTCTCACCCAAAACCTCATGAACGAGTGAAATCCTTTGATAATGTCTAAACCGTAGATGAAAGTATTCATCGCTTTAATGAAACTCTAAGTGTAATATCGAACTTTCGAAGTATAAAACTTTCAACTTTTAAAAACTCGTAATTCCAATGGCAAACTAATATCGGATATTAGTCTAGGTTTTCGAAGTTGCACCTACTTTTCGAAGTTTACAAGGATTAGAGTTTGAAATTTGAGCCAAGTCTCTAGGAAACATATTGACGGTCACAAAGTAAAACCACATAAGCCTTTTTATATATACTATGCATAAATTCCATAAAGTAAGAGTTGAACCAATTAATTTAATCTTAGGTACCTCGTGTGATGGTTTGACACGTTTATATAAGAAATTACAGATGAGGCGTAAATAGCAACTCAAAAAATATGGTTCAATATGCAGTGCTAAAAGAGGAACATTATTCCCAAATACACGCATTTAAAATATCCTACAAAAACACCACAAACCGAAAAAGCAATAGCAAAAGCTAAAATGATTTCGTTAAAAGAACAAACTAAAAAGTGACACAGAAATAGCTTTCATCCCATAGTTTACTAACCTTTATTACAAAAAATTAAAAATTTAAAACTTGTCAAAATTAAGAAAGAAAGAAATATATAATAACTTTAATAATCATAAAAAATAAAAAAATAAAATTATACGTAATAATTTAACAGTTTTAAAATCAGATAAAGGAAGTGCAAAAGTCCTTGTAAATACAAATGATTTCAATTCTAAAGTAAACGTATTTATTGAATCAAGTAACTTACAAATTCTCAGTAGAGATCCAACAAACAATTTCACATAATGTTAGGAGTTAATCAAACAAATTTCCTTTTTAATAACATAAAACATATAATTCAAAAATTCAAATTCAAAGATTCAAAACCAATTAGGTCTGTGGATTCCTATTTAAATACACCAAATAATAAATTAGCAGGGATTCTTAATGAAACTTTAACTTATTACGGTTGCATATCAAAATATTCAGTAAAAAACTCTTTAGATTTAATATATAAACTAATATACATTATATGAAAGTAATAAATTAGTTTGAATTCATGTTAATAATATGTTTTCAAAAATGTAAATGTAAACGTAAATTTATTATGGATAAACTCCACAAAGTAAGGGTTGAAACAATTAATTAGAAGTTGCTCTCGTTAATTAATCTTCAATATCTAATGTAATATTTTCAGATTCAGAATCACCCATATTAACGCGTTTTCTAGAAAAATTAAAAATATTTGCCATATTAATAAATAAGTGCTATTACAGAATCGGTGCTTTGATTTTAAATAAAATATTCGCTAATTGTCAAATAAATTAAATCGGAATATCATTTATGTTTATCAATATTTGCAGTTGTTAATATTTCTTGGCGGTTGTAGATAAAATATTGGATTTTAATTCATGTGAAGACTTTTTAGGAGAAAAAAATGGCGTATCAACTATATAGTTCATTACAAATTATTTAGTAATAATATAACGATGTATATTTATATATTTTTTTTGGTATTTGAGGGAAGAAATTCAGTTTTACAAGAGATGGAACACCAAACAAAAGAAAAACTTTAAATTTCTCAAAAAAATTCCTGGTGTTGCTTTATGAATATAATATACAAATCTTGTACACTCTATAAACAGGTTGTGCCCTATTCTCTTTATGCCAATGAAATCTTTACACACTTCTCTTTGATGCACATAAAGTCACCATAAAACGTTATTAGTAGGGATAGGTAAGGTATATGCGGTTACGTATCGTAAGTTACGTGACATATATACGAAACAGTATTTCCTCTCTCCCGAAAGGATTATTCAAATTCTAAAGGTGTCCCGTCTGTCTTCTTTAGATATTCAGTGTTCCGCCTGAATTACTGTTCTATGCTCGTAGTCAGCCGGCGATGACAACATTATTGAATTTAGCGAAATAAATGTTTCAATATAAAACAATATAATAGTAAAACGTAAACAGATATAAGGTATATTGTTTCCAGAGTAAATATAATAGAGCGTGTAGTAGCAGGGAAGTATTGTAGGACTGCACTAAATTGAATCCAAGTAATTAAGATAAAAAATATCATACGATTCGTTTATTAGAAAAACCGATGCAAAATGCAAAATTTATCTGTTACGTCATAGTACTACTAACTATTCTAATTCTCTAACCGAACCTACACGAATGTTCACGAGCATTCTTTCACGTGCACAAATTACAAAGAGGAACAAATATAAACGTGATTATTTGTATATATTTATAACTATTTCAATAATACTCACTTCTAGACATCTTTTATAAATTTTATGGAAAAAATCTTGTGAAATTACTTTAGACCTTTCCTAATAAGAAAACACCAGGTCAACTATACTTAGGCGCACCTCCCACTACCTTGAAATTTCTCCTCATTCTAGTAAGTTAAAAAATGTCAATAGTCCTAATAAGAACTGGGACCACAAAATACAACTGAGAAATTGTTAGAATGAACCTTAGTTTTTGTAATGGAGATTTACCTGGGAAATAGAAGAATTTTGGTCTAGACCTACCACAGTCTATTAACTGGACCTACACACAATTAAGAGACAAAATCAAAATATTGTGAAACTTTTGTATACAGCTAAATACTAAAATGTAAGCACATCACACTGCATCTGAAAATGAAAATCTTCCAAAAACTGGTCTTACCTTGAGATAAAAATCCTTCTTCAATCAACTTAGCCTCCATTAGCAGGTTCGGAATAAGAAGGCAGAAAGAAATAGCGATATGAATGAACGGTGCCGTAGGGCCCCCATATCTAAATAATCCGCAACTGCCACTCTTCAATAAATCTTGAGGTTCCTTGCTGCAAGTCCCCGTTTGCCTTCCAAGTTTATAACCGTCGTTTGCCAAATTACCAATCTGAAACGAAAACATTATTTTTAATAATAATTTTATAGAAACCCAAATTTTTAGGGTCGAAGTTCAATTCGGTCCATCTCTGGCGAGCAATCTATGTTCGATTGCGGAGACAACGGCACGTATTCACCATGTTTCATGGAAACCGGAGCATCGAGAGCTTCTCCATGAAACGTGGAAAGATCAATTGAACTTGTGGAAATGGAATGACGCGTGTAATGGAATATCTACGTACTCCTGCCTCATAGAATATAATGAACAGTATATGTCCTTGTCTGCAGGACATGAGTTCCATAGGCTTACAGAATTTCAATGGGGATATTGTGTGTTTTCATAAATACGCTTGTCTGTTTAAAGCCTATTGTGTGTACGTAATTTCGTTTGTATTAGATGCAACGTTGAGTATAAAAATGTTCTTTATCTACGACCACCATTAAAATTCAGTATTTATAAATCAATAAAAATACGTGAAAATACATTTTATACGTACCTCTACAAGTGTGCCGAATTTAGATTTGCGTAACAATAAAAATATCAAGAATTACACTGAAAATATTCTCATCGCATATTTTTCAGAAAAGTTAAGACAATGCAAATCATCAACTTTATGGTCACATTATTCAATGTTAAAATCTACGATAAATTTAAACTTGTACAATGATATAAGTAAATTTATTACCTGCATATGATGTTTTTTTGGTATGCTGAAAAGTCTTTTAAAGTGACCGTCAATATTCTGTTGATTTTTTATTATCAAAATTTATATCTACAGAAATTAATGTTTGCTTATTCGGGACATTTTAAATGAAATATGAAATATTTTATAAGTGTACCCAACTCTCGCATTTTCACAGATGCTGAGTGTTTTATAACTTTTTGTAACTCATAAAACCTTTTAGACCTTTCCAAGCTGTGTGCATTTTAAGCGCAGAATATTCGTTTTTTTTTTCTAAATTGGTAAATCAAAATGAGCAAAATTTATTGATTGATGCTTTTATAAAAAAATAACCCGTATTGATGAAAGATAATCTATCGGATATGTAAACAGTTTGCTTTGATTTTTTGAATAATTTAAAAGGAAAACGTGTTGAATTTTACCGATTCTAATGCATTAGGAACGAGTAAAACCATCTGGCGTTTTCTCGCGCTATAATAAATATTTTTTTCAATGATCAAAGATGAAAAGTGTACATTGACTACATTCGTTTTTTGTGTATTTATGAACATGTCGAAACTGCCGTTTAACAACAGTCAATTTTAAAATGTATTTGTTTACTCTTTTTCAAAATATTCAGAATTCCGTTAAATGAACAAAAATTGTCCAACAAATTCTATTTAAACTAAATGAAAGAAGGATTTTTGAATTATTAGTTTAATTATTTACTATAGTAATTGATATAAACAACATACAAAAAGTGGGCACCACGAAATCTGGTAACCCATACCTTAACTATAACAATTTTGCAATAATTTTAATTAAATTTTTTTATTAAATCAATAACAATATGTCCCCCTAAGTTGGAATCATATGGAAAACTTTTTTATTATAAATTTTAGGAAAAAAAGTTATTCTTCATAAACAGTTCTGTATTATCTAAAACCTAGAATACAGTCATCAAATATCAAATTTTTTTACTCAAGCGTAAAGTACCTTTAAATTTGACAATATCGAAAAATGTTACTAAAAAAAGTTGATCAGAATTAAAAATTACGTTTAAATATGCAAGTACATCCATTTAAATTAAAACTTCAGATTATTTTATTTTTTACTAATATTTCTATTTTGAATGAACATTTATCTCTAGTGATTACGAAACACATGATAATTTTTTAGTTTTTCGATGTTTTCTAATAATTTTGCAATTAAAACGCGTAATAAGTGCACTACAGTTAAATTTGTATTATTGTAGACATACGTTTTAAAAATAATTGTTATTGTTATAATTTGGCTTACCTTAAGAATAGCCACGCAGATAAAAACTGGTAACAACAATAAAGCAGCCCCTGTAAGACCAAGACTACAGTTTAGTTCTAAATAAGGCAGTCCTTCTGGCCAAGGTAGCAGAGAATAACCTGTAAAAAAATACTTTTTTAATAAACAACGTACAAGATTCACTATAGTGAAAAATTTCATTTTTACCAAACGATAAACTTAAAACGATTAAACGATACGATTCAACTGGAAACTAACATAACTTTATGATTGATCAGGTAGATATTTCTTGGTTACATGACACATATTTTTATTAAAAGTGTGAGGTGTATAAATTTTCTAGTAAATGTTCAAAGTGAATTTTGGTGTAAACTAATGACGTTAGAAAAAAAAATGTATTAGAATATTCAGTTGCATATAACACGTTCTATGTACCATTTAAAAATATGCATTATTTTCACAGACACGCTGTGTATTAGATTTTCTTTCGAGAAAACTATTTTTATGTTATAGTCGGGCTTACAAATTCAAAGCGCTTTTGACGGGACAAAAAAAAGGGGTTTATCAATTATAGTGTCTTCGAACTTAAAGTCTCTTGCCGTGTTGATCAAATATTAAAAGGTTCTGAAAGCTCTTAGGCAAAAACAAAAAAAGATATCGTGTTCAGAGCAGCGTTCACGACGTCTTTGGCGTAAATCCCCTTTTCCGAAGGATTAAGATGCAATATCAGATCCTCCAAGCTCCAGACTTAATATACAATCCGCTACTATATTAAAAATTCCCTTGGGACTGGTGTAATTATACCATTAATGAAATACTGACTACAAAGTCTAATTTTTATAAGTTGCGAAGAAAATAAGAGAATATTTGTGTTTAATATATACGTTCCTAAGTTTATGATCGTTTAACATGGAAATTCCTGAAAAAATGGTATTGTAATCTATCTAAGTTTATCTAACACTTTTAGTCTCTCATTATATTTTATTTACATTTTTTTTCTAAATGGAGTTAAACAAAAAATAAAAATACTGAGCAATCAAGGCGATAAAATCTACGCTCGCGTGTCTCTATCACATTTATAAACAAAATAAGTGAATATATGTGATATATTCGATATATGGTCAGAAAACGTGACAAATATTACAAAATGTCGAAGAAAAACAGGTTAATTGTTGCTTGAAATGTGAATTCCTAAAAGAAACTAAAATATTAAAATAGATAAAAGTATTTCTGAGTATATTACCAAAAGATCAGTAAAAGAAGCAAAAAAGAAAAGCTGGGAAAATTTTGGAAAGAAAATACAAAATACAAGATGGAAAATAGAATTTTCCCAATTAAAGTAAAAGCGCTAAGAAAGAAACAGGAATATGGTATGGATGAAAATAAAAAAAATAACAAGAACATAAAAGACAAGATAAGGGTTCGGAGAGACTACTATGAAGATAAATTTAAAGATGACAATGACAATCTAATAAAAAAAGAAGGGAGAGGAAGAAGAAGAACTATTTAGCAATTAATTTAAATTAGGGAGTCCTTACAGCAATTATACAATAAATAGAGAATAAAAAATTAAACTGGTAAGGTCATACATATTCTAAGAATGGACCAGAACAGACTGATGAAGAAAGGTATAGAAACAAAACTAAATAGAATGACGAAAAAGGGAAACCGCGAAAAATCTGTAGAGTAAGAATGAGGGAGATAGGAGATAGAAAGAGGGGAGGGATAAAAGGAATCAAAGAACTGGCCACAAACAGAAAAAAGAATGAAGAAAGTGAGTACTTAATAGCAAAGACAACAGAGATTCGAGAAAGAAAAAGAAAAAATGTGTAACACTTAATTTCCAAACAATTGGAATTTCGCTGTATGGCTTTAAACCTAGTACTCACCCAGTATCCTCTTGAGACATCTATAAGCCGTGTACCCCTGCAGTCCCGTGAAGAACACCCCGTACCATATTGACCAAAGGTTGTTCAAATGTACTCCGTTCTTCTTTTTCGATTTCTTGTTACTTTGCAGCGATTCTGTGGACTTGATAGCTTGGTAGCTCGATTTGCTGGAATCGCTCATTTTTTCCATAGACTTTTTGATATCATTGTTATTATCAAAAGTGGACTGTGTGCTTGAAATTGAGTGCATGGCTTAGAGCAGCCCCTTATCGAAAGGGGGACTTCCCAAACACCCCTGCAACAAAAACAAAACAGTTAACAATAAATGTTTGACGTAAATGTAACCTAATACATAAATTAAGTTTCTCGGTAAGCGTATTTGCTCAAATTCCAAGTTGAGTAATCCGATCAATTGAGGGAACCGCTAAAGAAATTGAATGAAGGTAAAAAGAAAATTCCTGATTAAATTGAATGTTAGCCGTTTTCGATTTCTTTAAGAGCGAAAGCAAATAATTAAATCAGCCTTAAGTAGAATAGTTTGGGAAATAAGGTAAAAACGTTATTTGTTACGAGGATTGTTCGGAATTTGTGATTCGCCCGTAAACTCTCCAAACGATTTTCTAAAACATAAAGTATGCAGAATTTGTCGGCGTTTGTAATCGTATGTGTTATTATTATACCTATTCTAGAGGTTTAAAGGTAGGTACAGATCTGAAACGTTGCACTTTTATTACGGTCATATAAAAGTTATATTGCTTCTATTACTAGAGAATTGATGATTCGCCGCTGTTGCCAAAGTTTTCCAGGGTGCAATCGATAAATTAATGCTAAAACTTTTTGGATGGTAAAAGAAATACAGAAGTGAAACATAATCTGTTTTTCAAAAATGCAATAGATCCTCGAAAATTTAATAGGATGTAAAAGTACACCACACTACCATACCTCAATGTCACAAAGGAACGTACATAATAATTTCTGCGAAAAGTGATATCCACGCTCCCAAAGGACAGAGATTGCTGATTAAAATGTAATAGAGCCGGGAAGTTTTTAAAATGATTTTATACAAGGTTTGTTCAAAAATGAAATCTATTCATTTGGTTTACATCATTTTGCACGAATTTAAGCGCGTATGTCTTCAGTCTTTCATTGTTTGTCTTTTTTAAGGTTATGAAAGTTCCATAAAACTGTAATTGACGACAATGAAATACCTCTAAAGGTTTTATTAAACAAGAGTAACATCCCAAAAACAATTCGAATAAAACCCTCTTGGGTAAGTCACTAAATTCAATTTATTTAACCTTTTTCTAAGTTTATAAAATACATTTTTACAGTTGCGGTAACTAAGTTTTTAAAATCATTTTATACAAGGATCGTTCAAAAGTGAAATCTATTCATTTGGTTTACATCATTTTGCACGAATTTAAACGCGTTATGTCTTCAGTCTTTCATTGTTTGTCTTTTTTAAGGTTATGAAAGTTCCATAAAACTGTAATTGACGACAATGAAATATCTCTAAAGGTTTTATTAAACAAGAGTAACATCCCAAAAACAATTCGAATAAAACCCTCTTGGGTAAGTCACTAAATTCAATTTATTTAACCTTTTTCTAAGTTTATAAAATACATTTTTACAGTTGCGGTAACTAAGTTTTTAAAATCATTTTATACAAGGATCGTTCAAAAGTGAAATCTATTCATTTGGTTTACATCATTTTGCACGAATTTAAACGCGTTATGTCTTCAGTCTTTCATTGTTTGTCTTTTTTAAGGTTATGAAAGTTCCATAAAACTGTAATTGACGACAATGAAATACCTCTAAAGGTTTTATTAAACAAGAGTAACATCCCAAAAACAATTCGAATAAAACCCTCTTGGGTAAGTCACTAAATTCAATTTATTTAACCTTTTTCTAAGTTTATAAAATACATTTTTACAGTTGCGGTAACTAAGTTTTTAAAATCATTTTATACAAGGATCGTTCAAAAGTGAAATCTATTCATTTGGTTTACATCATTTTGCACGAATTTAAACGCGTTATGTCTTCAGTCTTTCATTGTTTGTCATTTTTTAAGGTTATGAAAGTTCCATAAAACTGTAATTGACGACAATGAAATACCTCTAAAGGTTTTATTAAACAAGAGTAACATCCCAAAAACAATTCGAATAAAACCCTCTTGGGTAAGTCACTAAATTCAATTTATTTAACCTTTTTCTAAGTTTATAAAATACATTTTTACAGTTGCGGTAACTAAGTTTTTAAAATCATTTTATACAAGGATCGTTCAAAAGTGAAATCTATTCATTTGGTTTACATCATTTTGCACGAATTTAAGCGCGTATGTCTTCAGTCTTTCATTGTTTGTCTTTTTTAAGGTTATGAAAGTTCCATAAAACTGTAATTGACGACAATGAAATACCTCTAAAGGTTTTATTAAACAAGAGTAACATCTCAAAAACAATTCGAAGAACACCCTCAGTTTTCCCCCACATAGGTTGCGGTAACTAAGTTTTTAAAATCATTTTATACAAGGATCGTTCAAAAATGAAATCTATTAATTTGGTCTTCAGTCTTTCAATATTCAAAAATTAGTTGGATTATTATTAGAAGTGACATAAGTTGGATTATTTTCTCAAATAATGAAACGAAATTTAAACTGTAATTTTCTCCTTTTGATTTATTAAAATATAATAACAATCTAAACTAAAATGAGCCTTGGCTATATTTCATTCCTTATATCGAATATAAAACATAACTGATACTGGTTTCAATGTTCAAAAGAGCAATTCCCCTTATTTCTGAGCTCTTTTTTTGTCGAAAATTGTTTCTATAAAATCTTTAAGGCTGCTGGTAAATTGCTGAACACCCATGCGACAAAACAAGTAAGAAAGCCCAAGGTAATCGGAAATAAGGGGGAGTCCCCTACATAGAAACTACGGAAATACTAGAAATTATGTAAGTTCAGACGATGGTAATTTATGAGAACAAAATCGCCCTTCTTGAGGTAACTGGGGTGAGATATTTGGGGGTTTCGGCATGCGCCAATTCAGTGCCGTACATATAATAAAATAAGCGGGTCTAATGTTTATGAAACAACCCAGAAAGAAAATTTAATTTCTGTTGCTTCATTGAAATAGCCAACTTTCAGGAAAATAATTAAGGACGACTTACTGATCCACTTCATTTGCCTTTAAATTTCATCTTTCCGCCCTCTAAATTCTCCCCTTTTAGAAAATATTATCGTTGAAATAAAAACTTTGAAGTGGAAAACATTTTAAAGTCCGCGTGTGCCCTTCGCTTTTCTCGCCATTTTCCAACCGTTTTATCGTGGTTTTTCGCCACAACATCCTCCAGCTCTTTTAGAAGTTCCTGCTTTATTATTGAAGAGATGTGTTATGTAGAAAATTTTAAACGACAGGTGGTTTTTTAGTCTCTTGCTCTCGATAGATTTTCTCCTCGTTGAGTTTATACGCACTGCCTAAAAGAGATTTTCTACCTCACAAGCAACAAGAAAGGTGTTATATATGGATATAAATGGATTTAATGTTTTCATTAAAATGGCGATATAAGTGCTTTAGAAAAAAGGACTATATGTTGAAAATCAATATCCGTGGTATAGAAAAATTGAGAATATTTAGTTGAAATATTTACTAAAATTGACAATATTCACAAAAAATTAGTAAAAAATGTAAAAAAAACAATATTCTTCCTAAATCAAGAGTTTTTTGAGTAATCATGTTAACATAAAAAAAATGACTGAAAAGTGTAGAAACACCGACAATATTAATTTAATAATAAATGTATTAAATTAAAAGTATTTGCAAAGAATTATAAGAGAACAAATATGATTATAAAGTGTATAATAACATTATTGTATTCATTTAAAACTATCAAGTGTAAAAAAGGAACATTGATCTTCACTTAAGAAAAAGTGTAAGACTTGGAAACAATATGAAAAACATACTAAAATAACAGAAAGTGTAGAAAAAAAGACAATATTCACTTAATAATAAGTGTAGGAATGTAGAACAATAATATTCACTTAAAAGTAATAGTAAAATTAAAACTATTTGCAAAGAATTATAAGAGAAGAAAAATGATTATAAAGTGTATAATAACATTATTGTATTCATTTAAAACTACGAGTGTGGGAAGGTAGAAAATTGATCTTCACTTAATAGAAAAAGTGTAAGAATTAGAAACGATATGAAAAGTACACTAAAATGACTGAAAAGTGTAGACAAACTGAGAATATTCACTTAATAGTAAGTGTATAACACATATATTAACTTTAAATGAATGGTAAAATTAAAAATATTCACCGAAAAGTATTAATGTGCGAAAATTATTATATACACTTAAAACTATCATGTGTAAATAGGTAGAAAATTGATCTTCACTTAAAAGAAAGTGTAAAACTTAGAAACAATATGAAAAAAGATGATACTGTAAATACAAATTTAGATCTTAAAGTGATAGTAATAAATGTAAAAAAAATTATAGTATTTACTCAAAACCACGTTTAAAAATGTAGAACATTCACTTAAATTGAATGGAAAGTATGTAGGGAAACTGCCAGTCTATTAAAAAAAGTATAAGATTACAAAAAATTAATACGATAATAAAAAACACTGAAAGGTGTATAAAAAATGAATATATACATTTTAAAGTAAGCATATAACTATAGAATATAAATATTTACTTAAGACGAAAATGAAGAATGTAGAATGTGTATATTTATATTGTACATATATTCCCTTAAGACAATAAATTTTGTAAGTATATTCCTGCTTTTGCATTTTATGAAAAAACCACAGAGGAGAGAACTCAAAAACTGACAACACAAAAACGGTTTTAGGCATTCGTGTATGAAATGAGAAAATAAGAGCTTGTTGACGATTCTTCCTTTGGATACGCAATTTTAAAAAAACATGACTTTTAAAAATATTCAGGTCGCGTAAGGCATAAATCTTTTTTTATATCTCTAGTTGTATTATTCTAAACTTCCAGTTTTAGAGCTTCCACCTTCGCATTTTGATATATTCTGACGGAAAACGATTACTAAAATCATATGTATTCTTTATTAAATTTACCTTCTAAATTAATTGATACAGTAACTAAAACACTTTTAAATAAAATAAATTGAATGATTTGAATAAATGTCCGAACATTAACTTCATTTTACAGTAAAATTCATTGTTGTAATCAATTTTATTTTTACTCGTTTTTAATTGGTGTATTTGATTAATGATTCCGCGAGTTTCAATGCCTTTTTTATTGTTTCAATTTTAAATTCATGAGCCACGCTTGCATAAAACCAAACTTTTTTTAATAGGATTTTTTAGAATGCATTTTTCGTTGTAGTAGAAAAACCAAAAATGTAGGTACAACAAATCAGGCGCCCAATGGATGTTACGCCTCATAAACAACATCTCTAAAGGAAATTCTCTATAGATTTTCCGGGTTTTCACTTTATCGGCCAATATTTTATGTGAAGTGTACAGTTTTTGTACTTGTTTCCTTCTATCAGAAATAGAATTTAATCCGTCATAAGATGTTTTGGGGCATTATTTTCTTTTATTGCTTTATGGGCAGCGTGATTTGTAGTAAGAAGATGATGGGAGAGACGATTGTCTGAGATTGTGGAAATTTTTATGACGCAGCAACAGGATTTGTTGACTCACAACCGGTGAATGATTGCTATACAGTTAAGTGCTTATTTAATTATCGAATATTTATTGTTCTTACGACAAAGGTAGTGTAATAGTCGTTGTAAGGTGTTGGTGTCTTCAATATTTTGACCGATAATAACGAGCCACTGTTACCTTTAATTTTATTTACAAACATTTAAATTATGACAATGAAACATAACCTTACATTTTCTTACTTATTCTCGATTGTTCATATTGTCTTATTTCCTTTCAGGGGAGATTGTGGAAATTATGTCTAAATTATTGGAATAGAAATAGTAGCGGGTCTTCAAATAAACTTTCAAATATTGGGGTCAAAGGTGCTATAAAGCAATAACCAAAAAAATACTGAAATGAGGACATATACAATAAAGTATGGAAAAATTCATTTTAAGTTAAACAAACAATTTTGAGGAAAATTCCTGAGAGAAGTCGGTTTTTGACTTTAATTTAATGTATTTTTACATAACAATGAAATATACAGAGTAAACCATTTGTGAGTAACGATGACATCGACAATTTTTTTAAATGGCATACTCTGTATGTTTTATTTTTTTTAGATTGCAAATTTCAAGACGATTCCAAAAATATATCATACTTATGTTCAGTAATTAATAGTTTTGGAGATACAATAATTTAAAAATCTGTATGTCCGAACATATATTGACGAAGTTTTCCCCAATAAGTGGATCGGTAGACGAGGACCCATTGAGTGGCCACCAAAGTTACCGGATCTCACGCCATTAGATTTATTTTTGTAGGTCATCTAAAATATGTTGTAGATAAAAGTAAACCCGACGACATAAATGATTTAAAAGATAGAATAAGGCAAGAAATAAATAACATTTCGCAGGAAACCATTAATAAAGTTCAGCAGGAATTTATTGATCGGTTAGAACATTGTCAAGCACAAGAAAGAAGACAATTCGAACACAAGTATGATATATTTTTGGAATCGTCTTGAAATTTGCAATCTAAAAAACTAAAATATACAGGGTGTGCCATTTACAAAAATGGTCGATGACATCTTTACTCACAAATGGTTTACTCTGTATATTTAATTGTTATGTAAAAACACATTAAATTAAAATCAAAAATCGACTTGTCTCAGGATTTTTCCTCAAAAGTGTTTGTTTAGCTTAAAATGAATTTATTCCATATTTTATGTACACACTGTATACAGAAAATAGAAAAAAATGTTAGAAGTGAAACAAGTTTTAGAGCTCTGTGGGCACTTATTATAAGTACCATTGAGAAACAGAAATGAAAATTAAACATCGATTATCAATGACAGTAAATTTTTGGAACCATGATAAGAATTTTAACATCACACATTCTCAATATTTAGTATTTTTTTATCTAAATCAAAAAGTGAGGCCACTTCAGAATAAAATGTTTCTGATACATCGAATGACCGATTTGTGGTAGTGACAGTGATCGATACGGAGCTATCACTTTAGGGAAAGACCTGAAAGTAAACAAGTGACTGTGCTGCGACAAAAGGGAAGACAAATAACTGTAGTTTATTTTGTACAGAAACATATTGCAAGGAGCAGTCTTTTAAGGGTAAACGGTATGGAATGTTATATGCACGAGAAAATTAGGTTTCGAATATCGGATGTTTTTTGCTTTTTAGAAGTAGATAATCTGCAGGATTCAACGATCCGCATGAAATCATAAATTACAAATATCTCGAATTCAGGCTGAGGAAATGGTTTCATTTTTTTTCTATGATAGCGTCGCTGCTTGATACAATAATAAAGCAAAATTTCTGGAATTTAGTACAGCACAAAAAATCGTTTTTATTTGGATAGCAACGTATTTAACAAAAAGTGGGATGTATTTTCTTAATTAAAATACTTTTAAATACCGGAAAAAATGGCAAAATACTATTAAAACAAAAAAAGAAATAAATCCTCCATTGACGCAGATTTTTTAAGTTTTGATTCAACTTTTTTTTAATTTTAACCACTTGGTAGTAAAATTATATTTCACATGCTGAGAAAATTATTGCAGCATTTTTACAAATTATTATTTCCGTTTTCTAATCATATCATAATATCTCTCTCGTTTGGTGTGTTTAATTTTACAGCGCTCAGTTCATCTCTTTTTCGCACACGTTCTCGGTAGAAGTTGAGTTACTATCTGTACAGTATCGTTTGCGAAAATTGTAAAAAACTTCAGTGAAAGTGTTTGAATCAAAGTACTTATACCGAAAAAGACAAAAAATGAAATCAATATATTTTTTTAAATATTTAACTGTGTATTTTTTAATGCCATATATTCAATTATTCAAAATTGGTCTACAAAATATCAAGATATTCACGAATTTAAAAATCTACTATGATTTTTCCCGACATGAATACATAAGAGGTTGTTTTTTTTTCGGTGCAATTTCAATTAGCGATGAAACTTTCGTTTTAGGAAAATGTATGAAATAATTTTCATACGAAATCACTTGTTCTACGCGCTCATAAATTTGTCACAAATATTAATTAATACAGTTTTATGAAACTATCTTTTCATTGTTAATTGAACTTTGACTGGAAAACCCAGCAAATATTTGTTGTATCTTTTAAATTTTTGTTACCATTAACTTTGTGATTATTGATCCAATCTTGGAGATCTTTTAATTTATGAGAATGGAACGGATTTCAATATTTATATGGATTACCACGGTCTTATATCTATCAGTAAATTAACTACATACAGTGTGTACATAAAGTATAGAATAAATTAATTTTAAGCTAAACAAACAAATTTGTGGAAAAATCCTGATTTAATTTAATGTATTTTTACATAATAATTAAATATACAGTGTAAACCATTTATGAGTAACTATGTCATCGTCAATTTTTTTAAATGGCACACCCTGTATATTTTATGTTTTTGTCTTGAAATTTGCAATCTAAAAAAATAAAATATATAGGGTGCGCCATTTAAAAAAATTGTTGATGACATCGTTACTCATAAATGGTTTACACTGTATATTTAATTGTTATGTAGAAATACATTAAATTAAAATCAAAAACCTGTCTTAGGATTTTTCCTCAAAATTATTTGTTTAGCTTAAAATGAATTTATTCCATACTTTATGTAAACACTGTCTAAGTCTTGTGTTATTTTTTGTAACCAAGACTCATTTACAGGGTGCTTTAATATTCTTATACGAACATTCTATTGTTCTGTGTTAATTACCTTGCGAATGTCATTAGAGCAATGAATATAAAATGTGATAAATAGAGCCGCATACTGATGAGACGAGGAACGTTGAGAGATTCCATTTCTGGGCAATGGCACGTCGTAAATCAAATTTTTAATGGAACTATGCCGGTCGTGTAGTTTCCCTTACAATCTGGCCTTCGGTTTTTTCAAACGAAAATCATTATACGGGGTATTTTTTGCATAAAATTTGCATTGCAACGATTTTTTGCGTGCCAGTGTCTGTTTAGTAAACGCATTATTCCGGTTGTTGGGCGTACAGCTAATTATTTTTTCAGTAGAGCTCCGAAGAAAAACCAACCCGCATTTATACCATTTAGACAATTTTTATTCACCTACGTACTAATCTATAAAAGTAAATTTGTTTGTGTGTTCAATACAGGATGTCCGCGGAAATAATGCACATATTTATGGACGAGAAATAAAAAAGTATGCAGAATAAAAATGTCTTTCAAAGAAATAAATATTATTATTATTTTAGATTTATCCAAAGATTATTTACCGAAAAGCAACTAAAGCCGGCAACACCGATAACTCAGTCAAGTATAAACGATGGTTTTTTAACCGTTCTAAAAATAGGTTTTTATTTTAGTACACCTGGATATTTAGAATGGTCGGTTACAGGGGATATAAAAAAGTAAAAAATATATTCTCAGCGATTATTTCAGAATTCGAACGATTTCTATCACTACTTTTTTTAAGTAATTTATATTAAAAGTGTAAGGTGTTGCCACGTATAAATTTTCGAATAAATATTCAAAGTGAATTTTTGTCTAAACTAATGATTTTAGAAAAAAATGTTATTAGAATATTTTGTTGCATATAACAGTTCTACATACCATTTAAAAATTTGCATTATTTTCACTGACACTCTATATATTCATGATTTTAAACAATTTGCTTGGTTTCCGGAGCAGTTCTGCTATATTTCGTTTCTGTTTTTACAATTTTATAAACAGGAAAGTAATGTACAGTGTAAATAAACCGTAACTTCAACGAAAATACACCAGTGTTAAGGTAGATGTTATTTATTGTGAGTATATTGGATTTTTTTCGCTCTCGCTGATGTGATTTACGTCCTGGCAAACTGCCATCTTCAGGATTAAATTGTAACATGACCAGGCCGAGTTTCAGTTTGAACAGGTGCTTTTTGTTTAACTTTGTTATTGATAGCAGGAGTTTTCACGTACTAAAGATGAAAGTGTGATCGGGTCACATAAATTAATGGCGGTAAATATAACTGAAGTTCTGCCTGAACTACATTGTTCACCTTTTAATTATTATGAATAAAATGTAGCGTATTTAATCAAAATTTGCTACATTTTATTTTTCTAAATTTTATTTTTAACATTTAATACTAATTATCAAGAAAAAAAGTAAATTTATAAATTTTGTTGGGCGCATTTTGTATATTTTCTATAAGATTCATGTTGGTTCAAAAATGAACTCTAATAATGATATTTAGCGAGAAGACTAGAAAATTCTTGAAAATATTATTTTCTTTCATTTAAAAAAATCCATTCCTGTGACAATGTCACTTTGCTTAAATAAAACTTTATGCACTTAAAAATTGTTTGTCATTTTTTTAAGGTTATGCAAGTTCCATAAAAATTTAATTGATTGACAATGAAATACCTCCAAAGGTTTTACTTTTCTCTTGTTTGCCATGAATTGTATTAATTTCAACGATGTACTCTCTAGACAAGTGAAAATTCGAAGAAAATTGTTAAAAATCTGACGTAGTATTAATAGCTTTGCGTTGCATAACACATGATTTTAACAAAAATTTGAGATTTTTTATTAAATATGGTAGAAATTTCAATAAAATACTAATTTACAATGTTCGAATATTCTTCATTACAATTATTTACACAGAAATGATTACTTTCTGATAAAATTTGATCGTTTTTCTTTATTTTTTGTATAACAAAATTTTGCATAATAACTTTTTATATGAGATTTCATCACATCTTTGTGAGCATGTTTTTGAATTTCTGGGTATAATTATTATCAAATATCATCAAAATTTCTCTGGTGAATATGGCCGTAACAACCTATGTTCTTATCGTTTAAAAATATCAAAATAAATATTAATATCATCAAAATGACTAATTAAAGAAATTAATTTACATTAATTTGTCACACGTATATACTTGATTAATTATTTCAGTGTAATAATATAAATTATCATCGATTTTCGTTTATCCATTGAAGCGAAGAATGATTTACTGTGATCCGGCATGCGATACCGAACCCTGGGGGGCGCTTGATGAACTTCATTAACACTACTACGAAATAAATCAACATTATTGAATTACTTCCACCGGGGCATTATTATATAAATAATAAATTTAAAGAATTTCATATAAATCCGAACTATACGCGCCCCAAAAATCCCCGGAGCTTATTCGTTTTCGTTTATTTGGTTTCTCGGTATCAGACAGAAACGTTCTCACATGTTGAATTTATTACTGTTTTCTTAAGGTGGTATTAGACTGTTAACAGAGATAAAAAAGTCTATTCTTGGACCGTTAAAACGATCTAGAACTAAATATAACGTCTATGATCAAGTGGCTATAAACATTAATACGCAACCGACTTCCTGATTGCTTTGGCTACTAAAATTAACAGATGGAATTATTTTTATTATATTAGATAGACTAAACAGAAAACCGGTTTTTTTAATTAGCTATGGAAGATAATATTTCATCGCTATACAACTATTATATAACGTTATCAAAAGTAATACAGTATTTCACCTAAATTTACAAATAATATTAGCAGCTGACCCAGAAATAGCTTTAAAATCAAAGTTTAATAATCAAACATTTGCAATTCGATTAAAAATTTAAAACCTGCCAAAATCAAGAAAAAAATTAATATTAATATTTTAATTTCTCAGTAGAGATATCAGCAAAAAAAATTTAGAGAACTAGTTAATCAATTAAATTTTCTTTTTAATGACAATGATTAAAAAATATCATTCAAAAAATCCTCAAATATCAACATTATATGGTACCATTAAAGACAGAAAACCAATTAGAAGTGCGGATTCCTATTTCAATACACTGAATAATAAATTAGCAGAGGTTTTTAATAAAATTTTAACTAATTGCGGTTACATATTAAAAAATTCTTTAGATTTAGTACACAAACTAAATACAAAGTATCAATCAAAATTACTTTGTTTTTGATGATAAATTTGATATTCAAAATGGAGGATTACCAATAGGTAGTCCAATATCATTGGATGTTTCCTTTACTTTTGTTAACAATTAACACCCAAAAATAAATTGTACTGTTGAAATTGAACAATTCTATAAATTTTATAGTTTAGATTCTATTTAAGAATCATCGAAAAGTATCTTTATTCTATTTTCCCCACTTGTTATAAAAATAACTAAAATTTTAGTGAACATGAGAGTTACATATATTTTATTGCACTGTTTGTCGTTATAAAACGATTAAAACACGGTTTCGCATCAGTTTTTCGTCTTCTACGATTTCAATAACGAAGAACGTACATCCTTGACCTAAAAAATCAATGGGAACTAGTCCATTCAATTGAGCCCTGAATAATACATACCACTTTTCCTCTACATGCATCACGAACGCCAAAAGAACTCATTTCGTTTTCATTCCCGACGTATTTATACATCTTAGAAGATATCATTCAATTTTCTTTTCTTGCAAACCATGCTTCGGTGTATTTTTTTAGTTTAATTGGTTGGCAAATATTTTTATTCAGACAATTTTGATCATTCATAATTTTTAATAGCGGTATGGAGAAATTCCATAAAGTAATAATTTAAAATTATTATTGGAAACTATTGGAAATATAAATACTTTTATTGGAAAACATGGCAGGTGTGTTATGTCTTAAATATTATGCCCTAATTTGGTGTTTTATCTGTTCTTCTTCTTCTATTTCAAATGTGAGGCATCAGCTAGCTTTACCTTTTTACCTTTTTTGTTTATTAAAACAGACTAGCCGCTATCCACTTATTTTGATAATGTAACATACATATATATTCAATATTCAAAAGAATTTTTAGTTCTTGTCTTGCGATTTTTCTTTTTTTTTTCAAATTCGATGCCTCAACTACCGGGACTGATCGGCCCGTTTCACTCCTTTTTGAAATATTTTGATTTAGATCTATTTTCTGTTTGTAGATTTAATTAAAATTGAGCTAAGCTATAGATTTAATTAAAATTTAGCTAAACTATAGATTTAATTAAAATTTAGCTAAATCAATAGATTTGATTAAAATTTAGCTAAATTATAGATTTGATTAAAATTTAGCTAAGCTATAGATTTAATTAAAATTTAGGCACATCATCCCTATCAAAGCCGACTTCACTATTCCACCAGTCCTTTATAATTTGTCCAGTAATTTGTACAGTTTTAGCCTAAACACCAGGAGTTGCGGTTTGTAATGCCTTTTTCCAAGTTTCCAGAGAATGTTCGACTGAAGTTACATTACGTCCTACATCATTATTATAAAAGGTTTTAGTAATACCCCAAATATATTGAATAGGATTGAACAGACAGTGGTGAGGGGGAAGGCGAAGAACTTTATGGCCATATTTTTCGGCTAACATGTCAGCTTCATATATTTTTGCTGATTTATTCCTAAAAATGTTAAACTTTTTAAAACAATTTTGTTATTTCGAGCATAAGTTATCTTCCAAGATTGCTATAATAATAATTTTAAACATATAATAATATCTAGGAAAAGAAGAGTTTTCCTGTTATTTAATTTGTCCGAACTTTATTTTTCCATTTTTCCATCAACTTACATTTGTACTAAATTTAGTAACTATTTTTTTGATGAACGTAGTTTCATAGGGAATAAATACTATGTCCATGTAACCAATTTTGAAGTTCAGCCTCTTTGGAAGCTGTTAGTTCTTTTTAGTAAGTTAGATTAATTAGACTAACACTTTTTTCATCTGTTGCACTTCCACTTTTTATCCTATTCGAAAAACTGTTCTAAAATCCAGTGTACGCCTACTGGCTTATTAAAAACGCCCTTTCATACGTAAAAATCTAGGTCAACGCACTTTAACCATTTCACATACTCACTACTTACCCCACAGACCGTCATTCGTGGGATGAAGTTACATTTTTTGAATGGCAAGCCGCACCGTTTGACAAGGGGTTGAATTGTTAGAAAGAATTGAATAGGTCCCGCTTGGAAGCTGTCGGTTATAATCACAACCTCTGAGGCGAATGAAAAAAAGCCTCTAGTGTGACTATAAAGAAAAAGGCGAGGTTTTTGATGTGTACATTTTTATTATAATTATAATTTTATACATGGAATAGGTATAAAGGGAAAGTGAAATAGGGAGGATAGATGGTCTACTGTTAGAGTTACAATGTTCGGCAAAACTTAAACAGCTCAACATTTTATAAAAGAAGAAGAAGAAGAATATTTTTGACATAGTGAGACAAAAATTATTTGGTTTGACCTGACTTAATCTTGGCAAAAGTTAAAAACGAAAATTTCAGTTAAGAATAACACGACCACACTCGGAAATCGTTTCCGTAAAACTAAAATTTTAATGCGGGAAGTGCGACCTAGGTAAAGAATTTCTGTGGCGATAAGCTTTAATTGTAATTTAATTGCATGGCCTCAGATGGTTCAAATAAATATTGTGGACTTTTAAAGAACTTTTAAAAATCACCGTCAAAACTAACAAATTATTTGTAAATCCCACAAAACAGTATAAAAGTCTTTCATACAAACATTTCAGTTGTTTTAAATAAACTTTCTCGTTTTATACATCTTTTGAATATTGGGAATAAAGAACTGATTGAATCGAATGTAAATCGGCTGCTTTCATCAAACTTCGATATTTTATGACAAACAAAATTATAGTGCGTGCAAAAATCTTCTCCCGTATTTACCTGACTGATTTTCAGCAATTTTAAACTTGACTGATTTTCAAATAGGGGCTCCTGGTTAAGGGAGAATGGGATTGAACTGGGGCAATGTTTTGGTTCGACGCATACAGGGTATGAAATTAGACAGGTGCCTGTCATTAAAAAAATATATGTTAGGGGGATTATGTTTACTAGATTTAATGACAGAAAAATTTGTACTATTTAAGAGGCAGAAAATTTACCAAACTGAATAAATTATTAATTCGAATATGATGTTCCGATTCACAAATTGAATAGACAAAAGACCATTGAGTACAAACCGCATTTAATTCAGGAAAACAATACACTTTAAAAAGCAACAAAAAAACTCTATTCATTATAAATGCTTCTTATTCCGGTCTAACCGCCTTTCTTTTATGTTTTTCCCTTCTCGTTTTATACTTTTTTCTTATCCGGGCTGCAATTCGCAGTAACTTCGGCGTGCACAGAATTTAGCACTTTTCCGGACGCAGAACAAGTTAATACCATTAATTAGCGGGCTTTTGTGAATTGTTACAGTCAGACTACCAGGACCAGCAAATAGTCACTATAAAAATCCAGGACAAATTTACTTTTTTTAAATGGTCATCTACTCTGATTATAAACGAGATTAACCTATCACAGTTATCAAAGAAAGAAAATTTAAACCAAAGTTCTGTGAAACAAGCTACGGTTTTTATTTCCCCAAATTTTCACCCTGTAAATGTGAAGGAGTGGAGACATCTATTCTGTGACATTGACAATTTTAAATACTTTGAAAATGTCCAAAATGTCAAAATCCATCAAGCAAAAACTAATGTAGTGTAAAATTATCAAAGTTTTTCATCGCATTCATAATCAGTCATGAACATTGAAAATTTTGTAGTGAAAAGTTGAAGCTTCACAATCATACATCTCGTTTCATTTTACTGAACATCAAAATAAAATAAAGTTTCGAAGAAAAAGAAAGCGAATTGAAAAATAACTATCTCAGCAATATTGGAAAGCTCACAGTGAAGCATTCAAACTTCATAACCAATCTTACCCCTTATTCCATTATATTAGTCACCATCAAAACCATTAAAAAAATAAAAATTTGGGAAGAAAAGCCTTTGAAAACTAAATTAAATATATTACCAAGGGAACCTTAAACGAAAGTAAAACCAAGATGGAGCAAAGGAATTCTAACAAATCATTTTATGATACGGATAACGACGATAACGTAAACGAACCGCCTAATATTTCTAAAAAATCCTACCATCTTCCACACTTCTCCGAAGTAAAAGACCTTTACTTAACTAAAGACTTTTTAATCCTAAACGATCAAAAACAAGTGTACCAAATATCTATAACGGCATGTAACTCTTCAAATATATGTGGCACGTGCGATAAGGCCCTTCAAAGAAAATCCAGCTCTTCTGTAGTATGCACACCATCCAAAACAGTCATTCAAAAAAAAGCAGTATGCGAATGTCGCCCTTGTGATTGCACTCCTTGCAAAGATCCAGAATGCGGAAAAGTCCCTTACACGGTTGAAGAGACAGCTAAACCACCACAGACTAAACGATGTGCTGCATACGAATATATCAGAGACAATCCACCCCCGAAACCACCTACGACTTGTAAGGCTAACAATTATGTCAATGAAGCTTATCAGGCGATGCAAGAACAAAAAATATTAGCTTTATTACAAGCAGCTACAGATATGGCCCGACCTACTCCACCGATTTGTCCAAAAACTGATACTGTGTGTCCAGATTATGGAAAAATTTGTCCAAATACAGGATCTATTTGTCCAAGCTTGCCCGAAGGCATTGCCGTTTGTCAAAAAACCTGCGCAACTACACAAGTTCAAATGAAGGAGATAATTTGTTCAGGAGCAGTTGAAGACGTAATTTGCAAAGCCATGTGTGCAACAAATGAAACAGAAAAAGACTCCCAGACAAAAGACAAAATATGTACGGCCTTTTGTTCAGACTCACAGAAAAATTCCACTCTAGAATTAATTTGTCCGAAAACTGGAGCTATCTGTCCATTTGCTGGAGGTGGAACTGCTGGAGGTGGAACTTCTGCAACGTCTCCAACTGATACCGAAACAGGCACTGGAGATAAAGACAAAGGTAAAGATAAAGAAGAAGATAAAGAAAAACCAACAGGTCAAACACCAACAGGTCAAAAACCAACAGGTCAAAAACCAACAGGTCAAAAACCAACAGGTCAAAAACCAACAGGTCAAAAACCAAATGACAAAGACAAAGATAAACCAGGAGCAGCTACAGGTAACGAAGATGGCAACAAAGACAAACCACCAAAAGAAAATAAACCTTGTTGGGTGTTGGAAAGAGAACAAGAACTAAAAGAGAGAGAAGAACAAATGAAAAGGGTACTTAGGTCATCAAAATCCAAAGACTCGAAACTAGGAAAAGAAGACAAAGGAACGAAAACAAGACCATCAAAAGTTTCCGTCAAAAAAGAACCCGATAAAAAAGAACCCAATAATAAAGAACCCGATAAAAAAGAACCCGATAAAAAAGAAAAGCCAAGTGAAGCTACTTCAACAACTAAAGATCAGCTCAAACCTCTAGCTCAAGAAAAACCTGTCAATGAATCTACAAAACAAGAAGTTGGTAAACCAAAAGAACAAGCAGCCGAAACACCTAAAATTGCAGAAACTAAATCAGTAGAACAAAAACAATCTCATACCATCAGCCCACAGAATAAACAAACAGGTGACACAGAAATATCTAAAGTTGTTACAAATCTGCTAGAGGATGTAGTTGCTAAAGTTTGTACCGGTGTTTGTTCAAAAACAGGAGGTATTTGTGCAAAATTTGATTCAATTTGTCCAAATAAAGGACCAGAAGAAGGTGAAGTTGTCGAAGATTTCATTTGTGATGCAGACTGCGCATGCTCGAATGAAATTTGTCCAAATACTGAAACTATATGTCCATACAAAACCAAAAAACCAACCGCCGAAAAAGAAACTATTTGTCAATCTGTTTGCACAAAAGATGATGAGGTTTGCGATTTAACACAAAGCGTTTGTCCAAACAAACCTCAACAAATTAGTGCCATTAGTAAAGAAAATATCTGCCCGGGTACTGGGGATATTTGCCCCAGTAAAAGTAAATTCACAGCTGAAACTCAAACAAACTTAACTACAGGAAAGATTTGCCCAGCTACTGGAGATATCTGTCCCAGTAAAAAAATATCCGCAGCTGAAGCCCAAACCACTGGTAAAGGTAAAATCTGCCCGGCCACCGGAGATATCTGTCCCAGTAAAAAAACATCCGCAGCTGATGCTCAAACCACTGGTAAAGGTAAAATTTGCCCAGCTACCGGAAAAATTTGTTCGAAACCCACATCTGATGCCCAGACAACTACATCAGGAAATAGTGAAGTATGTAAAGGCATCTGTGGAAAATCCAAAGATCAAATCTGTCCAAAAGTTCAGGATGTTTGTCCTAGAAAAAGCGACACTGATGGCCATGGTGGTCAAGAAATTAAATGTATATGTAAATCTACTCAGACAGGCGATCAGACAGGAGATAAGACTGATGGAGATACAGGAGGTGCTGGTGGTGGTGGTGGTGGTGGTGTTGATGGTGGTGGAAAAGGCGAAAATGACGATAAAGAAGGTACAAGTGGATCCTCTGACAAAGACAAAGAGGGAGAAGACAATGACGATACAGATAATGCGAATAAAGGTGACAAGGACGAAGGCATTGGAGATATGCCCTGCTGGGAAAAAGAAAGACTAGAAGAACTAAAAAAACGAGAAATGGAAAGAAAACGTTTCGGTTTACCGCCATTAGAATCTTATTCTTCCAGGCACATTGCAATAGACGATAAAACAAAAGGAAAAGGGAGTAAAGAAAAAAATATTGCGGCATCTACAGACAAATCTACTACACCAATATCCTCTAAGTCAAAGGTCCAAGAATCTTCATCGAAAGGTGACGATAAATCTGAAAAATCAAAACAACAGTCTCCTAAAGATTCCTCTCAAAAAGACTCCTCTCAAAAAGACTCCTCTCAAAAAGGAACAAACGCAATACAAAATAAAGAACCTACTGCCACCGAAGAGGCACCTCCTAAAAAGAGAGTTTCTATAGGTACAATAGAATTCGCAGCTTCTACAGCGGACAAAAAAGAAGGTGAACAACTTAAATATGAGGACGCTCTTATAGCAGAGGACATAGTTTCAAAACTATGTAGAGGTGTTTGCTCCAAATCTGATGAAATTTGTGAAAAAACTAAATCGGTTTGTCCACGAAAAAGTACTGAAGAAGAGGAAAAAAAAGATGCTGGAACACAATCTGACAGTGAAAAAGGAAAACTTATTTGTAAAGCACTTTGTTCAAAAGGAAAAAAAGTTTGCAAGCTTACAGATGGAATTTGTCCAAACATAAGTGACGGAGAAGACACTGGAGAAACTGGTACAGATGACAAATCAAAATGTAAAGGTATTTGTTCAAAATCTGCAGATGCAATTTGTCAAAAAAGTAAAACCATTTGTCCAAGAAGAAGCCTGCCAGAAAACGGTTCTAGTATAAAGAACATCTGCCCAAACACTGGAGGTGTCTGTCCCCGCAAAAAATCCACCGGTGATGACCAATTAAATTCAGGTAATGCAGGCGATGACCTCGGAGAAGAAGAGATTGAATGTATTTGTGTATCTGGTGGAGCAGGTGGAGCAGGCGGAGCAGGCGGGACAGGCGGGGCAGGCGGGGCAGGTGGAGCAGGAAGTGCAGGTGGAGCAGGTGGTGCAGGTGGAGCAGGTGGAGGACCAACAGGTACAGGGGGTCAAGATACCTCAGGTACAAATGAAGACGATAATTTGAAAGATTTGCCTTGTTGGGAGATAGAGAGGCTGCAAGAATTAAAACAAAGAGAACTAGAGAGAAAACGTGCTGGCTTGCCTTTGAAACACAGCCCCAGTGCTGAAGTAAGAGGCCGGAAAGGATCTAAAGATAAAGATGATAAAGTTGCACCTGGTGGCAAATCTGCTACAAAGGCGTCATCCAAGGGAAACGTGGAAAAACCGATATCCAAAGGAAGTGTTGAGAAACCCTCATCCAAAGGAGGTGTAGAAAAGCCATCATCCAAAGGAAACATAGAAAATCCATCATCCAAAGGTAGTATTAAGAAGCCAACATCTAGAGGAAGCATTAAAGATGGATCATCTAAAGGAAGTGTCCGGAAAGGATCAAAAGGGGAAGTAAGTAGAACGTCTTCTAAGCGAGAAATAGGAAAAAAAGGAAAGGTCTGCTCGAAAAAAAGAGAAGGCGTTTGTGACAATGTTTGTGAAAGTGTTTGTCAAAGCAAACTAGATGAACCAACAGACTCAGACACAGGAGCTGGAGGAGAGACGGGGCAAGGAGGATCTAAGGGTCCAGGAGCAGCAGGAGGTGCAGGAGGTGGAGCAGGAGGTGGAGCAGGAGGTGGAGCAGGTACTGGAACAGCAGGTGGAACCACAACAGGAGCTGATGATTCTAAAGGAAAAGAAATGTGCATATGTAAACCAGAAGGCACAAATATATGCAAGTGCACTGGAAAAGATATTATTTGTGATGCAGTTTGTTCTGGTGGTAAAAATCAAAAAGCGGTTTGTTCGTGCGCTGTTTGCAAAGCAGTTTGTTCAGGTGCTGTAGATGAAATTTGTAGAGCTGTGTGTGCAGGAACTGATAAAAACGGCGACGGAAGTACAAAGAAGAGCACAATTTGTAAAGGCACTTGCGGAGCTCCGAAATCTGTTAGTATAGCGGCTGTGGTTGATCCTTCAAAAATTTGTCCGGCTACTGGTACCATATGCCAAAATAAAGAGAACAAAACAGAAGGTGAAGGTGAAAGTGAAGGAATTTGTCCATTTACAGGTGTCGTTTGTGCTAGAAGAGCAACGTCAGAAGCCGATTACGCAGAGAATTCAGACGAAGGCACTGAATCGAAAGAACCACCGGTTTGCCCTGCCACTGGAAAAGTTTGCGCAAGCAAAGGAAAATCTGAAGAAGGTACCCAAGTAAACACTATCTGTCCTGGTACAGGTACCGTGTGTCGAAGCATGTCAGATAAAACAACTGAAACACCAGGAGCTGGAGACGCGATTTGTCCTGGTACTGGTACTGTCTGTCCTGGAAAATCAGAAAAAGATACTCAAGCACCTGATGAGAAAATCTGCCCTGCTACAGGCAAAGTATGCCCTAGTAAATCAAAATATGAAGATAAAAAAATTTGCCCTGCCACTGGCACAGTTTGCGACAATAAAGAAAAAAAGACTGCCAATAAAATGTGTGCTACATGTCCAACTGAAACTAAGACCGACACAGGAGCACAAACAGGCCCTATTTGCCCCAAAACAGGCAAACCGTGTACCAAAAAGACAGTATTTACAGAAACTAGTAGGGATACCATAGATGCAGAGATTGGAAAAAGTACTGTACTTTGTTCAATTTGCCCTACAGTATCCGAAGCCACATCTGCCATATGTCCTACTATATGCCCACCTAAAACTAAAGACACAGATGTGTTACTACTTAGCAAACCCACTGAAGAAAAAGGCGTAGCTTGCCCCAGTGCTGGTGACATGTACAAGAAAGATGTAGGAACAGTAATCGAACCAAAACCAAGTGAACCAATAAAAGCGCCAAAGCCTGCCGAAACAGTTCAACTTACAAAAAGCGAGCCTATTAAACAAAAACCATCTGTGCCAATTGTACCGAAATCATCTGAACCTATAAAACCAAAACCACCTGAGACTATAAAGCCAAAACCAAGTGAGCATATCACCATCAAACCCATTGAGCAAAAGAAAAGTGAACATATTACTGCTGAACAAAAACCACCATGTGAAGCACCAAGAGTAATTGAACGTAAACCGAAAGAAGTAAAACCACCTCGTCCAAAACATGAAGTTATGTGTCCAGTAACTGGTGGAGTATGTTATACTACAGGTCTCGTTTGTCCACCTCCCGGGGAAATTTGTCCAACTACAGGTACAATCTGTCCTACCGCTACAGCAACAGGTGCATCCGGAAGCGCTGCAACAGACACGAAAGGAGGTGGCGCTGAGTCAAAAGATCCTTCTTCCCCACCTAAAGATTCTTCTTCCCCAGCTAAAGAAAGTTCTTCCCCAGCTAAAGAAAGTTCTTCCCCAGGTAAAGAAGGTTCTTCCCCAGGTAAAGAAGGTTCTTCTCCAGGTAAAGGAAGTTCCCCTTCAGCACAAGAAAGCGGTGATGGTAAATCAAAACAACCCACAACCGAGTCAAAACCTGACGATAAAACATGTGTCTGTCCAAAAGATGGACAACAAGTAGCGGCTACCCAATCTAAACTAAGTGGTCGCAAACCATGTACTTGTCTAGATAGAGTTAAGCCAAATGAAACAGCTGATAAACCTAAAAGCGGTGACGGTTCATGTGTTTGCCCAGGCAAAGGAAAAGAAGATAATCTTCAATCAAGCGACGGGAGTAAAATAAGTGGTAAGAAACCATGTAGCTGTAAGGATAAAAAGGGTGAACCTCCACCGTGTATCTGTGCAGATAAAAAAGGTGGGAAGGGCGACCAGAAAGGTGGGGCATCAGACAAATCCGGAGCAGGTAAAACAGGAACTGGCAAAACAGGAGAAGGCAAATCTGGAGGAGAAGGCAAATCTGGAGGAGAAGGCAAATCTGGAGGTGGAGGAAAAGGAGACAAATCAGGTAAAGGAGACAAATCAGGTGGAGGAACACAAACATCAAAAGATGAAGATAAAACAACAAAACGAAAATCCAGAGACCCAAGTCAAGATTTACCTTGTTGGGAATTAGAAAGATTAGAAGAATTGGCAGCAAGGAAAAAACTAGGAGGAGCTGGTTTTAAAGCAACTAAAAAACCCGGTGCATCAGAAGCTTCCGGGACACGTGAATCTAGCGGTACTGCTGGTAAAGGTGGTGCAGCCAGTAAAAGTGGTGCATCCAGTAAAAGTGGTGCATCCGGTAAAGATGGTGCATCCGGTAAAGATGGTGCATCCGGTAAAGGTGGTGCAGCTGGTAAAGGTGATGCATCTGGTAAAAATAGAGCCTCCAGTTCAAGTGGCGCCTCTACTAAAGGAAAAGGTGACAAAGCAGGTTCTAAATCTGCAGATGTTTGTCCTGCTACAGGTGACATTTGTCCTAAAACTAAAGGGCCCTGTCCATTTGCTCTAGGTGGTGTTTGTTCAAAGAAAGACGATGCTGACGACTCAGATATATGTCCTGATACCTGCGTCGACTCTGGCGATATATGTCCAAAAGCAAATGAAATTTGTCCTGCAGCAAAAGGCGGTATATGTTCAAAAGATGGAGGAAAATCGAAAGGAATGGGTGGTGAAAATGTTTGTCCAGCTACGGGAGGAGTATGTCCAAAAAGTGCAGATAGTAAAAAAGGTAAATCGCGAACTGATCAATCAACTCAAGTATGTCCTGGAACAGGAGATGTATGTCCAAAAACGAAAGGTGTTTGTCCGTCAGCAGTTGGTGGTGTATGTTTGGATGACAAAAAAGGTGGCCAACTCGGTAAAAACATTTGTCCTTCTACTGGAGGCCCGTGTCCGAATAAAAAAAAAGTGGATGCAATAGATGACATTTGTCCTGCTACGGGTGGTCCATGTCCTTCTGTTGGTGATTCATATTCAGAAAAAAGAGATAAAGATGAAAATATATGTCCAGCAACTGGTATTCCATGTTCTAATAAATCATTAGTCTCGAGTGGTAAACCTAAAAACATATGCCCGGCAACAGGCGACATATGTCCGAATAAGAGCAAGAAGGGTATTTGTCCAGATACAGGCGATGTATGTCCAAAAACCAAGGATGTCTGTAAGGGTGAAATTTGTTTAAAGAAAATACAAGACTCCGAAAAAAAAGTTGATGCTGCCACTCTTCCAGATCCTTCCGCTGTCACTTTACCTCCTGGTGCAAAAGAGGTTTGCAAATGTATGTTAAATATACCTGAAGACCTATCCGTTCTCTGCCAACCTTGCGGCTTTTGGCACAAGTTAGAGAAACTACCTACTACCGACGAAATGAGAATGTTATCAGGTGAACAATTAGCGTCACTATGCCAATGCAATCCTTGCAAGTGTAAAGTTTGTTGGAATAAACCAGCACCCGTCCCGCCAGGACAAGAAAATATTACACTCGGAGGAGAAGAATGTGGCTGTGGAATAAAGAGCACAACTTGTACCTGTAGTGGGAAGGGAGGATCGGACGATTGCACTTGTGGGCCATCAAAACAAAACTCTGGTGTTGGCGATCATGAGTGTACTTGTCCTCCATCAGGCCAATCAACGGAAAAGCCACGAGCCTCACAAATAGAGAGTCCAAAAGTAGAACCTCCAAATGTACAACCTTCAAAAGCAACTGAAGAATGCATTTGCGTAGATGGAGACGGCCAAGGTGGCAAAGACGGAACAGACGGCAAAGGCGACAAAGATAGTGGCGCAGGAGGTAAAGGAGGCAAAGGAGACAAAGGCGGCAAAGGCGGCAAAGGTGAAGCAGGTGGTAAAAACGGCGGCACGGGTGGATCTGGTGAAGACGATGATACGCTTGGTAAAAAACCTTGTTGGGTATTAGAAAGGGAACAAGAATTAAAGGAACGTGAAGAACAAAGAAAACGTGCTGGTCTAGGGCCTCTAGGAAGTAAATCTTCTTCGGGCAGAAGTTCCAACCCATCTGCTAAAAGTAATGCCAATACATCTGCATCGGCTGCCTCTAAAGCATCTGCATCGGCTGCCTCTAAAGCATCTGCTTCCCGTGGTTCTAAAGGTGCTACCAAGGAAACTCTAGCTGGTTCTGGAAAAGAATCACCTACAGGTACAGACAAAGCATTTTCAGCAAATGCTAGAAAAGAATCAGCCCGAAAATCTGCTACAGACTCTGCCAAAGAATCTACTTTAAGATCTTCTACAGAAACAGGCAGGAAATCTGCAACAATATGCCCAGCAACGGGTAAAGTTTGCTCAAGTGGTAAGTCTTCTGTTGCTAAAAAAACTTGTCCAGATATGTGTCCGGATCCATCTCAAGTAGAACAAGATAAACCAGAGGTGATTGAACCTCCTCCTCCCGTCATCGAAGAGGAAAGCGATGGTTTTGGATGTGGATGTACCCCCGATGACGGTACAGGGGGCAAATCATCGGGTAATAAAGACAAAGGTAAAGGTGATAAAGATAATACGGGCGATGATGGTGATGACACAGGTGATGGTAGAGGAAAACATCCAGGCGCAACAGGTCAAACTTGTGATGAAGTGATGTGCTCTTGTCACTATGGCAAAAAGAAGTGTCGTAGTGCTGGCGGTGGTAGTGGAGGGTTACCGAAACAAAGACGATCATCTGGTATACCTATTCCAATAAATAAATTGATCACAAATGGAAATGGAGGTAAACCCTGTTGGGAAAGAAACTAACTACGAAAGAAATTATATAGAGAAACATTTAGGCACCAAGGAGAGGTACTAGATCTTACAGATAAGTAGGACTAAACTAATGTTAAGAATATCTAATAAAAAGTATTGTCAGCCAAATACAACATGTACAAATTTTTGGCGTTCAAAAATTATATTTCTATTCATATCTCGAAAAACAATTAAAGCGATATTTTAAAAAACAATTTGATATTTTTAGAATATTTTTAGTTTGAATTTTATCCACTTTATGCGTCACAATTAAAGTTTGATCTACCAATTTCCAATTTCAATTCAAATTTAAATCTCTTCGCACATTTAAAAAACTTAGTTATCAATTATTGTAATTTATCCTTTTGGTTAAAAATACATGTTTTTTCTGGAAATGGCAGTTGTCAATCATTTTTTAAGGCATTTAAATATTAAGAGGCAACGATACCGCATGAAATCGTAAATTCCAAATTTTTCGAAAACGCACAATAATAACAGATGCAGATTTTTATACTAAAGGGTGGGACGTATTACTTTTTTAAAACCGGAGAAAATAACAAAAAACAATCAAAACAAAAAAAGGAATACGTACCCCCTTCAGGCAGATTTTTTTAAATTTAAAGTTTGAATGCAACTTTTTTTAATCTCAAAACAAAATTTCAAATACTGGAAAAATTTAGTTAGTACTTAGATAGATTACGTCTATACACTAGAAATATACAAATCCTATAACCTGACAATAGTGTTCATGCATTTTGACAGGTTAAGCTTTCACGTCTGACGTTGACTGCGGCCTAGCACAAGTTTTCGGGAAAATTTGAATTTCTATTTGTACAGGACTGTTTGAGAAAATTTTAAACGGCTTGAGTTGGACTTAAGTAATCATGGCGCATATTTTGCTTGAATGATAAAAGTCACAAAAGACGTTTATTGCATAAACGAGTGAGTTCTCTTAAAAGAGCGCAAAATACCATTAAACATAGGTAAGTGCTTTTTATGTAATAGTTGCTAGAAAGTATTATATAGTTTTAATTAATACTATTTCAAAATTTTATTGCTAATTTGGTTATATCTTGCGCCAATTTAAAGATGTTAAGTATATAAATTTTTAGTTATAGTATATTATCGAAATTTTTATATTGATAAATTACATTTTTGTTATCCTTAAATAACTGCTCCTTAAAAAAATGCGCCAATAAAAAATATTGAAATTGCAACATATAGATACATTTTACGAGAAACTTTAAAGGAAATGTTTTGTAAAGAACAAATATTATTTCTATTAAAACCGGGCCTGTAAAGTATTTTAGTGGAAAAGCAATGTTGCCAAAGAAATTTTGTTGAAATTGTATTCGTTTCTCTTTTCGTTTCATGTAAAATCGGAAGAAAGGAGACATTTTTATTATTTGTAGGTCTATATGGACTGTAGGGTCTATAAGAAGGCAAATGTTTTCAGTCGGAAAAAGTCACGTGATGATGTTGGCTCTTAAGAGACACCTGCTTTTTTTATTTATATTCTAGTTCTATTAAAATGTGTGTTATTAATATTTTATAGAAGACCTATTTCGCAAAGGTCCGTCTATTTTTGCGCAAAACGTAAACAATCCGGGGTCCATATTCAAAACTGATTGTTATTTTAATCACGTTTAGCGGCCTCTGGTAAATATGAAGAAAATTTATATGAACAGAACTTCACGTACGTTCATATTTAACAAAATATTTGTGTCTCGATATAAACCACTCAATATTGGGAGTTATTTATAAGCGATAAATTGCTCAATTTTTTTTCGAATGTAGGTAAATGTACTCTTTCTAAAACAAATTTTAAGTAGAAAAACGTTTTAAATTGGTACTTTAATTAACTTAACAAGATAACATTAATCAATATCAAAATAATCCAAAGTAAACTGTCGATTATTTATCGGAAAAATTTTTAGTTTCGTCCAAATGAAACATTTTTGGATTATCGTATTGTCGAATGTATTAGACCGTAGAGCTCGTTCTGATGAGGGCTATAATCCTTTAATCATAAAAAGAAGAAACATATACTAGGCTTCTTTTTTTTTAGATTGTCATTCTTGTCTACTACCACCAGTGTAAAGTTTCAGGAACACCAGGTTACTGGCGCGAGAAAACTAAGACAATCTAGAAACCCAAGTAATGTCATACCTTGTTGGGTTTTAGAAAGACGGGAAGAACACGCAACCAGAATACTAGGAAATTGTTTTAAATAAACTACAGTAAATAATTTCACTAGTGTACCGGATGCATCTGAGCCACGTAGATCTAGCAGACCCGGTAACCCAACTAGTGGAAAACGATCATCAGGTACACCAGACTCACATGAAGCACTAAGACGAAAAATATCCAGTTACCCAAGTGAACACTTACCTTGTTGGACATTAAAAAACAAGAACTAGCTGCTAGAAAAAAAAATAGCGGAACTAGCGGTTCTGGCCGCAGTTAGAGCTGTAGACTACAGATCAAGTAAAGGGGACAATAGTCCAAAAACAGCCGGTAAATCGACTCTATCTGCACCAGATTCAACTGCTAAAGCTATTGGAGCTAATGGATCTAAAGGCGATATTAGAGAACGTGGGCCTGTGTTTGCTAGCGACGATAATAAGACGAATGGGAATGTCCCAGCTAATAGCACTATTGCAGTTTACAGGAGTATTGTCCGTAGTAGGAACTTATCGTCTACTACGGCAGAATGAAATGCGGGAGTTATTCAGGGTGTTAGGACGTTTGTAGTTAATGTTGCGAGACCTGGGGAAACTGGTGGAGAACTAATAGTGTTGGTGGGGCTACTAGAACTAGTGGAGCTATTGGTACTAGACGACGTAGGGTAGTGAAGCTAGTCGAGTATTTGGTTCTAGCGGTACATCTATTACAAGAAAAAATAGGGATGTAGTTTCAAAATCTGTACAGGCGTCTCCTAGAACTGAAGGTCTGTGTCCATCAGTTTAAGATGGTTTTTGTTCAAAGAAACGCCAATCTAAATTCTCTGAGCGATATTCTAATCATATATGTCTAGAAGTTGTTAGTCACATAAAAAAGTGGAATCTCTTCGAAAAATCAGAGCCGGTTCTCTTTGAAAAGTTCAAGCAGCAAATTAGTAAGAATAAGTGATGAAGTCATCGGTTTGAAGAATAAAAGCTGCAAATCATTGGGGTGGTGAAAATAGTTGCCAAACTAGTAGAGGAGTATGTCCAAGAACTAAAGCCTAGTAAACTAGTAAAAGAAACAGCCAAGCGAGTTAAAAGAATTTGTACTTTTACTGGTGGACCATGTCCAAATAAGCTAAAATATGTCCAGAATCTGGTGGTCAAAGCCCCAATGAATCAACGGATTTTAGTGGAAAACTACAAAACATATGTTTATCAGTAGTGTGTTCAAAAATAGAGGACATTTAGTACTGCACGATGTGTTTAAAAAAGTTACAAGACTCTAACCATTTTCCTCCCCTCAAAAGAGATACATGGACAGCCTACCTACAATTCATGAAATGAACCAAAACAACCTATACCTATACCTATACCCGGGGAATAAAAATTTAATAGTGATAGAAATAGTACAATGGTAGTGAGAACGAGTTTAGTTGTAAAATAAAAAACGCTGCTTTTCACTCCTTTATCCATTACTTAGTTTATTTTTAGTCGATAAATATATAAATCAATCTAGTTTCCATATTTTTAGTATCATTATTTGTTTTATTTTTTCTATCTGGGAAGTAATTTGCTTTTTAGATTCAAATACAGAGAAGTTCTACTTCATTTAAAAAAGAAGAATGGACTTTCTCGATGAGAACTTACCACGAGCTTTCATGAAATAAAGTACATCAGATTATTTTTCAATTTAAAATCAATTTCTCTCCTCTCTGTCCGACTTAAACAAATCCTGAGGGGTTCTAGGAGGTGGACTTAGGCGGTCTGAGCTTTTCGATCGTGTTTCAATAAAAAAAACCCTACATATTGTTCGAGAGAAAAGCGCACAATGTTTGGAAATTGGAAAAGGTATTTCTGTAAAATTGGGTTAATATTTTACGATTGTTTAATACGAAGAATGTAGAACAGTTATTGGTAAATTTTAGGAATAGTGGCAGAATAAGAATGATCGATTTCTGTCAAATTAACAACTTGATAATAACTAACAGATTCTTCTAACTCATTGACATACATAAATACACCAGAGAAATTTTGAGCCGAAATGAAAGCTAAATAATAAATTATATAATAGTAAATGACAGACAATATTGATAAACGATAATAGATAAAAGAGTTAAAAAAGTACCAGAAATCAGCAGTGATTATGTAGTAGTATTTAAATTAAAAAATTTAGATGTATAAAATAAAAAGTCTAAAACAAATATGAATCTAAAAAAAACATACAAAAAAGAGATACAAAAACTGCAAAAGAATTAGAAAATGAGTTAAACAAGAAACTCAACTACAAACGAATGGAAAATAGAAATATAGAATAAAAATGTAATTTTAAATTTTAAAAACAAAATAATAAACACCACAAAAAAAATATGTGAAATAAATAGGAAAATAAAGAATAGGAAGCAAACCACGTGGTGGACAGAGGACTTAAAACACAAAATAACATTAAAAAAATAATGGAGAAATTATCTGTCGAAGAGAATAGAAGCGCAATATAACGTAAATAAAAAGTAAAGGAAGAAAATCAAAATGATAATTAAAGTAGCGAAACCTGAGGATACATATTTTTATCAAAAATAAGAATGGAATAATGCCAACTACAGAAGAAGAAGAAATAATATAGAAATAGAAAGAATATTAGCAGGAATTACTCAATGTCGCCAAAAAGCGAAGAGAAACGTGTTCAAATTAAAATGGTGGAAGATGAATAGAAATAAAAAGTAATAACAGAGCTAAAATATGGAGAAGCATATTGATTCAACAAAATTACACCAGAAATTATCAAAAGCATTGGACAAAAAAGGAAGAAATATGCAAAGAAGAAAAAACAACAGACCAATTTTTAAGAAAGATGATGTAAAAGACTGCAACAATTACAGAAGAATAACATTAATAAGCACTGCAATGCAGATAATCCAAAAAAATAATAGAGAAAATAATTATAGATCCATAATAGAACATACACTGGGTATAAAAAAAGAAGAAGCATGTAAGATTATGTCTTCACAATAAAATGGATGACAGAAAAAACAATCCAGAAAAAAATTTTGCTGCTTTCTTATGTCTAGAAAAAGCCTTTAATAAAGTACTCAGAGAAACATTTTTGGAATGATGGAGGAATGATTGAAAAAATGATACAAATAAGAATAATACAAAAAAAATTGTGAATGACGAAGAAGTAACAGAATATACGACACTTTCACTACGAACACTGGACGAAGATATGAAGGAAAAAAGACTTGTAAAAAATTATAAAAATTCAAAAAACAAAAAACAAGAGACAGACCAAAAAATCCTGAGATAACATAATAGACGGAATATTAACCAAACAAGAAAAGTTAGAATGAAGCGAAGCACCTAACCCAGAACAAAAGAGAATGGAAAATTATGAAAAATATGAAGAAATTTATGAAAAATACATCATTAGTTAATATAGTGAATCACAAACAATATATACGCAAAAAAAAAGTTTAATATAATTTTTCAAAAGAAATATTCTGGATTTAAAAGGATCAATGTCAATCTTGTTTCTTATATTATGCTATAAAAAATGACATTCAAATAACAGCTTTTCCCTTTCCGCCCCTTGATTTTTTTTTAATAAAATGCCATTCTTAGCTTTAGTCATCTTGCTTTATTGCATTCATTTATGACGTATAAAATTGGTTCTTACTTTCATGACGCTTCAAATTAAATTATGTTCCGTTAGAAATTGTATATGCCAAGTTTTATTAAAGCAATTCGACATTTTGTAATCTTATTACTTTATTACTCGTGCGCTTTTATTGTCTCTCGGGAACTACGGTTTTCACATTACCACTTTTTATCGAGACATTATTTTAATCAAGCAAAAACTAATTTTGTTCACTTAAAACATTTTTTAAATAAAAAATATATTTTTAATACTCTCCAAAATATTTTACAATTATTCTTGGTGAAGCCGACTGAAAGATCCAGGTATGTTCCTCCTCAATGCTTGCACCTGATTAACCAAATCTTCTAGGTCTTTCTTCATATGTCTTAAATTACAATTATTACAAATTCTTTCGTCGGTACAACTACATCCATGTATTTTTCCGACACAAGTTTCCTCGCATTCGCAGGGTTTGCAGCTGCACAACTTTTTCAGCTCTTCTTCTTTCAGATTAGGTTGTTCTCCGGTGAAAGAAATGGATCTAAATCCACCAGCCGCTATTATTTTTTCCTTTTCCTTTTCAAAGATTTCGTTTATAAGTTGATTGTTGTCTGGATGAAAACTGGATGCTTGAGGGAGTTTTCCATTCGGATTGTTACATCTACATTTGGAACAAATACAACTAAGTCCTCTGTATAATAAAGGGTTGGTTGATACAGGTATTCTCGATCTTTTTTCGTTTGGGCAAGTGTAAGAAATGGCGCTTTTGTTCACTTGGAACACTTGTCTTTCGTTATTTAGGTAAAGGAATTTCGTTGCTGGTGGAGGATTTGTGGCCATTGACATCATAAAGCATTTAGGACAGGTACAATCACAACTATGGTGTACGGACATTTTTCTTTTTTCGATTTTGTCGAATTTTGAGACATCTGGTTTGCTGGGCAATTTAGATAAGACATTTGGCATCTCTGACGAATGCCTGTACAAGTAGTCTTTCAGGTAAATTTCGTTTGAAAGGATCTCGTCACTAGAACCTAATTTGTCCGTGTAACCCTGTTTCTTTTCAACTTTGATATCCCTAGAACTCCTCGACGAACAAGAATCAACAGTTACTACCCCAAAAGACCTTGATTTTTTTGCATCATTTAAGACACAAGAAGATCTAGCTGGACTGATATTTATAGCACTAGAACCTTTGAGTCTATTTGAATCTTTGGGTAGCACACTGAAAGATTTATGCGCTGCATCGATATCATCTTTAGGTTCTAAAGACGATTCTCCAATTTCAAATTCTTCAGTTTGTAGTTCATATTCTATGTTTAATGATGCATTGTCTCCGATAATTTCTTGTACAGAAGTGTCTTCCCAAGATTTAGAGGCCTCATTTAATGGAATCAAAGTCATTATAGGTTTTTCACTTAAATTTTTTTACTCATGATTGACACAAGATATAAATTATTATGATAAAAATAGGTTATGTAAAATGAAGTAAGTCAAAATGGACCCTCAACGGCATCTATCACTAATTTAATCAAATATGGGAAATAATATGACGTCAGTATGACGATTAATTTCAAAATACAGCTTTGTCCAGGATTTAAGATTAAAACTTTATCGCGTTTTGACGAGATCCAGATTGAAAAAAATCGCAGTATGAATGGAAATGTTATTCAGTTTCCCGGATATTAAGTCAGGACCTTTTTGTGCTCATTTCATGATAATATATACTCTGGGATTAAGTTTAAAACAGTGTTAAATCGAAAAATCGATACGGGGCTTTCATTAAGCCTGAGAAATAATGTGAGGGTGGAAAATGGGACAAAATTCAGTGATGAACCATTCAGATAGCCAAATGTGATAGATTAGGGTTAAAGCACTCAAAACAAATATCCCTTTGGTTGTCTAAAATATCTTTTTGTGCTATAGTGAATTTTATCTTAAATGAACATTAAATGTTTAATGGGTTAAATTTTATTTGGGATCTGTATTAAAGAAATGCTTTCAGAAAATACTTCGTCAGCCAATTTGTAGGTACATATTGATCTGGATAATGAAATGATTTATTATTGGGAATATATCGATTCTGCATGAGTAACTTACAATCCTTTGACCATTAGATGAGATTAATTAAAAGCGAGAGGATCAATAAACTATGGATGGGCTCACAAAAGTAAAATCTTATTGAATAAAAAAATCGCATTTTTTTATCTATTGAATATTATAGTATTATTATTATTATTATTATTATTAATATTATTATCATATTTTAAGAAAAGAATTAAAATCGTGCTTGCAATCGTCGTGTATGTTCTCAATAATAAGTTAATAATCCCATATACTTTTCATTAAAATCCGAAAAACAATAAAGTTGCGAACTTTGCAGTTTCAAATGGAAATTGAGGTCAGGTTTCAAAAATTGTTTAGAGAATTTTGGTACAAAGTGAAACCTGTCGACAAAAATTTACGAAATTACAGCCTAACGCGTGTGTGACGTTATTTAGTTCAAATCAAACTAACCGAAAGAAAAATCAAAACTATGAAGTAAAAAATTATATTAGGAGTGAAAAGTTGAAAGTCTGATCGCAGAGGCTCAATTCGAACAATTTGATTTACCCAATATCGCGATACTCTGTAATATCAGAATTAATTTAGTAACACGAGTAGTAAACTTTTGGCAAACTAGCAGATCTTATGGAGACACAGCTTACATCTTAATTTGAAAGAGCATAAATTTCTTGAGTTTGTGACAAATTTTCTTAATATTTTCATAAATTTCATAAATGTCGAAAAATGTCTTTGAATTTTATTTGTTGAATGTGGTGAATAGTCTTTTAACTTTTGCAGCTCAGTCAATTTCATATCCACCTTTTTCTGTTTTTTTTTTTTAATCAAATAAGTAGATAATTTCGTACTATATAGTAAATATTTTCAGACACACTTTTCCAATAAGTATTGTGTAGGTTCTATGAAGGTTGAAATATGTCTTTGAATTTTATTTATTGGCTTTGGTGTATTTTGGTTCTCAGTTTCCTTTTATCGTTTAAAGCTCAGTAGATTTTAAGTTCAGCATCTTTTGGTGTGAAAAAAAACAAATTTCGAACATATTTTCTTAATATTTTCATACTTGTTGAAAAATGTAAAAATATATACAGAATTTCAAAATCAAGTAACAGATGTTAAATTTCATTTTTAAAGGCAAAATACTAAACATAAGTTGACGCTCCGAATGACACCACACGTGAATTTTACGATAGTAATTTAGAAATAATGGACATAGTTCGGGAAGCCTGAAATTACAGCTGAAAGGTTTTTGGGTTTTTTCCTTTCGTAAAGAAAGTTGTATTTCAGAATTTGTTATCCAATAATTCTCCGAACTGAGGTACATGGTTAGTTCTGTAAAAGCCGAATTCCTCAATAAATCGAAAGTTATAAAAAGTCATGTGAGAACCAAAAGTAAAGTTCAGTATAGAAATCTAGACGAATTCGTGAACCAGTTGTGATTTGACTTCAATCTTGTTAAATTTTGTAAGTTATAATTCCCCAGTACTGTTCTTAATTAGTAATAGAGTCAAACGGTTTATTAAAGAACTCAGCGAGGTTCAATATTTACTCAAAACACTAATTTTAATGTCATTCGTTGCTCGGCAACCTTACATACATTATAAATAGCAAAGAGTATACATACAATTTCTTGCGATGTTACAAATTTTTGGCAATACCTTTCCAGTATTTAAACAGTTCTATGAAAGCTGATTTTTTTTTTAAATTTTGTTAATCGATGTAGGTTTATTTTTGGTTCTCATTTCCTTCCTACATTCTGAACTGAGCTTCTTCTGGTCTTCTTTATTCAAAATGTTTTGATCAAATTTTCGAAAAAAACACTTGCATCTTTTGCAATTGCTCCTGGTATCCCTAACTTTTACCCTTTCGCAAAAGCTAAATAGGGGATAAGCCGCAGTCACGCTTTCACCGAAACTCGCCATAACCACAACAAACGTCTTATCTCGAGTTCCATTACAGCGATCTGTAATTTGTCTTGATCACGGAAAAGCCGACTGGCCAATGGCCGATGCCCTAAACAAAGAAATTCTAGTGGAAAAACACCGTTGGTTTTCACTTTGTTACTAATGAAAGTTAACAGACGATCGTATCGACTTTAACGAATTGATTTCAGTCGTAGAAATAAAAATAAGAGAGAACATTAGGATAATGAGGAGTTGGAGTTCCGGAACGTGCACATTGTTGTGTTTTAATTGGAGTGAATTCTAAAGGAATAACAAAAGAATGTTTTTATTCAGTTTTCTTTCGTTTTCGAAACTTTCGTTGAAATGTACTTAACGAGTAGTAATTGAAATGAAACCACGTAACTGGTTATCGAGGGTTTGTAGGAATTATTTAATTGTGATGTTCAATATAATATTACACATCTTTTGAATATTTTTGGGTGTTGTTTATTTAATAACGGAGGAGTGTATTGAATTAATTGATTTTTGCTTTCAAATATTTTTAATAGGGCTCGAAACAAATTGATAAATTATGCATCTGTTGATATTTAAAAAAGGCATATGTCTAACTAAGAAAAATTAAAATTTGATTAAAAATTTAAAACCTGTAAAAATTAAGAAAGAAATTAATAGTGATGTTTTAACTTTAAAACCTATAAAAAATAAAATAATAAGTAATAATTTAACAGTTACAAAATCAAGTAAAGGTAGTGCAACCGTCATTTTAAATGCAAATGATTAAAATCTAAAGTAAACGAATTTATTGAATCAAGTAATTTAAAAATTCATAGTAAGGATCCAACCAAACAATTTTCAAATGATATTAGAGAATTAGTTAATCGATCAAATCCTCAAGCTCCAAAATTATATGGTACCATTAACTTAGATAAAGATACAAAATCTTTTAGGCTTGTAGTTTCTTATTTCAATACACCGAATAATAAATAAGCAGAGGTTCTTAATAAAACTTTAACTAATTACGGTTACATTTCAAAATATTCATTAAAAAACTCTTTGGATTAGATACATAAACTAAATACACATAAATTAAATGAAAATACAAAATTAATTTCATTTGGCGTTAAGAATATTTTCAAAAATATGAATGTATACCGTTAATAACTAAATTCTTAGAAAGGAAAGACAATAACCAAATTTTAATTAATGATATTATAAACATATTTAACTTTTGTATCAATCAAAATTACTTTATTTTTGATGATAAATTTTATATTTAAAATGAACGATTATCAGTGGGTAGTCCAATATCACCAATTTTGCCAAATGTTTTTATGGATAATTTACAACAAAAAAGTTTAATTCAAATATCTCCAGAAATGTATTGTTTTGGTACAAATATGTTGATGGTGTTTTGGCTGGTTTTACAAATAATGAGAAACAATTGGATATTTTCTTTAATTTTATTAACAATCTACATCTCGAAATTGAAGATAAGAGTTCTATAAATTCGTTAGATATAAATATCAAAAAAGTATACTGTAATCTTCAATATGCAATTTATCGCATACTATCTCATATAAATATAACTCAAATCACCCCATGTCTCATAAATTAAAGTAATAACTAATGTTTCATTTTTATTAAATGTAAAACTCAAAAATATAAATTAAAAAAAATCAGATATTTATTAACTAAATCGTCCGGATTGTAACACCATCTATCTTGGCCAGACACGAAGAAATTTTAACATATGGTACTGTGAGCACTAAACACAAACCCACACTTAACAAAACAATTAAAAAAAATTAAAATAAAACCTTTTTTCTACAGATCACAACTGTCAATTATTCTTTTAAAATAGAACCTTACGATTTTTTTATTTAGCCTCGATCTTTATTAAAATTATTTAAAAAATATATTATGTGAATGTAAAACAATGTTGGCTTCATTCACCGAACATTATTGATGGTAGGCAGAATATTATGCGGCATTCCTGTTGATATTTCCCAAAATAGCGCTTTTCTGTGCACGTATAAGGACGAGATACCACAAATGGTTCAATGACAACTCCCGAAACGTGAAAACATTTATCAAACAGAGTGTATTCCCATCACAATAATTTAGAGCGACCGTGAAATATGATCTTTTTGGTATTTCCGTAACTATTTATAATCTTATTTTCGTGAATTAGATATTTTGTTGGATCAGACTGTAACAACGGGGTCGAGGCAGCAAATGTTTTTACTTTATTTTGTATTAATGCGCTGAGTCGCATATTCAATCCTACAGATGGATTGTAATATTTTATACCGAGCGGAAGCATAAGAGTTCTTGTGATAGATTCGTATAATTTCAGGAAATTAATTCTGATTCTGATTCTGATTTAATGATTACTAAATCTCTCCGAGATTATTGATAAACAGATTTTTGTTACTATTAAAATGAACAACGTATAGAAAATAATAACGCTTTCACTGATTTCAAATCAAAGAATATCTCGGAGATTTGAAAATTTTGTAAAGCACGAAGAAGCAATATCAATTATTTTTAATTAGTTTTCGATTATTGAAATAGATTTGGCATCAATTAGAACTGTTTTTAAAATATTTCAATTTTCGATGCTTTTGTAACAGTTTTTGAATCATTTAAATCAGTTTTGTAATTATTTCAAAAAAAATTTGGATCATTTAGAATGTTTTGAATTATTTCAAATAGTTTTTAAAGCTTTTAATAAATTTGGATTTGTTTTTGAATTATTTTGAATTTAAATCAGTTTTGCATCAATTAGAACAGTTTTTGGAATATTTAGAACAGTGTTTGAATTTTTTCAATCAGTTTTGGATCATTTATAACTGTGTGTAAATCATGTTTTATAATTTTTGTATTATTTCAAAGAGTTTTCGATGATTTTAGTTAGTTTTGGATCATTCAGAACAGTTTTTTTTTATATTTCTAACAGTTTTATGGTCATTTTGGGACAATTGAACAGTTTTTTGAGCATATATGGAATAGTTTTTGAATTACTTTTTTGTTTCAAATTATTTTCGATAATTTTAATCAATTTTGGATTATTTAGAACAGATTTTGAATCATTTTGAATATGTTTGTATTACTTCAAACAGTTTTCGATATAATTAAGTAGTTTTAGATCATTTAGAACAGTTTTTGGATAATTTATAATTTTGTTACTTTTTAACAGTTTTTTGTTAATTTAGAACAGTTTTTGAAATATTTTAGGCAGCTTTTGATGCTTTTAACTAATTTTGAATCATTTAGAAAAGTATTTAGATCATTTTGACCAATTTTTTTGTTATTTTTAACAGTTTTCAGAATATTTATAATAGTTTTTGAATTATTTCAAATAGATGCATTTAACTAGTTGTGGATTATTCAGAATAAAGTTTTTTGATTATTTTGACCAATTTTTTATTATTTCAAACATTTTTTAATGCTTTCAATTTTGGATTATTTAGAACAGTTTTTGTATAATTTTAAAAAATGTTTGTACTATTTCAAACAGTTTTCGATACTTTTAAGTAGTTTTAAATAATTTAGAACAGCTTTGGGATAATTTAGAACAGTGTTTTATATATTTCTAGCAGTATTGAATACTTTTAATCAATTTTAGAACAATTTTTAGATTATTTAGATTTTGACAAATTTTTGCATTACTTCAAATAGTTTTCGATTTCGACAAATAAAATAGTTAAACTAATATTTGAAAAACGAGGAAACTCTATATTTTTAATATAGAGATGTAAATATTTCTTTCCAAATTTAATAACGAAGTTATCCAATTGGATTCATTAAAATCTCTGGAATTTATAATTATTACATTGCTTGATAAAAGCATGATTTATATATATTTTTTTTTCTTTAAGTATTGTATACTTTTATCAATTTCATCAATATTCGCAGAGTTAGAATGGCTGACGAAAAGAAACTTTTCACAGGGAAAAACCCCGAAAAATTTCTGACCTCTCGTTCAATCTTCTCACACACCCGTTATTTTAAATGTTTTTCTAATTTTTAAAAAGGGCCATAAATGATAGCATAGTAAAATAACTGGTATGTGATTGGCATTTCCATGGTAACTAACTTCTATCAAAGTGCAGCATTCAAAACGAATAAATTTCATATTCATTCCTAAAATGCGTTTTATCATGAATACGCAGCATTTCCACATCACTTCATTTAAATTATGTCAATGTTAAAATCATCCCATTGTTTATCCCTTTTTAGCTCGTTTTTGGCAATTTACATCACTGCAAAATTAAGTTCGGTGTTGTTTCCTCTTTAATTACAATTTAAATTTCAATCAAATTCATTTAGGAGCCATTTTGATTCAATTTCCGCCACTTTCTGCCTTTAATTTAATTTAATTACTAAACTTTTGTTATGTACATTCGTAAGATTTCAAGCCAAACTTGTAGTTTTTCAGCGTTCTCGAAATATGAATAAAGATTTTCGCTCTGTTAAAATGATTAGAAATATTTAAAAACAAATAATATTATTAAATAGCTTTTACTGCTGACTGAGGCCTCAAATTTGAAATAGAAGAATGCAAATTATATTTTTAAAACTCAATAAATTTGCAAAACCATCTAAAATTGATCTAAATTAATCTAAGTTTTAGTCAAATTATTTTCGGAGCCGCTTTTTCGATATCTTAAAGTCGATTTTTTTTAAATGGCTATGAATTGTCAAATTTCGAAAAATAAAAAACCGTTTCAATGTGACGACATTTCTATGTTGGTAGCATTGAGTTAATTCCAAACAATTCTCGTATTTATTTCATCATAATAAAATTATTCTTGTACTTATTTTAAAACAAAATAAATTTGCATTTAATGATATTATTTTCGGAGCCGCTTTTTTCGATACGCTAAAGTCGATTTTTTTTTATTAAAATGGCTATGAACTGTCAAATTTCGAAAAATAAGAAAGTCTGTGACTACATTTCAATGTTGGCAGCAGTGAACTAATTTTAAATGATTGTATTTATTCCATTTTTACTGGTGCCCTTATTTTAAAACACAATAATTTTACAAAAACATCTAAAATTAATTCGCGACTCGTTTCCAACAACATAAATATGAGGAAAAGGTCTAAAATTGTACTCAAAATGGGCAGAAACGGGCAATATCTCGTAACCACATTCTCCACTGGATGCCAAAAGAAAGTTTTAGTTGTACATAAAACGAAGGGTTGACCGCTGTGCCACTTGTTAATGAAATTTCTTCCTCCCAGCTATTATTTCATACTTCTCATCCACAAAAGATTAAATCGAATGTTATATTAACAATTTCCATTTACTGGGAAATGTTACATTAAAAACTACTTTGTGCTGCTAAATAGTAAAATCTAATTATATATGCAAACTACGCCTCAGGTGGTTCCAAAATCATATACAATTAATCTATTCTAAACCATCGACACAGCAACATTGTTACATTCTAATATATTCCATTACAAGTTTCTATCGTGTAATACATTTTTATCTTAAGAGAACCTTAAACACGTTAAAATGGTAACAATATCAACCAAAAACATTTCCAATTAGAAATAAGAAGTAAAATTCTAAAAATAAAACAATTATGTAATTACTTCATTTTAAAAATTGTATTTTCCTCAGCGACATTTCGCCCATGTGACAACCCTCTTTTGATCATACATAATTTAACTCTTAAACGTATTTTCAAAGTTTTCTTTGTTTTATGTCAGCAAATTAAATTATAAATAAATACACACAACAAATCAACGGAAACTATAGAAGTAATCGAGTTGACAAGATTTCTAAAAAGTAAGTTTAGTAGCAGAAATAACTGTAAATATTTTAACGATTTTGTGAGTTTACTAACTTTGTTTACAAGAAAAACATCACAAAACCGCCTAAAAACATCAATTTCCTTTACTAGTTTCTCCCTATTTGTTTAAAATTCACTCATTTTAAACACGTTAAAATAATATCCAACTTACATTAGTACAAGAAGTACATTCACCAACGATTTCACTTACAAAATCAAGCTTTAGCCACTTAAACAAAAACGCAGTTGCATGTTAACATTGACCAATCAACAACTCTCTGATAATCTTGACCAATAAAAACTGCCCTAACTGAGCTCACAATTGACCAATAAGACCTAATCATCAATAAATTGAGGTAAAGTTTCAAACAATTGTTTAGAGAACGTTGGTACTACCAAATTCCAATTTGCCGTTGGTGTAATAAACTTTTTGAGTGAATAATAAAACTTTTACTCAGGTAACCCTGTTTGTTTGGCTCTGAAAATAAACGAAAAACGGCCCTAACTGAGCTCACAATTGCCAATCAAACCTAATCATCTTCAATACGCCTTAGAATTTCCACAGTTACAAAAATTAAGAGTCGCTCAAACCTCAGTAAACAATTAACATACACTCCGCTCAAAAAGAGATTCTCAAACCCACCAAAACACACGTTCTTAACTTGTTTATGGCCCATCACACATATTAAAATATAAATCGTCACGCAAATTTCGAGAATACCAGGAAATTGAGGTTATGTTTCAAAAAATTGTTTAGAGAACATTGGTACAACCAAATTCCAATTTGCCGTTGGTGTAATAAACTTTTTGAGTGTATAATAAATCTTTTACTCAGGTAACCCTGTTTGTTTGGCTATGGAAATAAACGAAAAACGGCCCTAACTGAGCTCACAATTGACCAATCAAACCTAATCATCTTCAATACGCCTTAGAATTTCCACCGTTACAAAAATTAAGAGTCGCTCAAACCCCAATGAACAATTAACATGCACTCCGCTCAAAAAGAGATTCTCAAACCCATATTAAAATATAAATCGTCATTACAAGGAAATTGAGGTCATGTTTTAAAAAATTGTTTAGAGAACATAGGAACGATGACTTTCTGACTTCAATAAAAAATTTTACTCGGGTAATCTTGTTTGTTTGGCTCTGAAAATTGAATACATAAAATCCGTTGTTACGAATAAAGAACGTGGCACTTACAATATTCCGAAAAGGTATCCGAGATTTTAGAGCGGTTAGGCTAAACAAAATTTTGTCCACCACTTGTCCTTAAGGGATGTGAAAGTTCGCCCTGTGTTATAAATGTTTGGCCCAATACTTTGAATTCTCTTTCAATAGATTTGGTGAATAAAAGTATTTAAAATAAAGTAAGTAGCTCAAATAGTCAAAAAATAAATATTAAAGGCAATAAAATAAGCTAAGACGATTTTATTTTAACGTGAAACTAAGGCAAAATTTTATTTAAAACTATAATTAACGAAGGAATTTATCCTTCCTAGGTACGAGGCAGAAGCCCTAGAAATCGAAGGACCAAATTTAATTCAAAAGAAAAAATACAGTTTTTACAAAAAAAAACTTAGGTTATTCCTGGAAAGGACGATACTTTGGTTCTTCGTTTAGCAAACCTCTTAAATACTAGTTTTGACTTTACATCGACGCTCATCCGTCGGAATTCTCTAAGCAGACTAAATACAAATTCACATGGAATTACAATACCAAGCAAGTACTGTCATTAAAGTACTTTTCTAAACAATTTCTTGATTATTAAGAAAATCTAGCCAAATGTATTTAACACCGCACCAAATTTTCTGCTATTTTGACTAAAAATTATCAAAAGAAGCTGAGAAGAAAACTAACTGAACTGCATAAGATACAAAAAAATAGTATATTACATTAACTAAAAATATTTTTTTTCAAACTCTATGGAAGCTCATAAATATTGAGAAAATCTATCCGAAAGTTTTTTTTTATTTAAAAATGTCTTTGCTTCTTCAAATAAAAGTAGAAGACATTTGGATCCAAATTATCAGAAATGTTTGGCACTTAAAGAAATATCACTACTGAATTAAAAAGATTTTGTATTTAAAAAAAAGCAGTTTTTTCATTAAAAAAATATGTGCGATATTTAAAAAGTTGTTAGACAAATCTATGCATTTTTTTAATAAAATGTTTCATATATCAGCAAAACACCAATTTTCAAAAAAGGCAACGTAGCCAAATTATCCAAAATATAAAAATCTACAACGAAAATTAATTTTAAATCTACCAAATTTACTTTCCTACAATTTTGAAAATACTGTTAAATATCCAATTTTACTTTTATTATGGAAAGAAAATTTATTTTTCCCTGCTCAAGAAAATTTCCTACTAATTTCCAAAAAACAAACTTACCATAACCGAAAGCGCCCCCATCACCGTTCATTTAACCATCACTCAACTCAAACAAATTTAAATTTTCAAACGTAAAATCGAAAAAGTACCAGTGCCGTACCGATGACTAATTCCAATCGAAACCTGCGAATTCCAGTGCCGTACTGACCCGGAAGCCGGCGTTTTCGGAAAATTGCGACGCGTCCGGTCGAACCGTCACTTAAAATGCATCTCGGGACGCTGTTCCGCGTTTTCCTGGAATGATGCACGACGTCGACGTCGGTCCAAGCGTCGGTGGAAGGTAGTTTTGATAGAGGGGCCGCGGAGGGTGATATGGGGCGTGCGCAAAGGGGCGCTATCGATTTTGCATCCGACTAGAGGTGGGAACGGTCGTGTACGGTGTGGGAATAGTAATTCGGAAAAATCGGGAAGGGGGTTTTGTTTTAGAAAGGGAATAAATAATATTATGGAGTAACGAGTTATTGCAAATTGAGTGTGGAAATATTGTGTAAAATGTTCTTGCTGCGTAGAAACCTGAATTAACAGAGTTTAAAGACGTCAAAGAAATCACGTAAGTTTTAACGAAAAGAAGTTAATTGCCTTCGTAAAGTCAATAATATAGGAATTTTGCATTTATGGCAAATTAAGAAATTTTGTAAAAAAATAATTGATCAACCTTTTTTAAATCCTTCTTATTATACCACTAATACATTTTTACTGATGTAAATCATTTTTATTTCTTTTTTTTTAATTTGACATCTATTTTTTGCCCAAAATTAACACTGACATTTTTTTAAATCCAAATACGTTTCCAGAACAAATAAATGAAAATTTGATATTCAAGGAAATAATTTAAAGTATTTGAAAAATTATTGATATTCCGGATATGATTATTTTAATTCAAAATAGAGGAATACTGATTTAGCAGTAATTAAACAAAAATAAAATTATGTGAAACAAATTTATCTCATAGTTGTTTGGAACAAATTATCGTAAATAGAATTCAACAAATACATTTTAATTTAAACATACCAAATAACATGAAACTAATTTAAATAAAAAATTTTAAGGTTAATCGAACGCATAATCGAAATCATTATTAATTTTTTTTTTTTTTTTGGCCGAGTACAGAGAAAAAAAGTCATTTAATATTAAGCATGAAACAATGTTTTAACTAGAAATAAAAAATAAAAAATTTACATAATGAATTAGGTATAACATGAAATGATATGGTTAGTATATTAACATTATTTTAAAATTGAGGTATGCAAATTTTGAATAAGATTAAAATATTAATCATGTTATTACTATTGAATTAAGTTTATAAAGGATTTCCAACAAATTATAAATAAAATTGAAAATATAAAAAGCATGATATAGAACCATAAAAAAACTTTAACAAACAACATATTGCATAAAAAAACTATTATTGGTATTATAAAAAAGAAAGAATGAGTTGTTTTAATTTATAATTATTTTTTTGTCAACTATTATGTATATAAAGATATCGTAAGTTAAAATGTAGGAACCTTGTAAAATTTTGTTAAAATGCAGTGATCTTAAAAAAATTTATAAATAGACTGTCAAAATTTGAGAAAATATACTTAATTTTTGACCTGCTAAAGGTGAACATTGTCAAAATTGTTTAAAGTCAAAACACCCTTTTTTAAAAATTGTGTAATAAAAATAGAAAGTTTGTACATAACACCAAAAAAGGAAAAAAATGTCAATTCAATTAAGTGCTAATTTCATCACAATATTTTAATAAATGATTACTAGTATTCTTGATTATCGTTAAAAAATGTGTTAGTGAATTGAGTACCAGATAAGTTTTGATGTGTTTTGTAGTTTTGTACATGTTAAGTGATCTCTAAATTCTTTAATTTATATTATTGTTGTGTAATCCAATTCGATGTAGTCTGTAAGTTAATTCAGAATGCATAGTTATTACATAAATATCTAAGAAGACTCTTATTTTAAACCACTTCCTAGATTCTTCTTTTAACCAAATTATCTTAATTTATCTGATTAACTTTTCAATGTTTTAGTTCGACCTTTAAAGTATTAAATTTTGATGTTAATTTCCTTCTCAAGCATTCTTGGTCAAATCAAATATCTGTAATTTCTTATAAAAATGGTTTAACTCTTTTTTCGATGATGCTCTAGTCATAATGATTGTTTCTACAATTACTATTTGGAATACCGTTATTGTTAAAAATCTAAAATCATATTGGTCCACAATTTTTTAACAAATAGTAGAAACATTAGTCACTGAAAAATCACAAAAATTTAAATAAGTAAATGTTCATTTTTTTAATAACTACATTTTTCTAAATATTGAAATTATAAATTATATAAAGGTTGAACACGTATAGGTTAGAGCTCGTTTAGTGAAGGAAATGCAGCTTAAATTACTATCGTAACCGTTCCAAAATAAGCGCCCTTCAGCTCCGGCTCTATTTGTAAACGGAAGTTACACACAAGGTGTTTTATGCGTTTGGTGCATTTACTCTATTTATTATTCGTAAAACTTCGTCTCCCGTCGTTTTTCTCTTTTTATCCAAAGCGAGAAAGAGTATAAGAGGGTTAAAATGTATCAGCATTTGAGGTATACTTTGGTGGTGTAATTTCATCCTTAAGCCCTAATAGTCTAATTGAGAAATTAATCTATTGGAACTACTGCAGGATCATTCAGACAATTATACCCAAGGGGCGTTTCAATAGTTTCCATCAACTATAATTATGTATTATTATTATTATTATTATTATTATTATTATTATTTATGAATTTAGTTAGTTTATTATCCCAATTTTGTACAAAAATATTGAAAAATTTTAACGGACTTATTGAGATAAGGACAGTTTTTGAAATAATAACTATTTAAATTAATTCCGACGTTTCGTCCATATATTTAGACAACACCAGGGCTGAAACAGTAACGTACAAAATTCAGATGGGAGCATTTTTTATATTTTCTATTAGATTCATTTTGGATCAAAAATGATCCAACAGAGTGTTAGAGTGCAGATTTCATTTAACTCTTATAATATTATTTATAATTCGATATATTTTTCGTACATAAGTTTTCACAAGTGTTTTACTCTTGATATTTCTTACAATTAATTAAACAATAAACATTAAACTTATCAATAAAAAAATCATCAAACCAACGAGAAACATAAAACTTGGTAAATTATTAACATTGAACTCCTTCCTGATACAATGTAAGTTATGGATCAGCATCAGCGTGAAGACTTGAAAATATTATTTTCTTAGCACTCAAAAAAATCCATTCTTGTCTCAGTTAAGTATTTTAACTAATTTTATGTCACTATTATTTGTTACTTTGTACACTTTACGTCCTTAAAAATTGTTTGTCCTTTTTTAAGGTTATGCAAGTTTCATAAAAATTTTATTCATTAACAATGAAATACCTCTAAGCGTTTTAACTAAATTTGTTTATTTATTGATAATTTCTATTATATTATTATTGTAGTCGAACCTTCCTGCAATATATTTTAAATGTTTCTAACCCATAATATTAAATAAACAATACCAATACACTATAATTTCAAAGTAACCTGTTATTTTTTTTAGGCAAAAATTGGAAAATCTTTATGGATCTATCCAGACTTAACTGCAGAAAATTATTTTTATCCAACTCCTCTATTCGAATTCTACAACCATTCTAAACTAAACAAAATGAATCCAACCCTTCGCCATCCATTATCCGGACTCTAAAACCCCATCTGGAAAAACACCGTAATTGTAGAGGAACTTTTTCCTCATTCGTGCAATGGTTCAACTTGACGTGGGTCATATGAACTACAGCCCGGTTTAAATGAACTACCCGAGGTAAACCTTGGATTAAGCTCAAGTTTTATTAATGTTTGTTTCTCAAGTAACTTATGGGCTAATTGCTAAGACCGCCTTCATTGAAGTTTAAACTTTCCCACGAGTTCTTCAAAGGAAAATGCAGAATTCTTCCTACAGGGTGACATAAACAACTAAAATGAAAACAAATTGTTGGATCACGAAGTGGATTAGGTGGTTCGGCCATGCTTTAATATTGAAATTAAATCACCGGATTTATGTGAAGTTAATACACTTTTCTAGATTTTTTTAATAATTGCATTAATTTTTGGTATAATTTGCAGAATGAAGAGATAACAATTTAGTTTGCTCTTTCGTTGGCTTAAATATAACCAGAAACATTATTTTCCAGAAGGTGTTAAGATATTGTTTGCATTTTTTTTTCAATACACCGATTATTCATATATCAGGAGGGTGGATGAATGGTGCCTAGGGTATAAAAATAAATTGAATTTAAAAAAAAAACCATACAGTATAATGAGTTTTTAAAAGGCAAAAAAATTCACTGAGACCGCTGTTGAGGAATTAAATTTCAAAAGTTACATCCTGTAGGAATATGCTTGTGTAACAGGGTAGGGGGTTGGATTTAATTATATAAGGGCTGCTCTACTACCTCAGGGAAGATATACGGTTATGTTGTTTCTTAATCGAGGACTGGGGGGTGATATTTAACTCATTTGGCAATATGTCGCATTGCTTACTCAAATATTTAGCTAAATCTTTCAGGGAAAATCTAATTGTATTTCTATTTGAGGTATAGCATCGATCAAAATATTTTAATAGAAATTTGCTCAAGGTTTAATTTATTGCTACCTTAATTTTTGAAATTTATAAATTTTGTTTATAATTGTTTGATAAAACCTTTGGAGGTATTTCATTATCATTTAATTAAATTTTTATGGAACACGCATAAAATTAAAAAAAGGACAAACAATTTTTAAGGACAAAGTGTTATACAAACAAAGCTACAAATAATAGTGAGTAAAATTAATTAAAATATTCTGTCTCAATCCTTTTCTATACTCTTTCTTTGCTCCATTGAATTTCTTTAAAATCTTTGAGTTTTAATTTCTTAAAAACACCACCCCTAGAAGTATCGCTCGACAATTTCGGACCGCCCTGTATAATTTTTGAAGTAGAGACTTTCCTGTGCTTCATGAAAAAATGCAATACAAAACTTCGTATTTTAATAAACAAACATGTTTATTGCATCATAAATGTTGCAGGAACATTTCGAACAATAATTATATTAAAAAGAAATGTTAGTTATAACGCAAATAATAAATAACACCAATATTTTCCGAACTTTAAAGCTATTATCTAACTAATCATCACTGCGATTAAAATCCGTGGTATCTTGTCTTGTGCTTGGGAATCGGTTTCAAAATCTGTTAGTGCTTTTGACATATTAAATTATTAAAGAACTGGAGGTTTGTAAAGTCTAGGTTTGAGGAAATTCAGGTTCCTGTACTACTCTTTGTTTTATGTCTCTTCTCATTTTTTTCCTCAATTCCCGTACCATTTTCGAATCTTCCAGAAAAAATTTTTGTAGGGCCGGTTTTTTGAATATAAAGGGCTCGTAGACAGATTCTGATGGGAATTTTCTTGGCTTATTTTTCTTTTTTCTGGTTTTGGTTGCATTTTTTTTTCGTAACTCAGCCATAGTTTTGGCTCCGGCTGCTGAATTCTGGCTAATTAAATTGTTGATTCTCAATACGAGGACGATAGTGATAATGCAGCAGAATACTGTCCATATGATTTCGAAGGAAAAAGGAGGAATGGAAATCATATTACAAGTGAGCTTGTTGAACACCATTTTGTTAATAAACTCCAGGCATTCTTCAAAAACGGAACTTGGTTTTTTAGAACCGAACATTTCAGTAATAAATTTCGTGACAAACTTTGAGACAAACGTTTGACAAACTAAAAAAGTCGAAGTGGATCTGTCATTTTGAAATTATCTATAGAACTAGACATCTATGGATTCTCGTGTATTAAAGTATTTTAGATCCCGATACTCTAATAAAAAGTGTTTAGTCCTAAACAAATCTTATGTAAAATATATCAAAAATCCCCAATTTTTATAACCACGTTTCACACAATTCACATCGTTTATTTTATCGAATATTAAATATTGTTTACTTCTCATCATAAATAATGTTTAATTACAAGGTGGTTCAAAAATGCCTGACACTGTTTTTCGAAAAAATATATTGTAATGTTATATTTTCTTATGAAAGGGAAATTTTATTTTTAACATTTAATACCAATTATCAAGAATAAAAGAAAATTTATAAATTTTGTTGGTCCAAAAATGATCTCAATGTGGGTTCAGATTTCATTAAATTCTAATAAGGATATTTACAATCCACTATATTTCTTGTACACAAAAATGGAAAATGATGGTTATGAACCTACATGGGCGTGAAGACTTGAAAATTCTTGAAATATTATTGAAAATCTATTCGTGTCACAGTTAAGTATTTTAACTAATTTTATGTCATTATTATTTGTAACTTTGTTTTTATAACACTTTATATCCATAAAAATTATTTGTTATTTTTTAAGGTTATGCAAGTTCCATAAAAAATTAATTTATTCACAATGAAATACCTCTAAAGCAAAATTTTTTTTCAAACATTTTTTTTTTGTTTATTTCAATGAATAAAACAATTTAACTTAAACTATGACACATGAAATGAATCATTTTTTTTTTAATTTTGTAATTGTATATGGTATACTTCAGAAATAATACAAATTCTAATTTACAGACATTAATTAAATAAATAATTGTGTTATATGCTTAAAGTTAAATGTATACTGATCAATTCATATTATTCCACACACATTATTATTCATAAAAAAATTTCATTCCACTGCATGAAAAATTATTGATATTTGTGATATTTTTGATAATTAAATTCGTTTATTTATTGATAATTTCTATTATATTATGATTATTATTATTATTATTATAGTCAAGGATCGGCTTTCTGCAATATATTTTAAATGTTTTTAATCTATAATATAACAATATTAATTTTTTTTGATACCAAAACATATTTATAATCTCTATACGAGTATTTTATTTTTTTGATAACTATAATTATTTACTTCCGAAACACGAAAACCAACTTATTCAAAACAAAATTGTTGATGAAATGGAACGTAATTTGTATTTGAGCAGCCTTTGGAATGTTGCACGAGACGCATTTAAATTTTTTAAAGTCCAAACGAGTTTGTCCGCATACCTTAACAGGCTCTTTTTTCACTTTGTTCATTATTTTATAAAATAAACCGTTCTTATCCGTCGTCGAGTGTTCTTTGTAACGTCGATTGGTAATAAACAACAAAAAGAGGAAATAACGACAGAAACACAAGGTAAAATTCAAAAGAATCTTTCGGTTTCCTATAGTCGTTACAGATTAAAATTAACAAAATTTAACCGAAAAAATAGTTGTGAAATAAGTTAAGTAGTGTGTTTTAAAAGAATTAGCGAAACGTTGGGCTTTGTAATAAAAGTTTCGATCTTTACATAAATCAACATCATGTATCAATACCACCTTCAATTTTTTTAAATGAGACGTCTCATTGGAAAAGTTTTGAAAATATTATTACCTGAAGAAGGATCATGCAAAAATCGAAACTCAACCCGGCACAGAGTTTCACCATTTTTTTTTCTCTAAAATTACACCTAATAAGTGAGATACAACACTTATTTCAGCAAACTGTATATTTCTATAGTCAATATCCAATAAATTTATGTTGTTTTTTTATAAAAAAACAAACCCGTTGTTCTTTGTACGGTGACACGTAAATTCAAATCTCCTTAGAGCGTATCACTTTCAAACACAGTAAAATTACTCGGGGCGTGTGTGAAAAATAGATAAACGAGGAGAAGCGGGAAAAACACCTTTTCCTGCCTCGCGGAAATTTTGCGGAAAATGGAAAATTGCATTTGCTGATAAAGAGTGTTGTGGAACAACGTTATCGTTAAAACGTTGAGGTTGGCTGCATTGGCTCGACGATAAGGGCCACTTGATTAAGACCGAGTGCTCTCCCGTAAATAGATTTTTACTACCCAGTGTTTTTAACGTGCAATAATCGGAACATTTTTTTTTTGTAGATTTCTTTGAACATTATTGCAAATAAATTTGCGTTAAAACAATATTTAGAAGATGAATAAACTGCATATTGTTGCGATAGTATGTACGGGGATTTAGTTAAATATCGCCCTGTACATAGAACTTATTCTTAACATTATGACATTTACCATTTATTTATTGATTTGTAAATAAAAAGAGATTAAGGAAATAAAGTTTGGGAGCTCGAGAGACCGAAACGTGATAATGCCTACCCCTGCGATTAATTGTGTTAATTTTTTAAAGATGTAAGGTGCCTTAATATTTTGTAAGATTTGTTTTTTTTTAGATAAATAAATTGTTATTGTTTTGCCTCGGCCTCTTTAATTTACAATAACAATAATAATAATAATAATAATAATAATAATAATAATAATAATAAATGTCTCTTCCTGAAAATGATATTATGAACTTTTGAGGAAAAATCTGAAACAAGTCGATTTTTATGCTTAATTGTACAAGTTATGGTTTAAAAACATTACCCCGTTCTTTCACCCCCTCTGAATTAAAGCAATGTTTAATAAAAAATAGGTCGTATGATACCTATTTTGATAGGGATTTTAATTCTCTGTTCAGCAATATACAAGTTTTAAAATTTAGAGCATTAATAACTGTGAAAATTTATTTTGAAAATGTAAAACTTTGAAAATGTCTCCACTTCAAAAGTCTACATAAAATGAATCTTACATAATTTAGAATGTATTTTCTAATTTATTTTACAATTATATTAAGTGTTTAACATGACATCCATTTACTTTTTGACAATAAGCAATGCGATCTTGGAATTCTATTAGAACATTTTATATAACTTCAGGGTTTAATTTTCTCAGTTAAGAATGCACCAAATTTAAACACCTGTATATTGATAAAGAGAGAATTAAAATCCCTTTCAAAAGAGGCACCGCACGACTCCTTTTCTCATTAAAAATTTTCAGGGGGGTTGTCTTAATTCAGGGGGGGTTGTCTCAATTCAGGGGGGTTGAAAGGAATAGGCGATATTTTTATACCATTACTTGTAAAATTAACTTTTTTTCAGGTTTTTCCCTAAAAGTTTACAATAACGTTAAAAATGAATGTTTCCATACATACAGACCTCATTGTATACAAAGTTATTATGTAAAGTTTTGTTATACAAAATTTAAAGGAAAAAGAAAAAAAATTTATTATAAAGTAATCATATCCTTGTATATAATAGTATTTAAGAATATTCAAGCATTGTTAATTAGAAATTATTGAAATATTTATTTCTTGCTTTCTTTTATGGAACTTGCATAACCTCAAAAAAAGACAAACTATTTTTAAGTGTACAGATTGTTGTAAAAACAAAGTTACAAATGATAGTGACTAAAATTAGTTAAAATACTTAACTGTGAGATGAACGGATTTTGTTGAGTGATAAGAAAATAATATTTTCAAGAATTTTCCATAACTATTATGTGCATCGGGAAGAACTTCGAGGTGAATAATCTTCCCGTTTATGGTTGACTTATTTCAAAAGTATGACAACTTTTAGTGTTGCTGTAATAAAATACCAAGTTTTATCTATCTCGTTGTTTTGAGATCATTTTTAAACCAACATGAATCTTCTAGAAAATATACAAAGTGCGCCCAGCAAAATTTCTAAATTTTCTTGTATCCTTGAAAGTTGGTACTAAATATTTATAAAAAGATATTTTTTTTTAATAGCAAAATATAATTATTAACCAACTGTGTATTTTGTTAAAAGCTAAAATAGGTCCTTCACTTAGCTAAACCCTCGTTAACTTTATTACGGCTCGTGAAACACCGAAGTCGGGCGTGTTGTTTCTCTTGGCCGTATCTTCTTATCTCGGTGAAACAACCTCTGCGGAAATCTGGTGCTCGAAGGCGAATGAATCTATTCCGCTGTTTTGGGCTCTCAACGATTGCAGCTGCTCGGATTTCTTCTTGGGCACCATGTGCGACCAATCACTGCTCTTTCCTATCGAAAAACACCTGTCGCTGGTCGAGTGTCGCCACCGGTACAACTAAGATTTTAAAAAGGTATCATCCGAACAGAATTTATTTGTATTTATACCGCATTTGTAAAAACTTTCGTCATTTCTCTTGTTAAAATTACTTGTACATGGTCGGGATAAAATATGGAACCAATTAAATATATTTAAAACGAAACGGACGATATTTATGAAATTTTACGAGTAATTATAATGGGATAAAATGCATGTGATGTACTTTTTTTTGTTAATAATATACTTCCGGTTTAACCGGAAATACCCTCAACTTTTTTCATTTAAATGACACACCCTGTATATTTTTGCAGATTATTTCGAATTCTTACATACTGGGTTTAGTGTAAAAATCTATAAAAACGAGGAATACAGCACTTTAATAAACCACTTTTAAGTTTTTATACATTAGAGTAAAATACCATTTAGATAAACAAATTCATATTGTTTGTATTAATAGTAAGAAATAAACGAGTAGGTAACTGTTGCCAAATTGTTAAATTGTAATTTACGCAAATAAATTGTACGATTGAGAATGGTTCATTTAAGTGAAAAAGATCGTAGTAAAATATTAATGATGATCGGTTATAGTGATCGATTCATAGAGTGGCCTGCTCGTTCTCCGGATCTAAGCCCATTAGATTTTTTTCTTTGGGGTTATCTAAAATCACGTGTTTACGTTAAACGACCAACATGCTTGCAGGAATTGAGATAAAGAATTATTGATTTATGTGAACTAATACGTGGAGAAGTTTTGGAAAGAGTGACTCAATAATTTGTTAATAAACTGGCATATTGTCAGGAGGTGAACGGAGAGCATTTTGAACATTTGAATTAATTTTGTTTAAATTATTATTCTCATTAGTCTAAAGTAAATAAATTTACTTATTCTACAAGTAAAAGTGAGTTATTTCTCGTTTTTACAAATTATTTTCACTAAACCCTGTATGTACAAATTCGAGAAATAACAAGCTCATTCAAAATCTGCAAAAATATGCAAGATGTCCCATTTAAATGAAAAAAGTTGAAGGTATTTCCGGTTACATCAAATGCATTTTGGCCCATTGCATTTACCTTCAAAATTTCATAAATATCGTCCGTTTCGTTTTAAAGATATTTACTTGGTTCCATACTTTATCCTAAACAGGTATAATTAATTAATAAACTTTTAAATACGAAAAAGATTATATTATACTTATCTGAATTTCCACAGTCTGTCCAAGCGTTTTAAAAAATGTATTCAAATCTGATCTATGTTTCGGTATCTGATCACTTTCTGGAAAATCGTATATAAAAGTCTAGACTTTGAAATCGAAATTTGGACTTGTAATCTGTAGTTTAAAATTAATATTTTTACTTAAAACTTGAGATTCATTAAAACGTTATTCATTAAAAATGACACTAAAAGAGATTTTTCTGAATCTTTTCGCTTTAAAACAAAATTTTATTCATATCTAGACTTTACAATCGAAACCTCGACATTAATATTAAAATCTTCAAAAAAAAATTGAATTTAATGTATTACTCTTTTTCGAGCTAAAAATCTTCAACAAACCAGCGACAGAAATACGTCTCCTGGATCGAATTTCTTCAGAAACTTAATAAAACTTCATGTTCTTAAAAAGCGAAAAGTACTCGGGGTTCATATTTAAAATAATACGCAGGGTATTCTAGTGAGTGAAACAATAACAATTTATTTATCTATGAATAAAAATAAATATTATAAAATATAAGGGCGCCTTACATCTTTAAATGATTGACACATTTAATCGCAGGGGTAGGCACCGTCGACTTCTCGATCTTCCGAGAACCCAAACTTGACTTTTTTATCTCTTTTTATTTTCCCAACCAAAAAGTCCCCGATGTTTATTAATTTTGATGACTCTAATAACATTGTTTATTTATTATCCGATCGCGACCTTGGCCCAAAACTTACGCTCATGTAATAATAAATAAACAGTGAACGTTTTAATTAAAAAATAAAAAATAAGTTCTATGTACAGGGCGATATTTAACTAAATTCCTGTACCTTTTTTTTATAAAAACCTTTTTTAGTATGACAACTGAATTGAGTATAATTATGTAGATATGGTCCTGAACAAGAAAGTAATAAACCAATTTGGACAATAATGAACCAGTAACATATATTTTCAACAATGTTACTCAAACGGTGTACAGATGTTCCATCTAATATTCCAAGGTGCTACTAATTTTGAATAAAAAATTACCTACACCTCTAAACGTAGTACCGAGCAGATCTGGTAGCAGAATATGGCATGCAGCGGGTACCAATTACGACAATGTACTCAAAAACAAACTCGAAGCATATGGGTCATTAAAATATAAAGACTGTCAACCGAATTAACCATTGATATTTCAACTAATTTCTCTATTTACAAAGAACGAATTTTAAAACTCGCTGTTCGTATTGTTAGGGCGGGGATTTGGTTAAATATCGCTCTGTACATATAACTTTCTTTTTATATAATATTACGTGAGTGAAAATTAGTAAACATCGTGGTCTTCTTGGTTAGGAAAATAAAAAGAGTTTGTGTTCTCGGATGATCGAGAAGTTGATAGTGCCTATCCCTGCGATTAAGTGTGTTATTTGTTTAAAGATGTAAATTGCACAAATATTTTGTAAAATTTATTTATATTCACAGCTAAATAAATTGTTATTGTTTTACTTTAACTGAGTTATGTAGTGGGTTAAACCCCTTAAGCTAACATTTAAATGTGTTGAAAGAAAACAACCCAATACGTAATATAAAATAATTCTGGCGTATTTAAAATTTCCTGCAGCTTCAGCGAAATGAGTAATCCTTTATCTCTGGTTTGAATACTCGTCACAACAAATTATTTACTAGGGGATGAAAGTAAAAGGAAAATGGAAAGCTAAAACCCTCTTAAGAATTGTATGTATGCAAAACTAAATGGATTATACGGTCATATTTTATCCACGCCTATTATTGGATTATACTTGGGTTGGGGTTGAAAACGACAGTCTTAAGAAATGGGATTTTTCTTTAGCTTTTAGGTCAATGGCATTGGTTAAAATGGTGTATCGTTAAAAAAAAATCAAACTGTTTTTAACTATGAATCGGTAAATCAGATATTGTGTGTAAACTCTCATTAAAGAAATAGTTGTCAATAAATTTTTTTTCACCTTTTCATTGTCGGTTTTGTGTTTCTTTCATCGTTTTTATTTGTATCTTCCATCGTTAAATCATTTTCTTCTTCTTTCTCTTCCGATCCCCTCTATTTTTACTGTCCATGTTTTACTAGATCCGTTCTTTTCATTTAAGTTGTATGTTCTATGTTGTTTTCCCTGAAGAGCTTTATTTTCATAGTATCGAGAAATTTAATGTGTTTTTATTAGCAGTTCAATTATATTAATGAGAGAAGTCGGTTACTATATACTAAATTTTTTAGATTTTTTAACTGCTTTCTTTCTTATTTCTTGTTTATTTTATGGTCAATATTTGTTACTTTGTGTCTTTATGTAGCTAATTATTATTATTATTATTATTATTATTATTATTATTATATCCGTCGTTCGATATAATGTTTGTTATATAATTTTTAAATATACATATATTCTTCAAAACGTCAGACAAATTGTTAATATTAGTTTTGTTAAAGTGCTGTGATCTCAAAAACCCATAAATAGACTGTCAAAATTTGACAAAAAATATTTTTTTACATGGTCGGGGTGAACATCCTTAAAATTGTTTAAAATCAAAACACTCTTTGTTAATAATTGTGTAATAAAAATATAAAATTAGTACATAATCAAAAAATGGAAAAAACTGTTATAAGATAGTATTAAATGTTAATTTCATTACAAGAGATGAACAACTAATTACTCGTATTTTTGATTATCTTATCTAGAAAATGTAAAGCAACAATTTTCTTAGTGTAAACACCCAACAATCATTTAAATCGGGTTGGTTTGAATTTCCGTTCGTATTGTTATATTATATATTAATAATACCCAACATCTTCTACATCATTATCTTCCTTTAACTACATGTCGAATTCTTTTTTAAATAATAATGTACCATGCACGCTCGCCCTGCAGGCCTTTCAATCTATCCTCTTTTTTTTCTTTTTTTTTATTATTATTATTATTAGTTTCATTCCTGCAAGACAATCAATGCATACCTCAGGGGTAAATGTAAGAGTAAAACGAAAACAAAGAGAAAATCCAAATATATGACCATTTTGCCCTTCATATGATATCGTGCGATCCAGTGGCATACCGAAATCAATTACCTCAGATTTACATGTAAATAATAATTTGATCATTTTTTTACAAGGGGAAAGAGTAATCTTTTCTCCAATATTTCCTACGAATGAAAAAAGGTAAAAAACTTGCATTTGCAATTTTTTAATTAATTTAATAGTTTAATTAGAACCGTTCATTTTTCCAAAGTTAAATATTTTATGCACGATTTAAATAAAAAAAATTATTGACTTTCAGCCAGTGGCGTCGACAATATTCCCTTAGACTGTTTAAACTACAATAAATATGAGAATTTAGTTTTAGGCTTCGAAGAAATAAATACTATTTGGTTAGTGAAAGACAATTTTTGTTTTTGAATTTATTTAAACGCTCTTAACGTTGAAAACCATTGATTTTTATATAAAAAATGACATCGAAATATTTTTTATTTCACGAGAGCATTAATTTTTAATTATTCGAGTATTATAAAGAAGGCGCAGAAGTTTTTTTTTGTGAAATCAATAGTTTTCGAATTATTTAAGATTTTCTCTTTGGATTGTGGAAAACAATTTTTAATTTTGAATTTACTTAAAGGCTCTCAACAATTTAAAACGATTGATTTGTATATAAAATATTATGTCTAAATATTTATTCAAATCTAATAAAATTCCAATATCAAGCCACATAAAATTCTTTATTAAACTAGTTTCGACAACAGTGGGTCATCATCAGGTCAAGTAAAAACACGAATAATAACAATACTAAATAAGATCATTAAAAAAACTCTAGTACACTCTGTTACAAAATAAAAATGTTTTCTACAAGTTTTTTAATTTAATTTTTATTTTGTAATAGTTTTCTTAAGGATCTTATTGAGTATTGTTGTTATTCCTGTTTTTACTTGACCTGATGATGACCCACTGCGGTCGAAACTAGTTACCTTTTGATTCTGAAATATTTATTATTTCATGAGAGCATTAATTGGCACCGAAATTATTCAATTTTCAGTTATTTTTAAATTTTCGAGTATTATAGAGAATGCCATTTCTTTGTAAAATCAATAATCGAATTCTTTAAAATTTTCAAATTTAAAAATTTTGCTAATCATAATTTGACTTAACCCCTAGATTTTCTTTACTAATTAGTTAAAATAATGAGTAATTTCTGTTTTTTTTACAGTTTTTAGTGTACTAAGTAATAGTGGAAAAATTTAATATAATCTTACTTTATTATTTTAGAAGTGTAGTATTCAAAAATTTATTACAAATAATTCCTATTTTTAAAATATAACACTTCCAATATTTTAATATCGAGTAATATTTTACAACATATTGTTCCACCTACAATTTTGTTTTTCAATTATTTTTCATATTTAAAATAATAAGTGTAAGAAACAGTCGCAAAGAGGTTAAAAAATAATCATTTTTATACTACAATGAAGATTCTAATTCTCTTTATTTGTGTATTGGTAAGAAATTATTTGTAAATAAATTTAATTTTATTTATTAATCAATTTTGAGCATGAATTAATTAAAAATCAACATTTTTCATTTTTTTTTTAGGCTGTTGTGCCCATACTATTATCGAACGGACAATTTATGGCAAATTATAAAAATCAAATGCCCAGAAACAGGGAATCGTTTACAAAGGTTATTTTTTATGTCTAATATTCAAAAATATATTTTCAAATTCATCGCAACTTAAATTTTAATTGAATTTTATAATTTTTTTCAGAAAACAACTTAAGTGACCATAAATACTGGATGTCGAATAATGATAATACATTTTGGAATTACTTCACCTAATTTTCATTTTCAAATTGTTATCCTAAAATGACGTATTTTTTGTGTGATTAATTTAAAAAAAATTCAAAATAATCTGATGCATTTTTGTTTAACATATTCCTTAAAACTCCAAGAAAATAATTTGGAAGGTTTAAAACAATTTAAAAATAACTTTAATGTCTCTGTAAATTTAAATCGTAGAATAAAGTACTTTTAAAAAATATCATTAAACTAATTAGTTTGAAACATATTACATTTATTTCTATTAGTATTATTATTAGTTGAAATTACTAAAATTTTGAATAATTTAAATTGAGAAGAAATTTTGTTTTATGCTAACTAAAGATAAAGTATCCCAGCATTTACAAATTTAATTAACTCGATATTACAAATAATAAAACAAATAGACTAACAGGGTGTTATTCAATAATTATTTTATTATTATTCGCATTTTATTATTTTTCTTGAGAATATTTTTTTATAAGTTTATAGCTGAATAATTTCATAAATTAAATTAAACTAATAGAAAAAAAAATTTGAAATCCACCATTAGATTTTCTTATATTTATTGTTTGTGTTTTTTTAAGGTTTATGTTAGTTGTCTTATTTATTTATTTTATTTTATTTTATCTAATTATTACATATAAATACACTGACATTGAAAATATTCTGATCAATCCTGAAGACATTTGAAAAAATCAATGATGACAATCCTTTTTCTTTTTAATCAATATTTCAAAATCAAACAAAAAGTTTTTTTTTTCATTTTTTTTTTATTACATCTATAATAAAGCCACTATTACGCCATTTAATTACGAATTTATGTCCTTTCATTAATGGCTCATTCAATTTAACGACCCTGTACATTATAATAAAGATAAAATGTTTATTATTTTATTAGTGTAAATTTAATTATTTAAAATTAATTAAATTCTAAATTTATTTCTTTAATGGAAAATTAATATTTTACTGCGTTTTATTGGTGCCATACTGGAATAATAAATCACAAAATGAAGATTATAATGATTTTTTTCTGCGTAATGGTAAGAAATATTTTATTTTATTATAATATAAATAATGGCAAAAATGTATTTAGAGAAAAATAAGGCAATACGAAGTAATTTAAAAGCAATAAACCTTGTATATTTACAAGAGAAAACTATGGCAACGTGGCAATATATAACTCTAGATCTAAATTAAAAAAATTGAAACATTATGAGAATGTGTTAATTTGAAGTATTTTTATGGTATAAAAAAAATTTTTCTAGACCCTGCTAGTTTTTATTTTAATTATTTTGAATCGTGTTCTTTATGAGAGGGACCACTCTGTATATTTTTCAAGAGAAATAATGCTTTTTTTAATTTTTTTAAGCAGTTTCGCCTGTACTTTCGATGAACTGTTTTTTTTTTTCGGGAAAAGAAAAATTTTTAAATTTTTCTTAGATCCTGCGAGTTTTAATTTTAATTATTTTGAATCGTGTTCTTTGTGAGATAAACCATTCTATATATTTTTCAAGAGAAATATTGATTTTTAAAATTTTTTTAAGCATTTTGCCTGTACTTTCGATGAACTATTTTTTTTTGGGATAAGAAACATTTTTAAATTTATTTTAGATTTTATTATTTTGAATCGTGTTCTTTGTGACAGGAACTACTCTATATATTTTTTAAGAAAAATAATCCTTTTTCGTTTTTTTTTTTAGACAGTTTTGCCTCTACTTTTGGCAAAGACTCTTTATCAGGAAACTTATAATAAAATAATGGAAAGAATAAGAAGATCTCAGCCGTAATATCATTTTTTCTTTTTTGTACTGAAATAAAAATTTCCAATATACAGAGTTCGGCAAAAGTAACATATCAGTCTAGTATTTAAGTAAATTTAAAATATATAGCAAAATGTTTTTAGGAAATTATTTTGATAGATTATTTGTGAGTTAATTTTCTAATGCAATTTATGGTGGCACATTTTTTTTAAATAGTAACTCTATTTTTTTTAGATTTCTAACGAAAATATTGAAAAATTAAAAACTAATTAAAATACTGGACAATAATGTGTTTACTGAGCTTTGTATGTTTTATTTAAATAATTAAAATTTTATTTTTTTCAGGAAACAATTCAGAGGGCTCTATGTATTGGATGTCGATAAGAAATAAAATTTTGGGATGAAGCAATCAAGTTTTTGATTTCCATGTAATACTTACAAATAAATAAATGAAAGCAATATCATATATTATCGTATATTTTAATTTTGAATTATATATATTGTCGCAAAAAATTTTAAATATAAATGAAAAAAATTTATTAACTTGGACGCCAAATCATAATTTATAGTTATAGAAATCAAAACTAAATATGAAAATAAATAAAAGAAACGCATTAGTAATAAACCAAAAAATGAAACAATCCCAGATGTGAAAAAAATAAACTTTAATGAAACCATTAAATTAAATAATTTTAAATTCTATATACTATATTAATTCCTAGATATTTTTTTATTTGTCTATTTAAAGGTAAACTAAAAATGATGTTTCTTAATAACTGTAAATAATAACGTTAAATTGTAAATTTATGCTTTAACAGGTCTGTTATCCCAAAACACTAAATTTGCCACTTACGAAAACTGTACAAACTTTTTGTATTCCCGACAACTTTGAAGGAAAACATATCTAAATTGCGAAACTTTAAGGATATGAAATTCTATAATGGAAAATGTTGTCACGTGAAATAATTATATTATATTATTAAATTCTACATCTTCATCTAAAATCTGGAAATATATCAAACTAATTGAAATATAATGAACATAGAACATGAATAAACACACAAATTCTTGTAAATTCTACAATAATTTGTAATAAATACAAACAAAAACTAATTAGACTTAGGTTATAAAAAATAACTTCATCTAAATGTTTGCCAATATTATGGAAAATTTATTACTCTTTACGAAAGTCAAAAAATATTTTTGCATTTTTGCTAAAAAATTGCAAACGTGCCAACCATAAACAATTTTTGTTTGAACGTCGTGCTCGAAAAATGAAAGAATATTCTTCTTTTCAAAAATTTTTTTCCGAGTTATAAAAATAACTTCAACTCAATTTTTGCAAATATTGTGAGAAATTTATTACTCTTTACGAAAGTGAATAAATATTTTTGCTAAAAAATTGCAAACGTGCTATCTCTAAACAATTTTTGTTTGAACGTCGTGCTCGAAAAATGAGAGAATATTCTCCTTTTCAAAATTTTTTTTCTGGGTTATAAAAAATAACTTCTACTCAATTTTTGCAAATATTGTGAGAAATTTATTACTCTTTACGAAAGTGAATAAATATTTTTGCTAAAAAATTGCAAACGTGCTATCACTAAACAATTTTTGTTTGAACGTCGTGCTCGAAAAATGAGAGAATATTCTTCTTTTCAAAATTTTTTTTCTGGGTTATAAAAAATAACTTCTACTCAATTTTTGCAAATATTGTGAGAAATTTATTACTCTTTACGAAAGTGAATAAATATTTTTGCTAAAAACTGGCAAACATTCCATCCATAAACAATTTTTGTTTGAACGTCGTGCTTGAAAAAAGAGAGAATATTCCTCTTTTCAAAAATTTTTTTCCGAGTTATAAAATACAACATCATCTTAATTTTTGCAGATATTATGGGAAATATATTACTCTTTATGATAGTGAAAAACATTTTTCCCAAAAAAGATTCAATTTTTTTAAAGTTGTTATTCTAACTAGAGTTTTCTTTATGTGTTTATTACTTTTCTATAGTCCCAGATATGATTAACACCAACATATTAATCAGTCAAAAAACGGTTGAACCTCTTCAATATTAAGAGATTTATATATTATGTATTTTTCTAAAAAATTAAGCAGTGCTTATCTAAATTTAATGAAAATTTCATAAGGATAACTCGTTAATTTAACCGCGATTGTAATTTGCGTTCATCAAAATCAGATAAGCTCGTCCATGCATTCTCAACATGCGAAATTATTAGCGAAAATCCCTTATCTGGCTTAACTTCATTATTTTCGGCCTGTTTATCTCTAATAACATCAACACAATTAACAAAATGTTAATTTTATTAAACAGGAAACCTGAGCATGGTCATAAACATAATGGGAGGTTCCTAGTTTTTGGCAAATAAATATGATGGTGAGTGGATAAAATTAACTTTTTAGTTTTTTAAACGTAAATCAAAATTTGTTTCCAGATTTTTCAAAATCCAAGGTGATAAAATAGTTCACTTTTTGTGATCGTTCCGATTAAGATTTTTGAAAATTGTAATATTTAATATCTCGTTCAAAGGCATATTAAAAATATCCGAAATTTTATTAATTGATCGTTAGCATTATTAAGTCGTTTAATAAATAATTTTACAGGGTGTTCCAAATTTTAAAGTATACCGGGCTTGTTCAATATAGATGACTGGATAACATTTTAGGAATAATTGTTGTTAACATTTAAAAATGTCTCTGTAAGAGATTTCTTCTTGCTTTACATTGTTCTAAACTCTAAATACATAAAAAAAATGAGTTTCTTAAAAATTCCTTATCCAGGTAGAACAAATAAGTATGTCGGTAAAATATTTAAATTTAAAATAAGTAAATTTTGTACGTAATTATAAAACATTAATTATTTCTTACCTTTAGTAATCCAAACGGTATTCAAAAATTCCAAAATCCAATTTATCCACTGGGCACACTTCACTTATAATAAATGTTTTAAAGTTCAATTTTCTAATTAAATTTTGACAATATCCTGTCGCTCTCGGAATATTTGTTAATTTCGAAATTTTATGAAAAATCCGAAAAGGATGTTCTGGTTGTAACGAATTGCTTTGGAAGATTGAGTGTGCACTTTTGGCATTAAAAGACCCAAACCGGCCGAAAGGAATGAAGAAAGAGAAGTGAAGAATGAAGAAATGAAGACACGGCAGATGGCAGATGCACTGAGGTTACCTAAGAGGGTGGCATGCAACTGGACTAGATTTGTACAAAGATCATAAGTTTATAAGAGTTTGGTTTGAAACGAATTTTCTTCATTTATTTGTCATCATAACGTTTTCTATTTTGATGATTCCGGAAATTACCATTTTCGCCAAATACTGAAAAATCGGTATTTTTTGCGTTAAATATAAAAAAGGTAGATTATACTTATCTTGTTTCTAGAAAACGAGTCAATATGAGTGAGTCTGAATCTGAAAGTCTTGTATCAAATGTTTGAGCAACGAAATGAATTTCGCTACTAAATATAAAACAGATAAATTATACTTATCTTGAATTATTATTGAGAATTGAGAAAGAAATTAATAGTGATATTTTAACTTTAAAAACTATAAAAATAAAATTATATTATCAAATTTCCACAGTATTTCAACCCAATTTTTAAATAACTTTCTTTGAACATATTTCGCTAAATTGCATTATCGAAGGGTGACATAAGATTGACAGATTTCTTATAAGCATACTTGACTTCATACCATAAACATTTCAACCAATCATTATCAAGAAATATGTGTGGTGTGATTTTTTGCTATAATACTCTTCCCTTCTTCAAAAATTTGATTAATATTATATGGATATTTAGTCCAAAAGGTAATATAAAATAATTTAACTTCCCTGGTTTAATTGTTCATTCAATACTTTATACTGAAGACATTTTATTTATTTCTTGATTTCATATTCCCCCAAAAAATCGAGTTGAATTATATGTTTTTTACCATAGTCATTAAAAAGCAATTTTTTATTGATTAACTTGTTCCCTAACTTTATCTAAAAATTTTTTGGTTGGGTCTCTACTGAGAATTTTTAAGTCACTTGATTCAATACATTCATTTTCTTAAAATTTGTAGTCATTTGTACTTAAAATGACGGTTGCCTTTATCTGTTTTTGTAACTGTTAAATTATTACGTATAATTTTATTTTTTATGGTTTTTAAAGTAAAAACATCAATATTAATTTATTTCTCAATTTTGACAGGTTTTAAATTTTAAACCAAATTACAAATTGTCAATTTTTCCTAATAACAATAATAATTCAAGATAAGTATATTTTATCTGTTTTATATTTAGTAGCGAAATTCATTTCGTTGCGCAAACATTTGATACAAGACTTTCAGATTCAGACTCATTTTTCGTAAAAATAATAATATTTATTCAAGATAAGTATAATTTATCTTTTTTATATTTATTATGAAGAAATTCCACAAAGTAAAGATTGAAATAGTTAATTTAATTTTTTTGCATTTTTTAATACTGCGCTTTTCTAAATTTCAGAGTAAAATTTGTTATAAAATTGAATACTATGAACATTTTATAAAACTCTTTCCAATTTTTTCTCTTATCTACTACATTCTATTTAATTTTTTTCGGCTATTTTTATTTAATTTTGTGAATTACTCAGTAGAATTGTCCCACGCCCCAGTTAAAGGTACTTACAATGGAGGGATACCTATACTTATGGTACATAAAACACTCTAAAGACGAAGTGTGTGAACATAAATCAACTCTATAAGGTCGCAAAATGCCCCTCAGTATTTGTCAGTTTATTATTTTGAAATTAAGACACACGGGGGCTCGAAAAAGTACTTAAGAAAACAATTCTTAGACCTACAATAAAGATTCTTGATAGTTTTATAAGGGCTCTTGACACCTTCGAACATTATTGAGGGTGTAGATTTACTTACTGTTAAAATTATGATATTAATGGGAATAAAAACAATTTCGTTCACACGCTGATTAGGATTTTATTCTGGGAAATAAAATAAACTGATACAGAACTGTTTAAAATTCCTGGTTATCTGTGACTATGTTATTTTGCCAGTTGGCAAATTTTGTGTATATCCATTTACAAATAGATTATTAAATATAACAGTTTTAATCCGAATCAATTCATAAGGATTTTATCATTATATTATTATCATTATTTCCAAAACCAAACACTATGTTTACAATTGAATCGGGTTAATTATGGTTGTTTCTACCCTTATTTTCTGGAATCTATCCATTATAAATGTAAAAAATTTTGAAAAATCGTAGAGATTTAAAGTATATCTTTTACATTCATACATATAATCAAGTTAGTAGTTTATTTAAATATACTGTAATATAATTTTTATTTTTAAAGAATTTGAAAAATTGAAATGCCTAATTTATTTCATATTAATAATAATTCAAAATAAAGGAAATCTAAATTGGCAGTAGTTAAAAAAATTAAAATTATGTGAACAAAATTATCATATAGTTGTTTGGAACAAATTATAGTAAATTGAATTCAACAATAAGAATAAAATTTAATTTAAACATACCAAATAATTTGAAACTAACTTATAGAATATAGAAAATGTTATGGTTAATCGAACGAATAATCGAAATGGTAATTTTTTTTATTTATTTTTTTTGAATGAAGATAAAGAAAGACAAATATTGGATAACTGTAATATAATTATTCAATTTTAAGCATAAAACAATGTTTTAACTAGGAATCAGAAATTAAAAAAAATATACAATGAATTATAACATGATGTTATTTGGTTAGTTCACATCAAAGTTTATGAATTTTTCATTTCAAATTATTTTAAAATTTTAAAATACATTTATGCAAATTTTGGAGAAAATTAAAATATTATTCATATTATTATTGTTGAATTGAATTTATAAAGGATTTGCAACAAATTATAAATAAAAATAAATATATTTATTTGTTGAAATATCAAAAGTATTAAGAAATTTTAACAAAGAATTTATTGATTAAAAAATTATTATTGGTATTGTAAAGAAGAAAATAAATATTTCCCTAGTAAACTCTTTAAGAAAAGATAATAGTGTTATCGCTCCGAATTACAAGATTATTGTAATATTTTATATAATTTTTATTTGTTTATTATTTATATGCTGATAGGGATTATCCATTTTCTCAAATAATTATTTCTATTATTTATATTTCTGGCATAAAATATATTTTATTCATTTTTCTTTCTTTTCGTTAATAAATTTACAATACTGTGGTATTCATTTTCACACAATATAGTAAAATAGTAAATCTTCTAATTAAAAGATAAGATAAAATAAAATAGTTACAATATACAGTATGGTCCAAATAAAAGGAATAAATTCATTATTTCGTAAATCGGCAATTTACCAAATTTATTTTCGGGTATCAATAAATACATCATAACAATACTTAATAAACTAAGAAATTAAGAAATATCTTTTATACTACTTTTGACAATAATACTTAGAAATAATTAATATGGGTGAATAGATATTTAAAGACCTTTCAATTGATGTATTGCAAGACCCATTTTTTTATTTAAAAATTTTATTGATGTCGTCATCACGCTCATAGAGATGACGTCAAAAATAAAAAGGGGATCTGAGGAAGCGCCCATTTAAAATTAAAAACCGACGGGTTTCGGGATTTTCCCCTAAAATCGCCGATTTAAGAAATAATGAATGTATTCCTATCGTTTGAACCATACTGTATAATAATATTTTATAAAAATAACATTTAACTAAATTTCAAATCATTGTCACGCTGTATAATCACTCTAAAATTCCGAATGTCCATCTAACAACTGTTTCTATTGTGGAAGTCCAGTAACACAGTGACCAAAATTTCACGGTGCTGCTTTTAGAAACTAAAATTAAACCTCAATAGCCCCTGTAGTTCGGCACTTAAGTTAATCACATGTGCCAGTCGATTACGCAACAAGAAATTCATTTTGGGAAGAAAAAAAACACACCTTTTGGTAATTTAATCGTATCTCAGGGGTCCCCTGGTCATCTGGCATTTAGCAGCAAAACTACGTTTAGATAAGACTATAAAAGCCGGATGTGGGTGTGGTGGATGGAGTTATTATAAAAACGAATACGATCTCAACCAAAACTAATTTGGCAACATTGCTTTTGTGATATACAATATGTCCCCCTAAGTTGGAATCATATGGAAAACTTTTTTATTATTAATTTTAGGAAAAAAAGTTATTCTTCATAAACAGTTCTGTATTATCTAAAACCTAGAATACAGTCATCAAATATCAAATTTTTTCAGTGGTATACGAGGTTTGTCAAAAAATATGAGTTTTACTCAAGAGTAAAGTACCTTTAAATTTGACAATATCGAAAAATGTTACTAAAAAAAGTTGATCACAATTAAAAATTACGTTTAAATATGCAAGTACATCCATTTAAATTAAAACTTCAGATTATTTTATTTTTTACTAATATTTCTATTTTGAATGAACGTTTATCTCTTGTGATTACGAAACACATGATAACCTTTTAGTTTTTCGATGTTTTCTAATAATTTTGCAATTAAAACGAGTAATAAGTGCACTACATTTAAATTTGCATTATTGTAGACATACGTTTTAAAAATAATTTTATTTATGTAAATGGATGTACTTGCATATTTAAACGTAATTTTTAATTCTGATCAACTTTTTTTAGTAACATTTTTCGATTTTTCGATATTTGAGTAAAACTCATATTTTTTGACAAACCTCGTATACCACTGAAAAAATTTGATATTTGATGACTGTATTCTAGGTTTTAGATAATGCCGAACTTTTTCGTCATATTTCAATTAAAGACGAAAACATGGTTTCATACATTAATTTTTGTGATAAAATCACGAGCGCGTAGTACGAGTGATTTTCTCTGGAAATTGTTTCATACATTTTCATGAAAACAAAGTTTCATTGTTTGAAATTTTATCGAAAAAAAAATCAACCTCTCATAAACTTACTGCCTAAAAAATTATAGTAGGTTTTTAAATTCACGAATATACCGATAGTTTTAAACAAATTAATTATAGGCCATTAAAAAATACTCATTAAAATATTAAACAAAAATATATTGCTTTTATTAAATTAATTAAATTTTTCATTTTAAAGTAAATAACAACAGGGTCATACTTGAATGTCTGCAGGAATTTAGTGACTAGTGATGCTTAACCGCTTCGAGCAATACAGTTATTAGCACCTTTTTAGTTTGCATTTGGTAATAATAATAATGATGTGGATACTTCATTTGCAAAATCGATTAACACAATATAACAAGAAGTTGAGAAATGTCATAAAACGGTATATATTTTTTCATTTACTCCTCGACCCACTAAATACAAATAAATAATCGATTCTATTGGAACTCGAGTCCGAGTAGTAGTCGAATTGTATTTAAAACCCTATTAATTGTATTGCTCGAAGTGAAAGTTGGGGTTGCTGGAGTATTATTTTGAAACTGAATTTTAGTTTATTGTAAACATTTGATTGGGAAATTGATTCATTTTGTATTTATTATGTTTTATTTTGCAAACATTTTTTTGGAAAATTAAATATCAGCGATTGAGCATCACTAGTCACTAAATTCCTGGCAGACATTCAAGTACGATTCTGTTGTTCTGTTTTTTAAAAATTAATAATTTACAAGATTAACTGATAGTACTCTCTAAGCAGATGGTAAGTCAACGAAATATCTTGAAATGAACTTTACTCGGTTAAGTACTCGATCCTTAAATGTACTCGAGTACCGAATGATCGATTCTCAAAAAAATACTAATGATCGATTCTCAAAAAAGTACTCGATCCCCCATCACTACAAAAAACGCATCAAACGAGAGAGAAATTATAATAGTGTGAATGGAAAACCGAAAGTGTAACCTGTAAAAATGCTTCAACACTGTCACCATATTATATATAGATTTGGTTATTTCCGTCTAATGTGTTCCAGTATTTAAATTGTAATTTTAAGCAGTTGAAATTGAAACTTTAAACTTAAAAAATTGCATGAAGGGAAGAGGTATTTCCTTTTTTGTTTTGTTACTTTTTTTGACATTTTCTCCAGCATTTAAGTCCGCATTCCAAAACGTTTAGAATGAAATTTACTTGTGTAAACGTAGTTCGTCTACAAGAATCATTAGGTGTGGGCCTTATCTCTCTCAGTCTAAGTTAAAGCTGAGCTACAACATCTGCCACATGTTGTCCGCCTTTTTGATTTGTATTCAGACTGATTTTTCGACTAATTTTCATTTTATAGCAGACGCGTTTCGTTCGTACGTGATTCGATAAAAGGAATATTGTCACAATCTACACGATGCGATAAAAGGATTTACATAAGTTTAAAAAAAAATAAGTATTAGTAACCGATTTGATATATTGGATAATAGAGTCGTATAGACAAACATGGGGTTGTATTTTGGGACTCTAAGATAATAAACCAATTATTTGTGTAATGTAAAATTATAGAAGGATTCACTTAAAATTGAACAAATGATGGAGAAAATGATAAAAATTTAATAAACAATGGGAAACGGTCAAAAAGTTTGCGAAGACGATAAAAAAAGAATAAAAAATTATGGAAAAAGAAAAAATAAAATAATTTCCCCTGTATTAAAATGTAATTTTGCTCTACAAGGCATCCTCTGCAATTTTTCGTTATTTTATCAACTGTAGTGACGTCGTCAGTGCGTCACATTTGCATTATTACAATTAATAAGAATTGTCGTTTTTTAAAATATTTTGTGGACTAAAATCGGGTAATATAGCCGGCTATAAGTTTTTGAATTTTTAGAGTAAATCCATGAAAATACCTTTAATTAAATTCCATTTTTAGGGGGCTAAAATCGGAAAATGTGACGAGCTTTAAGTTTTCTAATATTTTAAGGAAAAGCAAGAATATTTCATCAGTTAAATTCCATGTTTAGTGGAAATCTCTGGAAATCTATCGGGCCTTAAGTTTATTAATTTTTGATAAAATCTATTAAAATCTCCACAACTAAATTCCATTTTTAGGAGCCTAAAATTGGGGTCTGAGGGAGGCTTTAAGTTTTTTAATATTTTAAGGAAAAACAAGAATATTTTATCAGTTAAATTCCATGATTAGTGGACCAAAACTCGGGAAATCTATCGGGCCTTAAGTTTACTAATTTTTAAGGAAATTTATGAAAATGTCCACAGCTAAATTCCATTTTTAAGAGGCTGAAATCGGGATCTCATGGAGGCTTTAAGTTTTTTAATATTTTAAGGAAAAGCACGAATATATAACATTGTTTACTGAATTTGTTTTAAACAAGTTTCTGTATCCAATTCATTTCCTGTAGAATATTTCATTCCCCTTTTTATTACCTACTCTTAGTGATTTGACTTTTACTAATTTTTTTTTTTTTACTTTTCTAATTTTGTATATTTCTAAAGCTCAAATTTTTTCTCTACTACTACTTCATTATTGGGTGGGTTTTTTAAAGAACTTTCTTTATTTTTTATGTTTATGATAAGCTGATTTAAATGTGATTTTTTTTCAAATTTATTAGTTTCTTTTGATTCTTCATTGTCTTTAAACTATATTTTTCATTAATACTTCTCTTCTAATTCTTGTATATTTTTTCTATTTTTTTATCTACTTCTTAATTTCTTCTATTTTATTATTATTTCGGGTTCAAATTTGTCTATATTCTCCTCCCATTTTTTTAATTTTATATTTTGCTCTTCCAGTGTCTCATTAACATCTTCATTTACTTTTTGCATAAACTTTTAAGTTTATTCAAGACTCCGCGGCCCATTTCTTTCATTTCCATTTTAATTTTTTTATTCATCTCTAATTTCGTGTATTTTTTTGTACTGTCTAGCAAATTTTTCATCTTCTTTCTTCTTTTTCTGCCACTTGTTCTGTTATTGAATTTTATTGCTTCTTGGTGATTTCGTCAATTTTACTTGTTCATCATCATTTTACATCACGACATAAATAACAATCCTCGTAATGTAAAATCTTAAAAAATGGAGTTTCTACCCATTCGTTCAAATGTTTATAAAAATGTATTTCTTCATAGACATAGAAAATAAGAGATGTGGAGAAAACATATTTTTTTATCGTTTTTTTTTCTTATTATCTTCAGTTCCTTCGTGTTAAGAGACGTCTGTTCTTAATTAGAAAAATAAGGCTATTCACATTTTCGGTGCGTGTGTATTTAACTAAACAGCTGCCCTTTGGTCTATTCGTTTTGAATAGAAAAAGCCCTGCACCTGGCGATCTCTTATCGGTATGTATTAGAATTCTGAATAGTTACTAAATGTTAACTCTTTACCTGGTATTATATTGGAATGCGAAATATTTTCCCAAATCGCGCACATTCGGGTACCGCTTTTTTGATGTTATACCATGAAAAAAAATCTAATTTAATTAAAAAATTGTTAATTTTAACAGTAGAAATTCCAACATAACTAACTATCTCCGCGATTTCATTTAACTGGCGTGTATAATAGAGCTGTGGGTTACGGAATTCGAGTTGTTGTGAGATTATGTTCATATTCAGGATGGAACAAATAATTGAATAAAATATTTCCAGTCGAAAAGAGCCGCTCCGGGGAACGATACGCCCTGGTGAATTTTTAAGCCGGATTAAATGTCCGAATTTATTCAGTAGTTTTTATATGCAAACACTACTGATAATGGAGAGGGTTTTACATTTGAATTTGGAGTATTGGAATTATAAAGTTGTGAAATGTAGATTTTTCAAGGTTTGTGATGATTAGTACAGTATTTCTATTCTACATTGCAAAATTTAAATTTTAATTCCGTTTACGAGGTACATTCAGTATAAGTATTTGTAAATGTTAAGATGTTTGTAAGAAATGAGCATTTAAATATTGTATATACCACGTATTTTTTAAGTATTAGAGTTTCTATGGTTATAAATAATTCCCTTTCTAAGATCTCAGGCAGTAGCGCGTGGTACTGTTTGTTTTCTTAAGATTTTAATTTTTCTTTTCTTTAAAAATACGGCGTTTTGGAGACCGTAACTAAATATTAAAATATCGCAACATCGCGAACTTCCACAAACAAGTCATGACAATTGTGTGCTTAAAAATAAAGATTTACACATACAAAAGCAACAAATTGTATTAAAGATGAATGAAATAATTAAAAGAATTTTACAACTAATAAAAATAAATGAGCGTGTCATAAAAAAAATGAGTATATTTGTTACCCCCTTACAACCCATCATTTTGGACTAAATGAAGATTTTTCTTCTTGAACATTTGAATAAGATGATTTATAAAGTATATTTTTATTTAAATAACCAAGTATATAACCTGTACACGACCAATGTTATTTACAGATTTTTTTTATTTAGTTTTCATATTGCAATGGAAGCAATTTTCTTTCATTTGATTTTAAGAATGTTTTTTTTATGTTTCGATTAAAGTTCATTTTTGGTTTAACCTACTTTCAATCATTTTTTTATCATCTGAGGTTTTTGCTAAGTAAAATTGATAATTTAGCAAAATTCCAGTGCCAGTCCCAAGTCCGGAGAAAGGAGGGTTTAATAAAATCAAAAAATTAAAAATCATTTCTACTAACAACAGAACTTAATGCATAGTTTAGTTTTCTAAAAATTGTTCTTGGGTAATGATTTATTTTTAGTGATGTATTTTTTATATGCATTTAATCATGGAAAAGTATGTTTAAAATTATTTAATTTTCTTGTACAAACTAGACTGAACCAATTTCATTGAGTAATAATATGTCTGGTAACATAATTACGAAAAATGTAGAAATTTTTTCAACTTAGAAAAAAAATATTTTCAAAAATAAAACATTTCATTCGTTAATAAAAAGTAAAAGTGGATTGTAATTATACACTATGTTATAGTCTTTCTTTTATTATTTACATAAATATCAAATTTATACTTAAGCACCTACGCCCATGGATCTTCTTTGTTTTTTGAATTATGTGCTTTTTATCGATGTTTAGAAATTTATATTAGAAATATTATACAAATTGAAACAGTTTTGCCTTCAAATTAATCAAAGCGGCACTAAACCCGCTTCAAATATATATGGCAAAAAAATCAAAATTCCAATTGTGATATCGAATTTTTGGAAATATACTAATAAAAATATCGTAAATAAAACAAATTTGCAGATTACTTATTATCTTTATTTTTTTTAATTAATCGTAATTTAAAAATATTTGAACGCTTTAAATAAAATGAGAAACTAGTCTTTGTGCAAATAGCGCATCAAAACGAATAAACAACGCAACGAAACACGGTCAAATATCAATATTTCCTCCTTTTATCCCGATTATTGTTGTTGAGCCAAACGCCATTATTTTCCAACGAGTGTCTTCGGATAATCGGTCTCTCGAAACCCAATGGATCTCTGGGTAACTCGATGGAGGAGTCCCTGCTGGTCCCCGCATACGCACGTTCCTGTATTTCCAAAAGGGAATTTAAACTCTGCGCCTAAAAACAATCGCATATATATACAGGGTGTCCGCGAAAATAATGCGCATATTCATGGACGAGGGTATAAAAACGTACGCAGAATAAAAGTGTCTTATAAAAAGTTTTTTCTAAAGTCAGCCGTTTAAAAATAAATAAATAAATATTAGTATTTCAGATCTATTTAAATATTATTTACCGAAAAGCAACTAAAGCCGGCAACACCGATGACTCATATCAGTCAAGTATAAACAATGGTTTTTTAAACGTTATAAATATTAGTTTTTATTTTAGTACACCTGGATATTTAGAATGGTCGATTACATGGGATATAGGAAAATGAATAGAAAAGTGAAAAATGTATTCTCGGCAATTAATACACATCCGAACGAATTCTACCACTGCTTTTTTTTTGATAGTACATTACACATTCCAACAATCTTTGGGACACTGATACAAAACATCGCGGATTACATTAATTATTATGTCCATTTTTTACTGAATTATTGAAATTATTTTACCAAATGATAAACTTAAAACGATTAAATCATCTGAATCTTTTGCAAACTAACACAATTTTATGATTCATCAGGTCGATATTCCTTGATTCCTTGACACACATTTTTATTAAAAGTGTGATTGCTAAATGTAAATTTTATTAGAATATATTATTATAAATGACACGTTCTATATACCATTTAAAAATATGCTTTATTTTGTGGACACCCTGTATATTTGACAATGAAGACAATAATAAAAAAGAAAAAGTATTATTTTTATAAATTTTCTTTTCAACATTTATACCAATTATAAAGAATAAAATAAAATTTATAAATTTTGTTAGGCACACACTATATATTTTCTATTAGATTCATGGTGGTTCTAAAATAATCTCCACGTGGGTTCAAATTTCATTCAACTCTAATAATAATAATAATAATAATAATAATAATAATAATAATAATATTTACAATTTAATATATTTCTTGTACATAAGTTTTCACAAGCGTTTTACTCTTAATATTTTTTACAACTAATTAAAGAATAAATATTAAGCTATCAAAATAAAAAAATCATCAAAACAACAAGAAATTTGTCAATCATAGACTTTGAAGTCCTTCCCAATACAATGATGGTTATGAACCAGCATAAGCGTGATCACTTGAAAATTCTTGAAATAATTATTTTCCTATCACTCAATAAAATTTATTCAACTCACAGTTAATTCATTTTATGAAACTATTATTTGCAATTTTGTTTTTATAACACTTTATGCACTTAAAAATGTTTGTCATTATTTAAGGTTATGCAAGTTCCATAAAAATTTAATTAATTGACAATGAAATACCTCTAAACGTTTTACCAAATTTTTAACTAATATGATCAAAAATTACAATAAATTACTAATTTACAATACTTGAATGCTTAATTATTTATTTACAACTTCCACTTATTCCCACGACTAAAAATTTTCCTCGAGGGAAAACGATGTAAAAGCGAACTTTTCAAAAGACCCTCGTATTATAGTCAAAGATCTGAACATTCCTGCGATATATTTTAAATGTTTAAAATCTAGTCTAATATTTACTGATGTATTACCTGAAAAAATAAATTGTGTGCCTGTTTTCGCATAGTGTCTTCCTGCTGACTGGAAATCCACGCATCCATTTCTTCACGTGATCTTCTCACAACTTCTTGATTGCGCATACGTTCCTGTTCCAATTGCCTTTCTTTTATTTCCCATTCTCTTTGCGTTTTTTCTTTGAACATCTCTCTCTCCTTCAATTTTTTTTTCAAAACCTAACAATTTTTTTAGGTCTATTATTAATCATAGTTTAACTTAATTTAATCAATTTTGGTTCGTCAGTTCAAGTAAAAGGTAAATAACGTTAAAAATAAAAAGATTATTAGTTAATTATGTAGCAAGTCAGTAAAGTCATTCTTAGTCTGACTTTACTAATGTGGTGCCTAAAATTTTTTATCACCGACTGTAAAAATGTATACAGGGTTGGGATAAAATATGAAATCAAGTAAATATCTTAAAAACGAAACGGACTGTATATTTTTGCAGATTTTGAAAGAGCTTGTTATTTTTCGAATTTGTATATACTGGGTTTATTGGAAATAATTTATAAAAATGAGAAGTAACTCACTTTTAGTTGTAGAATAAGTAAATTTATTTACTTTAGACTAATAAAAATAATAATTTAGACAAAATTAATTCAAACAGGGTGTCCCATTTAAATTAAAAAAGTTGAGGGTATTTCCGGTTAAACCGGAAGTATATTATTAACAAACAAATGTACATCGGCTGCATTTTACCCCATTGCACTTATCTACAAAACTTCTTAAATATCGTCCGATTCATTTTAAAGATATTTACTTGGTTCTATATTTTATCCCAACCATGTGTATTTTTTCTATAAATACTTAACGATAAAACTTTTTGTTTAACGTCATACAGTCATGGCGTTGTTAATAAATATTAGTGGAAAGCAGTGTTTTATTTTTACAGTAAGATAAAGCATGTGTTTACTTCAAAAAATCTCCATGGTTCAATTGACGATTGGAGATCAAATATTTTTATTTCAGTTACCTCAGTTTCGTGCTCATATTTAGCATATTCCAACTGTGCTTCCATTTTTTCCATCTCCAACGATAACTCTTTCTTTTGCGCCTCTTCCTTTTTCGAATGCAAATCGTACAGTTGCTTCCAGCGTCGTCCGTATTCATCTTCGAAACTCCCTTTTGCAGCAAATCTGGGACCAAGTTCTCTTAAAATCGGTTTAATTAAAATATAATCAATAAAAATTAAACAAAATCGATTAAATAGTACAAACCAATCATTTGTATATATTAGTATTGCAATATTTGTTTAACGGGCCATATGTGAGTGTACATTAACAAAAGGAAAATGGGGTAAATAAGTCATTTGATCTCACAGTCTAAAATCTTATAGACTGAGATTAGGGTCTTCTTGGTTGGGAAAATAAAAGAAGATTGGGAGTCAAATTTGGGATGATCGAGAAGTTGATAGTGCCTAACCCTGCGATTAAGTATATTAGTTATTTAATGTGTAAGTTGCCCTCTTAATTTTGTTGTTTTCATTAGTCAATTAAATTGTTATTGTTTTTACTCAGCCTCTTTAATTTCCAATTACCAGGTCACGTAATGGGTAAAAACCCCCCTAAGTTAATATTTACATTCTTTTATACATTTAGTATTCAGAAAAAATAACCCAATACGTAACAATATAGAATCAGAATATTTATTATACATGGTTAAATACACTTGTGTACTATGCGTACTTGTATTTGTTAATTTAAGATTTTTTTTAGTTATTACTATATTTAATATATTTTTTTTTAGAGAGTTAAATGTAATGTAATAATAATTTGGTTAACGACATTGAAGTTTTTTAGTTCATTAAGGAGTCAAATTTAATATTTTGATTTTTTTTCTATTAAATGCAAATTCAATATTGGCACAATAATGTATGGCTAAAAATAGGTCTGTTAAAATTTGAATAGTCAAACATATTCCTAAAAGAGATCCAAAATTTCATATATAAGAAATATTAGCAGGTGTTGATAAAGAACAATCAATAATTTTTAATAGAGAATTATTTTTTAATCGCTCTAAGTGATTTTTAAGGTATTGTGTAAAACTAGCAAGAATTGAAATATGTATATAATGTTCACAGAAGTACCTTTCTTTTATAAATTCTGGATTTTTTTTGAAAAAGGTTTTTTCGGAGAATCCATCGACTGTATCTATCGCTTCGAATCCATCTACGACGCAGGGTCTAAAAGAACTTGTAAGAAAAAAACAATTTTCCGCACAAGTTCGCACAGCTGCAAGCGCTGCTCCTTTTCTAGAAAAATCTATTATACCTTCGCCAATCGGCTTTCCCTTTTCATCCACGCAAATTACAGCTCTTTCTATCTAAACATACAAAAATTACATAAAAAAATTACAAAATTTACACTATAATATACATTTTAACATTTAAAAATGTCATAATGATTGCTGTAAACCTTAATTTATGAAATATATCCATTATAAATGTAAAAGAATAAATTTATTTATCTTAAAATTCCAAATATTCTTAAGCCAATTTTAAGACAAGCTGATTTTATCTTTTACATTTATATTTAAAAATGTATTTTTGATTTCATAACTCCATCTGTTAACCAAAACGTCAATTAAAATAGCAATTGGAAGGAATTTAAGCTGAGCTATGAGATTCCTACTCTCCTTATGATATGCAACCCAAAAAACGCTATTACCAACAAAGTAATAATTTGACAATATTTCAACATTATATTACTTTTATTTAAAGAATACACGGTTACCAAGAAACGAAACATGTTATATTACGTAAATGCATTTTCATCAATAGATCCGGAAACCCTCTTAACGTACACTAAGAAAAGGTAATGCTTAAACTTGTCTGTATTTGTAAGATGAAGGCCAAAGAATATTAAAAAAATATATATCATACACTCCGAAAATAAATTACCAGATATTCTATAGAGCCTAATTGTATTTTTGCGAACAAATAATTACAAATAAAAGTATTTAATTGTCAAACATGTCAAATAGATTTTGACAGTTAAACCCGCCTAAATCGCTTTGGTATCGCGAGCTTCGCTTCTTAGTAAGTGGTGTAATATTTGCTGTTGAATACTTACCTCTCCAAAAATAGAAAAAGCGTAATACAACAATTCGTTTGATACGAATGGAGTCAAATTTTTGACTTTAACGGAATTACTATTCGGCGCAAACCTTATTCGTAACGTTTTTAAATTTAATGTTGTTCCGTCTAATTCTTTTTTCGCTTTCTCGGCGTTGCAGTGATAATCCATTTTTATGAAAGCGAACTTTTTTTCTTTGTTGATAAAAATTTCCGCACATTCTCCATATTTTTTAAACAACTCTTCCAAGCTCTTTTCGGTAACGTCGGGTCCTCATTAAAGAAACAAAACAGACAATATTAAATTTTCTAGCAAAAATCAATACAGAGAAATTAAAAAAAATAATTAGAAACATTAAATAAGACTTTCGAATCGAACACAAATGTCATATTTTGACAGGTGACATTTGATTGGTAGTGAAAGAATTCTGTCAATACTTATAGTCTAAGATCCCGATATAAAACGACCTTCACCGAGATGTTTATTTGATGAAACGTATTTTATATTTAATTTAATATGTCAATAAATATATTGCATATGGGTTATCTAACAAATTTAAGTCCATGATATGATTAATTAATAATTTAAAAAATTTTTTTTTTAAACATTTCACCGGTTTGATTATTAGACAAATTCTATACCAATCGAAAGTATGAAGCTCATAGAATATGCAAACGTTGGGTTGCCTATTCTTTTCCGGTCACAACTCTCGGGTAGCCAGGTATAGCATTTTGCACCGGTCTGATTATTGAATTAAAATTAAATGAAAATAAAGATTACTTCATTATGAACACGATGGTATAGGGTTGCCTGCGAAAAATCAGTCCCGAATTCCGGTTGTCGAATTTTGAAAAGTGAAATATTGCTGCGAGTGAATATGTGCGACTGAGAGGTCCCAACCAATCATCCCATGCGATAGAAGAGGACACAGCATAGCAGCTGTTTGAAGCCCGCCCATTTAAAGAAAGAATGCGCATGCTATTTGTTCTTGAAAATGAAAAGGATAGCGATAGACTCGTATATCATTTTGGAGTAGATTGGCGCTACAGTTACAATTGAAAAAACGCGCTACTATTTATTGTTGAAAAAAATGGCAAAAAAGTGTTTTTTGTGTGATTCGGATGATGGTGTAATCGACTTTAATAATGAAACTTTTAAAAACTGTGTATTAAAGTTAGCTTTTCGTTAAAGAAAAAACTTTAAATACAATGTTGTTGAGCTACCCAGTGCGTCACTTGAATTTGTAGGTTATCATACCACGTGTTACAAAAAAGTGACCGTTTTGAATAAAAAATACAACGAAGAATTTGATAATTTTTGTGCTGAATATACAGTAAGTACATAATAATTGAATCTTTAAAATTATCTTAGCTAATACAACTTTTAAATTTTTTCATGTTGAAATAACTGTGAGTAAAATTCACCTGTGGTTTTGTTAATTTTCGACACACATAATTTTTTTGTAATTAACTTAAAAAACGGTTGTTTATAAATTAAACAAGAAAATGATCTGACTTCCGTTTTTTTGTAACATAATTAAATGAGGATATTTTCAATCAACCATTCAAATCAAAAAGTTTATAAAATTTATATATCAAACATTTTTATTTAATCGCAAAAATCGGTTTTTTTAGGAGCATACCAATGAATCTACTACTGAAGAAGAATCAAAACAGTTGAGTCCTAGTGTCGATTCCTGTGCTACAGTTGCTGAGGGTGAAAAGAGTCATGTTGAAGACCTGTCTCAAACTTCTGGGGACTTTGACAAGGTAATGAAATATTTTTATTTTATTTTTAAGCTTTTTTAAAAAAATGATATGAAAATTTATTTTCATCAATTTTTACTTAAAGAATGATTTTAATTCTTTTAGGAGCAGTCAACATCAACAGCATCGACATCAAGCAAAATTATTTGTCTTTTTTGTGACCATAGCCAAAAGAGATGTGGGAAGAAGCTGGTTAATCTTACTTTCCCTAATAGTGACAAAGTACCACTGCAGATAAAAAATATGGCGACAAATTTTGGAGATTCGGTGATTCTCTCCAAACTTCAACATCAAACTGTTGCGTACCATCTGCCTTGTTACGCAGTGTATCAATCAAAAGAGAAGCGGTCCACGGAAGAATCTACCGATTCCAACTATAGTAAATATAGACAGTTACATCAGTTGGCCTTTCAATCTATATTGAATTTCATTGAAACAGAAATAATACAAAACAACAAGGTTATGTATTTGGCTCAATTATTTTTAAGATATCAAGCTTTATTGTTAGAGTTCGGAAATCATGAAATTGATTTCGATGGTATACAAGATTACCGATGTGAAACCTTGCAAAAAAAATAATTAAGAAATTTGGTGAAAACATTACGATTGAAGCGTCAACGGGAATACGTAACAAAAAAATTGTGTACAAAACAGACATGGACGTTTCTGTAATAGCAAACAATTTCAAATTTTTGGAGACAAGAAATGATTATGAGTTTGAAAATGTTGCATATTATTTGAGAAGCTGCATTAAAAATATAGATGCTCATCCGCTTCCTCGCAACGTAACTGCTGATGATATCATTCGTGGAGAATGTGACATTCCTGAGCAATTGATTGATTTTATGCGAAATCTTATCGGAGGACCTAATTTTTCTGATGAAGATTCGGACAAACTGAAAGTTAAAATAACGTCAATATGTAGTGATATTATTTATGCTGTAACTAGGGGGTGCATGTAAGCCCGCAAAAAGTTTAACCCTTGGAATGGCAGTAAAGTCTTTAACCAACTCTCGGCAAGTAATCACGATACTTAATAGGTATGGCCATACGATTGGATATAATTTGGCAGAAGAATTGGAAACCGAAATGACGTATACATCGATCCAAGAGAAAAGTTATACCAAAAGGCATCACTGCAGCAAATGGACACAGCACCCACGTAGCGTTCGACAATTTCGACCGCTTCGTTGACACAACATCTGGAAAGGACACAATGCACGACACAGTTGGAATTATTTATCAATTCTCTAATGATGGAGCTGATAATTTTGATGATGATGAAGCTACAACTTCAGCAGCGCCTCAAGTAAATGACAACGATAATGGAGAAGGACCTACCCGCAAGAGAAGGCGTTTCAATGAAATATCGCGAGAAATTCGACCATATTATTCGAAACCTAAGGCAAGTATGCAGCTGATTACTGTTGATTCGTTTACCAATACAATGCAGTTATACAAAGGTGCTACAGAAATAGCAACAGATAAGGATTTATTATGGATAATGTCCTTGTCAAGAATTGATTCTGTTCCTATGTGGTTGGGTTATAACTGCATGGTATCAAGTGACCACAGTGAGAAGCAAAAAATCGAGTATTTGCCTCCTATAAATTCTTCACCAACGTCATATGCAATAGTCAATGAAACATTAAAGCTAAAGAAATCGCTGAAAAATGTCAGCAGCCAGAAATTCTTGTGACGTATGATTTAGCGATAGCAAAAATGGCAATGCAAATTTTCAAGAACAAATAGCATGCGCACTCTCTTTCTTTAAATGGGCGGGCTTCAAACAGCTGCTATGCTGTGTCCTCTTCTATCGCATGGGATGGTTGGTTGGGACCTCTCAGTCGCACATATTCACTCGCAGCAATATTTCACTTTTCAAAATTCGACAACCGGAATTCGGGACTGATTTTTCGCAGGCAACCCTATACCATCGTGTTCATAATGAAGTAATCTTTATTTTCATTTAATTTTAATTCAATAATCAGACCGGTGCAAAATGCTATACCTGGCTACCCGAGAGTTGTGACCGGAAAAGAATAGGCAACCCAACGTTTGCATATTCTATGGGCTTCAGACTTTCGATTGGTATAGAATTTGTCTAATAATCAAACCGGTGAAATGATTAAAAAAAATGTTTTTTAAATTATTAATTAATCATATCATGGACTGAAATTTGTTAGACAACCCATATGCAATATATTTATTGACATATTAAATTAAATATAAAATACGTTTCATCAAATAAACATATCGGTGAAGGTCGTTTTATATCGGGATCCTATACTATTACATAACCTTTGCCCTTGCTGGAAATTAGATGCGAATATCTATTGTTGAAAGTTGGCATTTGACCGTTGACAGGTGACACTTAACATTTAAATTACACAAATGATAAATGTCAACTATTAACTGTCAAATGTTATCTATCAACATGATATGAGTTACCGGTTTAAAATTACAGAAGCATATATGCATAAAGTTTCTCACCATGAGGCAAACGTCGAATGTCACCTTTCAAGTGTCACATGTCAATTGTCAACTGTCATCTGTCCCTGCCATTAATAACAGTATACGATTTCTGGAAAGGAAAATTTGACGAAATTTTTGACAAGGGCTGTTAAAATTTGCATCTGATTTAAAGTAAAGGTGAGTTTAGACCATCACAAAAAAGTTCTACTTTGTTAAACACTGCATACAACTATAATATTTGTTTTCGTTTACCTATATTGCCGATGTATAACCTGTTTCTGCTGTTGAACTTCTTTTCGGACATATCTTTGTGCGGCAGGTCGTATGTATTTCCCGATAATTGTTGTGCTCTCTCCAAAATTTTTTCTACTGGAGTCCGGAGAGTCTTATGAAACTTGCCACTTTCCATAGAAGTGGAAGGAGAGCTATCTTGCATTTGATCGCGATGTTCGTTATTAAAACTGCCAGAGATCATTCGAAACCTACATTAATTATATACATATATATATATATATATATATATTCATAATGACCAAAGGAGAAGGCACAATTTAATGTAATTTTTTAATCTATAGGCTTTTGACATAATGGATGAAAAATCTTTAAACATTAAAATGGAGAATAAGTGATTAAGAGCCAGCATCATCACATGACTTTTTCAGATTCAAAACACTTGCCCTCTTACGGTCTTAAAAAACATATTAACTTACAAAGATACTAACTATAAACTCGACTCCTTCTTTCTGATTTGATTACATGACACAAAGAGAGAAATGAATACGATTTCAACAAAACTGCTTTGGCAACATTGCTTATCAACTAGAATACTGCGCAGGCCCGGATTTGATAGATTTTTTTTGCCGCACATACGAATACATGGCGAAACGTATAGTATACGGTAATTTGTTTGCGCAGGGTTAAATTTATGTAGAAGTGATACATTGCAAATGATTTAAAGAGAAAGTTTACAAGAATTAATCAATAACCACAACGTTAATGGTAATAAAAATTTAAAAACCGAAAACATAACCTCTAAAAATGCATCAACACTGTTGCCAGATTAAAGATTTGTATATTTCCAGTGCATAAGGGCAATCTATTGTCTAATTTGAAATCTAATTTTATTTCTCAGCGGTTGAAATAAAAAAAGTTGCATTAAAACTCAAAAAATCTGCATGAAGGAGCGGACGTATTTCTTTTTTGGGTTCAATAGTTTTTTATCTTTTTTACGGCATTTAAAAGTATTTTAAAAAAGATGATACGTCCCCCTCTTTGGCTTTCAAAACTGCCTCTTTTAGTTTTTGAATCACCTCATTATCTCGATGCATTTTCGAAATATTTGCAACTTACGATTTCATGATGTATCGTTGGCTCTTAACAACTCATCAGACTTTGTAAGTTAGCTTTAAATTGTCATTTGTAAAAAGTAAAATTTGTTCAAGTGAAAGCGAAACCCATACAGAGAACATTAGAAAAGTTCCATTACTATTGCGTAAATTTTTCGAAAATTTGTCATTTTATTAAATTTAATCAATACTACTCAGATTACCATTATTCTATGGCTGGAAATTAGTGCTTTTCTAAAATGACTCAAAAATAATTTAGGCGCGTATAAAATCTGACAGTGACGTTTATATTTTTTATTTATTTTTTTTCTTTAGTCGATTTCAATAAAAAATTCGACTAGTTCTACATTTTATTTAAAAATCTTACCCTAACGGAAAATTTTCCTTGCCGTAACGCCCCCTTCCATATCTACCACCAGCTCGGCCCCCGCGTCCTCCTCTGCCTCTGTTAAAATCGAAGTGTTTATTTTTTATCAATAAATTGCTACTACAATTGTCGGCAGACGATTCATTTACTCGAGAAGCACCCGTAACATTCGTTGGCTCCATTTTCAATGAAACCCACCTTCACCGTCAAAATAAATTTCAAATTTTAAATGTTTGACAAATGACAGCTGCCGGTAACGCCTTCGCAGAGTTACGAGGTCTACATAATATTTTTAAGTTTAGAGCTTCGTTTCTAATTGGTCAACAAAAATGTGGTAAGAATCGTTGACCAATGGCAAGGACCCAGCTCCATAGTGGACACGTCTGTGAAGCGCGGATATAAGTTGGATGGGTGACCACCAGCGAACACCGTCGTACAGCCTACAGCGACTAGTAGCATATCTCAGCTTACAGCTAAATATACCAATGAGCACGAGGTATATGGAGATATGCCGTCTTTCGGAGGAAACGATAAACTGTTGGTATAAATATTCGTTGACAAATCTGAAGTGTGTCATCAGTCTTAGTTTTCAAAACAATTGGGAAAGTGGATAATTAATTAAAACACGATTGAGTAATATAGGTACGTCAAAATTTTTCGTGATAAAAAATATCAAGACATTTTTTTTTCGATTATTTTTCCATTTTTTTTTTTCGATTTTTTCGGTTTTTTTCAATCGACAGTTTGAAGGGAAAATTCGCTGGAACGATGGTAAATAATCGATTTTCTATTACTTTTTAACGAACCTTTTTTTTCGGATTTTTCAATATTTTTTTGATTTTTTTCGATTTTTCAATTTTTTTCCATTTTTTTCAAATTTTTTTAAAATAATCGATTTTCTATGATTTTTTAACGAACGGACGAACGCCTCGTCCACTTTCCGTTCCAGACTTTGCCCCCGTACAAAAAGATAGCGCCGAGCGTCCCCTTTTGGGCGCTGCTGATCCTCCACTTCGGCAATTTGTGGGGCCTGTTTTTCCTGATGACGGCCGGCCCGAATTTCCTCTCCTCGGTGCTGGGCTTCACCCTGGGGCACACCGGCGCGACTCGTTTGCGCAATTTCCTTCGGCCAAATCGGCGATTTTCTCCTACGGAAAAAGTGGATGGCGAAAATTACGATCCGCAAGACTTTCCTGCTCTTTTGTAAGTCCTCCACACTATTTTTTATATTTGAAAATGTTCCTAGATTATTTATTTGAAATTGTTCTAGATTATTTATTTGAAATTGCTCTAGATTATTTGAAATCGATTATATCGAAATGAATAGATTTTAATTGTTTTCAGCGCACATTCTACCGGGCGTTTTTCTTTTCGGTCAAACGTTGAGCGGCTGCGACGTCACTTGGTCCATAATTTTGATGACGTTGTCGTTGGGCATGAACGGCGCCTCGACTTTGACGAATTTGCAGAATTAGTTAGAATGGCAGTGTCGTCAGCAAATGTTCCTATTGTAATGTTTGGTGATAATGGGAGATCTGAAGTGAACAAGATATATAGTAGTGGACCAAGGACACTGCCTTGTGGTACACCCGAGTTGATAGGCAGCATAACAGAAACATCTCCTTTTATTCGTACTCTGAATTGGCGATTGTTTAGATAAGATTCCAATAGTTTGAAGAATGTTGGTAAATGTTTTTTAATCTTGTATAATAGTCCAACATGCCAAACCCTATCGAAGGCCTGTCTAACGTCTAGAAATACTGAGGTACAATATTCTTTGCTGTTTAGAGAATTTAGTATTGTATGGGTTATGCGGTGGCACTGTTGGATTGTGGAGTGGGCTCGTTGGAATCCAAACTGAAAGTGAGATATCCAATTGCTGGCATCAAAATCAGGATCAATTTTTCGAATAATCAGTTTCTCTAATAATTTTGATATAGTTGAAAGCAGACTGATAGGTCGATAAGATTTTACTTAATGTGGGTCTTTCCCAGGTTTAAGTATTAAGATTATTTCAGCAATTTTAAGTTTTTCTGGCCAATATTGGATTCGAATAATTGCATTAAATAAGTAAGTGAGGAGTACTATACCCTTTCGCGGTAACTTTTTTAACATCTTTGGAGTTATTAAATTCATTCCTGGTGCTTTCTTCAAGTTTAGAAGTTTTATTTCATTTGCTATATCTTTTGGTCTAATCAGGTCTATTGTTTCGTTTGTTTGGATCGGTAGTTCTAGAAATTCCGTAATTTCTATGTCTGGTATTGTGTTGTGAGGTTTGTAGATTTCTGAGAGGTGCTTAGCGAATGCATCTGCCTTTTCTTTATCTGATTTGGCCCACTTTTCTTCAGCATGTGTCTGTGTTTCTAGTCGTAGTGGAGGAGGTGTTAATGTGGGTTTATTTTTAGACTTTACTGGCTTCCAAATAGAGTTATCAAAACGATTTACATTAGACATATAGGTTTTAAAGGACTCTTCTTTCATTGCTTTTAATTTAGTTTTCAATTCGTTGCTGAGTTTGTTGAAGTTCCTTTTATCTGCAGGATTATGACTCCTTTGCCATTTTGCTCTCGCTCTTCTTTCTTTAGCTACTAGTGTCTTAATTTCTAGAGGTATATTCATAACGTCTTTTTTGACTGCTATTTCAGGAGTTGTTTGTTGCGCTGTCTCTTGTAGTAGATTTATGAAATCGTTTGTGGCTTTCTCGATTTCATTTGGGTTTTTGAGGCTTATGTTTAAGTGTGTTTCTTCATTTAGCTTATGTTTATAGTGAGTCCAATTGGTTTTGGAGTTGTGTAGTCTAGGCGTAGTTTGAATGTGTATGGGGCACGAACTGATAGTCAGAATTACTGGCGAATGATCCGAAGATAGATCATAGCTTGAAATAATATCTGTGTATGCTGGGGAGGTGCCATTAGTGACGAATAAGTCTAGCAGGTCTGGCAGTTTATTTATATCGGTTGGCCAGTGTTCCTGTGGACAAGAAGGAGTATCTTTTTTCCTGTATTACTTTAGATAGTTCTCTTCCTTTTGTGGTAGTTATTCGAGATCCCCACATTTGATGTTTACTATTGTAATCTCCACCTGCTATAAATCTTGAACCAAGTGTGTTGAAGAATGATTCAAACTGATCTTTTTTTAGATTATGCTTCGGGGGACAGTAGACTGCAGTAATCGTTATCTCGTATGGCATTGTATTTACTCGAATTGACGTGGCTTGTAGAAATTCCTCCTCATATTTTGGCAGCTCATAGTGTTTGATTGTTTGTTTAATTAGAATAGCTGTGCCCGCATGCGCGGTACCATCCGGATGATTCGTGTAGTAAATTTTATAAAATGGAATCTTAAAGTAAGATTTATTAGTAAAATGGGTTTCACTGATTAGAAGAATGTCAATTGAGTTTTGTCTAAGAAATAACTGGACTTCATCCCTGTGTTGAACAAGGCCGTTAGCATTCCATAATGCAACTCTGAGAAACTTAGCCATTATTTAATTTGTTGATAAGCATTGTTAACATGTTGAGGACCATACTATTCTGCTGTATTAACTGGTTAAACATAACTTTGAACTCATCTAAGAATTTATTTAATGTCATTGGAGATTCTTCACCATTAGCTCTATTATGTATTTCTACTCCTGCAGTTGCCTGCGCGTAGCTCCTATTAGTATGTCTGGGCTGAGGTTGTTGGCCTTGATCAGTTGATTTTGTATTGTTTTGTGTCATAGTAATCCTATTATTATTTACCTTTATTTTATAGTCTTTTTGGTAGAATTCGCAGCCCCTGTAATTAGCTGGATGACCACCTCCACAAAGACCACATGTAGCTGGCGTATTTTTACTTTTTTTACAATTTGCTGTGCTGTGTTGGCCACCACATTTAACGCATAGATATGGCCTATTACAGTAGGTTTTCGTATGGCCATATAATTGACATCTTGTACATTGAGCTAATTTGATGTCTTTTTTTTTGGTGGTTCTATTTGTATGACACTATTTAGAAGCCTAGTTATTTCGTAAACTTTTTTATTGTTATCAGAAGGATCCAAATCGACATATTATGTAAAAAGAAGAAGAAGAAGAAAAGAAACACCCGGTATAAAAAATAATAATATCGAGGTTCACATATATTTTATTTTCATAATTAAAAGCGAAATAACAAAAAATATACTGATTATTTAAAAAATATTGTTTACGAAACCTCGATTATTAACATAAGTCGCCGATGTCCAAACACGTGTTTAGAGAATGACAATAATTTTTTTTAAGGTGTATTTTCGAAAGTTGCGTTCGTAAAATGCGTTAGAAAGTACGAGGTTTATGAGAATAAAAAATTTAGTCAGTGGTTACGGGGTCGTCGATTAGAAAAGAACTTTTTTTTAGTATTTTTTAAATACAATCTTATTTATTTATAACAGAAGATCTCCTACATATAATTAATTAAATAAAATAAGATAAAATATGTTGATAATGGATTAATAATTAAAATACCTGCGGTGGCTAAAGTACCCGTTGGTGGAGGTAATAAAACTAAAAGAAGAAGAGAACAATGAACCTGTCTTTGTGGTGTACAGAGACACAACTACTCCATATATCTATTATTATGTAAATAATTATGAATGATTAAACCCGTTGAGAATAATAAATAAAAAAGAAATAGACGCATGTTTTTGTATTTCTTAAATTAAATACAGATGCAACATCGAAACTAATTTATTTTTTCTTATTATTATTTCGAAAAATAATAACGAAATACTTATGATTATATAAAATATTTATTTTTAAAAATCTCAGGAGCATACGAAAATATATTAAAGAAATCATAAGAAATAATAGTAAAGGAGAAAATAAATAGAACAACAATAACAATTAACAGGAAGAAAAAAAGTACATTTAATAAAAATTAACGAAGCAATCAAAGGCACGGAAGATAAAATGAAAAAAAAAAAATTCACAGAATTATACTTATTTGAAAATACAATTTTACTTTAAGTACACGAAATCGTGGTCGCGTGACACACATTTTATTTTGGAAAATGTTACGTTCTTTTCGGGGTGATTTCGGGCATATTTTTTCACTTTATTCAGGCAATCGCAGTACATCGGGTTGGAGTTGATCGAATTCACTTTTTTTGCTTTTAAAACATCGGCGACATTAAAAAGACACGAAATTTTGTTATTTTCTAAATACAAATACTTTATATCAATATTTCTTAATAAATTTTCGTGGAAACCTTCCAATAAATTATTACTCAGATCTAATCGAAAGATATTTTTTAAATCGGTGAAAGCTTCGGGATCGATTTCTTTGATTTTGTTGTTCATAAAAATCAAACCAATATCTATCCATCCCCCTCCCTTGATATTTTTGAAAGCGTGCGCCGGCAATTTCTGAATTTCGTTGTTTTCGAAATGCAGGATTGCGAGGTTCGGCGAGTTTTTGAACCACTCCGAATTCCAAACTTTAATTTTGTTGTAGTTTAAGTAAATAAACTCCAAAAAAGTCATATCGTCGAAGGCCCGCGGTTCTATCGCCGATATTTCGTTGGAACTTAAATCTAAGTATTTTATTGACACGTTGTTGAATACGCCGTAATCGATGGTTTTTATTTTATTATCTAAAATATAAAAGACACATTTTACAAAAAGTAAGAATTGAAAAAATCATTACGAACGATTAATGATGATATAAAAAAGCGTGAAAAGTGTGTGTGGAAAAAAATAAATATTTTTTACGTACCTATTAAATCCAAAAAGGATAAACGGGCGCCGGTAAAAGCACCCGGTTTTAATTCTTCCACGTTACAATTGTTTATTCTCAACTCATTTTTTACATTTGAAATAGATCGTGGATATAACACGGGAATACTTTGATTCGATATTTCTACATTTTCGACATCTTCTGATAAAAAATTGTTTAAACGATCGCTAAAATCGATGTGTTTTTTTTTCAAAAGCTCCAGTACTTCTCTTCCATATTTCAATGTCTACATTCTTGAAAGTAAATTCACATTTTACAAGATAAAACAAAACAAAAAAAATTACTACAATGACTTTCATCATTGCTTCGTATTCGATAAAATTTTAAATGTATCTGAACAAAATTTGTTTCGATGCCATATATATAAATATATATATATATATATATTACGAAATTAAGAAAGCGATATTAAAGGTTATCAAGAGTTATTTTTCTTGTATTATTTCAAAAGTAGTATTTGAGAGTTTTAATTGTTGAAATTATGGCGAAAAAACTTAAATGACTTGTTTGCCAAAAAGAACAATTATTAAATCGAACATTCCGTTCTTTAAAACGTTGTTATTTTTCTTTCAAGTATTAATTCGAGTGTAGTCAAATACCAAATTTGACAGAACCAAAGAGTCGAAAAGTTTCGAAAATTCAATAAAACCGGGCGCACGGAGAATCGGTGATGTAAACGCAAAAATAATTTTTATAAAAATAAGAAAATTAGTTGAGTTTTGTTGATTTCTTTTTTCGGTAAAATATACAGAGCTTTTCGAGGTTGAGTTCAAGAAATAAAAAAATTATTTAATAACGTGTTAATGTAACCCGTTCGAGTTCTCGAATAAATAACCTCAATTCAAATAAAATAATTTCAAGTAAAGTCAATAACACTGTTTTCTTCGTTCAAGTTAGAAAGTGAAATTTATTTTATTGCCCGGTACAATTTTTTATTTGCATTTATTATTTTCGGGGATAATTTAGTTTCGTTTCGATTAAAAAAATACTGCAAAAAAAAAGTGTTGACCGCTCAAAACTTTTTTCTCGCGGTTGTAAAAAATCTTACAGAAATATTCATTAAAAAAATGGGAATCGGCCGTTAGTTTTTTCAATATTTACTTCCGAATTAAATTTTGTATCAGATCGTTTTATTTTTCTTCTCCGAGTTTTTAATCCTCTAAATAATGTTTTTTTCATCTTTTAATGTAATTTTATCATTTCTACGATTTGAAGCGTACGTACACGTGCCGATCATTCAGTGAGTTGCTGCTTTTATAAGATTTTTTTGGATTCGAGAACTTTAATAAATGTTTGTTATTTTCAACCGATTTTGTGGAATTCCAAGTTTTAGATCAAAAAGGTCATCGGAATAAAAAAAATGAAGTTTAAAATGAGACCGATCGATTTCATTAATTTTCTCTGAAAATCGTTTAACTCTGTTATCATTAATTCTCCATTTTTTTTACGAGAGTGTTCTTGCATTGCAAAATAAATGTACAGGGTGGCCCAACGAAAAAACTTGATGAGGAAATTTCGAACAAAATTATCGTAGGAATTTTTGTGGATTTTTGAAAAAAAAAGATATTTTTTTTCAGCAAAAATTTTAACGTACCTATAGTTACAAATTTTATTAATAATTTAGATATAACATTAAACACGAAATGTAACAAAAGAGTGTTTTTATGGTCGTGGAGCATCTCGGTGTTCTGGTAAGGCGGCGAGTATATACGGTTTACTAAAATACTTTGATTTTTTAATCTTTTTCCGCTCTAGTACTGTAATATCTTTCAAATGGGTCAGCTGGTCTTTTTGTTGAGCGACTCCGACTGTTTCGTCCACGATTTGTTCCGCCGCATCAGGACCGACCACTTTCTGCACCTCCGTTGGCAAGTACTTCGATTCTTTAACCTACAAATTATATTAAAAAATAATGAGTAGACTGATTATATTAACTTATTTAGGAACCAAATTAGATATCAGATTGCGCTTATATGCTAGAAATATACAAATCTATAATTTGGCAACAGTGTTGATGCATTTTTACAGGTTATACTTTCAGTTTTCCATTCATACAATTATAATTTCTCTCTCATTTAGTGAATTTATTTTTTTTGTTGATATTTTTCTTGCCTGACTTTCACCGCGGCCAAGCACACCTTCTCGGTAGAAGTTGAGTTACTATCTTGACAGTATCGTTTAGGGAAATTTTAAACAACTTAAGTCAAACTTGAGTAAATACATAAGAGGTTGATTTTTTCGGTAAAATTCAATGAAAATGAAACTTTGTTTTCATAAAAATTATTGAGGCAATTTTCAGACCAAATCACTCGTCCTACGCGCTCATGATTTAGACACAAAAAGTAATTCGTGCATTTTTATGACAACAAGTTTTCATTGTTAACTGAAATCTGTATGGAAAAATTCGACAAATATTTGTTGAATCGTTTAAATTTTTATTGCTATGAACGTTGTGGTTATTCATTCATTCTTGAAAACATTCTCTTTAAATAATTAACAATGCACCACTTCTACATATATTTAACCCACCACAAAGATTTTAATTTATACTACACGTTTCCCCATCCATTCGTATGTGTGACAAAAAAAATTGAATATATTTGCTATCAGAACCGGGTCTGGGCAGTATTTTAGTCAATGTGTATATCATAAAAGCAATGTTGCCAAAGCCATTTTTGTTTGAGTTCGTATTCGTTTCTCGCTTTGTTTCATGTAATCAAATCGGAGGAAAGGAGATGTGTTTATAGGTAGTGTGTTTAAGGTCTATATTTTTTTTAAGACCTAAGAGGCCAAGTATTTTGAGTCGTAAAGAGTCACGTGATGATGTTGACTCTTAAGTATTAACTCGTACCATTTCCAATTCGCTGAGGCTTTTCATTTGTGGTATCGGCAAATTGAATTTCGTTCTACAGTAGTTCTCGAAATCGTCGGATAATTTCTTTTTTAATACTTTGCGATTATTTAAATATATTTTCATTTCCGCTAGACATCTGAGGACAACTTCTTGCTGTTCTACGAGTAGTTTTTCAGCTTTTTCCTTGTTAGCTTTGCAGATTTGCTCGGCTTCGTTCAGAATCGCTTCCGTGTATTTATCCGCGTCCCCACTTTTTTCTTTGAATGTCATTAAAATCCTCGCCTGAAAAACAACCAATTAAGTATTTAGAAAAGCCTTAAATGTTGAACCTATAATCCAGTAAAAATACTTCACTAGTTAAGACATAAAAAAAAATAAAAGAGGACAGTTTGCAGGACAGTAAAAGAAATGGGAAAGTGGTAGATTGAGTAAGAAATCAGAAACATACCGAAAAAGGAGTAAAAGAGCAACAAATAAAAATCTAATAGTAAACAAAATGAATAATAAAATTAACCAAACAAATAAGAATCTTACTTCCAAAAGTTCTTGTTTCATTGTTTCAATTTGGTCCTTGTACCCACGTAACTGCTTAATTTCACTCAAATACAAATGGTAGGAGTCAGTAATATTTTTTTCATTCGCCCTGTAATCATCAGTGTATATATTGTAGTGACTAGTTTTCATGTAATCGTTCCAGGCCTCCGCATTTTCTGGAATAGAATCGGGCAAGAACGGTTGATCTGTCATTCGTTCACTGCTGGTCACGCTCAACATGGAACGACGTCTAGCTCCAGCTGTCATTTTTGATTTTATCTTTTTGGGAGCTCTTCCCGCTATCAGAGCGTTCACAGAAGCAGATGCTGAAATACAGGCAGAATTTTTGTACAGATGATTAATTTACCATTTGTATTTAATTTAACACTAAGTTAACTTTTGATAGAAGTATTGATCTACCACCATCAAGTGGAAAATTTACATTCCACTTTTCACATCAAATAACCCCAAAAGGTAAACAACTACTAAAAACTATGGAAAATAGAGGCTTCAGATCCAGAGCTTCAGATCCATATCAACCGAAGAAGAGAAATTATTGGCCGACTGACAGGAAAATTCCTGATCTTGTTGACTTCGGTGTTTAGAAAAATATTCCAAAGGAATGCTTAGAAGCACAAATTAATTTTGCTCTATTTTCTGATCAGTTTCCTGTTCTAGTCATACTTAGCGCTCAAATAATACAAAAAGATATAAGCTTTGCAACAAGTACACTAATTGACTGGCTTTCGTGTTCACCTGGACAATTTGCTAGATCTCCGCTTTCCTCTAAAAACTAATGCTGACATTTAGAATAAGATATAACTATTTACAAAATCAATTCAGAAAGCAGCATGGGACTTAGTTACAATTAAATAGAAAATTAGCACACCACAAGATCTACCGATGAATATAAAGCAAAAAAATACGGACACATGGAGATAAAAAAAACCCTGGCAAAGGACACGAACTCCCGTTGACAAAACAATTTTAAACAAAGCAACTTTAGGATTGAAAGTCCTACTCAATAATAATAATAATAAAAATAATGAAATAGAGAACTACCTAAGGAATATAACACTACAGAAGCAACCAACTATGATTTATGGAAAGCGGTGAAAAAATTAAATAAATCACAACCGACAAGTACTTCCATATGCACTCCAGAAGTCCAATAGGCAATAAGTAACAAACACAAGGCCAATGAGTTTCCCTAATATCTAAAAAAAAGTCTTTATTGAGAACAATTTTAACATTGAAGCCAAAGTAAAAGTGTTTTTGGTAAGCCTATATCAGTTGGAATTACTATTAGAAAAATTTACCGAAAAGCAGGTAAGAAGGTCAATACAGCTGCTTAATACTAAAAAATTGCTTGGGTATGACCTAACCAGAGCCAAAATCTTGAAAGAACTATCAGATAAAAGAATGAGGTATTTGACACAACTATTATGTCAAAATTATTAGAAAAATTACTGGCGAAGAAAATTCTGAAGACCAAATCATTAATACCAAACCATCAATTTGCAGCAGAAAGAAAATGTAAACTACCTGGGAGTTCACCTGATTCAATAATTAACCTAAGAACACACATTCTTACTAAGAGAAAATAATTGGGCCTAAAACTTAGAAAGCTATATTGGATAACAGGTCGTAGATCCCAATTAACGATCAAAAAAGCTGTTACTACATAAAGTCATACTAAAACCAATATGGACGTACAGATTACAAATGTTGGTAGAGAATCCAATTCAAAACATTAAAATTCTAGAAAGATTTCAGTTCAAGTAGGCAGAATTATGGTAATGCCCCATTATATGCATCCAACAATATTATTGTTCATGATCTCAAAATGATATCAGTTAGAGAAGAAATATTTTGCTTTTCACAGAATATGTTCAACCAGACAGATTTTAGAACCATAGCGTATATCACTTGTCAATTTCCCTACAGGTTCCCTACAAATTATCTTTTAATAGAAATGTTTCCCTACCATGAACAAGTATGCATCTGAATTGTATTTTATTTATACTTACTACAAAAATATTGGCCCTACAGCATTTACCACTTTTATTTACTTACACGTGTCGTGGCCTTTCACTAGATCTTTTTTGAGGGTGTCTTGCTTTTCTAACGATTGGATAGAAATTTGCTTATCCACTTTGTCGAAACTTCTGTTTTTCTTCAAATAGGAACCATCCCTCTTTTTCAGAGAAGTCCGTTTTTCTTTCTGTTTACAAAGGGCGGTGACCATTATACATTTTTAAAATACAAAATAAAAAAAAGAAGATTGCATTCGAAAATTTGTCAAAAATGACAATCAAATTTATACTATTAGTACGAGTTGACGTAATAATAAATACTCCATTTGAAGAGGAGCCAATAGGTACCACCAAAGATCGGTAAGTCTGGGTCCAAGAGACTCAATCAAGAAAAACTGTCCTGAAAAAAACTGATCCAACTTATTAAGAAAATAAATGAGACTCATTCATCCAAAGACTAACAGTAAAAAATCTGTAGGAAAAAATTGAACCTACATTCAAAACTGACAAAAACATAAGTACAGTACAAATAAACTCAATAACACATCAAATCTAATTTAATCTAGCTCTGTAGCAGAAAAGAACCAACAGATAGTGATTATCTCGGCCAGTAGATCAAAAGTGATGACACATCTTTATTAAGAATTTCGCGTAATTAAAACTTTTTTTATTCGTTACCGTTTCAGGGTCGGGTTTTTTCTCCACGGATTCTTTCATCATACTTGCTTTGTCTGTTTCGCCTTGTTCCAGCATACTTTTGAATATTTTGAAAATCATTGAAGCGTCAGCTACTGACATAACGTCAATTTCACTGATTTCGTTATGGAGATACTCTTTGATTGTCTTGTTTAAGTGTTTGATTCGCTCGCAGTTTAGGTTGAGGCTAAGATCTTGGTTAAGAAGAACGGAATTTTGGATGCGTTCTTTTTCTAATTGTTCTACTTTATTCTATAATTTAAAAAATGTTTGGTTTCAATTATCTATAGACGTGAAAGGCTGGGAGTTAGTATTGTATTTGTAGAGATTAATGAGAGAATGGAAAGTGTTTACTTTTTTATTATAAAATCAATCGTATTATTTTATTTAAGTACCTGTAAATATTTAAGTTTGTGTTCAGGGCTAATTTCATACTCTAAATTAACAACTCTCGGGGAAAAACCTCTGACAATTTGTCCAAATCTCAGCATAGACACAATTAAGGGGTAATCATCTTTGGAAGTTGATATGTGGCCTATAAATCTAAAAATACAAAAAATACGGTTTAATACATGGGTCAGCCGATAAAATAACTTTATCCTAGTTACTAATGAGTTTTTAAATACATAAACGATATTGTGAAACAATTTTACTTTAGCGTCGAATATAATCAACAACTTTATTTGTGAGTGGAGTACGTGAATCTTAACTGTTGAGTTTATGGCGATTGACTGCAAAGTTGTGAGTTAAATTTGAAGAAACGCACTAAATGCGATCACGTCTTATTAGTCCATTATACAGTGCGTTCCTAACTAATTTTTTGATTGGTTGGAGCTAAAATAATTGTTGGAAAATTCGAGACGAATTATACGACGTACAATGGATAATACCTGAACTTGTTTGAAATGAATCAATTTTAAACAAGTCGGTTATACCATTCTCCGATAATTGTAATTTTTAACAAAAAATAACTATAGTAAAACCATGTTTTTCAATAACAGAAATTGAAAAACAAACTGTATGAATGTAATGTATCAAATAAATATCACACAGTAACAGCAACATAACTTCTACAAAGTAATATAAACAAAGTTCAAAATTTATTACAGACTAAGAAAATATGTTGATTCATAAATAAAAAATCCAAACTGAAAACGATTTAAGAATATACAAAATATTTTTTCTGAATGTATCAGAAAAAATTTGGAATGCAGCGGATTACTCAAATATGAAACAAATATTATTTAATGCTACAACAAGATGAAAGGTTATTTAACTGAAAATTTAACTAACCTTAAAGAACTCTGCGTTCTAACGTCACTTCCTAAAAAAAATATCAGGGGATTCCCCCTTTGTTTTATTTTTATCATTTCATTTGAATGCTGGCAAAGCGCTAAAAGAAATTGCTCCATGTAAGATTTATTCAAATTAGCAACTCCTACTTCTAATTTTGTCTTAAAAATACAAGATAAATTCCCTAAGGTATCAGACCCAGCCATATCAACCAAATGAACCTAAAAAAATATTTTGTTAAATAAAAACTACATCAAATTTCTTAAATTGATATACTTTTCCTGTTGTTTGACGTGGTTCACTGTATTCCATATCTTTAGTAGTAACATAGAAAGTTAAAATACTGGTATTTATATGAGACATGTAATTTTTTACGCTTTTAGTTTCTTTTCTGCCTTCACCTAAAAAATAACGGAACATAAATTGAATCCCAAAATCATCAGATATTGGTTTTTTTTTAGACTTCTTTTCTGGCATAAAAATACCTGCATATAAATGTTGCAAGGCTTCAAGTTCGTTTTTAATTTTAATTTTTTCTAACTTCTGAGCCACACCCCAATGATTTTCTATGCGATTTGGGTGTGCCTTGAATAAATCGTACACATCGTTGGTCGAAAATTCAACATAAGACATTTTTATTAACATCTTATTGCTTCTGCGCAAAGAGTTTTTCAGTTGTAGTAATTGTTTAATTAATCTGGGACCTATACCATAATCCTTAAACATTAAAAAGTATTTTTTCTGGAGTGTTTTAAATGATTTAAAAATTCCTTAGTGAAGTGTCTATTTAAAAAAAAATTACCTCTTCTGAAAAGTCTAATCCTGCTATAGTCGCAGATTTCCCAGTGCCTGTTTTTCCGAAACCTATAACGACAGCATTTTGACCATACTGTAGTCTAAAAATTATTATTCCTGTTTTCATATACCTTCTTTTTTGTTTTGTTACCTACTTTTTCAATAAATCGCCAACGACATCTGTAAAAACCTGTTCCTGTTTAGAATTGTTGAATACTCCATCTGTTTCGAATTCCCAAAATTCTCCAACATTGTCTTGTTTGAACGGAAGCATCTTTTTGACGTAGATCCTGGAATTATCCTTGATTTTTACTAAATCCCATTTTGGTTTCGACACGGGATATATTCGAAAGAAAACCCTGACCAGACTGTTTCCCAACTGTCCCAAGGAAGAAGACTTATTTGAGCTGTTAGTGACTGTGTTTGAACTCATAGCATATCACTGCTTGTAAGAAAAAATAAAACATTTGACAATGTCTGTCTTAATGACGTCCTTTAATTAGTAATCTGTCTTTTAATCAGATGTTCTGACCACTATCACATACTCGGTACACTAAAAAGAGACGGTTCTGTAAAAGACAATATTTGAGACATTCTTTAAACGTCATTTCAAACTCCAAAAGCAGATCTTCTTATTTGAGGCAAAGACCCAGATTATCAAAGACATAGTGGGAAATCTCCTACTACTATTTCAGAAGCTACTTGAAACTTTAATAAAAATATTTGGGGTTGAGGACCTAAACGACCTTTCAAGGAACCACAATTGGACCTTCTTAAGGAATTACCAACTTCAAAAAATGTTTAGCAAATTTATAGAGAAATTGTCCTAAGGTAGCAACGACTGACAATCTCTTTTTATTGTCAAACCAAGAAAACCCCCAATGGTTATTCATTTTGATGACTCTAATAAAAATGTTTATTTGTTATCCAATCGCGACCTTGTTCCGAAACTTTCGCTCACGTAATATTAAATAAACAGTAAATGTTATAATTTTAAAAATGTTAAAAAATAAGTTCTATGTAATTCTTTTTTTGAGATATATTTGACCGACAGGTATTCCCAAAATAAAACAAAATTTATAATTCAATATATATTACAAATAAACAATAAAATACGAATAATAAGCTTCTTATAACATAAACTAAACTACAAACTAAATTATCTAAATTGATGCACACTGATTCTCAACCCAATAGAATCTTTTCCGATCTCGGCAACCTTGCAAACGTTACAAAGAACCCCCTTATACTTCGGCAAATAAGAAGTGCCGCACAAAGGACATTTCTCTTCTGGCTTACCCCTATAAATAGGAGTATAAGAATGCCCGCACAAATTGAATGGATTGTGCTCATCATAATGCAATTGCAACTCATCTGTAAGATTAGAATCGCAAGCTTGTAAAATTTTTCTAGCTTGTTGCGCCACTTCTGGCCTCGGACCCAACTCGAGAAGCCTCTTCGCAAACGACGCCGCCGTTTTGTAATTTTTCAGCTTGAAGAACATGTTCAACGCTATTCGGAGCGTTAAAATTTGATGTATTGGCTGCAAGAAAATATATCATCAAAAATGTATTCTGTCACCTAACAAAAATCTTACCTGTAGTTTACTGTGGGTGAAGTAAGCAGCCATCTCGCATTGGCGTTTCTGCTCTTCCGGCGTAGCTTTGGGCAAAGTTTTCCTTAATGTTTCCATTTGCATGCCGCAAATATACTCGCTAGCTATTCTAATTAGCTGTTGAGCCTCAGAAATTTCTTGCTTGTTATCAACAACCAATAAAGTCACAGAAAGAAGGAGACTCTGTAACTTTTCCAAGGCTTCCGTGAATTTTCCAACAGTTGTAAGTTGATAACAGACCTGAAACACAAACAATGCTCAGAATAAACGAAATTGATCTAAAACGTGAAATTTATATGTAATTTTAAAAATTGTTTACTTGTAGTTTGGCGACTAAATCGTTCAATTTAATCCCAGATGCAGGTAACTGATTCTTGACGTTAGCTTCCTTCCAGTTTCTCAATGGATAACTGAATGATGGCGGTACGTTTTGTTGCCAAGATGAAACTGTTTTTGAACTACTATACAAGCACACAAACAAGCTTTCATAAGGCATGAAGTTGACAACTCCTAATTGATCATGCAATAATCTGGCAGCTGATTCGAATGAGCCTGCAGCCACGTGATCCGCGACCAGTTGTGAATTTTTGGTCCAAGTAAGAGGAGGAGACGGACCTGTAAAAAAAATTTAGCAAAATACCTCAAATCAAATTATTATCGAATCCATTACCTTGTGTTGGTAAATGGACAAAATTTCCTTCAACTTCCGCCGTTGTTGTTGGTCCCAAATCCGGTATTTCCAATCCTTCATCTTCAACATCCCAACCACCTTCACCATCACCACCAGCGGCGGCGGCTTCAGCCTTCTTCTCTTCAGGATCTAGCTCTAATTCATCATCGTCTCCCCAGCCTTGAGTATCTTCCATTCCCATATCAGAAATCGGTTCTGCCATCAAAGATTTCATATTGGCCGAAGCTGTGGCCACTGCAGCTGTATTCTCAAAGAAGCTCTAAAAAACCAATCTTAAATTAATAATGAACTAATGAAGAACTACGCAAAGCAGAACACTGAACTGAAGTAGGAAAACTTTGTCAATTCAATGAAAATCTTGTAGAATAAACAAGTGGATACCAAGGGAGATGCTTGTCTACTGGTACAAGATAAAAAAATGGCTTAAGCATAGGTGTAAGTAGAAAAATGGTTAAAAATATAGTTAAAACAAAGTATTATAATGCCATAAGAAAAAGAAGAGAAACATACTCTGCTGACTGTCAACAAAGGCCAGTTGGACTCTGCTTGTTGTATTGGTGGCGGAGGTTTCAAAAACTTGGCGTTAACATCAACGTCAAGTATTTTTTTGTCATCTCCAATTTGTTCTCTCAACTGTTCAGCTTCTTCTTTCATTCCGTGGGTGGCAGCTGTTAAATAAGCCAAAGACATTTGGTTGGAGGTCTTCAAAACTTTTACCCGTTCATCAAGATCGCCCAATAGGAGTGCGGCGTGGTATTGTGCAGATCGGGCCTTTCTAATTTCGGCGATTTTCATCATTTTTCTTAATTTCTCTAAATTGCCAGTGATCAAATATAAGAACGACAATTTTTCAAAACTCTTTGTTCGCTGATAGCACATTTCAACCACTTGGTGATTGCCTTGCCATAAAGCAGCTTGGGCCAGCTGATCCCAACATCCTTTGTCGTTCAAAGACTTTGCAGCCTCTAAAGCAATTTCAATGTTTCCACATTCTAAAGCGAGTGTAAAACGTGTCTTATCGTCCTTCACAAAATGTAGAGCGACTTCCGGATAACCTTAAAAAAAGAAAATTTACAACCAATATTCTCAAAGAGATCTTAAAGTCTCTTACCTTTTTGCTGCAAATAAGAAATAATGCTCTGGCCAACCAATCGAGAATTTCGGACCATGTATAGGACCTCTTCATACTTATGATTGATTAGAGCAAGCTTAAATTTATATTCAGTAGGATCTACAACTAAAAGACGGGGTTTGCATTCCCTATCCAGGCAAAATACTTGACTTCCGCGGACCCTCGTTATGTAGATAGGAAGATCTAGCGTTCTTATAATCCCATGGTCGCTAAAAATAACATTAACATTTTTAGAATGTTAAAAATAAATAAAAATTATGAACTTACCCATTTTTTAGGGTGTATTTTATATGATTGCTGGTGGTATAGATAAATACCCCGCTATCATCCCAAGCGCCTGATTTTACCCTAGTATTTTCATGTAAAGAACACAGAACGTCTAATTTCTTATTACAAATTGTTACATTATGTTTTGACAACAAAGCCAAATGCGACATATCTGATGACCATACCACATATCTGCATTTATGTATTTTCACTAAAATACAAATACATCTTCAAAGCAATGGAAAAATAACAATGTTATTAGTTACCTTGAGCCAAAGTTCTTTTTTGTTGTACATCAAACAATGTCACATGTTCTGCATCTCTGAGCAAAAGCATTCCTGTGCCGGCATAGAAAACTTCATCGCAAGTTGGAGTCTGGACTTTCTTAGTGACCTCATTCTTTAAATTTTTAATTATTAATTGATGAGTGCGATCCAGAACAGCGAAACGATTTCTGGCGACCCAAAGAGCGGTCAAACCTGATGATCGTTTACTTTCAGCTTCTACAAACGATTTTATTATGTAGTTTTAAACAAATGTTCAAAAATAAACAAAAACATTAAAAAAATAAGAAAACTGATAATGTGATATAACTTTATAGGCTTGCCACATAATATTTAATTGTATTACTTTAACTTTTAACTTTAAGTATTGCCAAACAATGAATGTATACTTTGTTAGTCTTATACTTTAATTACCTTTGTAAAAACAGTGTTGTGTGAGACTTTAATTCAATAAATAAATAAATAATTATCTTACCTGGAACATGGTCTTCCCGTTCTTGATCTTTAGGAATCATATAGAGGTCATAAGTGCTGTTATCCAAGTTAGAAGTACGGGTAGAAAGAAGAACCGCATTTTCAGCGGGATTAAAAGACATTCTGTATACCGGGATTTTTCCTCCACCTCTAATTTGAATAACGGGTACGTCTTTTGAAGTGGTAAAATCAAGTTTCCTCAAATATCTTTCTTTTACATAATACAGTAAGTTTCCATGAACGGTATAAGCTGGGCGCTCTCTTTCTAACTTGAAAATAACCTATCAAAAAGAGATAATCATTTTAAATGCTTGAATAATAAACAATAATATTTCACTAACCATTCCACCGTCATGACCAGCAGCAAAAAGATTGAGATTAGGATGCGACGTCATAGTCCAAAATCTTTCATGTTCCCTTCTGAAAGTGTGCAAGCAAGTCCTTTTTGCCATATCCCACACCCTTATACTCCTATCCTCACCATTTGAGAGTAATAACTCTTGTCTTGGATGGAACAAAACACAAGAAACGTTGTTGTAGTGCCCCCTGCATGTATCAACTTCCCAAGCCTTAGAATCGTTCATTCTCCATAATTTTATTTGCCTATCATCAGCCCCAGATGCTAAATAATTTAATTAATAATGAATAACTGTGTACAGGTAGATAGTTTTTTATCTTTTTACCTATTAAAGGCAGAGTTGGATGGAATGCAGCCCAATTCACACCACGGTCATGACCTTCTAAAACATGTTTAACAACAGCATCTGCTTGTCCAAATAAATCTGTAGACCCTGGATTTTTGAGATGCTCTTCTAAACCTGCAGGACCTGGAGCCACGTTTTTCTTTCGAAGACCTATTAATTATACATTATTATAGTTATATAAACTATTTGTATTCACAATTAATTTTCTAATTATTAACCTGAAATGTCCCAAACTCGTACTGTAGAATCTAAAGATGCAGAAACAAGCAAATCTTCTGATGGGTGAAATGTGGCACACATAACATAATGATTGTGACCTGTTAAGACACAAATACATGTTCTGGACTGCCAATTCCAGATTCTTATTGTCTGATCATCAGAAGAAGACACAATCCAGGGGTATTCATGATGAAACATTGTTGTACGGATATAATCTAAATGGCCGAGAAGATTGAAAATGCATCGTTTTTGTTTGTAATTCCAAACTTTTATTTTGTAATCATCGCCACCTGAAAATAGTGTTTGGTGATTACATTAATTTAATTACATTAAAAGCCTGTATTACCTGACACAAATAGGGGTTGTTGGTTGTGAAAACATATACCTCTTACAGGTCCATCATGCTCGTCAAATTTTTCTAAAAGGGTGCACATACGATAATCCCATAATTGGATACATCCATTGTGCAAACTGGCTAAAATCCATGGTCTTTTGGGGTGAAAAGAGAGCCCTTTCACTCTTACAGATTTAGTTTCGAATTTTGTTAACATTTTCAAATAATACCACTTACAGAAATCGAAACTTGATTATTTATATTGCACACTTTAATTCTTAAAACATTACATATGTAACTCTTGGTAATTTCACAAATATTCGAATTTATAAATGTATTGACGTGGAATGAAAAAAAGTAAACCTCAAAAATTACTTGACACGTCAATTTAAAAAAATCTTCTTTTAAAATGGTCGACTACTAAAAGAGACTGCAACTATTGATGAATGACGAAAAAAAGTATACATTCTTCTTTTAGTACATCCATCTTGTTTATTATGTGGGTCTAGGAAAGTACTTTAAACAAATTATATCTAATGTTGATAACGAGAAAAACTTATCTTTATTTATTTATTTGATACGTGTGTTTATTTCTAATTGGTTAAATCATTGGATCGGACGAAAAGGTTACAGGATGACGTTATAAAGGTTGTCAAATTTGACGTTTGTGTTTGTGATATTAGGTTAAAAAGTTTTTATTCTTTAAAATTGAATGAAACGTGTATTTTGCGAGATACTGCTTTTTTATTTAACTTTTTATCAATTCTAAAGATTGGTTTCAAAGTGGGAGGGATTTAATATTTAATAAATAGATTGATTAAAGAAAAACCGGCTTGCCAACATGGCAGATCAATGGATGTAAGTTTGAAAAATATATAAAACAAAAGGTTCGTGTACATTACGATATAATTGATTTTTAGGTTTATGTTTTTGATATTATCATGTACTCTTTACACAATGGGTGTGGATAAAAACAATTTCAAAACTTGTGAACAAAGCAGTTTTTGCAGGTATTTTTCCTTCACTAATATCCTCTTCCATCGAAAACTCACGTTCTTGATTTTTTAGGCGATTAAGAGGAGTCAAACCAGCTGAAAGCAAATATGAAGTAGATTTTGAATCATTACAAGTCAGCGATAATTCTGTAGAAGCCAGGGTAATTAATACAGAAGCTGGAGTTGCATTCAAATTTTTATTATCAGCAATTAGTGGAAATATATTTAGGATTCAAATAGATGAGGCTAGCCCTCTGTATCAGAGATATAGGCCTCAATTTGCTTTGAATGGCGAGCCCCAATTAGCTAAGTAAATAAGCAATTGAAGAAAGATTGTTATTTATTACTGATAGTACATTGATTTTCTTTTTAGGTTAAAAGTACTAAAGCGAGATAAAAATGTTGTATTAATTGAATACAATAACAACAAAGTAGAAATACAAGCTAGACCACTAAAGATACAATTCTTTGAGAATGATGAGCTTGTCACTGTTGTAAATGGCAGAGGTTTGTTTACTTTTGAGCACTACAGGAAGAAGCAAGAACAAATCAATGAAGAAGGCCAAGAAAATCAAATTGTTGAAGATCCGGGTGCATGGGAAGAAAACTTCAAGTCACATCATGACAGCAAACCAAAAGGCCCTTCTGCTGTTGGCTTGGATATAAGTTTTCCAGGAGCTTTGAGAGCTTATGGTTTACCAGAACATGCAGACACGTAAGAATATTTACTGAACAAATAACGTTAAAAATTACATATACAAAATGTACAATATATTATAATTTATATATTCAGGGTAAATCAAATTATGATTTATAGAGCTCAGGGGGTAGTGGGTTTCAGTCAGAAATCTCTTACAGGACTCTGTATTAATATTACACGTTAATAGAAAAAACACAATTTATTAGCATTTATTCAATAGTGTGGATTTAATAGTTTGATAAAGCTCCTGTGTTTCTATATATGTAAAATTGTTGCATATTTTCTCATATGAATGTGATCACTTAATAGGATGTCTACCTGTGAGACTTCTGTTTTGAGAAAGCTTTAATAAAAAGCAAACTATTGATTTACTTTCTATTTCTTCTTAGACTGGCATTAAGAAGTACTGGTGCTGGAGGTTTAGATCCATACAGGCTCTATAATTTGGATGTCTTTGAATATGAAGTTGATTCAACCATGGCTCTTTATGGCTCAATTCCTGTAGTGTATGCTCACTCGCCTAAACGAACTGTTGGCGTATTTTGGCACAACACAGCTGAAACTTGGGTCGATATTAACAACAGCAAAGACGGAAACGTTATGGCTTCTTTGGTAAATTTAGTCTCAGGTATATATCTCTTCAGAAAAGTACAATTAACGTTTTAAAATAATTTATATTATTTTACCATGTACCTAGTGATCTTTTCACTTGACTCTTATTCTGGTATCAGATACAGCTTCTTTAAGAGAAGAATTGAGTTCTAAACTTGTGAAAATAGCTTCAGATTATTTTTTTCGAAGATGATGGTAAGGGACATTGTTACTGTCACAATGGCTTCTTGTTGTTACAAATTGAAAACTAGGATTTGGAGAAAATGTGGTCTCAAGAGACAACCGCACACACAACATGAGAATCAGTTTTTCTTTTATAATGCCATTTTCATACATTTAAATCGCAGTGCATTTTATAAAGCAATATTTTGAGTAAATAAAATCTTAAGAAAATAACGTTTTCAGAAGAAAATTGAAGTCTCGAAATAAACTTCCTTGTGAGAACTGAGATATAATTCTAATGTAATGGTTTACGAACATTTTAGGAAGCAAATCTGACGACAATATTGACGTCCATTTTATGAGCGAAAGTGGTATCGTCGATCTTTTTATTTTAATGGGCCCGACTCCAAAAGAAGCAGTCAAACAATATGCCTCTTTGACTGGAGTACATCCTCTTCCACAGTATTTCACTCTGGCTTACCACCAGTGCCGTTGGAATTACAATGACGAGGATGATGTTACCACTGTTGTACAAAATTTCGACGCTAATGACATGCCTGTGGATATTATGTGGTTAGATATTGAGTACACCAATGGAAAGAAGTATTAAAGTGTTTTTAAGTGCTTACCGCAATTTTATATGATTCTTTTTAGATATTTTACTTGGGACCCTGTGAAGTTTGCTCACCCAGATATTATGATCCAGAATTTAACAGCTACTGGAAGAAAACTTGTGGTAATCATAGATCCACATATTAAGAGAGAAGCGGGATATTTTCTTCATGAAGATTCTTTAGCTAATGATTATTATGTTAAAAATAAAGATGGCAATGTTTATGAAGGTAAGATAATTTCTAATTTCTTGTATTTAACTCTTAAATTTTTCTATTTTAAACAGGTTGGTGTTGGCCCGGTTCCAGCAGTTATTTAGATTTCTATAAACCAGAAGTTGTAGAATATTACAAGGGTTTGTATTCCTTAGACAAATTCAAAGGTACTACTCACGATGTTAACATTTGGAATGACATGAATGAACCTTCTGTCTTCAATGGACCTGAGGTCACAATGCCTAAAGATTGCATTCATCACAACGGCTGGGAACATCGAGATGTACATAATGAATACGCTTTGTCACAAGTAAGTCATACATAGCAATGAGAAATTCTACTACAAATGTATAATCTCTTCCATTTCAATCCTCCTCGCATGTGCAATCTGTTGTTTATTATTTCTGAATTATTGCGCGTTCATGACCACCATCCATAATAATTTTGGATTAATTATTGGGGATTAGAGTGGATTCAGGACACATTTAAATTTTATTAAAATAATTAAAGGGGAAAGTTCTTGAAGCTAGTTAATATATTTTGATCACTGTTTAATTACACCTTTGTAATTGGCAAAAACTCTTTTTTATTATGGTGTATTCATAAATGCTTAAGGAACGTTTTTATTCGCAACAATTTTCTGAAACATATCCAATTAAAGGCGATACCTATTTATTCAGGATTTCATTTGAATTTTGTTCAAACAATAGAATCGGCTAGTTCTGGATTAATTATTGCTCACTTGTGATAATTCTCCATTATTAATTTCTGATTGTAGTCCCGTTTTATTGATCTTTTATTAAGTTTCATTCAGATTCGAAAGTAATTCTTGGTTAATTAAGGTGACTTTGTGGCATATTCTGGATTAGTTATGAATTTGGATCACATTTTGATCATTGCTCATCATATTGAAGTAATTTAAATAATCATATTTACCTTTAACCTAAAAGGTGCATCAACTCCTTCAACAGTATTTTCCTCACCTATGTGCGACGTAATTATTTAATATTTTAGACATATGCAACATTCCAAGGTTTGTTGAATCGCACACCCAACAAACGGCCTTTTATCCTTACCAGAGGTCATTTCGCGGGCTCTCAACGATACTCGGCGATGTGGACTGGCGATAATGCTGCAGAATGGTCCCATTTGGCAGTCAGCTATCCCATGTGTCTAGCCGAAGCATTGGGTGGTATTAGTTTCTGTGGGGCGGATATAGGAGGATTCTTTAACAATCCTGACGTGGAATTGCTGCAAAGATGGTACCAAGCAGCCGCTTGGCTTCCATTCTTCAGAGCTCACGCTCATATTGATACCAGAAGGAGAGAACCGTTCCTATTTCCGGAAGATGTTAAAAACAGGATAAGAACCGCTTTGAGGTACGATTAGCGTTGATTCAGTAACTCTTTGACTGTTATTACGATTTTATTATCTTTAGATTGAGGTACGCTCATTTACCTTTGTGGTACACTCTGTTTTGGCAACACGAGACGGCGGGAGAACCAGTAATTCGTCCACTATTCTACCATTATCCAGGTGAGGAAAACGTTGTGGATATAGACAATGAAGTTTTGGTCGGCGATTCTGTTTTGGCTAGGGTTATATCAGAACCTGGCGTTTCTAGTGTGAGCGTTTATTTGCCTGGTGGCACAAATGAATATTGGTACGATATTGAAGATTTCAGGCTCTATAGAGGTACTGGAAATCATAATATTCCAGTTTCTTTGGATAAGAGTTTGGCGTTTTATAGAGGTAAGTATTTTCTTTTTATTATAGGTGTCATAGTGCTAATGTTATTTTTTAAAGTTCCGGAATTCCTCAGTGATTATAACAGATGCTTGTTTGTAACAATATATCCATTTTGTCTTGATTTTAGACGTATGTCGTCGCAGTATTTAAAGACACTTACAAATTTAGTTTAAGAATATTCAAACTATAAATCGTGACGTATTTTGCATTACTCGACTATAATAAATGCTTTATGTGTATTCCGTTACGAATTTTTAAATGCTCCCTTTTATATATATAAATAATTTCTTAGGTGGTAGTATTATTCCAAGAAAGGACAGACCAAGAAGGGCTTCCGCTTTGATGCACAATGACCCTTTCACTCTATACATCGCCTTAGATTCTAACAAAAAAGCCAGTGGGTACCTCTATGTAGATGATAATGAAAGCTACGAATACAAGAACAAAAAGTTCTTATATCTCCACTTTAGTTTCGAAGACAACACCTTAAAGAGCAAAATGGTAGACAAAGCTGATTATCCAACCATAGCATGGATAGAAAGATTGGTAATTATCGGCCCTCCTGAGGGAATCAAAGGCGCTGAACTCACTAGCAAGAGTTTAGGAACTGTTGAATTAGACGCTACTTATAGTAATGAAGATAGGATTTTGGTTGTAAGAAAGCCCGGAGTTAGTGTAAGAGAGAAATTTTCTATTAAATTGTATTAAGATTATAGTGATTTTGTAAGTTATCAATACCTCTTGAGGAATTTCTTTGATATTAGCAATAGTTAAGTACAACAATGTTTGAAGTACTGTGTTTTAAATTACAATTAAATTTTGATCCAATAAACAACCATTTATTACAAGATTATCGCGTTTTATTTAGTCTTTTTTTAATCTTAGCTTGCGGGCGGTCCTGAATTGAAATGCACGTTGCCACTATTAAAGTGAAGTAATATCCTTAACTATAACAGTGAAGCAAGCAAGCAGCAAGTCGGGGTCGGATAGTCATCAAAATTAATAAATATTGGAAGTCTTCTTGGTTGAGAAAATAAAAAGAGATTAAGAAGTCAAATTTCGGTTCTCGAAAAATCAAGCAGTTGATATTGCCTACCCCTACGATTAAATGTGTTAGTTTTTTAAAGATGTAATTTGACCTAATATTTCGTAAAATTTGATTTTATTCACAGTTAAATTGTTATTGTTTCACTCAGCCTCTTTAATTTCCATTAACCAAGTTACGTAGTAGGTGAAATAGTTTCTAAATTTTGTCATATATTTATTATTCGAAAAAATAACCCAATACATTTCAAAATAGTGCTGTCTCAGGATAGCCAAGACAAAAATACATATTTCACTTTTTTTTCAAAGCAATTGTTAAATCAGGACATGCGCCCAGGAAAAAAATCTATTGCTCCAATAATGACCAAGTAGAATAATGCCGGAATTGTACAATGAAGGTGAGGTCAGGTGAATGTTTTATAAAAGGACATCGCACTAAACTATCTAAGTCGAGTAAAGACGGCTTTAGAATAGTTGTATGATTGAAAAGTAATGTGTGAAAAAAATGAGTGGCAAATAGATTGGCCTTTCAAAGCTCACAACAAAATTGATCAATTTTTTACAAAATTTATTTTGCTATAAATTTATACAAATAAACCGAAAATATATTTCGACTATCTAATAATACTTTATACAAATGTGCTGCTCTGAAAATTGCACGAAACCAAAGAGGATAATTTTCGCTCCTTTAAAGGACAGTGGATTATATATCCTTTAATAGTAATCTTACTACATATGTACATTAAAAACCTTACGTATGTGAATCACATATAAAAATCAAGTTATAAACTTTGGTAGGTAAAAAAAAAAATATACAATTAATTTTAATAAATCATTAAAAAAAATAACCAATTGGCCTTCCCGTTTGCCCAGTTTCCCAACATTATTATCAGGACTGTCATTTTATTTAAAAAATAAATAAATTAATGAATTGGAAAATGGAAAGGTCAAAGTAAAAAATAGGAACTAAGTTAGTACAAAGTCAAGAAAGTCAAAGGGAGAGCGAGTGCGTCTTTAGAAGATAAAAGATTCGGTTTTGAGGTACCAAAAATGTTTCCTTTGCGAAAATCTGGAGTTTGGTCCATCCCTACTGACAATCGACATCTTGAACTTGTACTAACTAGTTTCTACCATTAATTTATATTGCTAAATTTCATCTTAAAACTTCCGTCTTATTTAAGGTTTTGATGTAAGAGACGGGTCAAGTTTTAACAAAAAATAGAACAACTACCCAATAAAAAAATCAATTAAATAATCGAAAAATTAGACAATCAAATCACTGTACAATTCTAGGGATAACACATTTAATAAAAACATTCACTCTGATTTTAAACCATACAAAATATTTCATTTTAAACCTATTAATCAAAAAGAACTTCATTTCAGTATATCAAAAGTTGGAATATTTAAAATCTCTGACAAAAAAAGAAATCGAAGAACCTAAATTTCAGACAACTACATATCTTATTACATTTTATTTTTGCCTCACATCTACCAACTTGATTTCCCTAACTTGTAGATTGTGTTCACTTTTAGCGGCAAACTTGATAAGCGCCTGCGTAGAAATTTGCAACGAGTGCCTACAATCTAACCTAACTAATTTCTCGCACTTTGATAGATGGTCCAAACTATTCTCAGTCACCAACTTCGAATGGCTCAGGTCTAAGCTGACTAAATTCGTAACGGTATTCGCTGGTTTAGTGGATAACTGGGCGATACCGGCATCTGAAATCCTGGGGCACATCCCCAGGCTCAAATATTGTAGGTTCGGTAAGTACTGAGTGACGTAACGCAAAGCGATGTCGGTAACATCGGTACCGGCTAGCTTCAAATCCTTGAGATTCCTAAAACGGATTTTAGCTGAAGGCAATCCAGTCCGTGAATCGTTATTGGGTCCCAGAATGTCCCTCAAAGCCGAGTCATTGAAATCCGAGATAAAGCTCAAGTCGAGAACTTGAAGGACCGCGGAATGATTCGTTTTCAAGGAGATGGCCGTTTTCACGTTAATGCTGACCAACGACAATTCTTTGAGTTGGCTCAAACGCTGGATTAACCAAGGCAATTGAAATTTGTTTATATGGCACCAGTCTAGACTTAGAGATTCCGGTTGTCGCCTCACTATTCCTTTTAAAATATCTGACGATATGTGTTTTCTATTGAAAGACATCTTCTTCCATAGCGAAGGGTCTACGGTGAATGTTGCCCAAGTTTTGCAAACCAAAGCGCAGGTCAAAAGATCTTTCGGAGACATATGTCGAAATATTAGCAACATACATCGTTTGTCCATTGCCAAGTTGTTTGTAGATATCGTGTTCAAAGACATAATCGGCGCAGGTCGTACTACTACCATTGGTTTCTTCAATAACTTCGTAGAATTAGAAACGATTTGATGGGCTAGCTGCATTCTAAAAGCGGTCTTTCTCGGCGGATCACCAGGCGAAGTGGATTTCGTCTCTATTTCCGCGTTCTCACTAGTTCGTCTCTTCTTGATGGGTAACAATTCCTTATTATCTTTGATCTCTGTGTCACTACCCGAGTCTGACATTTGTTCTTGGTGGTTTTTATTGTCAATAGCACTAGAAGCGTCTGAACTGATCGACATTCGCCGGATATCAGACGACTTTTGACGAGCCCGAAAATGTCGCGGTCGGTAGTCCGTATTTTTGCCGAGTTTACAACACATGGGACACTCCCACGAATTAGGCAAGTCTTCATTAATATATCCAGTGTAGTCTTGACACAATTTTTGGACGCACTGAGGATGGGCTATCTCGTAACAAACCTGCAAAAAATATCAATTGTACAGTCAGATCAACTATTTTTGTACTTTTACTTACAGAACATTCCATTAAGTTACTGGCGCTTTCGCTTCTCTGTGGACCTTTCTGCAAGGGAGTAACGGGCGTCTGCATCCAGCCATCGAGACCGCAATGTGAACAGGCCGCTGTCACCGGCAACATTGGCTGCAAGCATTGCCTCATGTTGCAAGTCTGCTTGGCACGCCCGGGCCCCCCGAATTTTACCATGTCTAAGCAGAAACTGCACTCCCCGCAATCACTTCTCTGGCAGGCTTCGCATTTTTTACATCTAAAAACAAAAACACCTCCTTAGAATTTAAGCACAAGAAAGCGTTATACTCGTGGCAACAAAATTACCGATGCACGTCATAATATAACTAAAGTTACATGGTGCTACATTGTTACAAAATTCCTCATATATATTTCATATTGATAATATTTACATGGCAACATCTATAAAACAGCCCAATCGTAGAACTATTTCATGTAAAAGAAACGATTAAGTATGAGTTATCTGGCTGAATGGATACACAATTTGAGTAATCAATTACATGTGTCTTAAATATTATTGCCATGAACAAATAACGGAATTTCTGCGTTTTCCTATTCTAATTGAAGGAAATACTGGAAATGCCAAGAAGGTAAATATGTCTAAATATTAATTGTTCGTGTTATCGCCAACAATTGCTACCAAAACTATTATCTTCCAGAACGACATTGTGCATAAGTTTTAAATATTTTGGAGACAATAGATTTTGACTTTTTGATCAAAAATATAGAATCTGAAGAAACGATCAATAGAAACTGAAAATGCTTAAATTTTACATAAGAGAATCGTTTGGATCTAAGATAGACAAAAGCGTTCGGATTTAATCATGAAACTCACCTGGTTCTCCTCCTCCTAGGTCCCCCTCTTTCCCCTTTGGGTCCTTTAAAAACACCCGATTTTACCGGTCTTGGTACATTATTATTGGATTTATTGTAAGGACCTCTGATACTTGGTATCTTCGATTTACCTTCCGAATCTTCTGGAACTAAAAAATTAAATTAATAAATAAAACATGTAACTTCTAGTGTTGAATGATGAAATTACCTGTCAAAACCGGCCGACCTGTAATTGCCATTTCTCTGCTATCCTGTCGATGAAGTCCAATTAGCGTCCTGACGTCCTGTATCAATGAGATCGGATCCTTTAATAATTCCGGGACGTTTTTCTTATTTGGTGGTAACATGTGGAGATATAACACTATTTCCTGTAAAAAAAAAATTTAAATATGCTCGTTGCGATTCAATTTTAACGTTATAAGTACCTTCAAACCATGTAACTCGGCTTGAGTGAGATGTATATGCTGCCTATCCGGCGGTATAGGAGCATCGTGGCCTGTAGTCAAATGGGAATTCCCCAACAAACAATGGACATATCTTTCTAATACGTACCACAACATTTCTGTAAAAAATGGATACCGAAATTTCTGTGGTACCTAAAACAAACAACCATATTTTTCACGAAAACCCACTTCCTGCCAAATAAATACCTTTGTGGTATCTTCAACTTGCGCAATTTTCAACTGTTTATCTATACCGTAAGAATGTAAAAAATTTCCTCCAAAAACTAAGGAATCTTTAGGAGTATACACTGCGTGGATCCACCCTGTCGGTATAAAAAATGTATTACCTTCTTGTAGAACTATTCTGGCGCATTTTTCTACTGTATCTCCAAAGAATATATCGGATTGTTTCCCTGACAAGACCCACCGCTCGTAAAGGTCCAAATTGTGTTCTGTGGGCGGAATTAACCAAAAAACTTTGCCACCTTAAAAATGAAAATGAGAGTATTAAAAATAATAAGCTTATGATGGAAGTGAATTAAAGATGTACTCGTACCTTTTAGTATATGATACCAAACGGACGTTCCGCCAAAGTCAACGTGAAAATCTGTGTAACAACCTTTGACGGACATAAGGCAGTACTTTTGAACTTTAGGGTATTTCATTTCTTCTAGGACGTTTGTAGCTTCTACTTGGCTTTCTTTTAGATGTCTAGGCCATACGCAGTCCACCCAATCTATTTGTCTAAAACCACAATCCGTTTTTACAAAATATAATATACCCAAACTAAAATCTCCACATTTTATGTTTGTGAAGGACTTTCAAAAATTACTAGTACTAAATTTATCGTTGCCTTTTTTGACAAAAAAAGCTTCCTCTTGCCTGACGGTACCAGTACTGGCAGACTATTTAAGATTCACTTATTTTAAACAAGTACAAATAACATTCAAATCTTTTTGGTAGACCCTGTAGATGTTCTACAAAATTCCGTGTTTCGATATACAAGACATTTGTAACGTACGCAATTTTTATTTTAACCAATAAGCAATGCTCCAACATAATGGTGTTAACACTAACCAATCGCCCTTTCTGATCGTAATTATGCCCTGCGCCACGGTCCAAATCACTTCAGTTTAATCTGCCCATCTTTAACAACAAAAGGTCGTGTTCAATTATAAGTTTTACACAGACCAAATCGGAAAATATCACTGCGAATGTTTCAAAAGAAATTATAAAAGTTGTTGAAAGTCCCTAATACGAGATCATTTGTTCAAAAAAGATGTTTCATCTTACCTGACTACAGTAGGACTCTGTACATAATTTTCTAATTTAGTGTGGGAAAATTCTAAAGATATCACATTTAAAAGTTTGTCTTTTTCGGGATCTTCGTAATACTTTTGCCATTCTTTCATAGTCATTTCGCTGTTTTTTTGTGTGTTGACGTCCATGACGTCCAAAAGTCTTCTAGAACCCACGCACATTCTGACGTCATTTATTGTAAAATTTGATGTGGGCACTCTCAAACCTACGAAAAAAAATCACATATTAGAATCAAAAAATATTAAGTTAGAAAACCTTAAGACAGACAATTTTATAATCCAAATATACATTTTGTTCAACCGATTATGTGTCTTAAAATTTCTAATATCACAATTGCAATAAAATTCTCGCCACCCTGTAGCAGCAGATTTTTGATATTTTGGTATATCTAAAATCACATAAGGGATCTCCATAATTCCCATTTAAGGCCAGTTTTCCTATAAAACACGCTGTAGAATAAGTAAAATTTATAAAATATCACAAATTTTGTATCCTTGTAGAAATAGAATGAATCGTAGTGGGTTAAGTAAGAATCAGACCTTTATTTCAAATATTTATACATATATTTTATAAATTGAATAATATAGATAAGTTTTGTGAAACAAAGGACTTTTTGATAACATCTTTGATTAGTAGCTGCTAAAAATGATGGAAAAAATGTTGGTTTTTCCTTTTAGTAACAATTTTTGTTTACAATAAAAGATAGCATTCATTAAAATAATTTATTATTTAAATAATACAACGTATGTTTTTGACATATTTTAATAACTACTAGGGCATTTTGATACAAAAGAATGCAAATGTCAGCAAAAATGTCATATTATTAATAATATCTAGACAATTGGAAAAATCGTGTTTACAAAATGAACAATAGAGTAATTTCCTGATGTTCGTTTATTGAGAGTTATCCTAACAAACAAAATTCATTAATTTCCTACAAAAAACTATTCAGGTTGATTGGTTAAAATTTCCACTTCTTATATATATAACGAAAATAAGGTGAAACTTTTAAGTGAACCAACCTGTACACATTCAATATTATAATAAAAATTATTTTTATTTGTAAAAACTTACCCAATCCAGTCTTTTCTTTAATAAGCAGAGGTGTATTGAAACCATGCCTTTGAAAGTAAACTACATTCAATTCGCCCCCATGCATTTCCTTGACTAAATTATGGGCCGCGAACGCATGATCTTCCAATTTATCCTGCAGGTTGAACGTTCTGTGGCCCTCGATGTCCTCCTCCCCTAAGGCCCAATCCTCTGAATACAGTTTCTTTTGTTTTCTTTCCCGCTGTGAGAAAAAAATATCGTTAGTGGGTAAAAAATACTTAAATATTAACTTACGAATTTGTTGAATTGAAAATTCTAAGTACACTTTGCACAATATTTGAGTAAAATTTACAATACTTTTTTTATATCAACTGAGATGTCATCGATCGATTTGTTTACAAAGTTATAATAGGCAAAAGGACAATCTCTTATGCGAAATAATCCAAAAAAGATTGTATAATGTTTGTTTTCAGAAAATATATGACAAAAGTCAATCAATCACACGTAAAAATATTGCTCGACAATTTTAAACCAAATTTAGTTGAAGGATTTCGGGACTTTTATCCTATTTGGTCCTACGAAGGATCGTTTGGTTTCTGATGAAATTTCAGCAAAGTCACACTTACCATCTACAGACCTTCTTATTTTGTTTCGTTGGTCTATTTTTCTACGTAGGGTTTCCTAGAGTTGTTGATTTTTTCTTTGTTTGGTTGTCAGTACTGATTTTCAATATGTTGGAAGTTTTTGAGCATCATAGATAATTGGATTCATGATCCGCAATTACAAGCACAATCAACAAAGTACGACCATGCAGAATAGCGAAGAGGCAGAAATAAAAAAAATCGTAACCAGAAAGACCTGAAGATGGTAAATGTGAGTGTCTCGAAACATCATCAAAAACTAAACGATCCTTCACCGGGCCAAACAACAAACAAATCTAATTTTTCAATTTCAGAAAACACTCGCGGACGCCTGAAAACCAACAAAGAAATATGGGATTATTAAAAATTTTTACATAAATAATTAAAAATACATCAGAAATATGTGTATTTATAAATATCAATAAAAAATTTAGTTAATGTTTAGAATTCAAGAAAATTTTAAATTATGTATTTCCTCTTTTCTTATAATTATTATCGTTATTATTTCTTTGGTTAATTTCATTTAAAAAAAGTCGCTCCTTTCCCCCACGCTGCTCAAAGAAATCCGCTGTCCTCCATAAAACTATTAGAACTGGAACTCAACTGTTGAACTTGGCCATATACCTCGTAATAGAAGCTTACTGCCAATAGAATCAATAAACTCGATATACCGGAGTAATTTAGCGAAAAAACCATGGTAAAACCCGCTAAACCTAATCGAAGGCGCGGCAAGGGTCAATAAATAAGGTATTTGAAAAACTCACCATTCGCGAAACGTAGGTTTGTCGATCTCCGACGGGCGTAAGCTTTTTACCCCTGTACGCCATCTTGAGCACTACTGAAAGCTCTTGGTCGTGTAACTTGGGAACGGGAGCTTTTCACAGAGAATGGGGCGGTGTTGCCGATGTTAAATAGGAAATTCGGACCGGTGTTCCGCTTGGGTAAAATTTACGCATTTCCGTTCGAGAAGTAGTGCTCGAATTAGACGATTTCTCAGTTTTATGGTAACTGGGTGAGATGACCAAACTGAAAACCAACTGGTTCTCGATGGTCAACCATTAGGGCCTTAATTTGTAGGCATGGGAATTGTAATAGATAACTCTAATTAGAATTCAAATTGTACAACAACAGATAGGCTTAAGTCGCTCCTGTCTAAATTAAAGGCATTTCTAGCAACGTAACAAGTTGCAAGACTTAATTTATCTGAATTAAGTCGCTTTTGACAAAAGATCAGGTTACTTAAAAAGCTGGATCACTGGAATAACAGACCGTTTCTTGTCCTGACGGGTTGAAAGTGGAATATCCTGGAAATCAGTCTTAAATCCGTTAGTATAGTGGATAGACACGTCAGGGTTTTTTTTCGGATCTTCATTTTTCCTGCCAATTGTTCACTCCAGTTCTTTAGATCTGGGCCTCCCTTAGTCTTCTTGTAGTTACTGACTTCCAGGTTAATAATGGTTTTTCTTCAGCTCTCTATGTATTCCATAATTATTTTGATCTGTTGTTTACTTGTTTTGACTGTCTTCTATATTTCTTGTTTTAGTTCATTATCCGCCTTTGTTCTATAGGTACTTCTATTCTGATTCATATTTTTATTGATATGAATATGGTTAATATTTTGCTGTTAGTATTTCATTTTGTTTTCTTGCCAATTTCATCATAACCAGTTTGTTAGTGTAATATCTCCTATTGTTGCTATCTTTCTTAAACATCTATTTATTTAGTTGAAGAAGATTATCCGTGTTCCTCAAATATGGTAGAGTGGATGAGCTCAATAAACTCAAAATAAATAACACGTCTTTTTTGAAAAAAAAATGGCGAGAATTAGCTATAATTAATTCTCTAACAAGACAATGCAAAATTCAAAACATAGTGAAATTTATAACATTAAGTGTGGTTGACATTGAACTGGAAAGAGTAACTTTAAACTAACATAAACAAAAATGGGGAAAACTAAAACTTGCTTCCGAACTAAACCAAAAGGAATTCCTCATGTTCCAGGACCGTAATCGTCTCACAAGCATGGGAATTAATTCAATAGGATCGTACAATAAATTTGTGAATTTTGGAACTTGTTCTTTTATCTTTCTATAGATCTGATGAAGACTATGTAGCCGAAACTAGTTGTCACCATTTTTTCACGTGGTATTGATGATTTTGAGTTTTATTGGGTTCATCTGTTTATCAGTCACTAGTAATGGTTATTCCTATGTAATTGAACATAGTTCATTTGTTCAAATTCGAAATATTTTTAACTTTCTGCTAGTAGCTAGTTTAATCTCATTATTTTTATTTCGTTTTCGTTTTCGTTTTCTTCTAAGACCAATTTAGTTTCTCTCTAAAGCAGCGTTTCTCAACCCCCACAGGTTGAGAAACGCTGCTCTAAAGCTATCATGTTAACATTTGATCAAATTCTTCTTATTCTTTGCTTTGAAGATTCAAATTTTTATACCATCTGCCGATTTTCCAAACATTCCGCTCCTGCTTCAAACTTCTTTCTCTTGGTAAAATGCTGCGAATTCGGCAACAGGGCAAACAAAGCTTGTTAGATCGTGAAAGGGCATTTTGTGTAGGGCGCGCGCGGCTGCGCAAAAAGCGCCCCAATCGGTGCCCGTTGAGCCAAAGCGCACAAAGTCTGAATCAGCAGGACGGTGAAGGCGAAGTCCGTCTTTCTATATTTTTGCAGGAACGAATTTCAGATCCTGCGATGCGGCAACAATATTATCCTTTAGTCATTCACCATAACCCCTCGCGAAATGCAGTAAAGGGGGGCGAAAACCGATTGTTTACCAAAAAAAACTTTAATAAATAGTAATTTGCCAAAAAAAATACAGGATGATTCAGATTTGAAGGGTAAACAAATTAAGTTGATGTAGGTAGAGCATACTCAACAAAATCCAACACAGTAAAATAAAAACAGTTTTTCACTGATTTTTAAACAAACTCAAAACAACATAGATGAGTTATATAGAACTTTGCAAATTAAATCTTTATATCTCATTATAAATGGTTCTTACTTTTTATCGAGTTTACGAGAACACGTTTTATAACTTTTTTTTTATTTCAATGCCTTTTATCATAAATAACAATAACAGCAGAGACATTTTTTTAATTCTAATTTTATTTCATAATTATTAATTAAATGTGTACTATGTCAAAACTATAATTTAATACTTAAAAATTGATGAACTTACTGTTTATTCGTAAGACATTCGGTCTCAATGAAAATTTTGAAAGTTAAATTTTGGTTATTAATGATCACTTTCTAATTTATCATTTGGAATCACTAGATTTTTCATTCACAGAAAAAAACGAAAGTGGCCATACAAAGCCTTGGGCAAATATTACAAAACTTAAGTACGCTCTAAAGAATGATTTCTGATGCTTCTATAAAACAAACCTTGAACATAAGTACCAGAAGGTGCTTCCTAAGTTTTTTCCATTAAGCATTATTTTTTAGTTGAATTGTGCCTTAGTACTGATATTTTCACCTACTCAAATTTCCTAAAACTTATGACTGGAAGTATTAATTGCAAAGCCTAACGTGTGCGATATGAAAATTTAACGAAAAATAAATTTCTAATTATTTATCAATACTGAAAAACTAACAAAATTGACATTGGCCATTATACTTACAAGGTACAGAGTTATTTGTTTCAACCAGTGTTTTTGAGTCCCAAAATCTGCAGTTTTGTACCAGTAAAACCATTTTTTTTTCAAAACATTCATATAATAATAGGAAAATTTTTACACTGTATAATGAGGCGATGTATAGCCTCAAGGCCATTCTATTTAACCATATCACAAAAATAAAACTAACCTAACTTAACGTAATTTAAAAACTAAATAAGAAAGTGGCGTCGGCAAGATTTAAACCTGGAATGCCTCAACATAAAAGCATGATGCACCTATATTTATGCTATTTCCTTGTTTATATAAATTTTAACCCTCTTGTTTCGTTTGATTATTGATTGGAACTCGATTGGAAACCAGACGTCGAATGTTTGTCAATGAAACTGTAATTTTACTTAGAAAATTAATATTTTATGTAACTAATAAAGGCGAACGAAGCATATGAGTATCTCTCGTAGCTAATTATCGCATGGTAAATTCTCTAGACTGAAAAAAGTTCAGATGGAGTCATATAGACCTGGGGTCCTAAATTTTTTTTTACTTGTCGCCCGTCTATTTTATGTGAGTTAAGAGCCAACCCGCAGAAATTAAATGCACTAGTGCCTAAACACTAGGCAACACTGTCTAGCGCGCCAGAGATGCTGTCGGAAAGTTCGATTGAACCACATGACGCGACTAAAAACAGAGAAGTGCATTTATGGTTGTTGTAAGTTATTTCTACTGTTACACAAGAAAATGTTAAGCCTGGTGTTCCAAATGTAAGCATTGTGAGTATGGATAATGTTTTGAAACGAAAATTTGGGAAAAAAGATCCTTGTACATAGATAGATTTAAGTGGTAGATCGTCCAAAATTTAAAACACGAAGAAAAATCTTATTTGTTTAAAAGTATTGGTTGAAATCAAATACATTGAAGAGGCATCTAGAAACGCTGCACAAAGAATATGTGAATAAACAGCGTGATGTTTTTTTAGGGAAAACTTAGATTAAGCAAAAAACAGAAGTCAAATTTTCATAAAGTGCTGGCAGTAAACGAAAAAGCTCTCTTGGCATCATACAAAGTAGCTAAATGTAAAAAGCCGCACATTATTGTAGAGCAACTTATTTTACCCACTTGTAAAGACATTTTAGAAACAATGTTTCGTGTAAACTTTGCTCAACAACTTGACAATATTCCTCTGTCAAACGATACAATCTCTCAACCAATTAACGATATATCAGTTGATATTCAGCTACAGTTTGAATATGAGCTTACTAGAAAATTGTTTGCTGGACGAAGCAACCGATTCCAATAATGAATCCCATTTGATTTGCGACATTAGGTTCTATCAAGGTTATATAATATGTGAAGATTTTCTTTGCAAACCAACTGACAGAAAAACTACAACCTACAGCCTAAGCCATGTCTGGTAAATACAACAATTGTAGAATTTTATGCTAAGCTTAATCGATTGTTACATAAAAATGGACTGTAGATACTGGCTTAGTTTCGTAAAAAATCCATTCCATCCAATAAATAACTGATACACTGCTTTATTCTTGAACAACTTTAATAGATATAACCATTTTCAAACATTTAAACTGAATAATAACGGATGCGACTTTTTTGAGTAGTGTTCATAAAGGTTGACACGAATTTTACATATTTTGTGGTTTTGTGTCATTAACTGTTTAAATTTAAAATGTGCGGAGAGTGTATGTACACGATTTTGTGATTTCTTGACAACTTTTGTTCGTTCTGGAGTGACTGTGAGTTTGGGGGATGAATACGATTACCACTGGTTAAGGGTGAGCTCAAAGAGGGCAGTTTTCATTGGTCAAGTTTTGTGGAGTATATTAGAGGAATGTTGATTAGCTGAAGTAAAAATTACATGAATAAAAATATTTTGGAGAATGTACAAGGTGTACTAATGTGAGTTGAATATTATTTTAGTTTGTTTAAAATGAATTCATTTTAAATAACAGTTTACAAGCGCTGGTAAGGAAAACATCTTCAGGAATTTTCTGGGCACACTGTATGAATTATGAGGAAGCTTTAGTATATAAATTGTTAAGTCCTGGGTAAATAGGGTTTTGACAGCTCTGTTCTATGTGAAAATATGGGAGCTGTGCATAATTCTATGCTATTTTATTCCTCATTCACATGGTTGTCAAACGAACTGAAAAGGTAAATATGAAATTTTTGGAGAGAGGAATTAGAAATAAAAAGAAAACTCTCTTGAAATGTTTCCACGTTGTGTGCTGGATTTCCCACTGGAAGAGAATCACAAAGCTGCGATGCTAAATTTTATTTAGAAAACTTAAATAAGAATTTCTGACGATACTTCTTTGCATAAGATAATGTCAAATTATCTGACTGGAGCTGGGTTTTAAATCCATTTGACTGTTCACCTGTCGGGCTATCACTAAAAGAAGAACTGATAAATGTTTCATTAAGCACTCTACAAAAATCAAATGGTATTAACAAATCTTGAACAAATTTCTGGACTAAACTTCCTAATGACAAATCCCTCATAAATACCAACGCGATTCTGGTTTTCTTACATTTTCCTACATCTTATCTTTGTGAAACTGGATCTTTTGCTCTTGCTACCTTGAAATCTAAATAACGAAATAAGCTTCAAAAAGAAAAAGACCTAACAGTAAATATAGAACCGAATTAGTAATTGTGTTCCTTAAAACCAGCTTATATTAGCCATTACTCATTACTCCTTAGATGGTATAAGTTTCTTTGCCTGTTAAATAAAATTTCAATAAAAATATCTTTTATTTTTTTAATCTGTAACGTACCCCACTGTTTGAGACTCTATGATACTATACTTTTATTTAAAAAACAAAAATTACTAACTTTACCATCATTCTATATGACACTATTTATTAAATATGGAAAAGTGGAAGCTAATCAAATACTTCTAAAATATGCACATGAACACAACACTCGATCAAGAAACCAATTACCACAACATCGACTAATATTAACCGATAAAAAAGCAAGTGTGGACTTCATTGTGTCTTTTTTATCATAAATAAAAATTTAAAATAAACGGGGTGATTGCTTAACGCCTTAATTTTTTCTGAATAATCAATAGTTTTATTAATTTAACACCAGGAAAAGATTAAAACTCATCATCTCCTGATTATGCTAAGAAAATCTGTGTCTCTAGTATGCCTGGTGATCGCATTTGTCAGTCCTGGGCGCGCTGAGAGCACGTAAACATGCTTACAATAATAGAGTCTTCTGTCAACGAATAAGTAACGTGTACGATGAAACTTTCATGTGTGGCAGCAAAGTAGAGACGTTCATAATGTAAACAGACAAAACATTTTTGATTTTCACTGTGGTTTTAATTTCGTTACTGATCGGCTCTTGAAAAAAGTAGCCCTTTGTTAGAAAAGTTCAATTTTATACCTTTTTAATAAAATATACCATCCAACAAATATTTTAGCTATGATGTCACCGTAAATTATTTAAATATACCGCTTTTCTCTTCCCTTTCTTTATATCGGCAACATAATTTCTGTATCTTCCATTCCTTGAGTAGTTTCTCTTCTATGATTTTACTTAACAGATTTCGATAATTATTTTTCTGTTTCATTTAAACTTTTAAGCTTTTCCTGGTTATTCATTTTTTTTGGCTTCATTTATCTATCAATTATTTTTCTCTATTTAGGTTTCTATTATCCGCTCTTCTTCTGTTGTGAACGTCCTGCTTTTACCAACAAGTTTTAGGTTTCTTCGACATCTCTCCAAATTTCTTTTCTTCGTTAATATTTCATGGAGGTTCAAATGCCAATTTTGCAATTTTCTCGTTAAATGTTAAAATAATATAATAAAAATAAGTGAGGTTGAAAGATGGCACCAATAAGGTTCGCATCTGGTGAAAATAAAAAAACAGACAACACTTAAATAGATTATGAGAAGAAATAAAAGCAATAATGAGGACGTGTGTAGCAAAATATTAACATAAAAAAAAATAAACGTAAAATGGTTTAATGGAAGTTGTTAAATTATGTTAAATGAAAAAATAAATCAAGAATGGCAATGTTTGGACAAAAGTATGGAAGTAGCAAGAAAGAAGTGAAAAAAGTCAATTAGAAGTAAAACATGAAAAAAATAGAACAAAATTTATAAAATCCGTTTAAAACTTATATGCATTGAGGTGATGTATGTTTCTTATTGTAATGAAAAGGTTACTGAACTGTTACAAATAATTTTAACCTCTTATTTGTATACAAACAATTATTACTTACATATCTGTTTATACTACAAACTTTTGTATTTTACCGCACGTGTATTACTCTGGTTATATTATTTATCAGGATTTTGATTAAACAATTTTCAGAATTAATTCAATATATAGAGTAAAAATATTGAAAATTTTGTAAATAAAATGATTAATAACCACTGATAACTCCTAGACGGATTTTATTTTAAATATATTAAAATATAAATATAGACCAGGTTTATATGTCTTATCACGTTTACCCCGAGATAACAAGAAATGTATTAAAAACTATCTACATATATGTCGGTGCTAATGTAACTCCTAGACAATTATTAGTTAAAACATATTAAAATAAAATTATGGCCTATAAATGCATTTTTTATTTACTAAAAATCTCATCACTTTTACCACAAAATAACACCAAAATTTATTAAAATCCACCCCTATACATCTAGTCTAGAAGCAAATACATTTTCAAAAATTATTAAAATTATTAATATACATATAGTAAAAGATGTCAAGACTTTTTATTTATAATTTGCAATTATACAATATGGTATCTTGGTGGATTTTAAGCTAGCATATGAAAAAATTATTCAAAGATAAATTTACACAAGACTAAAAAGACTACAAATCAGTAATAAATTAGTAAATTATGGATGTATTGAGAATGAAAAAGAGTAAATTACCAATGTAAGTATTAACAAATATTGTAGGAAGAAAATAGATTATGGAGATCGATTATTTGAAAAAAAAGTAGGTAAGTAGGGACAAATTTTAGAAATTTTTAAATAAAAAGATGGAAATTCTCTAAAATGTGAAAATAAGAAGAGAAGAGAAGAGAAGAGAAGAGAAGAGAAGAGAAGAGAAATGTAGTTCAACTTATGGACCTTTTTACAAATCCCTTGAGCATCCTAAAAATTAGGTTTTTGTACACATTATAAAGAAAAGGTTAGTGAACTTTGGTCATTGTACAAAATAATTTGTATGCAAATTATTACGTATTTAATTAAAACCATATGCATCATTTTGGTTATGTTACTTACCATAATTTAGATAAAATAATTCAATTTATAGAAAGAAAATTTCTAAAATTTTGCAAATAAATTATAAAGCACTGGTACAGATCAACGTAATTACCACACAATAATAGAAAAAAAATATTAAAATATATAATATAATAGTAAAGGATATCTAGACTTTTTAGTTATAATCAATGTTTATACACCATAACCAGCAAATGTTCTCTTTATGAATTTTAAGCTTGACAAAATTATTCCAAACGAAATTTATATAACACTTAAAGAACAGTCTAAATTGATAAAATATGAAAGTTATTAGTTTGGATGACAGTAAATTACCAAAGAAGGTAGTAACAAATCCTGAATATATAGCAAAAAAAGGAGCTTAAGGAGATTGAAACAACAGTGAAGAAAGGATGTAAAAGAAGCATTAGAAAGACTAATAAAGCAAGATGAAACTGGTAATGGATAAATAAAAGAATATGAAAGAGAATTGTAGGCTAAACTATGGCTTTGCTCCACTCATACTGTAGATATTTTTTCGTTAATAATAAATAATAACTTTTTACAGGTGTTTTGAGCACCCTAAAAGTTATTTGGACTTTTTTGTAGCCATTATAAAAAAGGTTAGTTAACTTTGGTGATTGCACAAAATAAATTGAATTTATCGTTTGTATATATATCCATAATTACTACTTATTTATTTTAAACGAATATCTAAAAATGTTGTGACTGAATTCTAAAGCACTGGTGCAGATCAAACTAACTCTTTAGACTACTTTTTAAAAAACAATGAAACCGAAAATACGGCTAGTATGCCTTATTTAATAAGAATCTTATCACATTTATCACGAGATAAGAGGAAAAGTGATTAAAAACCACCCATATATAAGATATGAAGCAACCAACGACACTTTTTATTTATACTCTGTGTTGATATAATATAACCTCTTTCTCTGTAAACGAATTCTACCTGCGTGAAATGTAATTCTCGGGAAGAGGTGTAAATTGAAGCACCCCGTAAATAATGTGACAATTGGGTCAAACTTGTAAACGAATCGAAGAAAATGTGAAAATAAAGCGAGTTTTCTAATAACGTAGATCCTAGTGGGCCTTAATAAAGATAAAAGGTATGGCGACCAAATAAAATGAATGAATAGTGCCTTACGTGAGTTTTCTTACAACGGTTATGGCGTCTGGTTTGGTACTTACGAGCTGCCTCGGCGGTTGTCTTTTGCTTGATGGAGGATTTACCGACATTTTCACGTGTTTTTCACTAAAACTACGTAAATATTTGGCGTATTTTATGCGAAATCCTACGATCCACGTCCACACAAAGCGCTATCCAAAGCGCAACTGAACTAAAACGAATAGCATCTCTATGACAAACGCGACGTTATCGACATTCCGTGTTTCTCTCGCTCTCACTGTTACCGCATCGCGACGTACGTCGTTGATTGTATCACACTTCTCCACTTGTCATAATTTCTGAAAATTACATGGAACTTTGTCGAAATCGGTCCTTTTGCCTTGTTTTCTCTTAATAGGAACATTTAAGTGTGGTATTTCCTACTCCTACTCCATTTTCTTAATTTCTCGCTGTTAAAAGCCGAGAGGGTAATTCTTAACTTGCACATGGCCATTAATTACCTACTTGTAGTTGTGACAAGTGTGTTGCATAAGTTCTTTATTGAATTTTCTCTATTTGCTATTTATATTTATATTTAAGGTTATTCGCGTGTCGGAGCTTCCAAAACTACAAAATAATAATACGCCGATATAAATATAACTACAATGCTTATACAGGGTAAACCAAACTTTTATCAGAGTATGAATTCGTTCAAGAAAATATTTTTTCATTCTATTACGCTAACCACCAGGGTATAGTTTTACAGTAATTAAATTAATTAAAAATTAGAGTTACCTTGTATTGCTTATTTTAAGAGATAGAATAATCCCATTCATATTTGAAATTTTTCTAGCATCCATTATTATCGGTTTCAAAGCCTACTTGTCATATTAGACACTTTTTTCATAATATTTACAAATTGCACGTCTACTTTTAAGTTTAAATTACTCGAAAACGGTGCTATTTATGAAACGTATCAACAGTACTTTTTTGCGTAAAAAAGGCTAGCGAATCTTAATAACCAAATTTTTCTTTAATACTTATATATTTACAGAAATATGATGTAATCAGTGGTATTTACTCTTTAATCAGAAGAGATGAAATGATTAATAACATAAAATTAAGTATCTTTATACAAAGCTTCTATATCTTGAATTTTAATTTAAAAAATCTCCTCCTAATTTTCTCAGTTGAATTTAGGAACACCCTGTATATCAGAAAATGTTCTATTTTGATGATTTGTGGTGCCATCTATGAACTAAAAATCTATCTACTTCACATTTGTAACTAGAATGCTTTTCACCGGTTACTTGATTGAGCGCGTGTATTTTGGCGGTGTGTTGCACAATTTGGAAAAAATATTACATTTAGTTACTCTAGTTAATTAGTTAATTCTCTTAAAATTTAAGGCTTTCGTTCATTAGTTATTTGTGAAAAATAATTCTGAAGTTTTTAACAAGAAGCATTTTTATGGTGAGTTATACTTTTTTTATGTAACTAGAGATTATTTGCATTCATAAATTGAGTCATGTTTTCACAAAACTTGTTTTTTTATTAGTAGATTGATAAAGAAAAAAGTTGGAAATTGGATGAATAAAAGCTGCATTTGAAATTTTGTAATAATACATGAAAATTAATAATTTCAAAATATTTGCACTTGAAACGTTTTGCTTACCTTTGACAATTAAAACACTATAAATAAACCAATAGAATCTAATTCAGAAATAAAAATACAATTCTTTCTTTATATAATAAAATAGGTAAAGATATAAATAAAGCGATAAATTCTAGCTTTTTTACATTTAGAGCTGTAAAAAAATTATTTCAGAAAAAGAAGGCGTCCTTCGATAATATAATTGTAGTTTTTAAATTTAAATTCTAGGTACAGAAGCTTTGTATGAAAATACTTAATTTTATGTTATTAGTCATTTCATCCCTTCTGAATAAGGGGTAGTTTTTGGCGGTAAATACCATTAATTACGTCATATTTTTTGAAATACGTAAGCAATAAAAATAATTTTTTGGTAATTAGGATTGCCTGGCTTTGTTTACGCAAAAAAGTACTCTTGATACGTTTCCATAAATATTACGGTTTTCGAAAAATTTAATCTTAAAAGTAGACGTGCAACTTGCAAATAATAACAAAAAAGTGTCAAATACGGATATTCAATGGACAAACAATCAAATTTCCATTACGAAGTAGAAGTACTGCTCGACAATTTTGGACCACGCTGTATATGAAAACCATCCTGATGAGTTCATCGTCCTGTATACTTTAAACCGAACAACCTAAAATTATTCTTTTGTACTCAAATAAGGTTTATGATGCTCGCCAAAATTCATTATTTTTTTTATTCTTTTAAACATAATTATAGAAGCACTTGAATATTTTGTATACGTATATAAACGAAAATTTACTGTATATTATTTATCAAATATTACTTTCCAAAGATATAAACAATATTCAATAATTATTTGATATAAATATTGTAATGCATAAATTTAATAAGCATTTATTTTGAATAACAAATATTTAAAAAACATATAGGTAATATACGTTTTTTATAAAGAAAATATTTACAAAATATTTGATGCTATCAGGGACGCAACTTTTTAATAAACAATGTTGGTAACAAACTTATTTTATATTATATAATCTTAATACACAGTCTTATATAACTCATAATTTCAATAAGTAACGATACACAATGGCACAAATTAAATTACTTTCAGTCTATCATAATCATGAATCGAAATAAACCACCAATTGTTTATATATCCCCGCTGCTCGATATATTCTAAATCTATTTTTACGGTAACCATTCTGCATCGGGATCTGCAACTTGTTTTGCAGGTTTTCTGTCATCCCCTGTATTTTCAGCAACTTTATTGTACACATCTTTAGCTTTTCCTGCAATATATTCAACCCCATCGCCAATTTTTTCTCCGGTTTTTCTCAAAACTTCAGCAGCCGCGTGGGCCGATATCGTCTGGTCATTTATATTTATATTGTAGCCTGCGTTAGGATCCTTGGGGCAGTCGTTTTGCTTGATGATAGACAGATCGAACGGGCTGATCTCCGCACTTTGTAGCTTGTTACGTAACTAGAAAAGGAAATTGGGATGATTTGGTGAAAATTGATTTATATAGGATGTTTTTAAAAAAAATGTATTAAGGGTTGCTTAAAAGAGTTATAGAATAGGTTAAAAATATTGAATATACCTTGGTGATGTACATATCGTCTAAAGTTTTGGTCCTGGACAAAATGGTGGCTGATTCTCTGTGAGCAAATGTCAGTTTTTGGCATGTAAAAATACCAGCAAAGTTTTCGTAATCTGTGCTAAAGATTGTAAAACTTGAAGACCCAGCTATACCTGAAAAATATTATATTAGTATATGTGATCATCAAATTTTCGATCAATAAAAACTATTAGTTTTAACCGATTGATATAAATTACAATTCTTGCTAACTACAGGGTGTTTTACATGTAACGACATAGGTTTGTTATCTCTAATCAATTCACCTTCTATGTTTTGGTCAAACAGAACAGACGATGAAATAATGATTGTTCTAGCTTAATGCTATATGCTACTATACATTTTCTGCTATGTTCGAACTTTTTAGTTTAAACTCCAAGTGTGGTACAACTTACAACCAACATTAAAATCAGCTTTAATAAGTAGATTTCAAAAATGTTATATATAAAAAAGATACAGGAATACGTGCTCCTAACTTTCTTAGATCACCCAGTATACTACAAAATATATCTAAACCACACAGGCCCTTAAATAAAAATTGATCCTATTTATATATATGTCAGATTTCATTCTTTTCTGTCAACTAATATTACACGTATAAAACAACCTTCTCACAAGAAATTACTTTTATTGATGCTGAATGGCAATCTCAGTGTTTGTCACACGTTACATGGTCCTTCGAGCCGGATTATTTCATTACAAAGAAGTTGGAGTTTGAGGATATCATAGAGGTGGTTCTAGGGTACAACAGGGGATGGGAACGACTTCTCAGAACAAGTGTAAGTAAAAATTAAATTGAGGTTTCATTTAATTTGTTTTGATTGGTATTCAGTCTTAAACTAAGATAGACTAAAAACAAGACAAAGAAACGGGACGTATTAAAAGGCCCATTAACTAGGAAATTTAAAAATTAAATCGATAATTTAAATGACAAAAATAGGTCTCAGTTATCAATAAGAATTGAGAAACACAAAGAAACATATAATAAATGTGTTTCTACTCAAACAAAAATCGAACTTTTGCCTAGCTCGGACAAACAAGTACAAGAAAGGGTTGATTTTGAAGAATTTGAAAATACAATGGCAAGTTACAAAGAATCGAACAACCACTATTCAACTACAGAATGTTGTTTATAAAACAACTTTGATATAAGAAACCGTTCTTCTACGCATGAAATACTCTGTAGAAATGTTTTGATATCAATTATGGCCTTACTTAGAGGAAATTTAACAGACATTCTTCCGGGTATTGCTTTATCAGGTACTGTTAAAGTTCCCTTGTAATGATAGCCGTGTTTGAATGGAGTCAAGGCCAGCAAAAAGTGTTGGCTGATTTCTTCGATTTGATATTGGCCAGGTTCGTCAGTTCTGCTGATGTTGTAGACGATGCAGCTGCTGGCTGTACTCGTTTTTTCTATTACGTACCAAATACCCAACATCTGGAATTAAAAAACATTTTTTTAATTATTTTGTGTCGGAAGCAAATTTTTGAAAACGTTTTTGGTCATTTAAAAATTATGTTAATTTTTTTTATAATAAGACAACACATTAATTTCTAGATAAATATAATTATGATCTCACCCTCGAATCTGAAATCTAAATTAATATAAATTAATGAACAAAGATCACTCTTATCTCGCTGAAGGTTTTTTAAACGCAAGACAAAAGCTTGATTTTTTAAATTATTTTAATGATAAATTTGACTGCCTGATAGTGCAAACTGATCTCGAAACTATAGGCGATGACAGCATGTGGAGTTTGAATTTTTTATTTTATTATTCAAAACACTATTAAAGCATAATTATTAATCTTTTTAATTGGCTCACCCTGTTCATTTCCAGTCCAGGTGCGGGTTCAATGGTAGGACAAGCTCCCAAATGATAGGAATGCATTTTAACGTATCCTATTACAAAAAACAACAAAAATATTCCAAAAATATTTTTCGCCATTTTTATTGATCTCTATATTGTTACTACACTGTACACTCGTATATTATTCACTGGTTTAATTAAATTTAAACTAGTCTTTTTATAGTATGATGCCTTACAGTTGTCCAATAGATTCAACTAATATGATAATTTGTAGAAAACAGGGTCGGGTTCAAGTTGAAAAATCTCGTAGAAAGTGTCTAATTAATAGTGGGAAGTGGATAAGTACAGATTTTTGAAAAATTACATCAAATACATCGTATACATTTTTTTATTAATATAAGACACTGAAAATGTGCCGGTTTTAGTAATTTTTAAGTCCTTTCGATTTCACACTTTTGGAGAATATTCACCAAATTTCTCGCAATTTTTTAAATTTTTGGAAGTTATTTTTCTCTACGATTACTTGAATTGTCTACACCTACTTCAATGTTTAAAAATATTATGAATGTTAAAAACTAACATATTTCTAATTCACGTAGTTTTCTAATTTTAGGGTACCTGATATCAAATCAAATTTTTGTGGTAAAATGAGTTATTTGTCCTAAAATAACAAAAGAACTAAACATTTTGAATTTTACTTTGATTTATTGAACATTACAAGAAATTGTATGTAGTTTTATTTGAATGCTCGTTAATTAATTACCGACTAATCTACATATTAGACTTTTTTCAAAAATCTGCCACTTCCTTCACTCATTTAAAGCAGTTGAGATATAAAAAAAATAATGTTTTTTTTTGTCATCATAGAATCAGAACGCATCTAAATATATTTTTCTTAATTTCTCGGTTATACTCCGACCCTGTTAATTTCGTTATTATTATCTTAATCCATAAAACCCCAGTAGGTCAGTTGGGTCAAGAATGTGAAGTTGGTAAACTTTTTTGTCTGATATGACGTTAAACTTTGAATATTTTGTTGTACAACCAATTCTTTGTAGTTTTAAATCAACGGGTTCCTATGAGTTGTAGTGATTCATCGAAAATTAAAGATAATATGATCATTAAAATAATAATAACAATAACGTATCAAATATGTTTCATCAATACTCTATTTTTTCGCGAGTTTGTAGGGGAATTTCCTTGTTTTTCTCATGTAAATTATTTAATATTTCATCATTTAGATATTTCGGATTGTTTGTGTTTTTATGGATTCAATCCTTTATAATAAATTGCAAAATATTTGCAAAAATAATTGTGTATCAATGAATTCATATATTTACGCCAAAAACAATGTATTGTTTCCAGACGCTTTAAATATGTCAAAAATTAATGTTTATATTTTTGTGTATCCAACTTTATTTTATATATCTACAATACTGAATTAAGTAATACAATTGCTGAGAATCTGTGTCGAAGTCTATTTAACAAACCTTTACAATTTACATAATAAATAAACAATAGTACAGATCTGTTAGCTATAAAAATGAATAAGTTTTATATTTTATTGACAACGAAATATTTAATAATAACACTATTATGTTTAGTTTTACTTTTAAATAGATTACTACTCTGAAACTCTGTTAAATGTTGGCCACGGCCATTCTGGTTGTTCTGTTAACCTGAAACATTTACAATTTAAAACCAAACTACCCCACAATGTTCAAAAAATTATTTACTTTTGCGAAAAAACCGAAAAATCCGCAATTCTGGCAGGTTCTCCAACATCCAAAGCCTCCAATTGCTCCATATCCTCCTCACTAATGGAAAAATCGAATACATTGAAATTTTCTTCAATTCTATCGGGTTGGACACTTTTCGGTATCACGACAATATCTCTCTGTAGCTGGAACCTCAGCAGTATTTGCGCGGAAGTTTTTTCGTATTTCTCCGCCATCGCTTTCACTGTGGGATCTTGAAACAAGTTCGGCAAATCTCTTGCTCTACGAAAATTACGAAAACAGAGTTTAAAATATTTCGTGCCTCTCGATACAGTTGTAAAAATCAAGTACAGTTTGCAGCTCCAACTGCAATAAAATAAAGTGATGAATGAAGATCAAAAACTGAATCAATATTTGGGCGAATATAGGCATGGTTATTAATCCGGTTTATTAACATTTATGTAAAGATAACTTAAGACTTAAAATTGCATTGTTTTGTTAATTTTATTATAAAAATATCTTACGGCCGGCCAATAGTGGACAAAAAATCGTTAAAACCAGGTGATCCAAACGGCGAATATCCCACGACGACTATCCCATTCTCTTGACAATATCTGACAAGTTCACGTTGTTGCAAGTAAATATGATTTTCTATTTGGAGGCAAACTGGTTTGATTCTAGCTTCTTGCATGATTCTATCTACTTGTTCCAGATTGAAATTAGATAAACCAATGGTTTTGACTCTACCTTTATCTACTTGCTCCTCCATTATCTAAAAAAAAAACATCTATTACCACTTCCAATTAACTAGCGTTATTAGTCGTAGAAAACCGTCAACCGTCTGTTTCACATAGAAATTCCAACCCTTCACCCACCATTAGTTTCTTTATAAACTGATATATAATTCCCTCCTACTGTAATAAACTGCGTCCACATTAATAACTGCTACCAGTATAATTATATAATGATTTTATGTCCAAAAAGAATTAATTAAAGATGATAATAATGATAGATCTAGATATAGAGATCACCGTTTTTCTTATTTTTGTACTATTAACCCTAACTCTGTTTCTAATCTGAAGTCACCGTTTAACCTCCTAAAATGTTTAGAATGTTCGTCGAAAAACTTCCTTCTGACGATATATCACAAACTTTTTAGCGGTCAAAATTTGGCAAATGCTTTTATACACCCCTGTTCCGTAAGGAACGTGTAAATTCGCCCCCGGCTTACTTTAGGGACCCACCAAGATGGGTTGAAGGATTGAAAATAAAGAGGTTGAATGCTTTTGGAATGCAAATAAATTAATGGATAAAAAAAAATGAACTTGTTAAAAAAATAATAATGTAAAAAGTAATAATAAAAACAACCAGATTAAACAGTTAAAGAGATAATTCATAAAATGATCTACAATCTCTACTACAAAAAACCAACTAAGTGCTTGTAGACTTTCTAAATGAAGACTTAAGACCGCAGGATGTGCACAACTCAGTTATTAATTTTTTTTAATCAGAAAAAACTAAATTATCCAAAAAATCAAATTAAAAGCTACCTTAGATTAATTTTACAGTGAAGAGAAGTGTCTGGCTCTCTCTAACTGGATTTATAATATTTATAAAACATGTGAGGGAACATTTTAATATCTACTTTACTTACTCGGACAAGGAAAGCTATATTTCTGAGTTTATTCAAAATTACTTCTTTGACTGACACACGGAAATAAATTAATCGGGGTTAATTACTAATTGACATATATTTCACCCTAACTACAGCAGATGGAGGACAAAATAGCTTCTTTCTGGCGAGAATTTAGTTGGTGGAGTTTTCTTCTTCTACAGGATTGAAATTTAAACGCGACTCGAAAGAATTTCCTACTTCTTTTTCCTCAAATCACCCCCCAACTACTCTGGGATGCACTTAAAAATGAATTTTCTTCCAGTCGTTATTTAATCTACGTTTTGAACCCCCAAAGACTTAAAACAAAGAAAATTCAAAACGCGGAGAGCTCAGCTCAAGGTATCGAGATAGACTACTCTTTCTAAAAAAAAACTCAGAAACTGGACTTGGATTCAAAATGTACTTATCGGACGTGGGACTCGTTCCTTTTTGAGTCCTTATTTATTGATTACCCCGAAACGACTGACTCGTTTTTTTTTCAACTCGCCTAATCGCTTTCTTGAAAAACCCCTTCTTCGTAGTTCACTTATTTGAAGTTAAATGGCAAAAATGTAATGTAAAAAATGTTGTCATTCCCTAAACACTTGTTTGGACATCAGCGACTTATTTTAATAATCGAGGTTTTGTAAACATGCTCAGCAGAATCTAGAACAGTTATGAAATTATGAAAATAAAATTTATGTGAACTTCGATATTATTTTTTGTACCGGGCGTCTCCTTTTTTTAATAAAATAATCTCTGATAGCAGTACAGTATTTTAATCCATTTAAACAATAAGAGAGAATAAATTCCTTCTTTCTTAATGTTCAATAGTACATTTGGTTTATTTCTTACCTTCCAAATTTCAGAGTGGTCCGTCTTTAAAAACTTTGGGTTATCCAACCCTTCATCATAGTTCATATGCACCGGAAAATGAACTAAATACAAATCGATGTGCTCCAATCCAAGATTTTCCAAGGATTTAACTGCGAATTCTTCCACCAAATCTTCGTGAACACCGTTCATTGGTAATTTGGTGGTAATGAAAATTTCTTCTCGTGTTAGTTTTTCTGCTTCGATCCATTCTTTGACTACTTTGCCCACTACGTGTTCGTTGCCGTATAAAAAGGCCGTGTCTATGTGACGGTATCCCGTTTGTAAAGCTACGTTTAAGGCATTTTCTAACTCAGATTCGTCGGAACACTGAAACATTCGAAAATAATTACCCTGATACCACCAAATATTTTCTTTACACAAAAGAAATGTTATATGTTTTTTAAATATAATATAATACATTTTTATTAAATATTCGCTTTATCAATTATTTAATGAATGTTCTTTATATCTTTGAAAAGTTATATTTTCTAAATAATAAACAGTAAATAAACGTTTCTTTATGTATACAAAATATTAAAGAGTTTATATTATTATTAAATTTAATAAATATTCTGATAATAATGAATAAAAAATGAAAATTGTAATTGTATCAAAATATAAAAATTTAATATCCCTCAATTTTTTGTTTTTGGATTTTTTTTAATTTCTTTTCTATAAGATTTTTATTAGAACTTGCCTCTCTAAAGTAGAGATTAATTAAACTCTCGATATCTTTAAAGTCGAGATTCAAACTAAAATAGGAATTTTTAACAAATAATAATTTTAATAAAGAACTATAAAAAAAATAAAGATTTTGTTAAAAATTGCGTTCTTATAAAAAACAGGGGTTTATATAAAAAATTGTGAAAACTGCATCTTTATAAAAAACCGTAAATTGTTTATGTTTTCAATAAAAAAACGGGGATATAAGTAAAATTTGGGAGTTTCGAAATAATTTGTAATTTTAATAAAAATCTGGGATCTTTGTATAAAATCAACGTTTTGATGAGGGATTTTGAAAAGACTGGATCTTTATAAAAAATAGAAAGTTTTATGAATAATTTGCATCTCTTAATAATTCGTGATTTTAGTAAGAGATCGAAATTTATCTTTAAAGAAAGAAAACGTGAATTTATTGTAGAGTTTTAGAAGGAAGTTTCGATATTTTTAAATTTCCCGTTTAAAACTGAGATTCAATAAAATTTCTACTTTAAAATTACATAAAAAAAATCGTATAAAAAATATGAAAATATATTAAAAATTGTGAAATTTTTTAAAGTTTTTTAATATTAATAATTAATAAATTTTGGTAATAATAACAGAAAAAAAATATAGTGATACATAAATATATTAATATGCGTAGAAAATATTTAACGAATATTTAAAAACTAATATTTTACTAATACATATATGTATATAATATTCAGTAAATATTTCTTGCTATGTGGGTAGATCGGGAAGTTGTAATTTGATTTTAATAATAGAGAGATAGAAATGTTCGTACTGAGAATGACCTAAAATTGTTTTGAAGTTTTGGGTAACATTGTAAAACAGGACGATATAATTTTGCTAAAGAAACGATTACGGCATTTTCTACTTTAAGCTTTGTTTACTATACCAAACAAATAAATAAAGTGTTCCTTCTGGTTAAAACTTATTTTTGTGAGAATATGTTTTAAGGTTTACCTGCCAACTGCCTAAGCCTATGGAAGGTATTTTTAAGTCTTCTCCAATATCCATGTACATCTGCACTGCCATTTTAACGACTAATGATTACTTCTACCTACATAACTATTTGTGCGTCAAAATGGACACGTACACGATGTTAATATTTAATCATGAAACCCTAAAAATAGGGATTTTTTAGTTCGGATTTCAATTGGAGTAGCCCTAATTAAAATTTTATACTGGTTAGAGGTTAGCGGTAAATTAATTTCCTTGACCTCTTAAAGTAAAGTATCATAATATGTTATATTTTATTTAATAAAAAATAAAGAAGTATCTCAAAATTCCTATCTATTTATATAAATACCGAATTTAGTGCCAAAATTTATATTTAAGAGTCAATTTCTAACATAAAATCATTTTTAAAATGTAAAATTTTGACATTAAACCAGAAGTGAAATCCAAAAATTTAGATATATTTTTTTAAACCCTAGAATATAAAGATTAGAATGAATAAGAATATTTCTAGATCGAACTAGAATTTTTATTTTATAATAGAAATTTCGTGTTTAGATCCAGAATTTAGGTTTTCAAGATGCCATTATAAAACAAGTTTAATACTGACATTAAGAGACTAAAGTTCAAATTTTCGATTTTTAATTCTAAATTCCTAGTTTAGCAGTAAACCTTTTTAATTAAAGTGCTTTTCCTAGTATAACGCTTAGTATAAATAAACAACCAGAAATAGACCAAAATTAGCATTTTTAAAGCTGAAATTTAGAGTTAGAACTAAAATTTCGAATATCTAGTGTTCTAGTTTAAAAAGAAATTTAGAAATTAATCCAGTTCTGACTTCTAAATTTAAATTCGTCGTTTTTGAAATATATTATCTCCAAATATGTAGATTGAAATTAAATTTAAATTTATTTAGTTTGTGGCTGAGGAAAAAATTAATAGCCGCCGGTTATTATAACATTTTTTATTTACAAATTTATTTATAATGAAAATATACAAAAAAACACTATATATCCAGAAGTATTTTTTAAATACATTAAATAAAACAAAGAGAGTTTCAGTTGTTTAAAAATTTGACGAGATCATAAAAATATTATATACTTAAATAAAATAAACGAAAAATTAATTCCAAATTCAAAGTTATACCTTCTTAATTGATTTATTACCTTAATTCGTAAGTTAAAAAATCTTTTGCACCTCGTCAAAATTTGAAATACACTAAAAAAAAATTTAATACATTAAACTTCTAGTATCTAAATATGTACCTAATACATGTTTTTCGTAAAACATTTTCAAGTCAAATACATTCTCTTTATATTACGTATCTTTAAACAATTATGTGAAAAGTCGACATATATTTTATAACGTTTCGGGAGTCATAAGTGTATCATTCAGTATATTTATTATCCAGCCATACATTCAAAGAATATTTCTTAATATGAACTAGTATGCTGTCATTGTGAAACTACAAAATACATGGTTTTCGGACTTCCAACATTATTTATTACTGGTTCTGATGTAATAATTCATTTAAACCTCGAAATTTCCATTGGATTGGAGTCTCACAAGTTTCAAATTCTAAACAAAAAAAAATAAATTTAGTAGGAAAAACTCTCAATTAAATCCACAATTTTGAGTGATAGATAAAAATGTTTACACATACTTTTTTCAGGGTATGCGATTTTTTTAGTTTAATTTGATTAATTGTGTTTAATATAATTTTCTCACTGAAATGAGATTTTTTTAATCTAGAAAATTTGTATTTTCAAGAAAAATTATTTACTCACTCCCCGTTTTATTTTCTTCTGTCGATTTCTTTGGTCTCGTTCTCAACACTCGCGTTTCCGTCAAATCTTCTAAATCCAAAATATCCACTTCCATTTTTTTCCTCTTTTTGGACTTTGAAACTTTCATCTCACTAACATTAGTATTATTTATTATGTCTTTGGAATTAAGCTTTTCTTCACCGATTCTATAATCATCAATTTCCGTATTTAGATTTATATTGTCATCTTCCACTTCTCTGTTCTCCATAATTTCATCTATGTCTTTTTGTATTACAACACAATTTCCTTCACTTATATGTTCATCTTTATCTGTTTTTATTTTGCGCTTTCGCTGTGGGATTGCTTTTCTTCGATCTTGGGTAGTTTTTTGAATCGACGATGAAGATTCGTTCAAAAAATCTGAATAAAACTCTGGTAATTTTTCAGTCTTCCTTGTAAAGTGTAAATTAGTTACGGTTCGGGATGGAGTCGTTTTCGAATTGTCGTCTTTTTTTTCTCGCAAAGAGTGGCTGCGTAGCTTTTGTAGGATCTCTTTGTTGTTTGTTCGGTTTTGGGACATTGAAAAATGTACAGACTGAAAAAAAAAGGTTTCATATGTATTGTTCTTATTTAAAAAATAGTAATTCCGAGTAAAGCCAGATTTTCAGGCAAATTTTACTAATTTAAGTAGAAAAAATAATGGATTTATATTTAGAAATTTGATTTAAAGGTCGCACGTCTCATTTAAAGTCAATAAGATTTCACTTCTAATGCAATAATTTCAAGTAAAAATACAGTTAAAAACAATTCTGAGAAGAGCAATAGAAATAAAATATTTTTACTTGAAAATAATAATTCTTTATTGTAGAAGAATTCCGAGTTTAAAGCTAAAAAACAAGTTCAAAGCGAAAACTTCGATTTCAATGCAGACATTCTGGTCATAAATAATAAATGTCGTTTAAAGTTGTAATTTCCATGTTAAAGAAGAAATTTCGGGTTTAAGAGTGGATTTTTATTTTAAACAAAGAATTTTGTTTTTATCTTAGGTAACAATTAATAAAATTCACATTTTAACGACCTAATTTGAAGCATACAGGCGCAATTTCAAGCCCAAAGTCGAAATTTTATTTATTTTTATCAAGTATATACATTTTTTTTATTTTATGCTTACTTCATCTGAATCTGATTCACTTGTTTCAGATTCTAAAGTGGTACCGTCTCTTCTTAACAATGGTACCGATTTTTCTTCCTCAATTTTTTCCACAATTCCACCATCGGAAGCTTCCTTTTCTTTTTTAATTGAATTGGAATCGATACCTAAATTCTTGTGAGGAACTACCCCGCTCCTCATTCTTATTTTCGATTTCATCAATTTGTGCTTTATCCAATTTTCGCAGTCTTTTTGCATCTAAGAACAGTTTATAGGTTAAATATTTAACCAAATTAAGTATATTCCCAAAAAAAACTTACGTCAAAATGATCTTCACAACACCAAAACGAAGCTTGCATATTCGTTACTCTAGTACGCCCGACAGCTTTGAACCATTCCTTCAATTTGACTTTAGGTACGTGAAGAAATGTTTTCAAAGAATTTCTTGATGTGTTCTTGCAATTTGGTACAAAACAGGATTGCATTCTCACTGTATTTGATGCATTCATCTATAAATAGAGAAAATATTGAACTAATTTCTCAGCTTTTAAACCAACTTGGAATCAATCAGCACCTCTGGAATTTGAATAAATAATATTTTTTTACCTTTTTATGGTCAGAATCATCTTCATCAAAAGAAATGTCTTCTTCTTCCTTGTCAACATCTTTGCCTTCTCTTTGATGCATTTTTTCGTGATCTATAATTTTTGTGTATGCCACCAATTTTGTACACATTTTGCATGTCCTCGAATGCGACTTCATGTGGAGATTTAACATATACGGCGTTTCTAAATTAGTGTTACATACGGGACAAACTGAAGTATGGGAGATCATGTGTTTCACGTGATTAGCCACAAAATGCTTGTCGCCACAAATAAAACACAAGCAAAATCTAAAAAAATAAAATAAAATAAAATGGTATTGATTCAAAACAGATGTATCGTAAAATGACAAAGTGACATATATAGGACAAACTGTCATAACAGTCGTATAAAATGTGTGTTACTTACACTTTATCTCCCTCAGTGGTTAAAATTTTGTTCCTAATATATGGGGCGACCAAATAATCGTGATCGTTCACATAACTCCCATCTTTTGTGTAATTTGTAAATAATACGCAAACGTCTCGTTCAGTGAGTTTCCATGTTTTTATTTGAGTTTTGCCTTGAATCCTTTCTCTTCCTTCTACAGGAACTATTTTCAGTCTTCGTCGTTTTGGAGCTAAAATAAAATATGTTTAAACGACTTTTATTTTTTATTTTATTATTAAAGGTATAAATAATTGTATATCGTTAAAAAGTTACCTTGTTTATTAGTTTTTGTAAAGCTATCCTCAAATTTATAATAACTGCCACATTTTATCAACATTTTGCCGTTATAAGGAAATTTCTTTGGCAAACTGTCCCATAAGGCTTTATCATTTTCTTTAGAAATTGGTTTCAGCACCGCATCATAATTTTCAGAATCTAGCTTCATCACCGCATTCTGTTTGTCCTTTTTGTTCAAACTATTATTTCCAATCAAATTTTTATTTGCATTTGTCTTACTCAGTTCTGAACCACTTTTCTTATTTAATTCTTGGAGTTCCTTTATGGAGAAATGTGCCTTATTAATGGAAAAGCTTCAAAGTGTTGTACATTTACTTACTGTTAAAGTGACGTTATTGATTTTGACGAACTCAGGAACGTCTACGTAATTACTAGAAGTATCTTCTAGCGAATTTATAATATTTTGCCACACGTCCGTTTCCCCCATATCGGGACCGCTTAAAGTATCTTCACTGTCGACAGTTGGTAAAGAGTCTTCCAAATCGTAACTTGGGGGCTCCTCTTTCACTTTTATCAAACCGTCATCATTCTCACTTGCTAATGTGTCAAAAGTAGGAGTAGGAAAGTAAGGGTTTATATCTTTCTTTGGAGATTTGGGTTTCATTTGAATTTGTGGACTTGTAGTTATAACCTAAAATTGTTTTGTTAACATATTTAATCAATATATTCTTTAGAGGATCTAGGAATATTTGCAACTAAAAAATATCTATCTATCTTCATTTGAGAAATCAATTAGGAAATGTATGGCGTTTTCAAAAAGAATCTTATAGACGGCGGATTCAAGAAATGTAGGCACTACAAAATAGACAAATTATTTATTATCAACAATATTGTTACGATAATATGTGCAGGGATTTAGTTAAATATTGCCCTGTATGTAGAACTAATTTTTTATTTAATATTTTCTAAATTATAACATTTACTGTTTATTTAATATATACGTAAGCGCAAGTTTTGGGACTAGGTCGCGATCGGATAATAAATAAACATTTTTATTAGTCATCAAAATTAATAAACATCGGGGTCTTCTTGGTTGGGAAAATAAAGAGATTGAAAAGTCAAGTTTGGGTTCTCAAATGATCGAGAAGTTGATAGTGCCTACCCCTGTGATTAAATATGTTATTTGTTTAAAGATGTAAGTTGCACTAATATTTTGTAAGATTTGGTTTTATTCATAGATAAATACATTTTTATTGTTTCCAATAACTAAGTTATGTAATGGGTTAAAACCCCCTTAATATAATATTAAGAATTTTTCATATATTTATCCAGAAAAAACAAGCCAATACGTAGCAATATCTTAGGATTCAAGTGTTTGAGGTTTCTTCCAATTAGAAATCGGTGTTTATAAACAAGAATAGAAAAAATCGACAAAAACTGTTATCAACAATTTTAGGATTAAATTTTTTTTTTCGAGCTTTTTCTTAATACACACCCATACAATGATATGCCAAAACGTTAGCTATTAATAAAGAATGGTTTTAACAAGAAAATTGAGCTATCCACAAGTGAAAATTGAAAAACCTTTAGAAACTTATAAAAATAATTTTCATAGGTAAATTAATATATTATCAACAAAACTAGGAATATTTTTATGGAATATTTACTGGAAATCAAATAACAAACAATCAGAGGAAAATACTGTAAATTTTTTAAATAAAACCTTGAATAAAGTTTCAATTTCCTAATACCATCGCAGCAAAGTATAGTTTCAAAGGTAAATTAACCTACCATCAACATTTTTTAAAATAAAAAAATATTGTTTAATAATATTTTCCTGGAGCATGAGTATTCACAAAAAATTACTAATAAACTCCTGGTGATATTAGCAAAAGCTGATGAAACATTGAAAATCAATCAATAACAATATTATTGTAGTCAAGATATCTTTTTTATTTTACTTCTTTTAGTATTTCCAAAAACTTACTTTTTTCGTAGTCATCCGAAATACCGGAGGATTTTCTGGGACTCTCAAATTTTTATTCATTAAAAAATTCAAAATATTGGTTTGAGGCTTCATGATCAGAGGCGGTTTAGGGCTATTTATACCACTATTTGAAGTTTGAATAGAAATTGGTTGGAAATCAGATTTGTTCACGTTCTGCGCATCAGAACTGGCAATCGTTACAGGATTAAGAGCCTCATCTTCATCAGGCTCCGTCAAATCTGACGAAATATCCTCGTTTGAGTGAGATCTTGAAATTTTGGATGTTAAATCCGGTTGTTTCAAACCTTTCGGTAAAATTCTCCTATAAGTCTTGAGATATTCATAGGTTTTTGTATTGTCCTTGGGCTCTTGCAGATCCGATGTTTTTTTTACGAAAATACTCCCGACGAATTCTTTGCTGCTGTTAGTTGTTAAACCGGGTGCCGGTTTGCCGGAGATTTCTACAACTTTATTATTTTCCTCATCTTTATGGATGAGATTAACCGGGATTTTTGATTCTTGGTCCGTCTCCGGTTTTTTGATTGGTTCAAAATCGTCATCAGATACTGTACAAATGTTGGAAATTGTAAATAAGTTTTCGCCGCGTATTCTCGCCTTATTTTTTTCATCTTCGACTTGTTCCTTTGCTAAAGGCGTGCCGTCTAAATTGAAGTATTCGTTGTTTTGGTTTCTTAAGAGTCCCGTTTCTTCGCAAACTCTTAGTACCGGATTTAAATTGGATGCAGGCATTGCTTCAAATTGAACTTTAAAAACGGAGCTCTGCTTCACAGGTTTCAATTGTGCTTCAGCAATACTTTCATCTGGTTTCTTCTTTTTCTCACCGGGAATAGATTTTTCATTGTTTATCTTTGCATTTTCATTTACTCTAATAGCTTTTCCGCCTTCGATAATGAATCTTTTACCCGACTCGTTTATATAATGCCCTGAGGGCGAGTCGTAGTTCAGTATTTCCCTGTCTTTAAAATGGTGTGTTTCAACGACAGATTTTTTATCAGGTTGGCACTTAACATTTACTTTTTTTTCGTTTTCAGGAGGTTTTTTTTCGGCTACATGTATCAAAGGGGCTACAGGGGTGGATTGCTGGGTTAGTTGTTTAACAGTGGCAACTGCGCTTTTTAGAGTTTCCAGATTGCTGATAGGTATTTTCTGAAATAATAATTGCATTAGATTCTATTCACCAAAAATATTCGGAGTACTTATTCATGTATACAAAATATTTTAAAATGTTACCTTTTTTGTTGAATATTCTTTAAGAAGAGCACCATCGCTCGAATCTTCATCCAAATCTGAGGATACTTTCTGAGAGGCCTGATGTGCCTTTCTGTTGCTTAAATAATTTATAACAGAACCTAAGTCTATTACTTGAGCCGTGCATCTTACATTTTTCAAGTAATTTCCTATCATAGTTTCGGTTTCTAGACATAATTTTCGAAACGTGTACGCCACTCTTAAACTTTCGCGGCAATTTCCGCATATTTCAGGGCTGTTAGATAGACCCAAATACTGAAAATAAGAAAATAGGAATATAATGTTTTTATATTTATTTTTTGTATTTTCTTAATGGTGTTAAATAATAGATTATTAGTTTATTACTTTTAATAACTTTTAACAGCTTATCAACTTCGTTTTCAAGTTAAATACATGTTTTTTTTTAACTTTCAATGTACAAAATAATCTAGACGGGTTAAATCTGGATTATGAGGCAGAAAACTAAACGGTCAAAAACCATCTGATTCTAAAGTAATTCTGTAGCTGTATCTGTATCTATATCTACTTTCCAAACCACTTTATATAAGGAAGAGAAAAATATTTATGGTCTAATGAATATATAAATCAAGAAAATTATTTAATATTTATTTGATAAATAAATATAAAATATTATATTTTTTACAGAGTGTTCTAGTTAAAATCAAACTTAATTTTTAAAGAAATCAAAGAAAGTCATATATATAATATCCGACTAACAAAAAAAAATATTAAAACTAAGAGTTCATAAAAAATACTATTATGTTCCAAATAATATTAAAACTATTTAACATTCGAAAAAATTTAAAATGAAAAGAAAAAATATTAATTGAGCTAATTCTGTCCATTAAATTATTTAACTTCTATTAAGTAGTTTCTTATGTTTGTTTATTCTTAAAATTATATACTTTATATTGTTTTTATTAAGTCCTTTTAATAAATAAAAAATGTGTATCTAAAAAAGTGCAAAGAATTTAAGTCTCAATCTCCATAGTGTTTTAAATATTGATACATTAATACATTTTTGAGAATTTTGAAGGAATGAACCCGCCTAACAAAAATATGAAGTTAATAAATAGGTTTTTGTAACAATCTAGAAATGTATCAAATAGATATCAAACGTAAGTGTGTTAAAGTTTAGTAAATAAATCTTTAATGATATATATTTTTACAAAAAAACCTAGTGACCTCATTTAACTATTGTTGTTTATATTGTTGCATCTGATGGAGCAGACATTGTAAGCAACACATAGAAAATAACTTACCAACTCAGGTACTATGAATCTCAATACATGAGAAATTTTCAAACCTTCGCCACAACCACTGTTTTCTTGCAGCCTGTATGATCTACTTTTTATAACATTTAAACACGTACGACAAATCGGATATTCTCTATATCTCTCCTGTGTATCAATATTTTCTTCTTGTTCCATTATGGTTATAGTTAGAGCATAAGGTTATATCAATCAAAATATTTTTGAATAAAGAATCTTGTACCTTTAACATTGACAATAGTGATGCATTCTTTGACAAGCGACAATTATGGCACCTGATTAGATGCGCAGATGCTCAATAATTGAAAAATGTGCGTATTACACAAAAAACTTCTGGGGTTGTTTATTTTTGTTAAGTTTTTACGTTGGCAAAACTGCGATAGTTTGACAACTTTGACGTATACCGCTTTACTTGTAGGGAATATTTATTACTAATAGTAGGGCTTCTAATGATATTTAATATTTATTCGCTTCGTTAATTTTTATATAACTCGGGTACAGCCTAATTTCAATGTTTTTTTTACAATTTCATAACCGACATAACCGACAAAACCGTCACACAATATAAGTAACCGTCAGACATCTTAGAACTGCATTTGTCAACAAACATGGCGTCGACATTGTTAAAAATAATCATTGAATTTTCCTATTACATATCATAATTACCATATATTTTTATGTGAATATAAACTAGGCAACAATTTTTAATCAATATCTATGTTATTTAACTTGGAACAATATGTACTTTCGTTTTTTTTGTTGCGCAATCTAGAAATTAAAAGGAATCTACAAATTAAATAGCGATGGTGCGCCATCTTTTAACATTGATGAAATTAAGCGGGTAGAGTTGTGAAAATTTTTAAAATAATTTTTAAACGAGTTGTTAAAAAACCTATGTTCGTTAAAAGTTAAAGCTATCTGGTTATTTCTATTGCCTAGAAGCTAAATTTATCTACGTAACCTATAGTTTAGCAATACGGTATATATATGTAAGTAAAAAGGGTTAACTATGATTCAACGTCAAATCAATAATTTTTAAGTAAACACTTTTTCGAAATTGTTTAGGTATAGTTATGGCTATTAAAAGAAAGAACGAATTATCCTTTTAATAAGAACATTCGGTTTCCGTGTTCCAGTTTTTTAAGTAGTGAAAGGCGAATAAATTTATAAAAAGAAGAATTGTTTTAACTCTAACAGATTTGGCAACGTTACTTTCAGTGTAGGATTTAAATTTCAAACAAAAGTGGAGCTTGGATTGTTGGAAAAAACGGTTTTATTTTTAACAATGGGTGATTTTAAGACACCGATAAAATTATTTAAACAGTCAAATTCGATTATAAAATTCCCTCCTTCACCTCAAATGAAACAGATAGGATTTGGAACAGGTTTGTTGTTTATATCCACCTTTAAATGTAATTAATTTATATCTTATGTTGCAGGTGTTGCTGTTTACGAATTACAAAGATCACCGATTCCTGGTAAATTTAGATCACCATGGGCAGTAAAAAAGTTAATAAAATCTGTAGGTGATCGTAATCATGATTTAGCAAAATCCATCAATGATAGAATGGAAACTGAAGCTGACGTTTTACGAAAATTAAGTCACCCAAATGTCGTTGGGTTCAGAGCATTTACCAAAAATGTAAATGGAACAAATATCTTAGCAATGGAAGAATGCACAAGTTCACTTGGGGATTTAATAGAAAACAGATTGGATCACTTAGGGGAAGTTCCATATCCTGCTAAAGTTATTATAAAGGTTTCACATGATGTTTTGAAAGCTTTAAATTATCTCCATCATGACGTGCTCTTATTACATTGCGATATTAAATCCTATAACATACTCATTAAGGGAGACTTTGAAGTTTGTAAACTCTGTGATTTTGGAGTGTGCTTACCTTTGACTGAATCTGGAGAGGTTGATTTAAAGAAAACTGGCAAGGAAGTTGAATATACAGGTAATGAAAATATACATGGTGTTTTAAAAATATTGCTAAGATATTTAAAGAACATATCACTTATGGACAAACTTTGGAAGTTAGGAAAACATTTTAGACACTAGAACAAAAATTCCACATAGGTATTTTTGTCTATGAGCAATATGTTGCTAATGGATAATTAAAGCATTGTTAGTTAAAAATCTAATTTTTTATAGGGATACTTAATTTTACATTTTGAAGACACTGAAAGAAACTTATGACATAATAGGTTTTGTTTGGCTAAGAGTGATAGTTTATTTAAAAAAATACTAAAACGTTAATATTTTGTTTTAGGCGCCACTTTTGTCAGTTTGAAAATATATCCCTTTCATTTCCCTAGATAAATTTATTTCGATTGTCATCTCAAGTTTCATAAAATATTTTCCCAATTAAAATATAACTTTTTATTTTAGGTACACCCTGTTGGTGTCCCCCAGAAGTTTTTAAACCTATTCCAGAAATTACCACAAAAGCAGATATCTACTCATTTGGGTTGGTTATATGGGAAATGTTAGCTCTTAGTCCGCCCTTAAGTGACCACTCTCTACTAGAAGTAGATAAATCTTTTTCAGAAGGTTTTGAGTTGGAAACCAAAAGAGAAAAACAAAGACCGGATTTACCAGATGTGGACTTGGGTCCTGAATATAATTTAGTATTAGAAATGTATTTTTGGTGTACAGCTTTTGAAAAAGACAAGAGGCCCTCTGCTTTAAATTTGGTCAAGTTTCTTGATGAAATATTAGGAAAAAAGTAAGATTTTTATATGTTGGATTATTATTATTATTATTATTACAAAAACAATATAGATCATTTTTTAATTTTCCAATATTCTATCTCTATTATGTACTGTGATGGTCATCAAGGATTACAACTGAGGAAGTGGTTCCGGATTTAAATTGGTACCTGTTCTTAATTCCAGTAGATTGTTTCAACATCTCTTTCATTTCAAAACCAGTTAGATGAAATAAATTTGTACTTTATGTAAATTTAAGAAAAACAAAGAGCACATCAAATTTTATATAGAGGGACATTTTTATAACAGAACAGACCAAATGGTCATTTCTAATCGATTCTAGAATTCACAAAATATTGCTATTAAGACTAGACAGGTACCAGACTCCAATATATGATCATATTGTAGTACTCTGACTTGTGCTAAAAGAATATTGTTCTTATTAACACGGATAGTTCCTTGTCTTGCAAAAGTATTAGTATTTTGTCAATTTTCGGTAAAAAAAATATAATACGACATTTTATAAAAGATATATTTATTTACAATATAAAATATACTTCTATATACATAATAAAATCATACATATATTATATATATTTAATTTAATCAATGGCAATAGCCAAAATTCAATAAAATATTTAAACATTATGAGCACATAATTTTATTAATACTATACTGAAAGATTCAATATGGAATGGTATCGATATTTATTTGTGGACAAGTATTTATGGAAATATAAAATTTTGGAAAATCGCGAAATAATTACTTTTGTTAAATTTTAATAAAAGGATGTGTTTGAATTTGCGAAATTTGTGACTTAATCATTTAAAATGTGTTGGAAATTTATCTCCTTGAAAATACTTTATATTTGGAATTAGAGGACGTATTTAATAATATTTAACTAATATATATATATATATATAACAGCAGGTTTTATTTGGTGATATCTATTATGCACATTTCCTGTAAAATATTTAACAAATAGATGCCTTTAAGTAGTATTGAAATTAATAAAAAACGATAAAAGAAGACATAAAATGCATAAAATTTAAGATTATTTTTTATACATTTAAAATATATCAAAATTACGTCCAAAAAAGTTATCACAATTACTAAAATATAAAATAAAATCCTAAAGGGTCAAAAAAACCAAAAATTATTAAAATTTATAAATAAATTGCTAAAATAAAATATTCCATCTTGATTTAAGACCAATATACTAAAATGTGAAAAAGATACCGGAATGGATAGCAATGTACATTTAGCTCTACTTGGAAATTGATGCAAAATTCAAAGTCATCACGATTTGATATTTGTATCACTACTCCACTAGACCTACCATATTCATCATAAAATCAATTTTTTATACATAATATAACACTCGAATAAATCGAAATAAAATCAAACTTTAGTGCCAGTTTTCTGATGATGTTCGCCGATAGTAACTTGGGTTACGAATGGTCCTCGGCCCCTTCCTGTCATGTGCCGGCCCTGTACGGGTTGGTTCCTGGGCAACGAATTCGAATTGATGTCTTGTTGATGTACAGGGTGTTGTTGTTGTTGTTGGTGGTTGTTGGATATGGGATGACCGTTTTGGCGCGGCCGACCGCCGTTTAGAATCGATTGAATACTTTCATACTCGTAGTAATTGGATACAGGACGGAGCTGGTTATCAGTTCTAGTTTGACGTTGGGAGTGATATTGGTGCTGTTTTCGACTGAAATAATGGTTTTGTGAGAAAAAATTTGAAACATTTTTATGTATTAAGGATCAGTTCTTCAATATTTAGCTGTGTGTTAGGTAAACATTATTTTGAGGCCAACGACTTTTCCATCTTTTAACTGGCGATTGAAAAAATGATCCTAATACAGGGTAGTTGGAAGATGGGTGATAAGCTTTAAGGGGAAGCTAGCATAGATTATTTAGAAGCATTTTAGCTATGGTTGTCTTAGACAATATTTTTTTATTAGTCTCTCTAAAAATGTAAATATTCTCCCTCAATTTGGTTTGTAGCTCCTAATTTCAATAGTTTGTAAGAAATCTGCGTAAATGATACCGCAAAAGAAATAGCAATAACCAATCATTTTATCAAAAAGTTTTCTCCGTTTGTTTTCTTAAATTTTTGAAAGATTTAGTGAACTTCAAATAACAACAAAAAAATGGATAATGACACAGATGATTAGAACATGATTTGGTAGATTGTTTACATATTACTTTAATTAAGTAAAATTTAAAAAAATCATTTATCATTCAAGCTGGTCATTATCAGCAATTAACTGTAATTTTGTGATTTTTTGACAAACACTTTAGAAATGAGATAAAATAAAAATAGTCAGACTTCTTTTAAGACAACTATAGCTAAAATGGCTCTAAATTGTCTACGCTAGCTTCCCTTTAAAGCTTTGCACTCATTTTCCAAACACTCTGTATACTACTGATTAAAATAAGAGAAATTGGCATCGTTATTGTAGTTGCTGCTTATATTAACGATTATGAGCTTTCATTGCTTAATAATAGAAATCATTATCTAATTATACTTAAATTGGTCTGCCTTCAAACAAAAACTCAATACATTTCATGCAAAGTAAAAAGAAATATAGTAAAATTGAAGTTGAAGCGATCTGCAACTATTTTTATTTAATATTTAATGTTGCTTAACTCTCTTTTTTATCCCATACGGTATTACTAGTGAAAAAAATATATGGAAAACACATTATGGGGTTAACTGAATCGGAAAATAAAATTCGGTGTGTCATAATACTTGAATGATTGAATTTAAGTTGTGATAAAAGCTTGTTATAAATGTTATCACAAAAAAAGTACATTTTAGTTTTTGAAAATTTCAGAGAGTAGCCAAGCAGATTTCGTTAACTCCAATTCTAAAAATAAATACACTACATGAAGTCATCAAATTTCATTGTGAATCAATTCAAAATATAAAACTAACACAATTGTAAATTTCTTCACTGTGACGAAAATTAGAATATTAAGTATCTGCATATAGGGTGTAGGGTGTGTTGACAATGGGAAGTATAGAGAGCGATCCCACAAAATGAATGTAAATTTTGCGTACGAAAAATTGTGGGCGAACATAAACAATTATATAGGTTGGTAGGAAGGATTTTTTTATAAAAGTAACTTGGAATGGAATGGAATTTTCTTTCTGAGACGCTCTTTTTCCTGAGACATGTACTCCCCCTCCACTTTCCATCGCTCACCAATCAACCACCTTTAAAAAACATCATATAAAAACTCTTACTTAGTCATTATAATTTATATGAAGAAATTCATTTTTAAAAATTTATTCATCTACAGCGTATTTATTTTTCCTACTTAAAGCTACACAAAAAAGGAAGCGTGCTTATGTTAGAAACAGAAACGAAAATATATACAACCACCAAAAACAAAAACTTTTAAGGTGCATACCTTTCCTCCTCCACCTTTAACCTTTGCTGTTGCACCTGAAGACGCATCTGAACAATCTGACTATCAGATAGAGGGTCTTTATTTCGGCTAACAGGACAAAACAATCATTTTAGACATACAGAAGTTGTTTTTTCAATAAAAATTTGGAACAATTTAAATTTCACAAAGACCAACAAAAGATTAAAGCGGAGCTTATCATCTGGATATAATACAAAGACCGATGAATATTAAACATTATTTAAAAGAGAACGCAACATTTATTTTTAAAATCCCTTTTACTAATTTTAAATTGATTTCCCTGGCTGTTACATGACATACATTTTTAGTGGCTTTAATAACAAACAAAAGTAGGTGTTAAACAACAAAGTTTTCATAAAACCCATCTGTTACAGTGGAGAATTAAAATAATTTTGTTATAAGATTTTTCTATACAAGGACTAAATAAATAAATAAATAATGAGAATATTTTCCGTTTGCAATAATGAGTTAGTTACAAAAATGAAATGTGCACAACAGAAATAAGAATAAGAATAGATTATTATTATTATTATTATTATTATTATTACTTACACAAATTATAAATAGTTTTCTTCAGTTATTTATCAATAAAAATGTTTACCTGAGATGATTTTGTAGTTCATTATAGTTGACGTAATGTGTAAATGGAACAGACTCAGTAATTCCTGATCTACTGCCTGGCCGTCCATATTCTATGCAAGGATTCGATGGATCACTTCTCTGGAAAAAACATAAAAGAAAAATAAAGATATCAATTTATTTATTGATTTATTTACCTGTTGCGATTGTTGCCTTGCATCATATACCTCCCTTTCGTCACCTAGGTAGTAGGTATGCCTTTGTGTCATCCTCTGTTTATGAAGATCCCGTTCATGGCGTCTTTTTTCCGAAGAGTTTTGTCGATACTTCACTTGAGACACCACACAATTTTCAGGAATCACCTGTTAAATAAATTCAGTAAATCCGTCAGGCCTCATAAATATTGATACGATAGTATATACACATATTTAGTTAAATATCGCCCTGTACATAGACCTTAGATTTTATTTATTTTCTAAATTATAACATTCACCGTTTATTTAATATTACGTAAGCGAAAGTTTTGGGACAAGGTCGCGATCGGATAATAAATAAACATTTTTGTTAGAGTCATCGAAATTAACAAACATTGAGAGTCAAGTTTGGGTTCTCGGATAATTAAGAAGATAACAGTGCCTAGCCCTGCGATTAAATCTGTTATTCGTTTAAAGATGTAAGTTGCCCTAATGTTTCGTAAGACTTGTTTTCATTCATAGAAAAATAAATTGTTATTGTTTCACTCAGTCTCTTTCTATTAATCAAGTTACGTAGTGAGTTAAACCCGCCTTGACAATAGTACTAAGATTTTTTCATATATTTATTGAAAGAAAACAAGCCAATTCCGAAAATTTATAGATCTCACCTGTACTTGCTCAGCATGTCTGTGTAAATACCCATGTCGCTGGTACAAGGGTTCCCGAATACATTGTTGCTCTCTTTGCGGCAAGTGCCCCGCTGTCGGAGAAGACCTACTTTGAGTTCCATTCTGTACGACAAGATGATTTTGAATGTGTGAATTGGAATTGTGAGCTGGATGAAGAGCATTTTGAGGTTGATATTGAGCATTTTGAACCTGATGAGATTGAGATATGTGAGGAGTGGGTGAGTTTTGGGAATGTTGCGAGTTTTGGGAAGAATTATGGTTTTGACTCGGATTCGAAGATTGGAAGTTAGAAGCGGCAGGTTGTAGACGCTCCGTTTGGCTGTTTTGACTTCGGGCTTCGTTTTCCGATTGAGTTTGAGGTGGCAGATTCACGTTCGAATCAAATTCGTTTGTGTGATGATAGTGTTGGACGGGTTCTGGTGTTTGAAAATCCAATTTCCTGTGTTTTCCAAACCTAAAAGTCAAGAAATAATATAGTAATGTACATAAACATAAATATAAAACAGAATTAATTAGATCTACTAGATCATATTTAAGTTAAATGTTATTTAAGTCTTGTAAATATTGATCTTCTTGTTTGAACAACATATTTTTTGTAGCAGTTTGTGCAATTAATTTTTCAAAATAGAGGGCTTCCCATTGAACGGAAGAACGGTAATGGCGTAAACCAAAGGTTCCAATCTCAAACAAAATTTAATGTTTAATTGTCTTACCTGAACATCGATCCTATTCCTTTGAATATTCCTGGTTTCTTTTTTGCCGATTTATTTTTTATGTCGATGGCAGCGTTCAAGGAAGACTGGCGTGGCGCTCCTCGTATATTATTAAATCCGTCAATTTCTCTTTCGTTCTCCATAGGACCATCTAATAACCAATGTTTTTTAGCACCTATCTCGCTTCTGTGATTCGGATCGACCACAGCAGCCCTGAAACTTTCCTCACAGCCTTTACCTCTGATGACTTTAAGAGCACCGGAAGGCCCTCGGTAGCTGTAAGCAGGATCGCCTTCCTCTTGCATTTGAATCTACAAATCGGCCCGAAATTAATATATAACTAGATTTCAAAACAACTTTTAACTCACCTCTTGTACCATCGTCTGTAGCGATTCCAAACTAGAAGATTTCTTCATTCCCAAACTCGGTCCCAATTGACCCAATTTGTCAGCGTCTGATAACAATTGATTGTTTTTATATGATTTGTAAACTTTTTGGTATGCAGAATATTTAAAAAAAATTACGAAAAGTTAAGGTATCTTATTGTTTCTTCCAGGATTTTTTTAAATCACAATCTGGACTGATCTATGAACAATTCGTTCTTTACAATCCATCTAAATTGAACAAAAAGTTGCTGAGACAATCTGCACATGGAAAACTAAACCTTCAAATAATTTATATCCAGAAAAGACGGATTCAAGAATAAATTCATAAAATTCGTATGGACCATTTGAAGTCTGCAAAACGATTACCAAGAACAATAATTAATACTGTTACAATAGTATATAAAGGGATTTAGTTAAATATCGCCCTGTACATAGAACTTATTTTTTTAAATATTTTCTAAATTATAACAATCACTGTTTATTTAATATTACGTGAATGAAAGTTTTGGGACAAGGTCGCGATTGGATAATAAATAAACTTTTCATTCGAGTCATCAAAATGAATAAACATTAGGGTCTTCTTGGTTGGGAAAATAAAAAGAGATTGGAAGTCAAGTTTGGGTTCTCGGATGATCGAGAAGTTGATAGTGTCTACTCCTGCGATGAAATGTATTAGTTATTTAAATATGTAAGTTGCCCTAATATTTTGTAATGGTTGTTTTTGTTCATAGATAAATTGTTATTGTTACACTCAGCCTCTTTAATCCATTAACCAAGTTATGTAGTGGATTACAGCCCCCGAAATAATATTTAGATACTGTCTATATATTTAATGAGAAAAAATAAAAAAAACTCGCGAGAAAATTTTTCTGGATATCATTGATCTTCTTTTTAATTATTCTTTAAAATTTCATAGAAAACGGGTACTAATCAATGAAAATCTCTGAATAAGTGGTGGAACGATTTCTCGCATGTAAAAGTTTTCTTACTAACAATTTTTTTGTACATATTATTCTATATTTTCCCGGAAAACTCTTTCAACAACTATGTTTTTTTTAAATCGTTACATATAACGCTTTTCTCGCGAATAATTTCTCACATGAAAACTAACCATCTCAGAACATTTCGTTTCTTTAAAATTTGTCTGAATATTTAGTAACTTTCCGTTTTTATATTTTTTAAATATTCTAAGTAAAAAGCTGCACGATATTACGACACACATATGAATGATATAAATGAAAGGGATGCTTACACTCGGGATGGTCTGCAGATCGATTAACGCTAATGACAGACTCCACCGAACCTACTCGAACTAAGCCAGCTGTTGAGAAAAATGATAAAACACAAACAATTAGCACATCTAGAACAACCTGACTATAGGTTAATTACATGATTATGAAGGATCAAAACAGAATAAACAAACAATTTCCAGCCACATGTTTTTTATTTTGTTTTTTACCGTTGTTAATTTAAGGGTTCTAGACTTACGAATGGTGACTTACTCTTTTCCTGATTTTTTCTCTCCTCTCTCATTTTTTTCGATCTCTGATAAGTATCTGTATTTTTGGCGTCTAGAGTTGCGTGTCTTTTCTCAGACATGCTCTGCCTGCCAAAAGCGTCCCTACTGAACCCTTGTGGGTTTTCCAAAGATAACTGGCTGGCGTACGTAGCGTCTGTACATTGGATCGTTGTTTGAGAAGAAGTATCGGTGCTTTTGTCACCGTTAGAACCAGAGAGGCTCGCTTTACCGTCGGGTTCTTGGTCTGAACGGCTTTCGGGAAGATTGTTGGACATTTTGTTAGTTATATGAACGTTAATTCTGAAAAAGGTAGTCGTTTTTGTTTGAATACAAAGATAAGTGTTTCAGTGTTACTTACTGTTGATTAGGGTGTGTCAGAACTCTAGACCCATACTCGTCTTCAATAAGAATAGGCTCAGCTGTGGCGATATTTACAGTGGTACCGGACATGTTGCCAAAAGAACTATTTCCAAGCATGCTACTCGTCCATGTGTCGTGAGTAGCCTACAACAACAAAAAAGAAGATAAATAGCCTAAAAGTAACCCAAACCAATTCCAATTGCCTCACCTTGTAATAACTCTCGTTTCTCAACTGCTGTTGGAACTTATTGTTTCCTGTTAACCTTTCCAAGACTGGGTTCCAAGTGTGCATCGGACTTAATTTGCCGTTAACCATTGGTTTATCGGTGCCATTTGTCAGTGCATGATCCGAAACGCTGCTGGTTCCTCCGCTGTGAGAAGTGACGTTTCCATGAGGATTGAAAATCACTGTGTTTACAGACTCGCCGCTAGTTCCTGAATTGTTAACGGAATCGGTTTTTTCTTGAGAATCGGATGCAGAATTTGCTTAAAAAATAAAATTTACCTATAATCTCCACCTTAGAACTAAAGAAAAATTATCTATTTTGGGTAGCCATCCAAACAATTTCAATAGAGTTTTATGCATAGTATAATCGATTGTTGCTTAAAAATAGACTATAGTTACTGGCTTAGAATCAGCATAAAATCTATGCGCTTAGTTTCGTAAACAAATCCATACCATCCAATAAATAACTGATACACTATATTATTCTTCAACGACTTTAATGGAGACTACTATTTTTCAAACATTTAAACTTTAATAATAACAGATGCGACTTTTTTGAGTAGTGTCTATTATGATTGATACGAATTTTCACTTATAACCACTTAAAATAAAATAAATTTTACATATTTTGTGGTCTGAACTGTTTAAACATAAAATTTAGACTAGAGAATATCTTTTTGCGATTTCTTGACGATTGTTAAGCGGGGTGAGTTTGATCTGTTCAGTGGATTCTTATCCATTATTGCTCGTTCTGGAGTGACTGACTTTGGGGGATGAATACGATTACCATTGGGTAAATGTGAGCTCACAGAGGGCTGCTTTCATTGGATAATTTTTTGGAGCATATTAGCGAAATGTTGATTGTCCGACATAAAAACTGCGGACGTGACAAATTACATGAATAAAATTATTTTGGAGAATTTACCAATATACTAATGTGAGTTGAATATTGTTTTAACTTGTTTAAAATGACAGATTTTAAAACAATATATGATAAAATCTCTATAATCTAGATAAAACGTGAATACTCGTAGAGAATATGTATCATTTTAGGTAAGAATTTTTCGAATCTAGGCACAAATCTGAATAGTCTGGGCGAAAATGTTGTATGTAAAAATTTCTCGAACCTAGCAGAAAATGTATTAATTTTGAGTATCAATCTAAAAAAATCTAGAAGACAATATCATCTTTGATAAAAATTCCCTAAAACAGCGATGGTAAAATGTGTAATTTTAAGTGAAACTCCTAAAAATATAGAAGGAAGGTGTCCTAGCAAGTAAGAGTCAATTTTGGTTAAATTCTGGAATTATAGGGAAAATATTTCATTTTAGATTTTGTGGCCAAATTAGAATGTACCCAAGCACAATACTGAAAACCTGAATAACCACCGTAGCGACTTTAACAACTTAACTTACTTAGTAAACTATCTGTAGAATTCTTTCTGCCACTATTATTAGGCGATTCCACCCTTCTCGCGATCGTAAGCGTAATATGGCCCGGCACTGGTCCCTCTGTATGGGGTATGGCGTTCTTCAGGGTCTCCATGGCGTCACTATTCGTCTGTTGAAGCAAACTGATCCCGTTCACATTCAATAATTGATCGTTAGTACGAAGTCTGTTGTCTCGAGACGCAGCTCCTCCGAACATAACGCCTTTGATGAATATCCCGAGGTCTTTGGAACCGCTGGTTTTGCCTTTGACGCTGATTCCTAATCCGGCTTTTTCCGAATCGTGAACGGGGATGTTGAACGTGAGGATTTCCCGATGTTTCCACGGGAATACCATCGTTTCATCGATTTGGTCCAAGGGCTAAAAACATCAAATCAATTATGCTATAAATATTTTTTTAAATTCCTTAAAAACGTGTTAGTGTTATAGAGATCGGGCGAACTTTTTTCAACAAATGAGTTGCACTACCGTAATTATACTGTGACACAATAAATCCTGAATCGATTAGCTGGAAGAACATTAATTTGAATAGCGATTCATAATTGTTCCTCCAATCATAGACAACAATCAGCATTGCAACTCTAGGGCCACATAGTGACTGGTTAATAAACCCAGTACCTGCTTCAGCATATCAGTTATAGGATATTTTCGCTTCATATTGTTTAAAAATCAAAACGTATTATTTGTTAGTTAAATAGCTGCTAATCTATTGTTAATACCACTACACCTAAAAAAAATTTTTAAAAATATTTACATTGCCGTTGACCACGTCTTGAAATTGAGAAATTATTTTGGCGACTGAACCCTTTTCAGGGGATCGATTTTGGAGGGCCTGAAGGTGACTTTGGGGTAGAGGAGGTATCGTTGGAGGCACATCGTCCGCTGGTTCCTCCTCTCTCACTTCTTTCAAGTCAACATCCTGTGAGAAACAATTACAACATTCATTTCAAACTTTACATTAAGCTAAAGCCAAGTTGTAAAAAACTACGTTTGTATTTAAAACAAAAATAATACAAGGATTGTGCTGTCAAAACAAAATTTTGCTTTAAAATTAAATTTATCAAAAATTACTTACGATTATTCTCGGAAGAGTACTTTCTAGGACGTCTTCCTGCCGAGATACCACGATTTTAACTTTACTACCTAATGGTAAACTTTTTAGCAATGCTACGGCTTCGCTTTGAGTTTTTCCAGTCATTTCAACGTTATTAACTTCTAGTAATCTATCGCCAATTCTAAGTCGACCATCTTCTATTGCAGGTCCCTAAAAATTTAAAAAATACAGTTTTAAGAACACTACGCGCTGAAATAAGTTTTTGCTTAATGTATATAAGTACAATTTGGAATTTCAGTATATTAAAGATTAATTTGAACGATGTAAACAAATACGTTATGCTAAAATAAATTGCAATTTGTTTGGTTATAATAAATCTCTTAAGATAAAAGACTTACCATTGCATTTATATTCTTAATATATATGGGACACTTTCCTCCAGCAGGATTATCTCTCGTAGTAATACTGAAACCTAGTCCATTTTTTCCTTTAACTAAATCTATTTCGAGTTTTCTTCCTATTTTTCTAGTATTTGCCGTTAATAGACCTTTAAGGTTTTTAGATATGGCCGGTACCTTTTTCGTTGGAGAAATGGTCGCTATTTTCGTATTTGTACTTTCTGCAAATATTATAAGGAAATTAAAAAAAAAAGTCATTAAAACATAACTGATTTAACTCGACTAAAATGGTACCCAGATTTTAATTATGAATTAATAACTGAGAGCTCTTCAACTTATCCACAATAAAAATCGATTCAAATAATCTAAAATACTAATATTTTAAACATAACTTACGTTTTTGTTCACCCTCTATAATAGAAACGTTTTCCTTATCTTCAGTGTAAATGGGGTAAATAGGAGGAGGTGGTTTTCGTAAACCTTCGAGGCCCGTCGTTTTTATTACTTTCAGTCTTAATTCAGGAGAGATAAGAGAGAGCTTGAACAGTTCTTGAACCCTAGAACAAAAAATCATTTAGAACAAAACTGTAACAGATCTACCGCCTCTGTAAAGCAAAATCAAATCTAGAAAGCTAGTAAATTTTATTTTTCTAGGAATATTTCAATAAAAGTACTTAGAGCTGTTCTGAAAATAATAATCTTTTATATACAAGGGTTTTCAAGGATCGTTTCGGGAAAAATATTCAAAGAATTTCAAAATCAACTAACAGACATTAAATGTCATTTTTGTAGGCATAATACAAAAATATAAGTTGATCCTTTAAATGACGTCCACAGATGACTTTTACGATTGTAATTTAGAAATAATGGGCATAGTTGTAGAAAACTGGAATGCATTTGTGGAGGTTTTTTAGAGGGATTTTTCCTCCAATAATAAAAGGTGTCGCTCAAATTGTTATCCCTTCAATAATTCTCTAAACTGAGAAATTCATTAGTTTTTTAAAAGCCCAGTTCCTTTAATAAACCGAAAGCCATACAAAATCTGTGAGAGCAAAAAGTAGCGCTAAAAGTTCAGTTTAGAAAACTAGACGAATTCAGGAATCAGTTGTAGTTTAACATCCGCCTCGAAAAGTTTCCTCGTGATAAAGTATCTTCAGTCTTGTTAAATTTTGTAAGTTATTTATTGCCGGTACTTTTCTAAATTAGTTAATAAAGTCAAACGGTTAAAGAAATTAAAGAAATCGGCGAGGTTTAATAATTACTCAAAGTATTAATTTAATTTGTTGTATAATAAATTCACTCGTTGCTATTCATCTAATTTTTATTTGTAATTTTTACCATTTCCTCGCCCAATAAATAAGTTCAGTTAGTTTCTTCGTGATTGAGTGATCTAGAAGTATACCCCTCTTCCCCAGGCTGAATGCCTAAGAAGCTAATAAGTGTCAATTTTCTCTATTACTATAGTATGGTTATCGACTAATTAGTCCAACCTGTTTCATTAACAAATCTATTGTAAAAACCATATTTTTGCTTCGTTCGGCAAACCTTAACTATATCACGTGTGGTGACGAACATACATTATAAATAGCACCCACCCACGTCGATTACAAAACTTACTCCTTTTATACGATTCTTATTACCTTTGGAAAGGCATGTTGATCAAATTCTCTCCGTTGATCTCTACGACTCTATCATAAATGGCCAATCTCCCGTCCCTGTCGATTCTTCCTCCAGGCTCTATTCCCTTGACCAGTAACCCTTTCTCCCTTCCTAAGGTGTCATAATCCGGTATGACATGGATTCCTAACGGCCCCGGTTCATTCCTTATCACAATAGTTTCCTCTCCATCAACAGCGGGCGAGATTGGAGTTGTGGAAACATTAGCTTGCCCAAGTGGTTCTTTTCGACGACCTTCCCTCGGAAGGGAAGTGGTCAAATGGTTTCTACTAGAAGCGGCTCTCTCCGCAGCTTCGGCCCAACGATAACTACAAAATAAAATGATCAATTAGTAATCGGTTTTCTACATTTAGTATTTCGGAAGTACCCAGCACCGTCGGCTCCCAAGAACTGCATCGAAAGCCTGTTACTGCCATCCCTCGCTATTCTCTTAAATCCAGACTCTTCTTCCTCCTCCCTGGAATCGTCCATCCAGTCGGGACTGGCGTATCCCGAACTCGGCGGTTCCAGGATTAAGGGAGCCGCGCTCCATCGTTTCGGATGGTCGGATGGGGGTGGGGGACCGGTCGGGAGTTGGTTTAAACTAGGTTCGCTACCTCTTCGGACTTGCAAAACTGGCACACCCGATGCTATTTGTTCTCCTGTCACTTCGATATCGGTTCGGAGGTAGTTTGGACCGTATTTGTGTTCTCCATCCTATAAAACACAAAGAAAAAAACGTGATTATTGTGGAAAATATTTTTTACGATATTAGATCTGGCTAAGGTAAGATATAAGCGGTCGTTTGTTATTTTAGTAGGTACTCCACAGAATGATCTAATGGAATGTCTAAATTTATGATCAAAATACCTTCTTTTATAGTAGAATTTCTATAGGTCCGTTTTGTTTTGAGAATGTTGTTGTATAACGAAGTATCTTGTCATGATTTTACGTGATTTTTGTTGAACCAAGTGAGAAAAATTGTCAATTATCCATAATTGCTTGTATATTGACAATATTACCACCTTAATTGAACTCAATTCCAAAAGAGTTTAACCAATTTGTTTGGTGCTCAGTGACCCAAGAGCAGCCTGATACAATTTTAATTTATTTGTTAGCAAGAGCATAATTAGTGTTGACGGTTTTATAACCAAAACTTCTACTTGCAATGAGACACATTTCTAACACACATTTGTAATAATAGTGCCATAACGAAACTCAATAATAAATAGATATTAGCTCCTCTGTAACTCCGTATAAGGTATACACCTACTATCGGTTTTAATCAATTTTTTTTTCACAATAGGTATCGACAAAAGCATTATACTAATGGCCTTAAGAAAGATGATGCTTTATTTCGCAACAACATTATCACGGCTTATCTCATTTTCATTTCTACAAATCCCACATGCAGACGGTCAATTATGAAATGGTAATTGCTACTACCATCATCATTATGATGCCTTTGGTTTTATAAATATAATGATTATGTTAATATTCAGTTATAATATTTGATATCATTATAGTACTGTTAATACAACCAGGTGGATAAGTGTTTGTGGAACAATTTTGCAATAGTTTTGTAATTACTCTAAAGATTCCGTTTCTTATCTTTAACAGGTTATTATAATCTAAACCACGTGATTTTTCTAGATTATTAAAAGGTGTTATTCTAATTTACACAAAATCACTTAAAGATTTCCTAATGGTTCAAAAATTGCAAATTTAAAAAAAAATTGTGCCCAAAAATGAACTAAATTGAGAAAATTCCTTTAGAACTCTTTAATATTATTCAAAATTGTTCAATGGTTTTTACTACAAAAACTTAGACGAAGTTATTCTACGTTATGTAAAGTTGTGCAAAATTGTTTTAAAAAATATTGAAGTTGTTCTAATTCATACAAAATCAATTAAAGTTGTTCTAATTGTTCAAAAATTGGAAATTTAAAAAAAAAGTGCCCTAAAATGAACAAAATTGAGAAAATTCCTTTAGAACTCTGTAGTATTGTTCAAAATTGTAAATATTTAAAAAAATAGTGCTAAAAATAAACAAAATTGAAATTTTTTTATCAGTAATATTGTTCAAAATCGTTTCATCAATATTGTTCAGTAGGTTTTAGTACAAAAACTTAGATAATGTTTCTGGTTTATTAAAATTTGTGCAAAATTTTTTAAAAAAATATTGAAGTCGTTCTTACTTGTATAAAATCACTTAAAGTTGTTATAATTGTTCAAAAATTGCAAATATAAAAAAATAATGCAAAAAATTAACAAAATTCCTTTCCAATCTATAATATTGTTAAAAATCATTCATCAGTGAATTTTAGTATAAAACTTAGATAAAGGTATTTTATATTAATAAACATATTAATTGACTAGTAAGTAATATCGTAATGTAATAATAACTTTGGAATTTTTACGTGCAATAACCTACGTAACAAAACAACGGAAAAATATTATTATTATTCTGTAATAGCAGTTGGATGGATGTTTCCTGTTACGGTACAGTTTTATTACGAAATAAAAATAAATTCGAGCCAAATATTTTAAAAAGAAAATGTAAACATTTTATGATTCAAATGAACGAGTAATGAAAACCTATTTTCTTTCAGTTGATAATTCAATATGAGCCATTGTAAATTTTTAATATCAAGTTTTGTTGTAATTTTTTACAGGCATTTACACGGTGAATTATGTAACTGTTGCACAATTTTTCCAGTAGATTAAAGCAACAATGAAATGAGAAACCATAACTAGAATGATAAGTTCGGCTTACGAGACGTGTAAAAAAACAGGAAACATTCCATTAATCTTATCATAAAAAAACGTAAAATGTTTTGGTACACATAGAATATAATAATTCTATCAAGATTTTTATACAGTATGTCCCCCTAAGTTGGAATCATATGGAAAACTTTTTTATTATTAATTTTAGGAAAAAAAGTTATTCTTCATAAAAAGTTCTGCATTATCTAAAATCTAGAATACAGTCATCAAATATTAAATTTTTTCAGTGGTATACGAGGTTTGTCAAAAAATATGAGTTTTACTCAAGAGTAAAGTACCTTTAAATTTGACAATATCGAAAAATGTTACTAAAAAAAGTTGATCACAATTAAAAATTACGTTTAAATATGCAAGTACATCCATTTAAATTAAAACTTCAGATTATTTTATTTTTTACTAATATTTCTATTTTGAATGAACATTTATCTCTTGTGATTACGAAACACATATTTATAACCTTTTAGTTTTTCGATGTTTTCTAATAATTTTGCAATTAAAACGAGTAATAAGTGCATATTTATTTATTTTGCAAATAATAAAATTTACATATTTAAACGTAATTTTTAATTCTGATCAACTTTTTTAAGTAACATTTTTCGATATTTTTCGAAAATTAATAATAAAAAAGTTTTCCATATGAATCCAACTTAGGGGGACATACTGTATAATTTTGATAAGGGAAAATAGACGTACGTGAAAAATATCGGGGCTACTGGTCCCCACCGAACTTCCGCTCGCCCCGTCGCCCCCACCGTGGACATGAGCTCCCTCTCCATCTTCGAAGCTGGCTAAAATTTGCTCCCTGTCATCAGCAACATCGTTCAATTTGTCATCAGGATCTAAAATTCCACCTCCCTGAGATTGCAAGTTGTGTACTGAAACCCAGGAATCAGCACCCTGAAAAAAAAAAAGAAATTATTTAAAAAATATTTCATCTCGAGAATAAATAATATTTATAAAATTTTCTGCGACTACAAAACTCACGTATAGTATTTCTATTCCAAATTGCAAAACTTAAATTTTACGTTCATTTACGAGGTTCATCCAATATAAGTACTTGCAAATGTTAAGAAGTTTGCAAGTAAAGAGCATTTAAATATTATACAGGGTGAGGCATTAGTGTGGCAAATAGACATGAAGTGTGATACATCGTTGAAATTAGCTCGGCAAGAGTTTTATAAAAATGTAAATGTCTGGCACTGCGTCCCTGAACACACTGTATACTTGGGACTAATTTTAAAATGTGAATCTCAAGACTGCCTACACTTTTTCTAAAAACTTATTTTTCGTAACTTCAATAATAGCGGACTAATCGAGCTTTGGCACACTAATGCCTCACCCTGTATACACCATGTATAATCGTTGAAATCTCAGGTAGTTCAGTAGCTCAAATTAAGTCGTCTCAATCAACCGCACATGAATTTTTAAGTATTTGACTGAGTTTCTATGAAAGTAAATCGGTTCCCTTCTAAGTTATCAGGCAGTAGCGCGTGTCAGTGATTGTTTTCTTAAAATTTCAATTGTTCTTTTCTTTAAAAATATTGCGTTTTGGAGCCCGTAGTTAAATAGTGAAATATTGCAAGATCATGAAATTCCACAAAGAAGTAATGACAATTATGCACTTAAAAATAAAGATTTACAGATACAAACGCAACAAGTTTTTATAAGATGAGTATATTGTGTTCCCCCACTCATTATTAGATTAAATGAAGTTCTGAATTTGATTTATAAAGTACATTTTTATTTAAATAACCAAAGAACCAGTTTTTTAATAAGCAACTTTTACATGACGAATGTTATTTACTTATTTATTTATTTATTTATTTATTTTTAATATTGCAACAGAAGCAGTTTTCTTTAATTTGGTTTTATAAATGTTTTTTTTTATTTTTCGATTAAAGTTAATTTTTGGTTTAACCTGCTTTCAATCATTTTTAACATCATCTGAGGTTTTTGCTAAATAAAATTTGCAATTTAGAAAAATACCAGTGCCAGTCCCAATTGCAGAGAAAGAAGGAGGGTTTAATAAGACGATCAAAAAATTAAAAATAATTTCTACTAACAACAGCATTTCATGCAGAGCTTAATTTTCTAAAAATTGTTCTTGGGCAATGATTAATTTTTAGTGATAATTTTTTTATATAAATTTCATCATGAAAAGGTACGTTTAAGAGTATTTAATTTTTTTGTACAAACTAGACTGAGCCAATTTCATTGAGCATTAGTAACATAATTAGAAAGAATATCACTTCTATTCAGAAAAAAATAAGACAGTTCATTCATTAATAAAAACTAAAAGTATACACTATGTTTCTTTTATTATCTACGTGAATATCAAATTTAAGCATTTATGCAGATACTTAAACACCTACGCCCATGGATCTTTATTGTTTCTTGGATTTTTACGAGCGCCTTTTTTTAGGTTTGACAATTTACTAATTTTTATTGGCTGTATTAAACCATATTTGTTATTGCATGCTGGCTTGGCGATTTTCTCCAATGGTAAACAATATTAACTTCCATAAATAAAAATCAACGAGCCGCAATTTAGAAAAACCGCCAAAGCATCATTAACACCGTAGTACGTGACTTTCACCGATTTCGACTCAGTTTATCATCGACAGGTATCGAATCAATGATTTGTTTGTATTTTACAACGAGCAGGTAGATATCTACTTCTACAATTAACCTGTAAAATTATTTACAAACACCTGTACGTGCCTCCAGATTACATTTCAAAAGTCATTTGTAATTTAGTACAAGAAGAAATCTTTTTAAAGATAAGACTTCAAGTTCGTAAACAACTTTATTTTTATAACTTTTTATATTTCAGAACAAAATCTGAAGATATATAAACAGTAAAAACGTAGTTAATATTTGTTTTTTTGCTTGAAAAACTGCGTTGTTGCAATTGTTAATTATACATTAAAAACAAGTGATTACCTGTCTTTTATCTTTGACAAGTTGAATCTAATAATAATAAATTGTTTATCGATTAGTTATAATTAAAATTATTACAATTTACAATGTGTATATGTATCTAGGTGCAAGCACCTGTATTTGCATTTAGTTGCTAAAATGTATAAATATTGTAAGACAATATTTTGTAATGAAGAAAAAAAATTTTTTATAAATTTTGTTGGGCGCTCTTTGTATATTTTCTATTAGATACATGTTGGTTTTAAAAAAGTTCTCAACGTGGGTTCAGGTTTCATTTAACTGTAAAAATGATATTTACAGTCCAATATATTTCTTATACATTTTCTAATCGAAATCGCTAAAAAGTTTCCTCTTAATTTCATCATCAGGAATCATTCACGTGGCGCCCCCTGTAACAAAACGTCAAATAGTACATAAAATAATATTCCTTGTTCAAAGCAATGCCCCTGTGGTGATTTCGATAAAAATTGATAAAAATACTGTCATTATTAGAAAAAAAAAATTTCAATTTTAACACCCTATACCTTATTCCACAGCAATATTTTATTAAGGTATATTTGGTCCTATCGCAATATTTTGGTCCAAATAACCTGCTCTTAGCCTATATCCCAATATTTATGAATCCTTCAGTATTATACCCCAGCATAATGTCTGGAAATCGAGCAGCCCATCTGATTTCCCACATGTCAATTTCAGAGCGCGCGGTTCATTTAGAAATGCAAATTTTTGAGTTTAACAGATCCCAGCTGATGTTCGCAATAAACAAATGTGCATATGTTTGGCCGTTTACCGCGAATGAGGTTAAAGGCCTTGAAAAGAAAGCTCGGGAGGTCTGTGTGCATGGTCATTATCCATTATAAATAAATACAAGCACACACCTATCGCCCGTCTCGTTTTAATATTTTTTTTCTTCGCATCTCGTGTGATCACTTTCACTTCGGCCTTAATTTCGTCGCGATGATCGGTCGATTTTGGTTTCTATAAGGACACCGTTCAATTTTTACTTTTACTTAAAGAGATCACGAACAGGTGACGCGATAATGAATACACACCGCGATTTTTTTGTAGACAACAAATACAACGGAAAAAGTTCGCCTTAAAAACGAAACTAACAATGGGGCAAAATGCAGCTGATGTACATTTTTTTGTTAATATTATACTTCCGGTTTGACCGGAAATACCATCAACTTTTTTAATTTAAATGGGACTCCCTGTATATTTTTGCAGATTTTGAAAGATCTTGTTATTTCGAATTCGTACTTACTGGGTTTAGTGTAAAAATCTGTAAAAACGAGGAATACTGCACTTTAATAAACCACTTTTAAGTTTTTATACATTAGAGTAAAATACCATTTAGATAAACAAATTGATATTGTTTGTATTAATAGTAAGAATTAAACGAGTACTATTTAGTACTGTTGCCAAACTGTCAAATTGTAATTTACGGAAATAAATTGTACGATTAAGAATGGTTCATTTAAGTGAAAAAGATCGTATTGAAATATTAATTATGATCGGTTATGGTGATCGATTCATAGAATGGCCTGCTCGTTCTCCGGATTTAAGCCCATTAGACTTTTTTCTTTGGGGTTATCTAAAATCACGTGTTTACATTAAACGACCAACACGCTTGCAGGAATTGAGAAAATGTCAGGAGGTGAACGGAGAGCATTTTGAACATTTCAATTAATTTTGTTTAAATTATTATTCTCATTAGTCTGAAGTAAATAAATTTACTTATTCTACAACTAAAAGTGAGTTATTTCTCGTTATTACAAATTATTTCCACTAAACCTAGTACGTACTAATTCGAGAAATAACAACCTCTTTCAAAATCTACAAAAATATACAGGGTCGCCCATTTAAATGAAAAAAGTTGAGGGTATTTCCGGTCAAACCGGAAGTATATTATTAACAAAAAAATGTACATCAGCTGCATTTTACCCCATTGCATAAATATCGTCCGTTTCGTTTTAAAGATATTTACTTGGTTCCATACTTTATCCCAACCCTGTATAAGATAAAAATTGCGTTCTGAACTAAACCAAATAGACACAAAAAAGTATTTATTTATTCCGTCCCTGCATGCAATTTAATCAGTTATGTAAATATCCACCATAAGAGGTGAACGAAGACGACGAAATGTGCAAATTACAAAAAAAAATAACGAAAAAATGTCCAACTCGTCCGCGTTATTAGGAGATCCTTGCTTGAAAAACTTGTATACATGGCGATTTCATTCCAAGGACACGTTTAGCAGACCAGAAAAGATTTCACGTCGCATTAAACTCGGCGTTTTGTTATTTTCAACTCCAAAGGAAAACCACCGAGATAAAAAAACGAATGTATCCTGAACACGGCGCTCATTTAGATTATAATCAGTGTTTGGTTAATTTTTAGCCGAATTGTCTGCAAAGTTAAGGTCAGAACCAAAAAAGAAGACTTTCATTTATTTCTGTGATGCACCGATTTGTCATTTTTTATTCTATCTCATCCACGTAAAATTAACACTTTTTCTTCATACCTCTGTAGCTGCGAAAAATGACGAATTTATTTAATAATTTTTTCAATTTAATAAGTGTATCAGTGTTAACATTCATGTTCCTGATAATGCTCTAACACTACATGATTTAGTGTTCAAATTTATATGTAGTGACAATATTAAGCTTATCTTAAGATTTTTAAGTGCTTCTAATATCAAATTGTAACTTTCGTCAATCATAGGAAATCATAAATATTTAAAAAAAGAGGAAAATACAACTTGAATAGCCCTGGTAGACGAGACTTCCAAATCGTAAAAGAAGAATTTATTCTTTAAATTGAATTGCATATTTCTTAAGATATATTTACTAATTTTTTAGCAAAAGTTCCAAATGATTTGATCATTTTTAAACACAGGGTGTTACTGATGAATTTTAAATAGAGCAATAGTAGATGGAATGTTTGGAATTTTTTACCAAAAATATTTCTTCACTTTCGTAAAGAGTAATAAATTTTCCGCAATATTTGCAAAAATTAAGATGAAGTTATCTCTTATAACCCAGAATTTTTTTTTGAAAATAGGAATATTCTCTCATTCTTTGAGCACTACTTTCGAACAAAAATTGTTTATGAATGCCATGTATTTTTTTATCTAATTACAAATCCCAGCCAAATTTTTTGTTTTAGCTAAAGTTGTATTTTGGCGCCAGAATTCTAGTATAACTTTACATATGGCGCACCCTGTACATTCGCTTTTGTTACACTTAAAGAATCTATGAAAAGTTGACCATTGTGTGGTACATACTTGTGCGCGTTTTAAAACTCTAAACGCGAGAATAATTTCTTAATTATTTAAACAAAGCCGTAGACAATAATCAGAGTTTGAAACAATTGTGGCTGCCTTTCGTTGCCTTTCCATTCCCACACAATGTCAATAATGAAAGTGACCAATTTCTCTTGCTTATTGCATTTACTTGCTTATTACACCGGCAAATATTTTACTATTGCATTAAAATTATCGATCGACAGGTTCGAATTCACAAAGAAAAATTAACAAAATAAATCAGAATTTTCAATTTGTATGAAATGTTGAAAAAATGTTTTATCATATAAACAATTTACTGCTCTACTTCATTAAAAACACCGTAAATATTAAAAATAAACTCGGAAACTGGGTATATCAATTTACACATTCTGCTAGGGCCGTTCCTGTGTTTTTCAAAATTTATATGGGATGTTGCCAAACTTGAAGCATTTTTTTTCTCATATTTACGATTTACTTCCCTATCTCGTCAAAAACACCGTAAAGATTAAAAATAAAAGAGGAAACTATAAATATTTTTTATACTTTCTGCTTGAACCGTTCCTGTGTTTTTTCAAAATTTTCCAATTTATAAGGAATGTTGCCAAAATGGAACCATTTTTTTTTTCATATTTACGATTTACTGCCCTATCTCGTCAAAAACACCGTAAAGATTAAAAATAAAAGAGGAAACTCTAAATATTTTTTATACTTTCTGCTCGAGCCGTTCCTGTGTTTCTTCAAAATTTCTTATTAGCGGTAAAAATCGGAAATGGTGATCGGTAGTGGATAACTGCTTTAGAGAAATCGCAGGCTTTTAAAGGTGTGTTATAAACGCAAGAAAATTATAGAAGTTAATTAGATAATTGACCTAATTTATTTCCTAATTAAATAATCGATATAATTGATATTTAATAGAAAGTCGTGTTTATTGTTTTCGAGAAATTGTAATGAAGAAATAAATTTTTAATTTTAAATAAATAAATAAGATTTAAATTACGTAATTAAGTGATGTGTAGAGAAATTTTAAATGTGTTTAACGTAAGGAATCAATTGATTTATAATAATTTTTAAATAAGTAAAAGAAAGCTTAGCAGTAATAAATTATTTACCTGTTGGTAATTCCTATATCAATCATTAAAAAAATAACGTACACAACCTGTTTTTCTATTTGTAAATTTCTTTTTAACTTTTATGGAGAGTTTTTGAAAACAATTTTTCTATAAAACACTTGAGACAGATAAAAAAAAGCTAGAAAAATGGACAAGTGATTTTTATTTTCTTGGGTCAAAATTTTAGAGAAAATAAACTATGAACCACTAAAGAGCAATAAATCAGAAAAGTTTAGAGAACGTAAAATTTAATGGAAATCGATTAAAAATTATATATATATAAATATATATATATACAGGGTGCGACATTAGTGCGTCGAAGTACTATATTATTATTAAAGGAGATATCAAAAAAAGTTATTTACAAAAATTATAGGCAACTTCAAACTTCACATTATGAAATTATTTTAGTATTTACACGGTATTACATATTACCAAACATACTTTTTTAAAATGGGACTTAATACTTCCAATAGAGGGTTCATTCTCATTTCAACGTCCTGTATACGCTAGACGGAACAACCTAATAATATTTTTTTCCAGGCATAACTTTTTTACATTGGTACAGTGTTACGAGAAAGTGCTATTTCTTTATTATTGCACCAATTGAATATAGAGCGAGCCAAAACTCGAACACAAGATTTGTCAATTTTTTCAAATGAATCACCCTGTATTTTATTTTAAAAAGTGAAAATCCACTTTATGTTCTTTCATTTTTATTAAGCATTCCCTATAGCTGAAATCGTTAATTTCTGAGATATTTTCAACTTAATAACAGAAAGAGATTTTTATTATAATAGCTTGGAAAAATTATATTTTATTTTTCGGTCAAAATTCTAAATTTCTGAAAATTTGAGCAAACGTAAAATATGAATTAAAACAACATTAACAATATATATAAATAAAAAATTTTTAGGGAATTTATGCAGATAGAATTTATTGGAAATAAATTTAAAATTAATGACATTAAAAAAATCGTTAAAATTTATAAAATAAAAAATTTTTTCAAAACAAAAACCCACCTCGAATTTTATCCCACAATTTTTAACCTAAAAGCTATTAAACACCCCAATCGTCTAAATATTTTTATTTTTTTGTAAAAGGTATAGAAAAATAAACATTTTTCCATTACTTACTTTTATGGTATACTTTTGACAATTGCACTCGAAATCAATACGTTTCAACAACTTTCCAAATCCTTTTGGGGAAATGTTGAACATTTTTTCAATTTTCACCATACTTAGTTTGTATATATTTCTAAACAAATCACCGACTTTACCTTTAGAGATAAACAGGTACACTGATCTGTCTCCTTACCTGTCCATCTTGTGGATCGGCACAAAAGGGACCGAGTATCTATCGAATCGGACAAAATATTCTCTATTACAGAAAGGAAAATACGAGAATTTATAAATTATATAAAATGTACATTTTTTTTTGTAAAGTTAGCCGTTTTCAAAGAAATAAATACGAGGAGGGTTCCAACAATCTTTGGAACATTGATACAAAACATCGCGGATAAGTTTAATTAACGAATAGTCATATTCTCAAATTGAATCGATTTTTCACTGAATTATTGAAACTACTTTACCAAAAAATAAATTTAAAACGATTAAACGATTCGAAACATCTACAAACTAACACAATTTTATGATTCATCAGGTCGATATTCCTTGATTACATTATTATTATTATTATTACTATCGTTATATCAAGCAAATAGTATATATGTAGATTATAATTGAAAAAAATTATTGTGTGAAAATTGCAATTAGGATTAATCATCCTATAGGGAATCTAAAAGTGGTTGAAAAAGATTTTTTTTACCTTTATTATTGATCGGGAACCCGAACCACGGTTTCAGTTGTATCAGCTGCTGCATTTCCAAGAACTCGAGGAATTCCCATTACGAAGTCTAAAATATTTCTACCTGTTTTTTTTTTATATGAAATACGATCTCCCTTAGAACCACAACGCCAAAAATAAGGGCAATTTTATAGATTCATTCGGTATTTATGAACAGGGTTGGATTAAACGAAACACATATGTATTATTTTGTTACGAATGAAAAAATTTTATTTTTAACATTTAATAGCAATTATCAAGAATAAAAGAAAATGTATAAATTTTTTTGGGCGCACTTTGTATATTTTCTATTAGATTCATGTTGGTTCAAAAATGATCTCTCAACGTGGGTTTAGATTTTATTTAACTCTTATAATGTTATTTACAATCCAATATATTTCTTGTACATAAGTTTTCATGATCGTTTTACTCGAATTAAACAATGAATATTAAAACAAAAAATTAAAAAAATTAACAGAACAACGAGGAACATAAACTTGGTATTTTCTAAACGCCAACGCTAAAAATTTTCTTTACAGCATCAGCGTAAAGACTTGAAGATTCTTGAAAATATTATTTTCTTGTCGCTCAAGAAAATCCAATCATGTTACAGTCAAGTATTTTAACTAATTTTATGTCACTATTATTTGTAACTTTGTGTTTATAACACTTTATGCACTTAAAAAGTGTTTGTCCTTTTTTAAGGTTATGCAAGTACCGTAAACATTTAATTAATTGACAATGAAATACCTCTAAAATTTTTTTCAAACAATAGGAATTTGAAAACAATTCGAAGAATATGGTAGAAATTTGAAATCCCATTTGATTTTTAATCAATCTGTATCAAATATTATTGAATACCATATCATAGAACTTAAAATAATTTTAAAATGTAAAGCTTGAATCTATCAGACATCAAACTTCGGATTCTTGATTGTTAATTACCCTGTATAACATTACACTATATTAGAATGATTTTAGGTAAAATTTTATACAAAAACTTTAAGTCATGTGAAAAAAACCAATACAAAATTATCTAAAAATCCAGAAAGACATAAGTGCCACGTGATATCACTTGTTTTAATGGTGTTAATGATTATTGTACTTAAGAACTAAATATGTATCAGTAAAGGAATGCGTTCAACATTAACGTAGAAATATTAAAACACTCGTTTATCAGTCAAGTACCTCTAAAATGGAGTTCTAGTGATCTAGGGCAATATGTTTCAAGATGAATTAATTCAATGTGGTCTGAGTTGTGTACTTTATTATCATTGTCTTCTTTCACTTTAGTTGGTCATAAAACATACAATGTTAATGAAAAGGTTAGTTGACATTTTCACTTGTAAATAATGTAATCATTATATTTAAAATTCAAATTAGAAACTCTGATAAAAATATGTCCCAATTAATTCAATGCTATTTTTCAAAATCCTTTAAAATGAAAGTAAAACCAAATTAAAGTTAATAGATTTATTAAGGTCATATATTATACGTATTCTAACAGTATTTCGTATCAAGTCGTAAATTTAAAACACTAAAATATTTTTCGAACAAGAAGTTTCATTATACGTATAACTAAAAAAGCTGTAAAATATTCTAAATTAGATAAACAAATTATAACTTTATTTTTGGCATACAGGTAAATTTAAAAGTCTAATTAGAAATTAAAGTATAATTTTAAAATTATTTATAACTTCCTCTAATCTGGTGTTGGCAAATGTAAATTACAGATTTGTTTTTAATATTGTACTGGTTATAATACTTCATTGAAAATATTAGTGGGGCTCTCTAGAATTCTCAAAAATATTTATTGACAATATACAGTGTGTACTAAAAAGTTGTAAGCAAATGGAAAAAAGTTTATCCTACATTTCACTCAAAAAATAGTCTATTTGAAAATCCATAATCACATATTAAATTTTTAAAAGTGTATACGTACAGCAAAAATTAAAAAAATATTTATAATGAAGAATAATTGTGATTTAAATAATATAAAATGTTAATCAAAAATCTTGATGGAATTAAAAATTATGTTCAGGTTTAGATTTAGAATAAGAAATATTTAAGAAAGGGATTAATAAAGCAGTTTTAAATGTAAAAAAAAAAATAGAATCGATTCTTTTTTGTCACACTGTATTACTATGACTTAACATACATAAACATTTTTTAATATTTTGTTAGCAAACAGGTTGAGGTTTGATAAACGAAACTACTTAAAGGTGTGCCTCAAATATTTAAAAACACTATCAATATATCAATACATATATCATTAGAATTTTATTTTCGTTAATCAACATATATGACTAAAAAATACAACAATCTTTACGAGAACAATTTCGCGTATGTTATGGTTTTTCAAATCAAACAAAGTAAAAAATTCATAAAAACACCGACAGAAACAATTACCTCGTTATTATTCTCGACGAAACCATTATTTTTGTTTTTTCTAGAAAAAAAAAGAGATAAGAGTCCGATAAAGTTATTTATTAAATATAGTATTAGGTTCACAGATAAAAATATTAATATTTATGGCAATTCAAAAAAAATTTTTGACGCTTATTCTTCTTTTTTCGATCAAATTTATACTTCGTTCATAATTTGTTACACACAATTAATTCGTTGGCCAAAACGAATACTAAATAATTTCGTAAATGTATGTACTGAATGCAACTTTAATAGTTGCTGACTTTTTCTTTTGTTAAATATGTAAAAAAAAAATAGTTGAAACATATAATAAAAATATATATCTGAAAAATGGACACCCTCTAAATTCTTCCTTTTTGATCACAAACGGTCTTGTTGATTAGCTTGATCCCTTGGCCACAACGAACCAGTAAATTATTTTAACAGTTGACTTTTTTCTCATTTCTAAATCGTTATACAAATAGAACTTTTTCAGTTGATCATTTTTTCTACTATAACATATTATTAAAAAACTTTTAAAACGTACAACAAAAAGAAATATCAGAAAAATTGTCATCTCTAAATTCTTCCTTTTTGATCATAAGTAACCTTGTTGATAAGCAGCTACAGCCACTAAATTATTTGACCACTACAAACTACGAAATAATTTCTTAAGTGGGCGAACTAAATACAACTTGGAGAGTTGTTAACTTTTTCTTCTGGTGCAAATTTATAAATTAATATAAAAATATAGTGAAAACATAAAACACAAAATAAAAACCTCAAAAATTGACACTTTCAAATTCTTCCTTTTTTCCACAGGAGACCTTGTTGATAAGCTCTTGCAGTCACTAAATTATTTGACCACTACAAACTATGAAATAATTTCTTAAATGGCCGAACTAAATACAACTTGGAGAGTTGTTAACTTTTTCTTCTGGTGCAAATTTAAAAATTAATTTAAAAAGATAGTGAAAACATAAAACAAAGGAAAACCTCAAAAATTGACACTTCAAAATTCTTCCTTTTTTTTTGACATGAGATCTTGTTGATTAGCTGTTACAGCCACTACTTTAGTTGGCCAGTACAAACAAAGAAATAATTTCTTAAATGGGCAAACTAAATACAACTTGGAGAGTTGTTAACTTTTTCTTCTCAGCATATTTATAAATTAATTTAAAAAAATAGTAAAAACATACAACACAAAGGAAAACCTTGAAAACTGATACTTCCAAATTCTTCCTTTTTTTCCACAAGCGACCTTGTTGATAAGCTGTTACAGCCACTAAATTACTTCTTTTCAAGATATTTTAATTAAAAAACTTCAATGTGCTTCAATGTGCTAGCTAGTACTATATTCTCCGTTTTGGTAGTTAGAAAAAGGAAATATGTAACGCAGGTTGAGGTATGCAATAAAGAAAAAGCGTTTGCAATGATAAAATCAAGTTTACGGCGACTTTGAAAGTCATTATTAACTGGTTTACCTTTGATGGTAGAAATATCATTATTTTAAATTTACTTCGTCGAGATAGCGTTTATTTTGTTTTGTTGCCGGTGGTTATTTATCGCATTTGCTAATTACTTCTCTGGAGGGAAAAAAGCTCCACAAATAATTACATTTACTACTAATCGCACTAATATTTTTTTATTGTATTTCCAGAATGTACTTTTACTTCGTTTTAAGAATCGCTCTGCTTTTCGAGAAGAAAATTATTTTTATTCCGAATTAATTAATGACTACATTTAAATGTCATCAATTACCTGCAAGGCGAACTATTAAATAAACAGTGTCAGCTATAATTCGTGATAAGAAAAAGAGATTAAAATTAAAATACACACGTCTCGGTCTGGTGCATGGGAGCGGATACTCGAACTTTGTACATTGTATAGTCACCCTTTCATGTTTCATTATCAATCTTACGTGACTGTTTCCGATCATCCTTTTCTGTGTTTTTACAAAGGCGTGAAGTAAATAATATAAAGGATGGCTCATAAATAAGAAAAGAAAAACTACAGGAATGTTAGGGTTAAAAATATATTCTACCACTTTTTTTTTCGATAATACACGTTTCCAACAATCTTTGGAACACTGATACAAAACATCGCGGATTAGATTAATTAACATGTCGTTATATTCTTGATTTGAATAAAATGCCATTTTTCACTTTATCATTGAAACTACTTTACCATACGATAAACTTGAAACGATTAAACGATCCGAATCATCTGCAAACTAACACAATTTTATGAACTCATCAGGTAGATACTCCTAGGTTACACGACACATATTTTTATTAAAAGTGTGAGGTGTTGCCACTTTAAATTTAAAGTGAATTTTTGTAAACTAATGATGTTAGAAAAAACATTTTATTAGAATGAAAAAGCAAACAATGAGGGACACCAGGAACCAAAATTACATACAAGTTCGAGCTTTTCTACTATTTTGAATATTGTAGTCTAGGAATACTCAAGACAGAAATATTATTTCCATAAAAAAATTGATCCACACTCAACCAATTAAATCCTGGGGAAAATATTTGGTACTCTCACAAACAAATATGCAATTTTTCATTTGAAATGAATTTTTAATATAAAACACAGTCGACTTTTGTCAATATGTTAGATATTTTTTTTAATAAATTTGATTTTTTTTCAATTAATACAGGGTTTTTAACGAATATGCTAATTATTATTTGAAATAACTTTTTCAAATGTAATTCTATAGTTGTTAGTGGATTTTTATATTTTTATAATTCTTCCTAACTCAGGGTTTTTAAAAGTTTTTTTGGTTGAATGATTTTTTTTTAAATAAAATATAGTGGATTATGTCGGTGCCAATGTACTTCATATTTTTTTATTTATTTTCTATATAATTAAATCGAAACTCCTTTACTGGATTTTAAAAATGCATACTATTTTTTATTTGAAAATTAATTTTCTAAATGAAATTTTGAAGGTTTTCAACATTGTCAGAGGACTTTATATTTTTTATTTTTCCCAACTCGTATAGAGTTTTCAAAAAAATTTCAGTTGAATTATTTTTTTTAAATAAAATACAGGATTTTGTCGGTGCCAATGTACTTTATAGTTTTTTATTTATTTTTCTTATTTGAGTCTTTTCCCAACTAATGTAAGGTTTTAAAAAATGTGACATTTTTTATTTGAAATAAATTTTTAAATGAAATTATGTGGGTTATTGCTATTATTAAAGGACTTTATATTTTATTTTTTAAATGTTCCAATTCGTGCAGAATTTTCAATAAAATTTTTATTTGAAATTTTTTTTTTTAATAAAATACACTGGATTTTTGTCAGTGCCAGATACTTAATATTTTATTATTTATTTTTATTTTGAATCTTTTTCAACTCGTCCAGGGTTTTAAAAAAATATGTTATTTACCATTGGAAATTAAATTTTTAAATGAAATTTTTTAAATTTTCGACATTATCAATGGATTTTTATTTTTTTTAATTTTTCCTCGTACAGCCTTTTCAAAAAAAATTTCAGTCGAAATTATTTTTTTAAATTAAATACAGTAGATTTTGTTCATGGCAGTGTATTTTATATTTTTTTTTATTTAGTTTTTTAATTAATTTGAAATTTTTTCCCAACCAATACAGGGTTTTAAAAATTATGCCAGTTTCATTTGAAATTAATTTTTAACATAAAATTCTGTAGGTTACTACTAGTGTCAGAGGACTTTATATTTGTTTTAATTTTTCCAACTCGTACAGGGGTTGGAGGTACACGAATTCAACTTCCAGATTTAACTACAAAACTAATTCGAATATCGCGCCAAATTTACGAAGCATTTAACGGATATTTTTAAGAAAAATAAATTTTTTTAAGTAGTCCCACACCGTATAGAGTTTCTTTAAAAAAATCCATTATACATTGTTAATCTAGAAGAACATATACCGGATGACACCCAAGGTCGTTACGGTCAATTGTTTCTGTTATTTTTAAGGCACCAAACTTTTATTTTCGTTGTTAAATTGTTGGGAACCATCGTATTTAACAAGTTATTATTAAAAAGAAGCAATTAAAAACAAATTTAACACAGAGACTTTACGATGTGTATTAGTAAAGCACTAATAATAGATCAAATGTAAAACATCTAATTTTTTCTCCAGAGATGGGCCGGGCCAAATTCCTCGAGCCCTGGGGCTTTAGGGAGACCCTTAAAATATCATTTTAATAACTACGTTTATTTTTTTTAATATTAAAAAATATTAAATGGGATTCTTTCTGTAAGTAGCACCGGGAGGTCCGCTGCTCTCGATTACCCTGTTCGTTCATCGTTTCAAGTCTGTGCGTCATTAAAATTTTCGTTCGAAATCAAAACACAATAACATATTTTGAATGCATGAAATTCTAAGAAGGGCCATAATTTCTTTAATACCTTTTTGTAATTATTACCTTTGTCACGAAACTCGGGGATTAGATCATCTTTTTTAAAGTTCACTTATCCCATCTCTTTTCCACGAACCCCATTATAAATTGGATTTTTTATATAGAAATTATAGTGGAAAATAACTATATGCAGGGTTACGTAGGATATAGGAATCGGCACACAACATCACATATTTTTTATAATACATTTCAATTTGGTTTTGTTAGATGTTTTACTTATGATGAAATGTAATTAAATAACAATAGTAATAATAATAATAAGTGTTATTTGCAACAAAATATTTTGATAAAATTTTATTAGTTTACACAAACATTCACTTTAAACATTTACTCGAAAATTTATACGTGGCAACACATCACACTTTTAATAAAAATGTGTGTCATGTAACCAAGGAATATCTATTTGATCATTCATAAAAATGTGTTAGTTTGCAAATGATTCGGATCGTTTAATCGTTTCAAGTTTATCGTTTGGTCAAATAGTTTCAATAATTCAATGAAAAATGGCATTTTATTCAAATCAAGAATATCAATTAATTAAACTAATCCGCGATATTTTTTATCAGTCTCCCAAAGATTGTTGGAAGCGTGTAGTTTATTACTTAAAAAAAAGTAGTGGTAGAAATAGTTTATTTTCTAAATAAATAAAGGTAATTGTTAATAAATATTTAATTTAAAAAAAAAGCCAATTATTGTTGTGGTATATTATTTATTCATCAAAAACACGTTTGTTCTTTGTCTTATTTATATTTAGAGCATACGTACGTTTAAAAAAATGTTACACATTCACACATAATTATTCCTAATGCTTCGGATTATTTCATTTGTAACAATGGGATCATTTTTTTGAAATTAATTTAAATCGGTCCCTAGTTCTCAAGTAATTAGCTAATTTCTTGTATTTTGTAAACGTACAGAGTTCCTATAATTGTGAGAAATACGGTACAATGTCAGTTTGAATTTTCCATAAATAGCAACTGTCAAAAACACAATAATAAATGATTGGATCATTATACGTACGCAAAAATAATGCATATATTTATGGATAAAGTATAAAAACGTATTAAGAATAAAAATGTCTTATATTTTTTTTTCTATAGTCAACCGTTTCCAAAGAAATAAATATTAGCATTTTAGATCGATCCAAATATTATTTACCGAAAAGCAACTAAAGCCAGTTTTTTTTAATGCACCTGGATATTTAGAATGGTCGATTACGGGGGATGTGGAAGAGTTAAAAATGTATTCTGGGAAATAAACTACAAGTTTCCAACAATACTTGAGACACTGATACAAAACATCGCGGATTAGATTAATTAACGTATAGTCATATTCTCAAATTGAATCGATTTTTCACTGATTTATTGAAACTACTTTAACAAACGATAAACTGAAAACGATTAAACGATCCGAATAATCTTCAAATCTAACACAATTTTACGATTCATCATGTAAAAATTCTTTGGTTACATGACACATATTTTTATTAAATTTTCAAGTAAACGTTTAAAGAGATTTTCTGTGTAAACTAATGATGTTAGAATATTTTGTTGCAAATTACACGTTCTGCATACCATTTAAAAATTCGCATTATTTTCGCGTATACAATATGTCCCCCTAAGTTGGAGTCATATGGAAAACTTTTTTATTATTAATTTTAGGAAAAAAAGTTATTCTTCATAAAAAGTTCTGCATTATCTAAAACCTAGGATACAGTCATCAAATATCAAATTTTTTCAGTTGTATACGAGGTTTGTCAAAAAATATGAGTTTTACTCAAGAGCAAAGTACCTTTAAATTTGACAATATCGAAAAATGTTACTAAAAAAAGTTGATCAGAATTAAAAATTACGTTTAAATATGCAAGTACATCGATTTAAATTAAAACTTCAGATTATTTTATTTTTTACTAATATTTCTATTTTGAATGAACATTTATCTCTTGTGATTACGAAACACATGATAACCTTTTAGTTTTTCGATGTTTTTTTAATAATTTTGCAATTAAAACGCGTAATAAGTGCCCTACAGTTAAATTTGCATTATTGTAGACATACGTTTTAAAAATAATTTTATTAATGTAAATGGATGTACTTGCATATTTAAACGTAATTTTTAATTCTGATCAACTTTTTTTAGTAACATTTTTCCATATTGTCAAATTTAAAGGTACTTTACTCTTGAGTAAAACTCATATTTTTTGACAAACCTCGTATACCACTGAAAAAATTTGATATTTGATGACTGTATTCTAGGTTTTAGATAATGCAGAACTTTTGATGAAGAATAACTTTTTTTCCTAAAATTAATAATAAAAAAGTTTTCCATATGATTCCAACTTAGGAGGACATATTGTATAATAAAGGGTCAGTCAAAATTGTTGCTAGCTTCATGAACAATCCGCACTTCTTACCTTGTTAATGGTATTTTCCCTAGAGGGCGATGGTCTGGTAATGGATATCCTGGTTGTAGCTCTACCTGGTACGTTTCTTTGCAATTTTTCAACATTGTAAGTCTGTCTCCAACCGAACAAAGACACTATTTTTTCAGCCACTTCCGTACACTTCGGTCCCGCATTTATCGTCTGACAAGTGTCGAACATCTCACATTACGTTACTTTTTGTTAAATCGTTCAAAATATTATTTATCAAATCAACATAATTATATTATATTTCCTGTATTCCATTTCTATCCATATCAAGGCCGCCTCAAGGTATCTAATAACGTCTGAAAGGGTTTAAATGTCTTTGAATTCCCTTAAAATATCTTCAGAGGTTTAAAAAAAAATATATCTGAAGATCTCTAGATGACTTCAAAATCTTTAAGATGGTAACAGATATGAAAGAATTTAAAGAATTGCAGTGAGCTTCACAGACCTTCAGATGTTGTTAGAGACCACAATAAATTAATTAAAAGTGTGTTTCAAATGGCTTCAGATCTAGGACTTCAGTGTTACATTTTTTTTTATTTTTTTTTTAAATTTATAAAAGTAATAAAAACATAAAGAAAACTTAAATTCGTCTATTTTGAACAACAACTTTAAAAAATGGAGTAATTTCTGACGCTCAATTAGATATGCCATTCGGTCAAAAATCATCTAGAATGGCATGTTTATTATTTTTTAGAGAAACTATTTTTTCATTATCGTAAAGAGTAATAATTATTCCACAGCACTTGCATATATTGAGATAAGGATATTTTTTATTATTCTGAAAAAAAAATTGAAAAGAGGGGTATTCTCTCATTTTTGAAGCACGACGTTCAAACAAAAATTGTTTATGGATGGCACGTTTGCGATTTTTTAGCAAGAATATGTAATACATTTCTCACATTTTCAAAAATTCAGATGACATTTCTTCGAACAAAAAAAATTTTTTTTTTGACTTGAACGTAGTGCTCCAAGAATGAGAGAAATATTTTTCAGAGTTATAAAAAATAATGCCATCTTAATTTTTGTGGCTGAAAAAATAATGTTGCTAAAAAATGGCGAACATACCATCCATAGACGATTTTTGTCCAAATTACGCACGAAGAATATTTTTTTTTAAATAATTATTATATATTTATTTCACATTATCTTCCTCTCTCCGCCTCTGTTAAATCCAAAATATTTCAAAGTCACACTTTTTGGTCATCAGAGACCTTCAGGACTCTCACATATCGTTAAACAACACACAGTTAAACTAAAAACTACATTTTTGATAAAAACAAAGTTACTACACTAATACAAGTTTAGATATAAAATTTTATGCCAGAGATAAATCATGCATGAATAAACAAACGAGTATTATCTTTAGATAAAAAATTATAATCGCTAGGAACTATGTTTGTAACGTAAAATAGTTCAATTGTAAACACAAAAAACGTGCGATTCGAAATTACAACTTTTTTTAAATACCATATTTAATTTGTAAAAATACTAATAAAATCATTTCTCAATAAGTAGCCGTGGTTTATTTTAAACTTGACACGAATATTTTCAGATTTCTTTGTAATTTAGTTTTGCAACAGCCCATCGACATCAGCAAATATAAATTATACAACAAAAATCCATTCCAAATAATCTGATTTGCTGTAATCGTGGTTAAAATAATTTTGAAGTCTACTAAAACCGCAGATGATTAATCCTACCAAAAAATTATTTCATATTAATTTTACGTAGAAATAAGGAAATTTAGCTGACGCGGGAAAATATGTTTGAGGTCGATGTAACCGATACTGAAACTCTACGTAATACAGACTTTTTTCGTGTTTAATACAACAAAAGAGACCCTTACAGCGTGTATCCGGTGTCATTCAATACTCGGTATATTTTTACATTGCGAAAGGTGCAATTCATTGATTATTGTAGAGATTTAAAAATTATATCGAAACAAAAAAAACATCTTCGTGAAAACCAACCAAGTACCTATGGAAAAAGTTAGCCCAATATTTTGATTAATAGTCTATTATTTTATAGAGTATAAATTTTGGGTGTATTTTGATAATAATTTTTGGAAATATGATTTTGGAATTCATTTGATAAGGACCAGGAGAAGTGATACTAATTGAAATATAAAGGGAATATTTCGTTGACTTCCTGGATAAGTAAAAATACAGGAAACACTTGTGGTTATAACTCCGGCGGTATTTTGTAAATTATGAGGAAATCAGAAGAATCTTATAGACAATATTTAAAAATTCTTTTAACACCAGTAACATCTTCTAGATTTTGTAGATTCATAGATGATGTGCAAAGGCAATATAAAAATCTGGTGTCAGTCATAAGTAAATTATTTCCATTTCTTTTTTCTTCCAAACCTCCTAAACTTTTTTTTTGTAATTGGAGCATAGTTTTTTAATGTATACACCTAGATTTACTGCGATGGTGCCATTTGTATTTATTTCTAGTCCAAGGTAATAAGAATGATAACTTTAAATTCAAAAATTTACACACTCGTTTACAAAAAAAATTCATGATTCCAGGACATATATTATTAATAGTTCAAGCATTCACATAAAAGCGTCCGCCAGGATAGTCATACATAAAATATTAAAACAAGGAAAAAAACATCCCTTTGATACGTTTGTATAAGAATTAAGTAATACGTAGGTTGACTTTTTAATTTTGAATATAGAGTTGGAATAAAACAGTAAATTTCATTGGCTTTGCAAGATCATCCACATAACAGCATTCGCTAGGTTAGTCAAAAGCATGATAATGATCTTTTTTTATATATTTAGATACATAAAAGAAGAAAAATCACATCTATTTGATGCATTTAGTACAAGAATTATGTGATAACGAAATATGTGCCACAAAGGTGTCTTTTTACTTTTGAACATAGAGCTAGCATAAAACAGTGGGGAGATTTAAAGGTTTAAGATTTTCGTTTTTCGAAATATTCTCCATGATGATGAATGGACTTTTGTGTTTGCTCCAACCAATTCTGGAAGCAATTTTTCCACTTTTTTGTTGGTACAGTCAAAATTTCGTTTTTTGAAATCGCCGACCGTTTCTTCTGGCGACTGGAACATGTGATCATCCAGTCTGACCTTGATTTTCGAAAAAGTAAAAAAAATTGGAGATTGTACGGAGGAAGGTTTAACAATTTCACGTTTTCTTGCTCTAAAAAATGAATTTTCTCTCGAGCTACGTCTTGCATTGTCTTGGGGGGAGAATGTTTCGTCGTTTTGGGGTTGGTTCCTCGGAACTTTGTGATTACTTCCGGTAAACAAATAGCAGTAACATCCAGAGGGAACTTTTTGGATACATTTCGACAACGGATGATTTTCATATAAGTAAATCCATGATTCATCTATACTAACTAGCTTCTTTCTCAAGAAGAAAATGAAAAAGAAGATTTTAGAGATTTGTCTTGATCGTGCCTATAAGAAAGCTTTTTAATTTTCTAGACTTTCTATATTTAGTAACATGTAATGTTTGTCTAGAAAAGAATGTTAATATTTTTTTTAATTTAAAACTAAATGATACTTTAGCAAAAGATACGGTCATGTTTACTTGTTTTTCTTTTCCACGTGAGGAGGTAGTTATAAAAGACTAGTGCAATGAATGGTTAGTTGGGTTTTGCACCTGAGGACTGGTTTGCAACATTCCATTAAAAATTCTAATCGATTCCCAATTATTATTCTATCAGAACGAGAGATACAGGGTGATTCATGTGATTTTTCAATCGATACTGTTGTATGTATATATGCATGTGTGTGGTTAATGAATTATATTTGTGTTCATCTTCTATCGTGGACTTGAGCGCACAAATAAGAAAATGGAAACCGTTAAAAAGTATAATTCACACGACATATTGTTTCCAATATTAATTAGCCATAAATAATGAATGCGTAGTATTAATAGATTCTTTCGCGATGTACCATACATGGCAATATTCCATTATTCCACACCTATATGGAATGTTATGTGCTAATGAACGCATATTTTACTTATTCTGGATCTACATGTGTTACTAGCAGAAAGTCATTGTTTCAACAAATATTCCCGATTTCCAATGTCAATGTCAAATGTCGGTTGCTATTTTACCGAAAAATCTTTGATTTATGAGCACAAAGATATTCATCAATATACAGAGTGTCAGCGAAAATAATGCGTATATTCATGGATGAGGGTATAAAAACGTAGGCATATGAAAAATATCTCAAATAACTCAAGTATAAATAATGTATTTTTTAAGGTATTTTTATTTTAGTACACCTGGATATTTAGAATGGTCGCTTACAGGAGATGTATAAGAGTGAAAAATATATTCTCAACAATTATTACACGATCTGAACGATTTTCCAACAATATTTGGAACACTGATACAAAATATCGCGGATTAGATTAAATAACATGTCGTGATATTCTTGATTTGAATAAAATTGCATTTTTTACAGAATTATTAAAACTACTTTACCAAACGATAAACCAAAAACGATTAAACAATCCGAATTATCTGCAAACAAACACAATTTTATTATTCATCATGTAGATATTCGTTGGTTACACGACACATATTCTTATTAAAAGTGTGAGATGTTGCCACGTATAAATTTTCGAGTAAATGTTTAAAGTAAATTTTTGTGTAAACTAATGATGTTAGAAAAACATGTTATTAGAATATTTAGTTGCAAAGGACATTTTCTATGTATTTTCATCATATTTTTGTAGCATTTTTTGAGTAGGCTATTTAACTAGCACTATTTGACTTTATAATAAACGAATTATGCATCTTACTAACTTTAGTTTAAACAATCAATTTGTTTGTTAACCTCTTAGCGAGAAAAATTTAGGTGTAATCGGAAGTCAAACAAGAAAGTATATCTGCCAATTGGTTTTAGAGAGTTTCGTTTGCATTGTCGTAGGATATTTATTTTTTAACGGAGATAAATTTATTCCTAGGACTAATGTTTAAAATTCACTGATTTTAAAAAAGTTAAAATAATATTCAACTCACACCAGAACATCTTGTACATTTTCCAAAATAATTTTATACATGCAATTTATCACGTCCGCAATTTTTACTTCAACCAATCAACATTTCGCTAATATACGCTACAAAATATTGACCAATGAAAACTGCCCTCTGACCACACAATTAACCAATCGGTCGTGATCACCCCCAACGTCACAGTCACTCCAGTCCCAGAAAGAAAAAGTCGCTAAAAAGTCACTGAGAATGCACACACTCACTCTTCGCTCAAAAGTACAACTTATTTATCGCTCTTCACATAAATTAAAATATAAATTGTCACCTCAGGTTAGAGTTTAAAAGTTTCAGACGACAAAATATTTAAAATTAAGTTTAGATCAGTGAATCAATGGAAATTTGTGTCAACTATTAGGTAAACCCTTCTTCAATTTGGTAAATTATTGAATTAAGTACTCATCAGACTCTCCACCACTGGTTACGATGAAGACATAACTGTTCCGAATCAGTTCGATGTTTTCATGTAAGTAACAGAAGTTTAACTTATGCAAATATGATCAGTGAGCGCTCTAAACGTTCTTCTTTTTCGTAATAATGCTTTCCGAGGAACATTATTAACGGCCTAATCACCAATAATTAAAAATATTCTTCTATTCGTTACGCGTCCATGCCGGAATAGATCTGATGGTAACTGCACGCCGATATGGCCCGAGACTTGAATAATCATCGGCACAGAGAATTTTAATTAAAAAAAAAAAAGAGGATTTATAGATAGTGGTTCGATAATAAATAAATAAAAATGAAATATAACAAAGGAAGAATACATATAAATATATATAATAAGTCAAAGTCTAGAATCTAGATCATACTCGTTAGAGACTGGAAATTTTGGTTACTTGCTTAATTGAGGATGGAGGGCTTTAGCAAAATCTTTAAATCTTTAAATCTTTAAATGAGTAAAAAGGAAAATCTTCCAGAATGGAAACATATTTCTGGTTTTTAAATTCTAAGGCGTTTAAGCCCAAATGCTCCACAATACTGGCACTGGAATAGAATAAAAGAGAACTACAACTATGTTACTATTCATCATCAAAACGATGAGAAACACAAAACTTGGTATTTTCTAAACGCCAACGTTAAAATTGTCTTATTTTGAAATATGTCAACCAAATGATTCACCTTGAAATCCTTTTTAATAAAATTGATGGTTTTGGACCAGCATCAGCGTGAAGACTTGAAAATTGAAAATATTATTTTCTTATCACTCAACAAATTCCGTTCATGTCACAGTTAAGAATTTTAACTAATTTTATGTCACTATTATTTGCAACATTATTTTAATAATAATATGCGCTTCAAAATTGTTTGTCCTTTTTTTGAGGTTATGCAAGTTCTATAAAAACTTCATTGAAATAACTTTAAAGGTTTTATCAAACAACAGGAACAACATAAAAACAATTCGAAGATCACCATCAGGGGTAAGTCACTAAATTTAATTCTTTTATTTATAAAATTGTTATAAAATACATTTTTACAATTTTACAAGTGCAAATTCGAAGAAAAATTGTCAAAAATTTGACGCAGTAGTTATAGCTTTGCGTTGCACACTATTTTTTGGAAATTTGACATTTTTTAACAAGTATTTTAGAAATTTTAATAAATTACTGATTTATAATGCTTGAATATTCTTAACTACTATTATTTACAAAAATATGATTATTTTCTAATAAAATTTGATCTTCTTTTCTTAAATTTTGTATAACAAAACTTTGCATAACTTTTTGTATGAGATTTCATTACATCTTTATGAGCATCTTTTCGAATTTTTGGTTATAATTATTATCAAATATCAGCAAAATTTCATTCCAAACAAGTATTTTTTCTTAAGAAATCATAAAAATTCTAATTTACAAACATTATTTAGAGAAATTATTGTATTACATGCATAATGTTAAATGTATACTGATCGGTTTAACATTTTTTTAAGGTTATCAAATAAATTTTTACAATTTCACTTTTTTCTAGTTTGTCATAAATTGTATTAACTTCAACGATGTGTTCGGCAAGTGAAAAATACGAAGAAAAAAAGTTAAAAATCTTTGCGTTGCACACCACACGAATTGATGAAAATTTGGCATTTTTTAACAAATATGGTAGATATTTCAATAAATTACTAATTAACAATACTAGAATATTTTTAATTACTATTATTTACAAGGATGTGATTATTTTCTAATAAAATTTGATCTTTTTTCGTTAAATTTTGTATAAAAAAATCTTTACACAATAACTTTTATACACGAGATTTCATTACATCTTTGTGAGGATGTTTTACGAATTTCGGGGTATAATTTTTATTAAATATTATTTCCAAACAAGTATTTTTTGGTTCATCAAATAAAACAATTTAATTTAAACTATCACACATGAAATGATCATTTTTTTTAAATTTTGATACATTTAGATTTGTAATTTTACATTTACTGAATTTATTTCAGAAATAATACATTTTCTAATTTACAAACATTAATTAGAGATATTATTGTGTTACATGCTTAATGTTAAATGTATACTGATCACTTTAACATATTTTATATTATTGCACGCACATTATTCATAAAAAAATATATATCCATGTGTCATTCTACTGCATGAAAAATTATTAATATATGTATAATTTTAATAAGTTTTGTTTATTTATCGATAATTTCATATTATTATTATTATTATTCTAGGCAAAGATTTGAACCTTGCTCCAATATATATATATATATATACAAAATGTTTCTAATCTATGATATTACAATATATTATTTAACTAGAAACTACGATTAAATCAAAAATTCTTAAAATTTGAAAGTTCGTGATATTTTTGTTGCAAAATTATTTACATACGACCATGAAGAATGCATTAATGTCTAGAATAAAATTAAAAACACATGAAACTATGTGTGGAATTTATATTGGCAATGTTATCGTGAATTTTTATGAAATATATATATATATTAATGTTTCCATTTTTTAATTACCAAACGAACTATTCGGTTGATACGAGTCACGTTGACTTAAACTACCGCATTATTTTCAGACGCTTTACATCTTCTTCTAATAGTTGATAAAAAGCGAGAAAAAAAAATTCCGGAAACTATGCTGTGCACGTCCGTGTAGAAGCATTAGAATGGATTTGCAAATCGCGGGAATTGATTGGCGCAAAGTGCACGTTGTCATGTCGCCCATTTCTTATTTCGTTACACGTTACGTTCGCAACGTAAATTAGATCTTGAGGCGTTGCCCAGAATAACTGCACACCAGGTCGTTTGCTGCATTCTTCATAATTTTTCTTGCGTAATTAAATCTCATGAATTCCAGAGAAAAGACGGCGAGCAAACGCTATCCGTTCGGAACTTATTAAAAACAAGAGAAATCGTTGAAAAATAAGGCTTAAATTCGACTATAGTATAGTGGAACTTTTTGACAATCCAATAAAACTAGAAGCGACAAAAGAAATTCATTTTATTCATATTAATTGAAATCTTAAAACTTGCCATTTACGAAACATTGATGGAATTTATCACTTTTTAAAAATTACGTCCTTTAGATGGAGTCAGCCTGTACGAATACATTCTTGAAATCTGTTGTTGAGATACCTCATTGAGCGCTGCAACATCTCATCTGAGATACTGTGAATTTCATCCAGAATGTTCTGTTTTAACTCATCCAGGGTTCTTGGTCCAGTCGTGTACACTTTGCTCTTGAGGTGGCCCCACAAGAAAAAAATCACAAACGGATAAATCTGGCGATCTAGAGGGCCACCGAATCTTGAGATCACACGGTTACCGAACAATTCTCGCACAGCTTCCAATGATTTCCGTGCAGTGTGTGATGTCGCTCCATTCTGTTGAAAAACCAGGTTTCTTGAACGCGTGCAAAAAAGTTGTTCAATTCAGGTGTAACGAAAGTTTGTAACATCTCCACGTAACGATCCGCATTGACAGTTATTGTGTTTCCCTGTTCATTTACGAAAAAATACGGTCCGATACTTTACTAGCGTACTAGCTTTACTAATAATAAATAATAATAATAATAATAATAATAATAATAATAATATCTTTATTTAGCAATAGCTATTTCTTCATAAATAAAAAACAATAAAAATGTAAAAAATCTAAGCATACTTCACAGATTTTCTAAGTATCTTAAAAGAAAAATATCACATTGAAAAGAACCAATACTAGATTTGGAAGTAAATTTCTCGCAGCATTTTTTTAAATATTTTATCATTTGGTGAATTTTTAACCATTAAAGGAAGGCCGTTTTACAATTTCCAACCTTCAATCAGTAACGTTTTTTGCAATGTCTGAGTGTTAAAACGTTCAACATTAAAACTGTCGGCAGATCTAACATTGTATGCTAACAAATCAGCTCTCCTTATCAAAAAATTATTTAAATAAGGTGGTACCAATGTATTGCTCATTTTATAGATTAGAATCAAATTTGCTTCAATAATCATCTGATCTATGTTTAAGAAACGTAATCTATTTAACATATCTTCTATTCTTCTTATATTTATTACATCCCAACAGAATCCTCAATGCCCTATTTTGCAACAATTGCTTTTTATGAATATCCTCCCTACTACAAAATATAAACAAAGACAAACAATACGTAAATTGAGGGTAAATTACTGCGTTATATATATTTTATATATAAATTTTAAATCCGATGGTTGTATTTCAGGTTTTAGACCAAGCAGAACTTTTTATAAAGAATAGCTTTTTTTCGTAAAACTAATAATAAAAAAGTTTTCCATATGGTTCCAACTTAAGTAGACACACTGTATAATGCGTTTTGACCAATCAGACAACTTATAGGCTAGTCTACCAAAATATCCAATTTTTTTTCCTTATTTTTTACAAACACATTCAACATAAATTTAACTGCGGGTCTAATTGAATACGTATATATTTTGTTTTAGAAACTTCCTCTATTTTTTCATCATCCATCATAATATTGAAATTATTTTCACCAAATTTATTACACGCCTGTCGTGTACCAAAAGCCATATATGCAGTTTTATTTCTATTTAACTAAAGTTTTTTAAAACTAAGCCAATTTTGTAAGATTTTTAACTCCGAATTTATCGTTTTACAACCTCTGCAAAATTTGCTCCTGCTACAGACAGAACAGTATCATCTGCATATAAATTTACAAAACTTTCAGGAAAGTACAATTTTGTATCATTTATATAGAGTATAAAGAGCAAAGGGCCCATCACACTCCCATGTGGAACTCCTTATTTAACTTCACTTTTATCTGATATTTTGTTATCAATTTTTGTTGTTTGATATCGATTACTCAAATAATTTTCCAACCATCTGAGAGCTGTGCCCTTCACTCCATACACTCTATACCCCGACCTACAGGGATGGGATAAATAGTTTGGAACATCGATGGACCAAGTGCATTCAACTAGAAGGAAATTATGTTGAAAAATAAAAACAAATTAATTCTTCTAAATTATTGTTTTTTTTTGTTAGGCCGCGATTTAATCAACACATCCTCGTATATTCTTTGTTAACATTTCCTAATAGTTCTATATCAGGTATTTTTATATGTCAACATATAATAATAACTCAATTCAGCAATAATAGTATGATTAATAGTAGAATCTTATTCAAAATTTGCATGGCTGTATTTTAAAATGATAAAATGTTAATATACTTTTATGTGAACTAACCAAATAATTCATTGTGTAAAATTTTGTATTTTTGATTTCTAGTTAAAACATTGTTTCATGCTGAATAATGAATGATTATATTACAAGTTTCCAATATTTGTTTTTCTCTATTCTCATTCGAAAAAAATTTAAAAAGTCATCGTTTTGATTATTCCTTCGATTAACCTTAAAATTTTCTTTTTAAATTAATTTCATATTATTTGGTGTGTTTAAATGAAATTTTTTTCTTACAGATGATGAATTTTATTTACTATAATTTGTTCGAAACAATTATATGATAATTTTGTTTCACATAATTTTTTTTTTAATTACTCCCAAATCAGAATTCCTTTATTATGAATTTTAAAAATCAATCCGGCGTATAATTTTTTCAAATTCTTTAAAAATAAATATCCTATTATAATATACTTGAAGGACACAAAAAATACTGAAACTTTAGAAGTTCCAGATTTTTTTTAATTAAACTGGCATGCGACATTTTTAATTTCCTCTCTCCAATGAAAGTGAAATTTGAAGTGAATGTGAAGAAAATGAATGAAGGTACGAACAAGCATTGTTTTTTAATGCTACAGCAATTTTAGACCTCAATACTTCTCAAAATATCAAAATCAGTTTTGAAAAGCACTTCTAACAACTAATGATCTAATTCGAGAAATACTTTGAAAATTAAAATATCAATAATTTTGTTGGATTAAAGACTCATTTAAAGTTGAGTACATTTCTAAGAGCAGAAGAAAACCTTATCGAATTGTCTTGCGACAAAAATTTAAAAGCAACATTTGGCAGCAAGGAATTGACAGATTTTGTTAACCAATAAAATACGATGAAGAAATGAGAGTGGCCTCGTTCAATTTTGAGTTTTTATTTTTACGACAACTGTGAGATATTGGTTCAAGAATTTAAACGAGATCGTACATCTTTTTTTGATGATGGTTACGGAGGAAGTTGTTGAAAAGATCCACGACACAATTTTTTGGAATTCTAATAGGAACACCCCCCATGTCTTTTTTGCAGGAAGGAGAAACGATCATGGGACAATTCTATAGTGAATTATTGGACAAATTCGATTAGAAATTGAAGGAGGCACGGCCCCATTTCACTTAGAAAAATAAGCTGCTTGACCAACACATTCACCTGGAATTATTCCGGTTGAATTGCGTGCATTAATGCCACACCCACCCTACTCGCTTGACCTGACTCACCGCGACTTTTTTCTGTTCCCAACATAAAAACATGGCTCGCAGGAAAAATTCAATTAAAAGTAAGAGATTAACTTCGAGTATTTTGAAAATTTTGACAAAGCGTATCTTTTGGAATCGGTAAAGAAATTGAAAAATTGACGAAAAATTGTGAAGATTTAGAATGAATAAGAAATAAATGAACGATTTGTTTCAATAATGCAATTACACGAGTTTTATTTATTTTTATGTGATACTAATGATCAGCTATTATTTATTTAGAATTGGGTGTAATGGGAAAATTTTAGTTTAAGAAGGAGCCCCGGATTAGACAACTTTCGGAACCATTGACATATACATATTATTATTATTATTATTATTATTATTACATATTGATGAGTACAGAAGGGCTGGCGCCTATTGTACCCAATAAAATGAAAAATACCAAAATAACACCATCTGACATTGGTTGGTGAAATAATTTCCTCTCGATGATATTGTTCACTCAAGACTAATTTTGTTTTAACCAAAATATAATATTTTCTACATCCAAACGTAAATCTAATTCGATGATTATTTACAGAGGTGAAAAGTATAAATTTCCCGTAAGCTAAACATATAAAATAAAAAAATAAAAAAAAGGAAAAATGTTTTCAATGTGTCGACCAGATTGCGACTATTCATTAAACGTTCAACTCGAAATACCACAATAAATTACGCGGTAATATTTTTGTGGTAGTACCACAATTTGCAGCTTGCGCCTGTCCTACATAAACATCCCGTATATGAAAACTACGTACCGCATTCCTTAACTCACAAAGTATTCATCCTGCGTGCACACATTCATAAAGAAATATTCTTGGTTTACACACAAATTGCATTTCACGAAGAATCAAAGATATATTCGCATGTTTTACGATCAATTCGGATGATTTTTAACACGTTGGCCGCTCATTTTTTGGATCAAGGCTTTTGCCTACAGTTTAAACAAATTTCACAATACAAAAGTTTATGATAACCTTTATTAAATCGGTTTTAATACATTATATATTTCAATAAAACTATATTCTAAATTAACACTAAATATATTAAAATGATATTTATTTATCTGCAAATTTTAGTGCACCCTGTAGAATGTTGATTTAAAAAAAGATTCGACTATGCTTATGTAAATGAACGGTTTGTTAAAAATTCATATTTCGACCCAAATCTTAATTTATTATCTGTGTGTCTAGAAAGAGCATCCGGTTGGGCATTAGTTTCGCCAGGTTAGTTTCTTACAAATATTTAAAGAGGAAGAACTTAAAGCGAACACCGAGGGGCTGCAAGTGCTTTCTTTAACGGCTTTTTCTACAGGTGAATACATTCATTTCCTGTCTACGGAATAGCTTTATTAGTCTGAATGAAAAATATACTTTTTAAGTCTTTTAAATGATTTAACGACACCCAAGAGGTTATTCACACTTTTTGGACATAATTGTCACAAAAATGGATCATTTTACCAAAATTTAAGCCTATTAGCAACTCTACATTTTTTCTTCGTTTAAAAAATAGTAATTTAACAAAACAAACACTAAATTGTTCGCTGAAGCAAGTAGTTTAAGTATTATAAACTTCTTTACAATAGATCCGGTGTTTTGTTTAAATAAAAGCTTGTTTTAGTTACAGGACCATGAAATTTTGAACGAGACACCTTTATTAAACAATAAAGATGTATGTAAGTTTGTTATTTCTCTATAGTAATTGTTTAAACAATGTTATTATTTTTAGTATAAAATGACGCACGGAAAAAAAATTAATGGAATATTGAATACAAAATATTTTTAACGATTCTAAAAAATAATAAATTAATATCTAGAAAAAAATTCATAACAAAGAAGCCGAATTAGAGTTACAGATAAAATCTCAAAATATAAATATTAGAAATCGAAGAAAACTCAAAAAAAGATTTTGAATTTTCTTCGATATTAGATCGAGTAAAATGAATAAAAAAATAATAGTTTGAGACTTATCGTACACACTTCTTACCCAATAAAAAGAAAAATTATTTGTACTTTTCCAAGTGTGTAGGTATATTTATTTTTTACAAGTACGTCGAGCACTTTCGGCCTACAAAGCCATCATCAGAACATTTATTAAATTAAATTAATTAAAATAGTTAAAATTATTAATATTGCAGGTTATAATTATACGAGATTAGCTATACTGTCCTGGTATCTATATGGGGAGAACAATAGAAACGACTAATACTAGAGTTAAAGAACATCTAAATCAATCAATCAATTTTTGCTTTTCCCGTAGATGAAAAATTGTGATTTTTAAATTTAAATTTTAAATCTTGGGAACCAATTTGTCTGTTATGTTGATTTTAATATTTGCAAAATATTTTATTTGCTATATAATCAGTATTTCATGAATAAATGTAATTTAACATAAAATGCGAAAGACTCATGATTGAAGAATTATTTATTCCAACCGTAATACACAACAATTTTAATAGTTATTTAAAAATTAATTAATTTGATTGTTTTAAAAGTATCTAAAAAACATTTTAGTATAAGCGCATGGTTAATTAATTATTTATAGATAATGCGTATCGTTATCATGCTGTTACATCTCAACTACAAACATTTAAATATCGCATAGTTTACCTTTGATTCTATTATCGCCAATTAATGTTGATTTTTTAATAAATTTTTTTACCGTCATTATAACGATGTTATGGCTAAGTACACGAGTATCTAATACCGCAAATATCTTTAATAAACTCAATTGTACAAGGTACAAGTTGATAATTCCAGTTCAAATATAAACAGAAAGATAAAATTTGAAAATATTTTGGTCAAACCACATTCGCTTATCCTTCCAATCAACGAAATATATTGCAAGAGAAACATAAAATTGTAGAAGTTTTGCTAACCTTTATTATATCCTTATACTGCTAAATAATACCATTAAAATAAATAAAGCCCCAATATCGACGCCCCTGTTATACCGGTAAAAATGGAAATTTTCGAATATTTTTTTTATTATATGAGTGGAATTTCTTCGATTTGTTTGTTGTTGTAGATTATGGAAGGTTTTTTTTCCACGTTTTGAAAAATTTTACAGAACTATGTAGTGAAAAAAAACCCTTTCAAATGATGTGTCACTTATTGCGTTGAATTTCTTTGTGTTTTATCTTAAAATTCATCTACATCGCAACAAAAATTGAGGTATTATTTAAATTATTCAAAGGGAATGGGATATTAAATTTTGTTTTCCAGGATGTTTTAGGTAATTACCAGTATTTTTTATTATTTTTCCAGATATTTTTATTGGTCAGCTATGCTCTTTTGCTAATTTTTAACGTTTTTAATATCCAATATTTGTTTGTTTTTATGACATAAATTTCATGGTTCATTACCGATTTTTAATAATTTCTATGTTTTTTTAATTATTTTCCATAGTTTTTGGTATTTGTCATCCACTCTTATTATTTTTCAGGACCTTATAGTTAATTCCCAGCAATTTTTATTATTTTTTATGTATTTTTTATTGGATAAATATACTTTTTTTGTTAATTTTTACTGTTTTTAATATGTAATACTTTTATGTTTTTATACCATATTTTTTGTGCTTTTTTAATAAATTAAATATTTTTTTAGGATTTATCAACTACTTTTATTATTTTCTAGGATCTTATAGGTAAAACCTAGTGTTTTTTTTATAATTTTTTAGGTTTTTTTATTGGTTTTCAATGATTTTAATATTTTCCATGGTTTTTCTTTCTTTCAATTTTAAATTTCAAGGGAGGAAAGTGGAAATTAATTTTTTTTTTCAGGATTTTTTAGTTGATTTCTAGTAATTTTTATTATTTTCCAAATCCTTCTATTGACCAGTTATGTAATATTTTCCATGGTTTTTCTTTCAATCAGTTTTAAATTACGAGGAAGAGAAGGGGAAATTAAATTTTAATTTTCCAGGATCACTTAGTTAATTTCCAGTAATTTTCGTTATTTTCCAGATATTTTTATTGGTCAGCTATTTCTTTTTTTTTTTCTAATTTTTGCTAATGTTTAACTAATCTTATTTTGGTTTATATGCCGGGTTCATTTTTTGTTTTTTAGTAATTTTAACATTTTTCTTGTATTTACTTTCTTTCAGTTTTAAATTTCGAGGGAGGAAAGTGGAAATAAATTTTTTTTCGGGATCTTTTAGTTGATTTCTAGTAATTTTTATTATTTTCCAAATACTTCTATTGACTAGTTATGTTTTTTGCTAATTTTTAATGTTTTTAATAGCCAATTTTTTTTTGTTTTTATGCCATGTTTCTTGTTGTTTTCCCTGTTTTTTTTACAGTTTTAAATTTCGAGGGAGGGAAGTTTTTGTTGAGTATAGTTGGTATTCTGGCAAAACCGTTTTTTGCAAATCCTTATAACTTTTTCTTTAAAGAAATGCAACTACACCTCTAACTAAACCAAATCTTTAATTTCGTTTAGTTTTATCGCAATTTAATTTTTTGTGTTACAGCTTCGATGGGTGAATAAAATTAAAAAAAAATACGACGTTTATTCGATACGATTGCATTTAGTAGGTTAATTTAATGTAGTTTATTGCCGTGATATCTGCAGGTTGATAACCATTCACTGTAAATACAGTTATGTGCAATGATTATTTATAAATGGACACGAACCGGATAAATATTCGCCTGCTGGAAGTTTATTACGAAATTAAATGTTTGACAGCAGTAAACCTAAAAAAATAACAATCGTTTTATGTTACAAGGTGAGACAATTAATGCAATACAACGTAACGTGATAATGATAATAATTGGCATATTGATACATTGTTTTTTATTGTCATTGACAAATTTGTACAAAAAATGTACAACGAGCTAATTTTATAAAAAAATTTAAAATTTTTATTTGGCTGGTACCTCAGATTAAAAAGTTACCTTTAATGGATGGTGGTAAATGTCAAGCTTTGGTATTTTGCGAAATAAATTGTTTATTGTTAGGTAGTCAGTTGTGCAAGATTCTTCACGATGGCACGGTATGTCGAGAAAGAGCCATTGATTATGAAAACGTGTCGAAATTTGTTCCGTTCGCAATAAATTTTTTAAATTACTCATTTGGCGTACATTGTTTGAACTTATGAATGAAGACATCAACATTAAATGATCATCAATTGCAAAAAGAGCATTTAACGCCTTTGGAAATATGGAGAAAGTACAATTAAAACGAAATTACTTTTGCTGTACGAGTTTTCTTGATTAAGTATCTTTTTCCACATAATTTTTTTTTTTTGCATAAAGATATCTAATTTGAAGTAATTATTCATTTCATTCTTTTTGATTAAGAGGTAGTTTTGGCGGTATAAGTACCACGGATTAAGTCATATTTAAAAAAAAATTGGTCATTAAGATTCCCTGGTCTTTTTTACGCAAAAAAGTACTCTTGATACGTTTTCATAAATAGCACCGTTTTCGACTAATTTAAATTTACAAGTAGACGTGCAATTTACAAATAATAACGGAATAGTGTCTAATAAGGCAAGTAGGCTTTGAAATCAACAATAATGGATATTTGATGGTTTATCCATTAAATTTCCTTAAAATCTTTCAGCTTTCATTTCTTAAAAACGATCAATTTCGTGATGATACATCAAGAGAAACTTTTTCAAGAAAAAACTTCAGGTTTTAAATACGCAAATAGGGTTCAAGGCATACTTGATGCGCTAACCTTCCATTATTATCGGCTTCAAAGCCTACTTGCCTTATTGACACTTTTTTGTTATTATTTGTAAATTGCACGTATACTTTTAAGTTAAAATTACTCGAAAACGGTGCTATTTATGGAAAAGTATTTTAAAAAATTATGACATAATCAGTGGTATTTACTGTCAAGAACTACTTCTTAATCAGAAGGGGTAAAATGATAACATAAAATCAAGTATGTTGATGCAAAGCTTCTATGTCTAGAATTTAAATTTTTGTTTCAATGTCATTTTGAAGATATTTAAAAAACACCAATTTTAGAAGACTGTATCTCCCTTATTATTGAGCTTTCGAAAAAAGTATATATAAAAAATTACCTTTATTTTTAGGTGAACTATCACCCCTAGAAGTATTACCGACAATTACGGACCACACTGTAGATATTTTTTGTTTTTGCTTGTATATGTTAATTTTTTCGAAATGTATTTTTACGGTAGAAGATGCATCAACTTATTTCAAAAATGAAATTTTCTTAAAGATCGTCACATTCTTTTGAATCATAGATATTAAATGCTGCATTTAATTGAAATAAAAACCTGTTGATAAATTATTGACGTGCAAAATAAGGGGGTAAGATTCTTTTTTAATAGAAATGTTTGAGGCAAGGGGAAAATATTTATCTTTAGTCTAATTCTGAAGCCAAATTGAAACATTGAATGACATACTGAATTATGTGAGTTTTTAATTATACCTCATTCATTCCATAATTTCATACGCCACTGATTTGCATTATTCAAAAAAAACACAATTTGGCAATTAAAATTAATAAACACGATTTTCCAAATATTTCAAACACACACAAACCCGTCCCAAAGTTTTACTGAATTAATCCAAAAATTTTCCGATTGTAACTTACACAAAACGGATCTAAAAGTCACCACAACGCACGTCAACCACTTACAAAAACATAAAATAGTTTCTATTTTATTTTTTCATTACGATTTTAAAATCCCGTTTGCATTCTATCGCTATCGACAACGCACTTTTAGCGAATTTTCGAGAAATTGCCCGCACTTTTCCTTTTTCATTGAATGGTACCGGAACGCACCTGATCGGTGCCTGAAGGTGGACTGATCTGACAGTTCAGTCAGGTGGACGCGACTCTGTTTCCTCTACTTGGTGGGAATTCTATTAGATTGTTCAATCTACGAGGGAAGCAAAAAGATCGTCTCCTCAATTAAAGTTTGTTTTAATTGTTTTTGATAAAATTGAAAGTAATTATTAGCTGAAAAACGCGCACAATTAATGGATTTACATATAAGCGATTTCCCCTAGAAAGTATGGGTACCATAGTTCCAAACCTATAATATATTCGCTGGAAAATTTTTATAATATTGAAAATTTTAATACCCATTATCACGAATAAAAGAAAAATTATAAATTTTGTTGGGCGCACTTTTTGTATATTTTCTATTAGATTCAAAAATGATCTCAACGTGGGTACATATTTCATTTAACTCTAATAATGATATTTACAGTTACATAAGTTTTCATAAATGTTTTATTCAGATACGATGATGGTTATCGATCAGCATCAGCGTGAATACTTGAAAATTCTTGAAAATATTAACTCAAGAAAATCCATTCATGTCACAATTAATTATTTTAACTAATTGTATGTTATTATTACTTGTAACTTTGTTTTTATAATGCTTAATGCTGTTAAAAATTGTTTGTCCTTTTTTTTAAGGTTATGCAAGTTCCATAAAAAGCTAATTAATTGACAATGAAATACCTCTAAAGGATGTATCAAACAGCAACAATTTAACAACAATTTGAAGATCACCGTTTGGAGTAAATCACTCAATTCAAATGCAAAACTATGCATAATAGCTTTTTATATGAGATTTTATTACATCTTTGTGAGCATGGTTTCGAATTTCTGGGTATAATTATTATCAAATATCAGAAAATTCCTTCCAAATAAGTACTTTTTCGTAATTTCAATAAATAAAACAATATAATTTAAACTAACACACATGAAATGAATCATTTTTTTTTTTAATTTAACACTTTTAGATCTGTAATTTAACATGTACCCAATTTTATATGCTGCACTTCAGAAATAATACAAATTCTAATGTACAAACATTAATTAGAGAAATTATTGTGTTACATGCTTAATATTGAATGTATGATCAATTTAACGTTTTTTTTTATATAACACACATTATTATTAATAAAAAAAATATGATTCCTTGTGTCATTCTATTGCATGAAAAATTTCAATTAAATTTGTTTATTTATCGTTAATTTCTATTATAATATTATTATAGTCAAAGATCCGAACTTTCCTGCAATACATTTTAAATGTTTCTTCTAATCTACAGTGTGTCTACTTAAGTTGGAACCACATGGAAAACTTTTTTATTAGTGGTTGTATGAAAAAAAGGTATTCTTTATAAAAAGTTCTGCATGGTCTAAAACCTGAAATACAACCATCGGATTTAAAATTTGTTGAGCCGTATACAAGGTTTGTCGAAACATATAAATTTTGCTCAAGAGTAAAGTATCTTTAAATTTGACAATATCGAAAAATGTTACCAAAAAAAGTTGATCAGAATTAAAAATTGCGTTTAAATATGCAAGTACATCCATTTACATTAATAAAATTATTTTTAAAACGAATGTCTACAATAATGCAAATTTAACTGTAGTGCACTTATTACGCGTTTTAATTGCAAAATTATTAGAAAACATCGAAAAACTAAAAGGTTATCACGTGTTTCGTAATCACAAGAGATAAATGTTCATTCAAAATAGAAATATTAGTAAAAAATAAAATAATCTGAAGTTTTAATGTAAATGGATGTACTTGCATATTTAAACGTAATTTTTAATTGTGATCAACTTTTTTTAGTAACATTTTTCGATATCGTCAAATTTAAAGGTACTTTACTCTTGAGTAAAACTCATATTTTTTGACAAACCTCGTATACTGCTTTGAAACATTGATATCTGATGGTTGCATTTTAACTTTTGAACCATGCAGAACTTTTTATCAAGAATACCTTTTTTTCATACAACCACTAATAAAAAAGTTTTCCATATGGTTCCAACATAAGTAGACACACTGTATAATATCACAATATATTCAAAAATAATTATTGTTCAAGTTCTTTTCTTCTCTTTATAATTCGTTTAAGAGAACCATAAATTCAATTAGCGCTGGTACGTGTTTAACTTGGGCCGTACCCTTTTCTCATCTTATATCTTATTCTGCATACAATGAAAGACTAAATTACGCGCACAAAGGGCTTAGGACTACATTTATTTATGTACTGATTACTCTTAGCTCTTCAATATTGTCACCATAGCGTAAAAACATTCACACAGGTACGGCTTTAAGCAGAGAGCATTTTTATTTAAAATTCTTAATAATATAAAATAGAGAGAGAGACAGCAGTGTAAACAAATGTACAATACATGCCCGGCATCAAGGACAAATTGAAAAAACTACAGAAATCGTTACAAAACAATGAAAAAAGCTTAATAAAAAGAACCATGGAAATATAAGAGAAATATTGAATACATTAAAAATTATTGGAAAATCCTAAAAGTCAGGGCACAAAAACAACAAATATTGGATATTAAAAATTAGCAAAAAAATCATAGTTTACCTATAAAAATATCTGGAAAATTAAAAGAATTGCCGAAAATTAATTACGAGATCCTGGAAAATGATAAAAATAGTTGACAAATGCCAAAAAATTTTGGAAATAAAAAAACCTGTAAAACAATAAATATCATTGAAAAACCACAAAAATCGTGGCATAAAGACAAAAAAATATTGGATATTAAAAAATATTAAAAAATAGCAAAAAAAGCATAATTGATCGACAAAAATAACTGGAAATTAACTGAAAGATCCTGGCAAATAATAAAAATAATTGAGAGAAGGCAAAAACAAAAAAATTAAAAACACGAGGAGAATATTAAAAATTATTGAAAAATCACAAAAATCATTACGGAACAACGAAAAAAAACTTAATAAACAAACAACTGGAATATAAAAAAATATGGAAAATATTAAAAATCACTGAAAAACCACAAAAATCGTGATATAAAAAAAATGAAATATTAAATATTAAAAATTGCCAAAAAAGAGAGCATAATTGATCAACAAAAATAAATGGAACATGTGAAAATGGAAATTAACTAAAAGATCCGGGAAAATAATAAAAATAATTGATACATGTCAAATCTTTGGAAAATAAAAAAACTGTGGAAATAATTAAAAATCATCGAAAAATGACAAAATATCGTTACAGAACCACTAAAAAGCTAGATAAAAAGAAAAAAATTGGAAAATTACACAAAACCTAATTAGTTAAAGCCTTATGGAGCATTTTTGCTTATTTATTATTCGGTGTATTGACATAGGAAATCACAGGTCTCATTGGTTTTGTATTTTTATGTGATTTAACCATAACATACTTCGGTATATATTTTGGTGTTTCAGGATTATTCGTTTTTGGATATATTCGTTCAAAAAAGATTTCATTTCTTCTTAATTTCTTTGTCCATTTTGACAGGTTTCATATTTTTAATTAAGTTACAAATTTGTAGTTTTTCGTAATAAAAATTAGTTGACTGTGATCTCAGAGCTATTTCCGAGTCAGTTGCTAAAAATTGTTGAATATTATTTTTTGAATTTTGGAAGTATTATCTCCCTTATTACAAAATTCTTTTTCAGTGTTAGCGAATAGAGTCCAGATAGGTTTTGGAAACGTGCTGAAAATTTGTGTGTATTTGTGTTTTTTCTTTGCTTGTGTAATTGCCTTTTCAGCTTGTGGCGTTTTTTAATACGAAATAAAGTTTGTATATGAAAGTCTGTCAATTTCTTATAATATTACCTGACGATGTAAAAGGTTGCAACAAGAATATTTAATAAGTTTTGAAAAATCGTTATCTATGTCTATTAATTACACCAACGTGCATTTGTAACCAAGTCTTTTTTTCAGCTTATAATATTTAAAATAGTAAAAATTTTATATAGAGGATCTGATTTGTCTGAACCAGTACTGCGGTACGCTCAGTATTGCAGCAAAATATATAACGCTAAGACTTTTACTCTTAACACACCTTAAGCAACATTGTTGTACGTATGGATAATGAAGGTGATGAGAATGATGGGTTTTGGATATTTTTCAATAGCCTCGGTGCAAACTTATTTAAATTATATAGAGTGTTTATCGGTTAGAGATTCTTCGACTCGGCGTAGCATTTCAAACCTAATCTTGTACGAGGGTTGCTATTTATGTATTGAGAACTGGCAACACCAGTTGAAAATCTCATCTCGGCCAAAAAATAGAATTAACTTTAATTTTAAGAAAGAATGTCCCTGGATTTTCTAATAAATTATAATCCGGCTTGAAATGTCTAAAACAATCCCCCAACACACAAATAAACAACTGCATTCTTTATACCCGATTTTTGTACCGATCTCAATGTACCTATTCAGCCACTGAAAAAAACCACATGTCATATATTCAACCTATCCCACTTCATAATCCGAAAAGCCCGAAGGAACATCTAATGGCAGAACAGTAATAGCTTTCTATTCACTCGAGTTCGAGATTAAAGTCTTTTGAAAACCCCACACAATATACCTGTCTGCCACTCTTAAACGAAAACATACTCGAGAGTATTTCGAATGACAATACAGATTGAGATCTACTAGTTTTTACTTACGATTAGAAACCCAATACGGTCCCTTTGTTACGCCATGAAAAACAATCTTAATGAAATCTTCGGTAGCGCCTTTTTGTTCATAAACTATTAAAGGAAAAAGAGTTTAAATTAAGAGATAAGATTTCATAAGGGTGATTTTTATTTAGAAAATTATGTTGGTACCAGCTTCTGTCACTAATTTTAGTTTGGTGAATTCATACCTTCTCCTCATAGTTTTTTGAAACAAAATTTACGGTTCATGTATATAAAAGAAAATGACATTTCTTCAATAAAAAATACTAGGATTTATTACATCTATGCTTTTAAAAACTGCTGGATTTATGCTCATTAAATTAATCTAGTTTTTGGTAGTACTTTTAAATACGTAGTAATGTTTTATTGTAAATTGTAGAAACTAAAAAGTGTGGAAAAGTTGCATAAAATTATAGAATTAAATTCCAAATATTATTATCGTTCTAGGAGATATCTAAAAAATCATTAATGTTGAAATAGAAAAAATAAAAAACAAAATTTCTTCACTTCTTTCATAACATGAAAATAAAGGAATTCGCCCGAATATACATTTTTGGATTCTTCAAAATTCTCAAAAATTTCAAAAAGTGTAGGTAACCCGTAGATTTTTTTGGAAAAATAAAAATGTCTTTGGATTTGCCTCAAATTTTGCACAAAGGGTTGCAAATCTACTCAAATGATCAGTTGCACGAAGATACTTATAAAACCGAAGAAAAACTTTTTTTGTTGTACTACCTTTCACTTGGATTTTGAATTTTTTTATTTTGAAAACAGGAAATCCATTATTCTGATACGAATATTATTTATCAATTACGGCTTATTTCCGAAACTTGAAGCTAGTTAGAAAGATATATTTTCAAATTTAATAATGTGTAATATTTAACATTATTATATTAGTTTTTTATTTTATATTTGTGTTGTTTTGATCTAAATAAAGATATCAAAAGGAGTTCATGTGCAAATTTTAGAGAATATGCAATGTTTGGTTTTGGAATTTTACGAGAAAAAACGGTTCAAGAAAGTTCAACATCCTATAAATCGAAGATTGCATTCCCATAAATTTGCAAATCCCTTGTTAAAATGAAAGATTTGAAATTAAACCTGTAATGTATGCAACTCAAGAGACATCAACGTGTAGGTAGTGTTGCATACCAATAAGCACAATTGAGTTTCTTGCGGATGTGTATTTTGTGTTGCCTACTAATAAGTAAATTGAGTTTCCTGCAGATACGTATTTGATGTTGCATACCGTTTAGTGTTGGAAAGTAACTATCCTAGACTCTAAGGGAAATTGTGAATAAAAATGTAAACAATAACATTTGTGGTTTCGGTTAATGAATCATTCTACCTTGCAGTATGCTTAATGAGTATTTCGAAGTAAACTATATAAAAATAACACTTCCGCAATCGGTTAAAAAAATTGCATTCGATTTTTAAACCTGTTTGAAAAAGTTATGTATAGATTTTTGGAAATATTTTTTGTGTGTTCGATTTGAAAAAAACAAGAAAATATTATATAAAAATAATGATGATTTATTGCATTATCGTAGACATTATGACGCATAATTTTAAAGTTAATGCGAAATATATTTAAATTAATAAATCAGAAAATTTAATTCCCGTGAAATTTTTTATTTGAATTATTCTCCTTTGTAAACATCATTTTGAAGGTTACAGCAATGAACTTCCTCTTAAATACTACAATTTAATATATTGCTGTACTGCTACGTTTAAAAAAAATCTGAAACATACAGATCCTTTTTTCAAAGTAATTTAAAGCAATAAAAAAGTATAAAAAGTGAAGTTTTTTCACTCTATATCCAATACAGAGGATTTAAAAACAAAGTAAGAGTTGAAACAATTAATTTATATTATTAAATTTCGATAAAAACGAAATTGGCCTAAAATGAAAGAAAATACATGTTTAGAAAATGTTTTTCGAGATCTCTCAGATCGGAAATACTCATTGTTCGCTTGTTAATTAGAAAATCTCTACTTAATTTGCTGCAACCTTGCCAATAATTATTTAAACAAATTGAATCTAAACAATCGCAGGTGTGTAGAATCGCTATTAACGTGGTTCGCAATTAGTGATGCTTCATTTGGTTTTCTTTGCAACCAGTGTTTTTTTTTGCATTACGTTAATAAAAAAAGATAAATTGAATAAAATTTTGTACCAAAAGAAATCCACGAAAAAAATAGTATTATACTACTTAAGTTGGAACCATATGGAAAACTTTTTTATTATTAATTTTAGGAAAAAAAGTTATTCTTTATAAAAAGTTCTGCATGGTCTAAAACCTGAAATACAACCATCGGATTTAAAATTTGATGAGCCGTATACAAGGTTTGTCGAAAAATATAAATTTTGCTCAAGAGTAAAGTACCTTTATTTTTGACAATATCGAAAAATGTTACTAAAAAAAGTTGATTACGTTTAAATATGCAATACAGTACATCTATTTACATTAATAAAATTATTTTTAAAACGTTTGTCTACAGTAATGCAAATTTAACTGTAGTGCACTTATTACGCGTTTTAATTGCAAAATTATTAAAAAACATCGAAAAACTAAAAAGTTATCACGTGTTTCGTAATCACAAGAGATAAATGTTCATTCAAAATAGAAATATTAGTAAAAAATAAAATAATAAAGTTTTAATTTAAATGGATGTACTTGCATATTTAAACGTAATTTTTAATTGTGATCAACTTTTTTTAGTAACATTTTTCGATATTGTCAAATTTAAAGATACTTTACTCTTGAGCAAAATTTATATTTTTCGACAAACCTTGTATACGGCTCAACAAATTTTAAATCCGATGATTGTATTTCAGGTTTTAGACCATGCAGAACTTTTTATAAAGAATAATTTTTTTCATAAAACTAATAATAAAAAAGTTTCCCATATGGTTCCAACTTAAGTAGACACACACTGTATAATACATGTTCCAAAGGAATTTATTTACATGTTATTTCTTATATTAATTATTTTTATTAATATTTATAATATTTTAATATTACGTTGTACTAAATTATGTATATAAAGAGTATAAAATAAATACACGCCTAATTTCCTAGAATACTGTTTCATCGTTGTTATAATAATTGTATTCATATTCGTTCCATTTTAGAGGAAGTCAGTATTTTGATGATTCAATAAAAAAAAAAGATATTTCTCAATAACAAACATAGGAATGATACGTTTTTAGTAATTAATAGGTTGTGCAAATAAATTCTATACTTATCTCTAATAAGTACTCATTATATTTGGGTTATTTTTGGAATATTTAAAATATCAATATTTATTTAAACGAGTTTTATTTTTTTCAAGGTCCGATCTCGAACATACGAAATTCGAGGTGATTTTCAACCCGGATCAAACTTTGTAAAATACTGAGAAACTCTTATATATTTTTATTTATTGAACTCAAAATTAACAGAAAATTGGGTAGTTCTGTTTCTTTCTATTCAAGGAAAATATCTGTTTTTTAGTGCAAAAAATGTATTTAAAAAAATGCGGAAAAGTTTGATAAAGTGCCGTCAAATATTCACATTGATTTTCGTAAATTGTACAAAATATTAATGTACAACTACGCCTAATTAACAAATATTTTGGGGAAAAAATACATCACAGAACCGTACTAAAAAATTGTTGAAACTAATGATGGTTTATGTTGATTCTCGATAAGATTAAATATACGTTTAAAAATAATAAAAATACTGTCACTACGTATTCTAATATTGAAAATTCTGGAAAATATATGTCACAATTAAGTATTTTAACTAATTTTTTGTAATACTTTATGCACATGAAATGTTTTTGCCCTTTTTTAAGATTTTGCAAGTTCGATAAAAAAAATATTAATTGACAATTAATTGACCTTTAAAAGTTTTATGAAACAACAGGAACAACTTAAGAACAATTCGAAGATCATCATCTGGGGTAAGTCATTAAATTTAAATCTTTTAACTTTTTTTATATATAAAATTGTTATAAAATACATTTTTACAATTTTACAATCTAGGCAGGTGAAAATTCGAAGAAAAATTTTCAAAAATTTGACGCGGTATTTATAGCTTTGCGTTGCACACTATTTTATGGAAATTTCACATTTTTTAACAAGTATTTTAGAAATTTCAATAAATCACTGATTTATAATGCTTGAATATTCTTAACTAATATTATTTACAAAAATATGATTATTTTCTAATAAAATTTCATTACATCTTTATGAGCATCTTTTCGAATTTTTGGTTATAATTATTATCAAATATCAGCAAAATTTCATTCCAAAAAAGTATTTTTTCTTCAGAAATCATAAAAATTCTAATTTACAAACATTAATTAGAGAAATTATTGTATTACATGCTTAATGTTAAATGTATACTGATCACTTTAACATATGTTGTATTATTGCGCACACATTATTATTCATAAAAAACATATGGTTCCATGTGTCATTCAACTACATGAAAAATTATTGATATTTGTGTAATTTTAATGAAATTTGTTTATTTACTGATAATTTCTATAATATTATTATTATAGTCAAAGATCTGAATCTTCCTACGATATATTTTAAATGTTTCTTATCTATAATAATATTACAATATAACATAATTTTACTAAGAAAGTACAATTTATTCATTAGAAATTAAAAAAGGTTAAAAGAAGTCAAAATATTGTGCAATTTAAATTCTTTAAACTAACATTATTTTCGATCAATACAAGTGAAAGTAACAGTAATTTAAAATTCTAATTAATACGCCATATTGAACCGTTAATTTCACAAAATTTAATAATTAGATACATTAACACCGCATAAAATTCATAACTTGCCAACAAAATAATTTACTTTTAACGTCAATATTTTCGAGGATATTTAGCAATACGGATCGGTCTAGTAAGAGCTCGGTGATCTTGTGATCTATTAAAATAAAGTCAGGAATCACGCAAGTAGTCACTGGTAGGAAACAGGTGCAATAGTATTTTCGTTACGGTAGGGCACCCAAAAAATCACTTGCGTTTAACAACATTCACGTACAACAAACACAATGCATTCAAAATCAGGAGGTCGATTCAAGGAACCAAATAACTATAACAATGATGGACCTGTTAATAAATTATGTCAAATCGTATACAGGGTGATCAACTAATACTCCCAGTTTGATATCCCCGTTATCTCGAGATATAGGAAAGAATGTTTTAAATACGGGGTATTACATTAAAAAAACATAACTTTGATATGCTCTAACCTTATGAGACACTCTGTACATTAAGAAATAATTTTAAAATGTGAAGCTTGACTCTATCTATAACTTTTATTTAAAACATTCTTTCCTATTTCTCAAGATAACGGAGACATCTAACTTCGGAGTATAAGTTGATCACCCTCTATAATTATTGAAAATAATTTTTTGATAATTATTATTATCTAACTTGGAAATAATAGTGAGCATTATGTCTTTATTTTAGAGCAATGGTTAGAAGACAAAAATGAAAAAGAAAGAGAAGATAGAGCACAAATACAAGAAAACAGAACTATTTTTTTCAACTCATCTTTTCTGAAAAGAAAGAATCTGTTTTTTTTCTTCCTGGACTACATTTTGTATATTATACACATAAAAAAATAAAATTTTATTTTCGTCCCTGCGACTTATTCGATTATGTGAGTCGAAGAATAAAATTTTATTGTAAATTAGTATATTACGATAAATACGGCTGGTGGACATTTAAAAAGGACACTTTACCAGCAAACTGGAAAAACAGAATATGTTCGTTGTTTTTTACCTACACCATTATAGATGAAACGATTATTGAAGCCATTGAATTTATTTATAGAAAGTTGGTGAATTGGTCCGAACGAGAACAAAAAAGAAAAATTGATAAGTACAGAGTAAGTCCGATATTAAAATTTTGTTTTTACTCGAATTTAAAGGTTGCACCATTTTGTAATCAAAAATGGAAATCCTAATTAAAAAAATAACTTTTAACTCATGTTTTTTTATTTTCAGAAATATAGAGCTGGTGAGATAGAGGATCTAGAGATGCTCTCGGATGATCAAGAAATATTCTTTGATGAATCCGAAAAAGAGGAGTTGAGGTCTAAGAGAAACAAAATTCTGAAGAGAATGCTTCCTCCTGATAAAAGAGAAAACTTCGAAGAAATTGAAAGGGAAATATTTGGAAGTGATTCTCGTTGAAATTTTGTATAATACTCGATATGGTTTTTTGCATATCTAAAATATGAATTTTGTAATGTCACTTGTTTAATATTTTTTCTTTATATTGTTATTGTTACGCTTACATGTTATATGTATAGTTTACATTCCTAGCTTATTTACATTTTTAAAGAATATTTATGTATATTCTATATTTCATATTTCTTATATTTTTGATAGAATTGTGCTCATAATATACTTATGTAAATATTAATTTTTATTCAAACCTAGTCCTATATATATATATATATATATATATATATGCTGTGACCTTATGAAACACCCTGTATATTACGAAATAATTTTAAAATGTGAGTCTCGGCTCTGTCTATAACTTTTATTTAAAAACAATATTTCCTATTTCTCAAGATATCAAACTTCGGAGTCTACGTTGATCACCCTGTATAGGGTGCTCGATTTCTTAGACAAGATACGATATGTATCTAAGATTAGGAATTTATTTTAATGTCAGCATTAATATTTTGTTTTTATCCCGGCACTGATTTTTAAAACATTAATCTGTTTATAAAAAATATTCCTGTCGTAATTGTTTACGTTTCAAAATTTTAATATCCCGTAATTTTTCTAATAGTTGCAATGATGCAATTTTTTACTGTTATAAACTTTAATCTTTATTAATAGGTTATTTTATGATACCACGAAATATCTAGTGTTTCGAATAAAAATCTTTATATAATCGGCTTATATAGAATGTCTCAATATTAATTCTTTATATGAGAGAAGATTCGGATAAAATCTTGTTTTAAATCTTCAAAGCTGGTAATTATATTAACTGCTAGATTTAGTAATAATTCGTATTATTATAAAAAATCAATAAATTCTAACAGTTTCCACTTTTTATACTTGCGAATACTCCGTTTTTTTAATTTTATTTATAGTGTAATAATATAGATCATAAACATTTAAAATATATTGCAGGAAGGTTCATTTATAATAATAATATAATAAAAAACGTCGATAAATAAACAAATTTGATTGAAATTACACAAATATCGATCATTTTTCATGCAGTAGAATGACACCAGGAAACATTGTTTTTTTATAAATAATAATGTGTGTGAAATAATATAAAATGTGTTAAATTGATCATTATACATTTAACATTAAGCATGTAACACAATAATTAATGTTTGTAAATTAGAAATTTGTATTATTTCTTAAGTACAGCAATAAAATTGACTACATGTAAAATTACGAATCTAAATGAGTCAAAGTTAAAAATTATTCATTTGATGCGTACTAGTTTAAATTGAATTGTTAATTGAATCAAAAAATACTTGTTTGGAATGAAATTTTGCTGATTTTGATAATAATTATGACCAAATATTCGAAAAGATACTCATAAAGAAGAAATGAAATCTCATACAAAAAGTTATGCAAATTTTTGTTATACAAACTTTAAAGAAAAAAAATCAAATTTTATTAGAAAGTAATCATATCTTTGTAAATAATATAATTAAGTATATTCAAGCAGTGTAAATTAGTATTTTGTTGAAATTTCTACCATATTTTTTTGAATTATTTTTAAGGTGTTTGATAAAACCTTCAGGGGTATTTCATTATCAATTCATTCAATTTTTATGGAACTTGCATAACCTCAAAAAAAGAAAAACAATTTTTAAGTGCATAAAGTGCTATAAAACAATGTTAGAAATAACAGTGACATAAAATTAGTTAAAATACTTAACTGTGTCATGAATGGAGTTTCTTGAGTGATAAGAAAATAATATTTTCATGAATTCACGCTAATTCTGGCCCATAATTATCGATTGTATCCAAAAGGTGTATAATTTTCCCGCCTATGGTTGACATAGTACTTGTTACCTTGGTGATTTTTTATTATTTTGATAAGTTTAATGTTTATTGTTTAAATAGGTGTAAGAAATATTAAGAGTAAAATACTTGTGAAAACTTATGTACAAGAAATATAAATATCATAATTACAGATTAATGAAATCTGAACCCACGTTTAGATCATTTTTGAACCAACATGAACCTGATAGAAAATATACAAAGTGCACCCAACAAAATTTATAATTTTTTGTTTCATAAAATATATTTTCTATCACGTATTGTATCTCAATTAATTTTATATTAATTCATTCCTTAATTTTCCAAAATATAGAGTCGAAAAACGTTATACGATTAAAATTGCCGGTAACAAAAACGCAATTTTTATTTTGAAAAGATTGCGATAACAATATAAGCTAATCCCATTTTTATTTAATAAAACACTACCCACGCCCATGTCACTCATACTTAATATCCTCTCCGAGAAATATTCGTCATTCTGCAGAAAAAGGTAAATGTGTGTTCAGTGTTTAAAAGCTAAACACAGAAGAGAGAACGAAACGTTAATAAATAAAGAAAGAAGTAGATTTTGGTGAAATCAGTGTGGAACCTGTCATGGTACCCGTCATGGTACCCTTAATAAATGGCAGACTAGACCTCTTGACAGGTTGTTTTACGATCTACGAACCGTGCCATGTGGCACCCACCTGACTCACTAATATTTGTTCCATTGGCGCCGTCACATACTGTCTCTCATTTTTTCTTTTTCCACTCGGATTACGAAATTTTAAAGCGTGTTATGTGTATAGAAAAGGTCAAGCATTCGATTAATGAGTATTGTTATCATAAAATATTTTTTTTTAAACATTTCATACCTGTGTTACGTTAGCTATGAATTTCATCCATCATTTTTAAATTTTTTTTTTCTTCGAAAAATGGAAAAATTCTACTATTCTGAATAATAGCTTAAAAAAATGGAATATTTCCTCACGATCAGCAGATGCGACAATCGGGCAAAAACATTTTATGGAAAAATATTTTTTCACTTTCGTGAAGAATAATAAATTTCCCACACTTGCAAAAACTGATGATTCCTTTTTTTTTTAAAAATGTTATAAATCATAACCTACGTCTGCTAAGTATAAATTATTCTTAAATCATTAAATAAATTATTTTTGAAAACAAATTCTAAATATTTTTGATTCTAACTATCGCACCCTAATATTTTTAACGAGGATTTTAACTAAATATTTGAGTTTTTTTGTCATGTTACACCAATATTTATGTCAAATTAATAAAATTTTATTCAAAATACATTACCTTAATTTAAAAAAAAAATCAATAAAAAATTGTAAATAAATCAGAGAAAAAATGTACGGCACATTATTACTAATGAATAAAGCCTACATGGTGCTAATCCTCGAGATTACGAAAATCTAATAAAATTGCATTTTTTCCTAATAAAAAAAATAAAGTTGCACCAATTTTCAACACTATTTCTGAAAAACCAGCTGATTTATAAATAAATTGAAGTTATTTCAATTTTAATAAAGTGAAACTTAATATTTACTCATATTTCATGTACTAAAATGCTCAAATAAAATACTCCAACATAAGGAAATCAGTGACAACAACAATAAATACGTTATGTAACAAAAATTATGCTTATTCAAACAACTCACAAATTTTGTGTTCGCTAGTTTAATAATGTTGCAATCACGAGGCCAACATGCGCTTAAAACGCGTGTGTTTGCATCAGAGGAATTTGACATTTGAATAGACTTTAATGTGACACAAAGTATAAATATTTTTACTTTTACCTCTTGCAACTATTGTTGCATTATTATTTTCCCTTTAATAGGACAATATCAAAGAACAAATATTTATACGAATGTTTTTATATGGTAACAACGTAAAAAATAATTACTAATCTGCAAAATTTAGGAAGTGTATTATTTTTAGAAAAATACACTTCTGCATTTATTAGAACAAATTAGTTCCCAAGTGTTTTTCATGAGTTGCAAACTAACATTTCATTGTTTAACTTCAATATTAATTTGTAACGTTAAAGTAGGAGTTATGTCACTTTAAGTTACATTCTGTCATTTTGGTGTATTATATTTTATGCCTGCATAGTGTTATATATATAAAATTCCATGATGCAGAAAAAGATAAAAACTAATATTATCAAAACAATAACCCAAGCATTATGTTTTTATAAAGTAATAATAACGTCAAAATGTAGTACTCGATAAAAGTAGTTTTGTAGTAATAAAAACTATTCTTTAAAAAAAGAACATCTTTTTGTTTGTTCATTTTAAGTCATTGTTTATTTCAAGTAAATATTACTTTACAGTTATGTTTTAGTTACTTTACCTATAAAGTTGTTTCGGATAAATCTAGCCTCTTTTATTATTAAATTTCCTATAGTGAAATTTTACTCGTAGTGATAATAATAAATCAATGGCTTTAAGCTGTATTTCTAGCCGATTGACACTTCTAAGTTTTCGTCGGGCGCATGTCAATACATCAATACATCAAATCTAGTTTGAGAAAACTTGCAACATTTTATATTCAGTAAATTACGAAGCAAATAAATATTTTAAAGGATAAGACAAATTATTTTGACATCGCTGAATGTCAGTGCAAATTGCAGTATTAGAAACACCAAATTACAGAAACACAATGTACAAACAATATATTATTCTTATTAAAAGTGCATAAATAATTTCTACTCAAATAAATATATTAATGCTTGAAGACACAGGAATTGTTTTATATCGAACTAACGAATCTTTTACAAATCTAACCATTTTTCGCTTCAGATTGTGTCAAATTCAATTCGCAATTGAAGAAATTCGTGCCCCGCCTTCGTAAATTTAAATTTTGAACAATAACTAAAAGGCGATGGCTTTTCGTCCACACCCACTTGGGCGAATTCCAAGTAAACATTGCCCATGCACATGCACATTATTATGTCCAACTGAAGAGAAGATATCGAATTTCTGCATACACTTAGGTACCTAAAACGGGCTCTTGAGGCACGCCGTGCCAAAGTTCACGGCCATTTCGATCATATTCCATTTGAATGAGCTCAGCAAAGAAGATTTCTACCAATAAGAATTGTTTTTTTGCGATACCAAGTAATAATGGTTAAAAATTAAATTAAAAAATGGAATGCCTTTTAAATATTCTGGGCTTATGGAATAAAGAAGACCAGACTTTTTTATTCTCTAATGTATTTACAAATGCCGTAATTGTACCAATTGAATGGGAAAGGGGTATAGATTAAATCTAAACTAATACAAAAAAGTTCTAAATACAGTTTGTTCTCTTTTTTGAACTGGAATTGTTAGTTACAAGTTAATTAAAACTCCGGTAGCTGAAATAACTGACATGATAGTGCGGTTTGTTAATGTCACTAGTATTTGTCTATGTTGTCAATGCGATATTGTGAAGAAATACATTTCACGATAAACCTGCTTTGTTTAGTTGTAGTCAAGCCATTAAACTATCCTTTTTTTTTACATTGGCGCTTATAGCTAATAAGGCTATTCTATCAAGAATCATCAACGGTTAACTGTATTTTCCATCTATATTTTAGCATTGGAGCTTTTTTATAAGGCAATTGGTAAATATAAAAAAATATTTTTCAGAATAAATGAGTTTTCGAAATTTGCACATTTGAAAATCTTATGTCGTGTTATGATATTGTTAGCCCAAAAAAAGAATTTGTTGTTTTCAAAGTTGTATTTTAAGCCAAGGGATTCATATTTCGGGAGACAAACTATCAGCCATTCTATTAGTGGAACCTTTCATGTAGTTGTAATTGTATCTTCTACAAGATGAGATTATTACTGTATAGTGAATAGAATTGTGGTCGCAGTGCACTACCTTGCGGTTCTCCTCTTTTTTAATTTCCAACTTTATCACAATTTTCTTGTTAAATCTGTAAAATTGCGAACATTTTCCAAAAAAAGTAAAAGAGAGTTGCCAGAAAAATCCTTTTCTATACCCTTATCAGGAATTTTCTTTCGAATAAGTTTAATACATTTTTAGAATTGGTACTTTTGGGGAACCATTCGAAGTTTCAAAGAATTTTTTGGTTTAAGATTTTTGACTGACGATCGTAAATTAGATTATGATTTTATTTCGATATTCGAGTTTATTGATTAATAATCATTTAATTCGGATTCAAAATAATATTTGGACTTAGAAGGACTAAGAGGAGAAAATTTGCACAAGCAAAAATTTCAAGCAACCAATATGTTTATTATTTATTTGTTAAGTAAAGCAGCTTATTTGATTACTGTGAAACTAATTTTAAGAAATTAGATTATTTTATAGTTGATAGTTACAATTTTTAAGGTAGACACTTTATATTCGTAATACCAGATATTCTGGACAAAGCATCAGCCATTCTATTAGTTAAGCCTTTCATGTAGTTTTAATTGTATATTGTTCAAGGCCAGGTCACTAGTATTTAATTAATAGAATTTTGGTCACAATACACTACCTTGTGGGTCTCCTGTTTTTTTAATATCCCAATTTATTTTTTTAATTTCTTTAGCTCTTGTGTTGTTACCCTCCATTTGTTACTACTTTTATTTGTATCCAGTTTAATAAAAAAATCTCTTGTGTATCTCCGTTTAACGATTTTTGATTTATATGTATTTATTTGAGTTATTTATTTGTTCCTTTGCATCAATTCCTATTTTGATTTCTTTTAATTGAGACTCAATTCTAAAGTATTTCTGTAAAAGGTACGATTTAAAAACTTGGTAATATTGTCGAACAACTGCATCGGCTCACTCTTCTAATTAATTCTAATGGATAAACGGAACAAAACCATTGACTGATCCGTTTTAGGTTTTTAAAATCTTAATTTTATTCTACGGTTTGCCATTGGCTTGTAATTACCACTCAGGTCATGTAGTTACATTTTATTTTGTTCTTCCGTGACATACCACGCTTAGTCATTCATTGAATTTTGAAATGAGCACTTTGCAGATACGTACCGAACCTTGTGATTTTCATTATTGGAATTCCAATGATAATTCTTTCAAAAAGAAACGATAAAACATCAACAATTGTGTGAAGCATTAATTTTTTTTTTCTTAGTTAACTTTCTCTCTGTTATTCTCGCAAACTTGAAGAATGTTCTGGAATGTTCGAGAAAACAAGAAAAGGATATAAATCTAGGTAAATTGCCATTGCAAAATAGTAGTGAAGTACCAAGTTTGCCGTAGGCTCATTAGAATCATTTGTAAATCTAGTTTTTCAAAGGTAGTCGTGAAATTTTCCTGTTGTTAAAATTTATTAAACCCTTACGAGTATTAAATTATACTTCACAGATGACAAAAACCCATCAACCTTATTCCAGATACCAATTTTTCTTTCTATATAATTTCTCGAATCTTGTATCTGAACTATCATCTCATATGATAATTAACAAGTAACTGACCATCATTAAAATAAAATTAAAATATTCCTCATAATTTCGGTTTATTAACTGAAAACACGGAAGATTCATTAAATGTTCTAAGATGAATAACCTCGCCGCCGTCGCCGCCGTTTTCTCGTAATCTGGGTTACTTTACAATTTATATCTGGTTTTAAGACAAAAATATTTTTAAAAACACATTTTAATCGTGTCAAAACCCATTATCTTTAGTATTCATGTTAATTGCTCTCATTTTTGTCTGTAAACATCTAATTTTTTGATAATAGTAAATGTATGGTACTTAATTAGCTAAAAACAAACAAATCATTTTTATTTTATGAGCAATGTATGAAAGACGAATATTCTGATACAAGATAATTAAATGTAAGTGTGACTCAGGAAAGTTTTCTTGAAAGACAAACGAGACGCATTAAAATAAAATGAAATAAAAAAATTGTATTCACACCATACGATTAAAAATAAAATGAACCCATTAATATATTTTAAATAAACCAATACTAGTAAAATATTTTATTAAACTATTCGAGTCTTGAAGATAAAACATCGTTAAACGGAGATACACAAGAGAATTTTTTATTAAACTGGATACAAAAAAAAGTAGTAACAAATGAAGGGAAACAACACAAGAGCTAAAGAAATTAAAAAAATAAAGCGGGATATTAAAAAAACAGGAGAACCACAAGGTAGTGTTTTGTGACCAAAATTCTAGTCATTAAATACTAGTGACCTGGCCTTGAACAAGATACAATTAAAACTGCATGAAAGGCTGATGCTTTGTCCAGAATATCTAGTGTTACTGGTTAAAAGTGTCTATCTAAAAATTGTAATATCAACTATAAAATAATCTCATTTCTTAAAATTAGTTTGACAGTAATCAAATACAATGCTTTATTTAACAAATTGAAAATATCCACCACATTGAGCATTATAAACATATTTGTTGCTTGATATTTCTTGTTTGTGCCGATTTTCTCCTTAGTCCTTCTAATCCCAAATATTATTTTGAATCCGAATTAAATGATTATTAATCAATTAGCTCGAATATCGAAATAAAATCATAATATTATTTATGATCGTCAGTCAAAAATATTAACAATTTTTTAATCTTAAACCAAAAAATTCCCATTAATATATTTTAAATAAACCAATACTAGTAAAATATTTTTTTTAAATACATTTTTATTTTTTTTACCATTCTCGCTACTTTTATTTACACACTCCATGATTACGCAAATTTGACTCAAGTTGTTTATTATTTCCGCAGATAGTAACCGAACGTCTAACGGCAAGAAAATTTTCGACATCAGAAAGTGTTTAAGTGTTTTGCTACACCCTGTACAAAATTTTGAAACGTTTCTTTAATTGTTAGTTTTTATTTCTAATGCAAAGGATAATACTTAAAATTGCTTGGTCAACAAATTATTAGATTAAAAATAAAACAGCTAAAGTAAAAACTATCTTTAAATATTTTTAATAAATTTATTTTAGTTTGTACTTAAAACTTGTTACATTAATTAAACCAGAAAATTTTTGATATTTGCCATAGGGCTGATTACAATATAGTTCTGGTTAGTAAAACACAAACCGCGACAAATAAGTGTGTTTATTTCTTTTCTTTTCGTTTTACGTAACCGAAAGATTATAAACATTGTAAGTGGTAAACTGATAAACGATATGTTTTGACAAAAATCGGATGTAAATATTTTTCAGCACTTACCTTATTTGTTATTTCTGAAATTGCATTGTACATACCTGAAAAAAAAATTAAATTGTAGTTTATTGCAAATTACAAACAATATATATAATATGTCTAATATTGGGAAATACATTGAAAATATTTTTAATCTACCATGGATTTCATAATTTTCAAAAAATGGACATAAATCTAGATTTCTTGAATAAAAAAATCCCTTAAGTTTAGAGTAAGTTGAAAGTGACTAATTTTAATATAAAAGTCTAAATACTTTTTTAATCTATATCTACGTTTGTAAATATTATTTTAAATATAATGAAAAATATAAAAAGTAGGTTTCTAGATTAAAACGCCGTCCATAAAATAAAACCAAATGTTTAACTACTGGTCTTTTTCTAGATTGTATCTTAATTCATCAAAAGATACCAATTCAACTAATCTAGACCAAATCGAATGGAACAAAAAATAATATAATTTCCGTAAAATGAAAACAAATTTAAGAGAACTGGTTTTTAAATACCATTCCTTCATTCAATATAAATGTGTATAATTCATTACAAAGAAACAAAATAGCAGTATAAAAGAATACTACTAAAAAAACAATTGGTAACAAATTTCACTCTGAGGATTAATAGGGATACTTTATTTCCTCGCTATATACATATATATTTCATAATAAAAGAAAAAAATTATTTTTATAAATGTTATTTTTAACATTTAATACCAATTACCAAGAATAAAAAAAATTATAAATTTTGTTGGGCGCACTTTGTATATTTTCATGTTGGTTCAAAAATGATCTCAAGGTGTGTTCAGATTTCATTAACCTCTAATAATTATATTTACAATCCAATATATTTCTTGTGTATAAGTTTTCATAAGTGTTTTACTCTAAATATTTCTTACAATTAATTAAACAATAAACATTAAATTTATAAAAAAAAACGCAAAAATGGTTTTACTTTTGAAATATGTCAACCATAGACGGAAAAATTAGTCCTTCCCGGTAAAAATGATGGTTATGGACCAGCATCAGCGTGAAGACTTGAAATTTCTTGAAAATATAATTTTCTTATCACTCAAGAAAATCCATTTATGTCACTGTTAAGTATTTTAACTAACTTTATGCTATTATTATTTGTAGCTTTGTTTTTATAGCACTTTATGCGCTTAAAAATTGTTCGTCTTTTTTGAGGTTATGCAAGTTCCGTAAACATTTAATTAATTGACAATGAAATACTTCTAAAGATTTTATAAAATTTTTAACAAATAACAAATATTTATAAGGATATGATTACTTTCTAATAAAATTCTTTTTTCTCTTGATGGGGCACTATTTTTTTTTAAATTGGATTTTATTCGAAACTTACTCCCACCTACAACCAATCGCCCAAATCATACACGATAACCAAAAACGCCAAATCAAAATTCCAAGAAGATATGAATTGTTCTATTGTATGCTTTGCCCGAACAGAAAAGAGATAATACAACTTTTTACCGCAAGTGAAAATTTAAACAGTTACGTTACTCGTTCAAATATAATTTAAATAAAAAAAGTTGACTAAGAGATAAAAAAAACGCACAGTAGTAGAATTAGGAGGAAGCTGCGTTGGTCGATGTCGATGGAAGTCAAAATGAAGGCAGCAATAAAAAAGTCAGTCACTCATATCGTATGAAAAATCCTTCGAACGTATCTAAGAAAGAAACGAATGCGTTGTTGGGTCGGTCGCGGTCACGTCCATCGCCCACGGCAAGGATTTTAAATCTCCAATTTGAATTCTTTTCTTCGTATTATTCTCTTCCAATACCAACAGAATTACTATGCCACCGAACAGAATAACTTCATTTAGTTCTCGGAAAAAATATCATTTATGGTACAAATGATTTTTACGAATAACGCCTAGATTGTTATAGCACGTAATTAAGATTCAATAATAATTTTACTATTTGCGATTTATTAAATACAAGTTATAATTTTACTATTAATTCTAATAGAAATATTAATGGTAAGTTTAGAATTGATAGATTTTAAGAATTTGTACTATTGGGATCCATTCGAAGTCTCTATATTTTAAGATCAAGAAAAAGAAGAATACTTTGTTAATATTTTTGACTGACGATTATAAATTAGATTATGATTTAATTTTGATATTCGAGTTTATTGATTAATAGTCATTTAATTCGGATTCAAAATAATATTTGGAACTAGAAGGACTAAGAGGAGAAAATCTGCACAAGCAAGAAATATCAAGCAACCAATATGTTTATTACTTATTTGTTAAATAAAGCAGCTTATTTGATTACTGTGAAACTAATTTTAAGAAATTAGATTATTTTATAGTTGATAGTTACAATTTTTAAGGTAGACACTTTATATTCGTAATACCAGATATTCTGGACAAAGCATCAGCCATTCTATTAGTTAAGCCTTTCATGTAGTTTTAATTGTATATTGTTCAAGGCCAGGTCACTAGTATTTAATTAATAGAATTTTGGTCACAATACACTACCTTGAGGTTCTCCTGTTTTTCTAATATCCCACTTTATTTTTTGAAGTTCTTTAGCTCTTGTGTTGTTCCCCTTAATTTGTTACTACTTTTATTTGTATCCAGTTTAATAAAAATGTCTCTTGTGTATCTCCGTTTAACGATGTTTTGTTTCTGTTAGTTATTTATTTGTTCCTTTGCATCAATTCCTATTTTGATTTCTTTTAATTGAGACTCAATTCTAAAGTATTTCTGTAAAAGGTACGATTTAAAAACTTGGTAATATTGTCGAACAACTGCATCGGCTCACTCTTCTAATTAATTCTAATGGATAAACGGAACAAAACCATTGACTGTTCCGTTTTATGTTTTTAAAATCTTAATTTTATTCTACAGTTTGCCATTGGCTTGTAATTACCACTCAGGTCATGTAGATTCATTTTATTTTTTTCTTCCGTGACATACCACGCTTAGTCATTCATTGAATTTTGAAATGAGCACTTTGCAAAAACGTAACGAACCTTGTGATTTTCTTTATTCGAAATCCAATGATAATTCTGTAAAAAAAAAACGATAAAACACCAACAATTGTGTGAAGCATTAATTTTTCTTACTTAGTTAACTTTCTCTCTTTTATGGAACGTTGACATTGTTTAGATAATTAATATCCGTTTTTTATAAATAATAAAATATTATTGCTCATTTAGCTATTCATTGATGCAGTCCATATCTGGACCAATGACGAAATTGAAACCTTTCTGAAATCATTAATACACGCCTCCATATTATGTTACATGCACGTAAGTGGAAGCTTGAAATAAGTATTAAGTACCTTTCGCAAATGAAAGAAATTTTATTTTTCGAATCATTAATTTTTATTAGTTGCAAATTATAAAAAAACGAAGAAGCCGAGATCAAAATTAACAGTACCGCAAATCTTGCGATATCCACTAATCAATAGTTAATTGTCGTATTTAAATTTACTATAAAATAACTGAAAAAACTGATGGTTTTGATGCATCTGTATTAAAGTGTTGGTAAGTTAAGAAAATTGAAATGATTTCTCGGATTGAGTCCGGTTGATCGCTTATAGAAAACCCATTATTCAAATAACGTAATTTGAATGTGGAATTACACAGAAAATGATTCATGGAAGAATTCGCATTGTTGCGGTACCAACAACAATGACTTGTGCTGTTGTTGCTGTTTATTCTCTTCTATTCAGGCACGGTTCACGTCAACCTCGACTAGATATTCCGTAATATTTAAAATGTTTAACATCTATTTGAAATTCTAGGAAAAAAATTGAATGTTTTGAAAGGTGAATATTATTTGCTCGGAATGTCTGAATATTTCGGATATTCGGCTGTTTCAAGTCTCTTGAAACTTTCTTTTCTTTTAGTTTTATCAAACGCTTTTTTTAGATTTATCAAACATCTCTAGTAATACATAAGCGACTGTTTTTAATTGCTAAAATTCGCTAATAACATTTTAATTCTTAAATTTTATTTTATAAGCTCTTATGGAACAAAATTTGAGTTGATAAATAACTAGATTTTAAATGTTGTATAATTGCTTCTTATATGACCTTTATGACACATAAAAGTTTTATTAAGGTGTAACATATGTGGGCGAGTGAATTATAATATATGTACGACACCACACATGATATTATAATGGTTTTCGCCGAGCGGAAGCAAAAACGTGGTTCTTACAATAGATTTGATAACGAAACAGGTTGGATTAATTAGTCGATAGCCATACTGTTTTAATAAGGAAAATTGGCACTTACCAAATTTTCATTCTCTGATTCTAGGGAACGACCAGTATGTAGGTACACTTATAGGGTATTCAAATCGCAAATAAACTAACTGAACTTTTTCTAACTTATTTATTGGGTGAGAAAACAGTGAAAATTTACAATACAACGAATTAAATTAATGATTTGAATAATTATTAAGCCTCGCAGAGTTTTTTAATAAATTGTTTATTAACTAATTCAGAAAAGTACCGGCTAATTATAGTTTAGAAGATTTAACAAGACTGAAGCCACTTTAATACCATGATGGTACTTTTCGAAGCGGATGTTAAACTACAACCGATTCCTGGGTTCGTCTAGTTTTCTAAACTGAATTTTTGGCGCCACTTTTTGCTGATTTTAAAAAACTTGGCCAGTACAAAATCTAGTTAATTCCTCATTTCGGAGAATTATATGATGGGATAACAATCTGAATGACACCTTTTATTATGGAAAGCAAAATCCCGATAAACTTTTTCAGATGCAGCTCAGTTTCTCCAACTATGCCTATTTATTAAGGCGTATGCAAATTTTCACTAGACTTAATTTTTTACTTTAATTTTTATTAATTGATAATATAATCTCAGATCTTGCTGAAATAAATTTTTATAATTTTTTTTAATCCTAGACCTTTTTACCGTGAGGTGTAAAGCAAATTTCAATAGTGTCATGTTTCTTATTTCTCTTTCTACTTCTTGTATCCCTTCTCTCTTCCAACGCTATACCCTTTTTTCTACTTTTGCTTTAACATTTTCTTCGATGTTCCTGTGTAATTTTCTTCCTCTTGTTATATTTGCTTTGTTGTTTATCAATTTTCCTCAGGAAACTGATTTCTATAGCGTTTATCCATCCTTTCATTTGGGATTTTATGTATTTTGGTTCATGAAGTTTTCAATGCATTAAATATATCACTTGCATTTCTCTATTTTTTTCGTTTATTTCCTGGTTTATAGTTTCCAATATTCGTAACTTACTACCTGTTCAATTTGTTTTTCCATTATTTGCTGATTTTTTTTGATATTATAATAATATTATTGTTTTTATATACCTTTTATTAATTTTCTATTATCCAATAACCTAGACGACACTTTTTGATTTTCTTTTTTGCTTCTTTTAGTGTTTCTACCAATATTGAAATTAGAAGTGGATTAAATCAATGAAGCAAAGTGAATGATTCATTTAATTTTATCGATTTTTCTCATCAAGAACATCATATCATTTGTGCTTATCCCACTTCTAAAGTGATATTGTGAATCCTCTAAGGTCACTTCAACTTTATTCCTTATTCTTTTTACTATTATTGTTATTATTATTATTATTATTATTATTATTATTATTATTATTATTATTTTTCCTGGTAAGTTTGTTAAAGTTATACCTTCGTCGTTCTTACAATTTCTTTTATCGTCGCTTTAATATACAGGTAATATGATTCCCAGGTTCTAGTCTTCCGGCATTTTATCAGGTTTTATTATTTCCTTTAACAGTTTTGTTAACTTACTACTTCTAGTTTTAGCCATATTTTATTTTATCAAACAAACAAACCAAACAAAGTTATTATTTATAAAATAGTTCGGGGTTCATAACAAATATTATATTGCACTATTCAAACTTATAAGGATAAGATATACAGGGCGGTGTTTTAAGGTGATACTAATATAGATGTTTCTTAACTGATAAAAATAAAAAAATGTTTAAATATGAATAAAGTTATGTATTTGATAAATAAAGATTTTTTATTTATCAAAATAAATCATCAAGTTAGCCATATGGAATATCGCTAAAATAAAAAACTTAAAAATGTTTTTACCTAAATTAAATATTTAATGAAATCAAGTATAATACAACGGGATATAAATTGGAGTTTAATGATGTTAAGAACTCATTTATTATTGAAGTAATAAAAAACGCGTAGAAAAACTTTTTACTTTATTTTAAGTCTTTAAAGATGAGGGAAATGTATAAAATTAAATTTTATGTAGTTTAGAAATTCCCAATATTGACACCACTTAAAAACCGACTTTGTATTTAGGATGATGAAAAATAAAAAAAATAAAAATTGCCATTTTCTTGTGATCAAAGCAAAACATTTTTATCTAAAATGAATAAACATTTTCCATATATCGCCGACACAGTATATGACTATAATTTTTTATGTTTCCTATCTACGTTTTACCTTTTGCCTGATTACATTTTAATGTAGCTTTTCTTCAACTAATATTTATTACCAGTTGAGCATTAAATTTCTAGTTTTGCCACTCCTTTGTCTATTTTTCTTTTAATACTGTTTAGGAATTGACAATGAACGTGGCAGGGACATTGTAATGGAACAAGACATGATTTTTAGGTCTATGCTGGCTTTTGATTCACTACGACAATGGAATTTTAAATTGTTTGTACCATATAATTAAAACGCATGACGTACTGCAAGTAAATATTCTTCTTGTGTTCTATTGTGCGCACAAATAGACTCCCAATCATTAAGAGGATAAGATCTTATAATTGTGCGACTTAAAATTTATGTTTTTTCTCAAATTGATACTATTCCTCTTAAGAGAGAATTTTCTTCAAAAAAAAATTGCGACTCTCAAACGGTCAATAAAACTGGCTACTTTTATCAAAATATTCACAATATTTACACGAACAAATAAACAAAAAATATTTAAAGTTACTTAAAAAAGGAGCAAAAAACGTGTGTCGTCAAAGTGTTGTAAGATTTGTAATTGAAAAGTCAAACAAAACGAAATATTGTTAGCAGTTCGCTTCTATTTCATTAATTACTATTTATTGGAAACATTCTTCTGGGAGTTTTTTAAACTTTAATATTAATTTTTTTTTATAAAGAAATATAAATATTTTCCTCGAGATCGAAATCAATGTTTCTTTCTTGCTTGAGCGTTGTAATCTTCTCTCTGCCGACGAATTTAATACTGAGCAATTATTGTCAATATCTTCTTTATACCCGAATCCCATACAATCAATAATATTGTCAATATTATTTTTGGTAATAGTGTAACCCTCTGTCAGTTTCTTCCTATTTATATCCTTTTCTTGTTTTCTCAAAGATTCTAGTTAATTTTAGACATTTTCTAGAATATTCTTGAGGTTTACGAGAATGTTCGGGAAACTGTTACAATATTACTGAAGTTCGCATTTAAAGTTTCAACAATGCCTTAAAAGAAACATTATTCCCAAATACATAAATTTAAAATGTCGAGCAAAAACAACACAAACTAAAAAAGCAATCAGTGGAGAGAGAAAAATAAACTAGACAAAACTGGATGGGAATAAATAAAATGGAACATAAATAAAAATACGTAAGAACTAGTAATGAATGCAACAAAACGATACGAAACATTAAACGAAATTGGGTAAATAATAACATAAAAATAGAAGTAGACTTGAGATGAAATGGATATAACAGGTGGAGAGGAAAATTTGAGCAGAACAAGTATCAAAAACTGAAGTAAAAGGTCGTGGACAGAAAACTGTGGAAGAAATTAATACAATACATTATTAAGGTAATAAAATAATCCATTAATCTTTAACCCCACATTTCCAGATATTTTCTTGAGCAATTTGCCCGCGGCTTCAACTGCATTAAAGAAGAGAAATCAAAAGTAAAAGTAATTTCCTGTAAAGAAAAACAGATCCAAAGTATGTTGTATATCTGTAAAACTCAGTCTTTTTTACTTTTTCTATTTTTATGACGAATTAATATGAATCTAGGTCTTCATCGATTAGCTACAAAAATAAATAGCTTTCCCGGTTGAGAATGTATTAGAAAATGCATGAAACGAGGCAATTTTGGATATGGTATATTAGTACAAAGACACACCCCCTAACACAAACTTTCAATTAAGATCAAAAACCAATGTAGTCCAGGTAAAAATATTTTCTGGAAAAAAAAATATTTATATTATTTATTACACGGATTTCAAAATATTCAAATATTTATCAATTATCAATATCCATAATTAGTTTACAATGTTGTCACTAGTATTAAGCGTGTGAACTCGATATTGTACAAGAAAACAAAATAGTAAAAAAAAAAATTTTGTTTTAAAATGTTTAAAATGTCTGTAGTATTTATTTATTTATTTATTTATATTTATTTGTTTATTTATTTATTTATTTCAGCTACTTTATAACTTTTGATTCGAGTAATATATCGATAAAAGTTTAAACTTTACTGACTTTCACTTAAAAAAGGTAATTATGTGGAAAATCGTTTAACATCTCACCCTCATCGTGCACACAAATTATCACTAATTTATGTTAGTTTCTATTTTGAGTACGCATCATATATATTTTCAGTTTCACCTGAAACTGTGTCTTCTCATGTTCGTGACCTCTTCGTGAATCCAGTCACGTATTTATTGCTTTTAAGTAAATTTATGACGTCAGTTTTAGTTAAGAGTTTCAAGCTAAAAAGATGGAAGTTATCGTACAAAAAATTTTCCATACGTAATTTATCTAAATCGAATACAGACAGTAGGGCTAAAAAAAATAAAGGAAAACTCATAATTTAAGAAAGTACAAAAAGTGTTTGGTCAATCATTATGTACTAGTTTCTGATGTATTATGTATAAATAAATTCTGTTGCCATTTTTATTTAAAAAATTTCATCCCCAGTTGAAATTACTCTAAATGCTCACAAACGTATGCTGAAATCAAAATTATCTATCAGAAAATGCTTTTTTCAGTTTGAAAAAAGTTATGTCAATAATGTTGTGAGAAAATTAGTTTTCTATAAAATGGCAATTTTTTTTGATGAAATATACCCCTTTCTTAAACAATTTGTGCCCAAGCCAATGACTACAAGATTGACAAAATTATTTTTAGTTGAAAAAAAAATATAACGTCCTCTTAATTTTCAATAATGTTGGAAAATTAGTTTTTTTTTCTAATGGGGACGAAATTTTAAATTAATTGCACTTTATGTACTTAAAAATTGTTTGTTTGTTTTAAGGTTATGCAAGTTCTATAAAAATCTTTCTGAGCATGTTTTCGGATTTATGGGTATAATTATTATCAAAAATCAGCAAAACTTCTTTCCAAACAACTATTTTTTAGTAAAAAGACCAGAAAAAAGTGAACTCAAAATTAACAGAAAATTGGGTAGTTCGGTTTCTTTCTATTCAAGGAAAACCTCTGTTTTTTAGTGCAGAAATTTTATTTAAAAAATGCGGAAATGTTTATTTGATAAAGTGCCCTCAAATATTCACATTGATTTTCGTAAATTGTACAAAATATTAATGTACAAATCCGCCTAATTAATAAATATTTAGGGGGAAAAATACATCACAGAACGTACTGAAAAAATTGTTGATACTAATGATGGTTGATGTCGATTCTCGATAAGATTAAATATACGTTTAAAAATAATAAAAATATTGTTAGTACGTATTGTAATATTGAAAATTCTGGAAAATGTATGTCACAGTTAAGTATTTTAACTAATTTTTTGTAACACTTTATGCACATGAAATGTTTTTGTCCTTTTTTAAGGTTTTGCAAGTTCCATAAAAAAATATTAATTTACAATTATTGACCTTTAAAAGTTTTATGAAACATGAACAACTTAAAAACAATTCGAAGATCATCATCTGGGGTAAGTCACTAAATTTAATTCTTTTTTTTTTATAAAATTGTTATAAAATAAATTTTTACAATTTTACAATCTAGGCAAGTGAAAATTCGAAGAAAAATTTTCAAAAACCTGACGCAGTATTTATAGCTTTGCGTTGAACACTATTTTATGGAAATTTGACATTTTTTAACAAGTATTTTAGAAATTTCAATAAATTACTGATTTATAACGCTTCAATATTCTTAACTATTATTATTTACAAAAATATGCTTACTTTCTATTAATATTTTATCTTTCCTCTTTAAATTTTGTATAATAAAACTTTACAAAATAACTTATATGAGATTTTATTACATCTTTGTGAGCATATCTTCGAATTACTAGGTAAAATTATTTTTAAATATCAGCGAAATTTCTTTCCAAACAACTATTTTTAGTAATTTCAATAATTAAAACAATTTAATTTAAACTATTACACATGTAATGAATTATTTTTTTTAATTTTGACACATTCAGAAGTGTAATTTTACCGCACTCAATTATATGTGCTAGACTTCAGAAATAATACAAATTCTAATTTAGAAACATTAATTCCAGAAATTATTGTTTTATATGCTTAATGTTAAATATATACTAATCACTTTAACATATTTTATATTATTGCACGCATATTATCATTCATAAAAAACATATATTACCATGCGATTATAAATATATCTATAATTCTAATAAATTTTGTTTATTTACCTATAATTTCTAAAATATTATTATTTTAGTCAAAGATCTGAACTTTCCTGCCGTACACTTTAAATATTTACAATACGAGTATAAAATAACACCACCAATCAAAATACACCGAGTGTAGTTTTGTCGAAGTGAGATAGATCGTGACTCGGACATGGAATTACACACTCCACTTACGACAATTCCAAATCAAAAGGAAATAAGAGTTTGAGTGAACGTAACTAGCCTTAAGGTCAGTATCCTTCGGTACCAGCGGCCATTTTACCAAGCTGCAACTTTATCTCATAAACATAACCTTATCTAGCAAGTGAAGCGTCGCACATACCTCCGCATCGACTTTTTTTATCTCGTTTTCTTCAACTTGTACTACCCGTAAGTCATGTGTTATGTTATACCTAGTTATTAAGCGATATTCGAGATTCTACAGAGTCTACCAAACAAAATATCAACGTTTTATACGGCGTGTCCCCGAAAATAACGCCTATTTTTAAACGGTATATAGAACGTGTCATTCGCAACAAAATGTTTTTCTAACATCGTTAGTTTACACAAATATTCACTTTAAACTTTAAAAAATTTGTACGTGGCAACAGCTCACACTTTTAATAAAAATATGTGTCATGTAACTGAAGGCTACTATAGTAAACTTACTACTCTAATTAATGCTCAGATATGTTCCCATCCAATGGAAAACTGTAGAGGTAATAATGATACCTAAAGTAGAAAAATCTAGCAATGAATTAACTTCATACAGGCCAATCTCTTTACTACCAGTAATCTCAATAATATTTGAGAAGTTGCTGTTACGAAGAATGAACCATATAATTGAACAAAAAAATATTATCCCATCACATCAATTTTCAATTTTTAATAACTGAAATAGATTAGAAGATTAGAAGAAGATAAAATTTGCTCGGCTATATTTTTGGATATCGCTAAAGCATTCGACAAAGTATGGCACCAAGGCCTGATAATGAAGCTGAAGAAAACATTTCCTGTACAACTGGTAGAAATATTGCAGTCATACCTATACCAGCGAACAGTCACAGTTAAAATGGAAAATGAGTATTCTAAACTCAAACCAATAAACGCAGGGGTCCCACAAGGTAGGGTTCCTGGGCCGGTACTATACCTTTTGTATACATCTGACATTCCGGAGCGAGAAAACATAATATTAGCCACATTTGCTGATGACACAGGAGTTTTAGCAGTAGGAGCAACTATCGAAGAAACAACGGCCAATCTACAAAATGCAGGTAATGATCTAGAACAATGGTCTAAGAAATGGCGTATAAAATTTAATGAAGATAAATCAGTGCACTTTACTAACAAATGAATAAATTATCTTCCAACTAATCCAGCTAAATACCTGGGTTTAAACCTGGATATCAAACTTAAGTGGAAGGAGCATGTTAAAATGAAAACTGAACAGTCGAAGATAAAGTATAAAAACATGAATTGGTTGATAGGTAGGCACTAGCAGCTTTCCGTTCAAAATAAATTACTAATTTACAAACAGGTTTTGAAACCGGTGTGGACTTATGACCTCCAATTATGGGGTTGTAGCAAAAAAACCAATTATAGATGCCTAGAAACGTTCCGAAACCGAATCCTGAGGAATATAGCAGGTGCTCCTTGGTATGTTAGGAACTACGATTTACATAGAGATCTCCAAGTCGAATCTATTCCAGACGAAATTAGGAAAGTCGCCAGGAGACATGAAGAGAGGCTCCACAAACATCCCAACCTGGAAGTGCTCCAGATTCTAGACAACCAACCCCAGAGGCGAAGGCTCAAAAGAACTAAAACGGTTGAGCTGGTGTAAGTGTTAAGTTAGTGTAAAGCAGAGTCAGTGCTGTGCGATGTAGTCACAACAAAAAAGTGAGCAAATTAGATCACAAACTTTTAGGAATTTAGGTTAAGTTTTGGAAAAACAGTTTCAATAATTCTGTGAAAAATGGTATTTTATTCAAATCGAGGATATCACAACATGTTAATTAATGTAATCGGCAATGTTTTGTATCAATGCTTCAAAGATTATTGGAAATTGTAGTGTATTACCTAAAAAAAGTAGTGGATCGTGTAATTATTGCCGAGAATACATTTTTGAATTTTCTACATACCCAGTATTCGCCCATTCTAAATATCCAGGTGTACCAAAATAAAAACCTATTTTTAGAACGTCTAAAAAAACCATTGTTTATACTTGACTGAGTGATCGGTGTTGCCGGCTTTAGTTGATTTTCGGTAAATAATATTTGGAAAGATACTAATTTTTATTACCTCGAAAATGACTGATTTTAGAAAAAGATTTAATAACACACTATGTATTACAAAAAAAAATAAGATTCAAAGCAAAGAAAAATTTGAAAAAAAAATGGTTAAAATAATTTTCACTTTGAATGACACATTTAAAAAATATGCTCTTTTAACGCATCAAAAAATCATATGAGAAATATTTCCGATAAGAAGTTTTTCCTTTTAACAAATGTGTTTAAAAAAGTCAAAATTAATCATTTTGGTAATATTTAATAGTAAATAGTATGGAAAATGAATTCCTTTTTTTTTATGATTTATAAATAATTTGGCTTTATTAGACTCGCCGGGTACATTTTACTCACTATTATTAAGCCTCAATCTCGATAATGCGTGTATAATGTTGAGCAATTTAATAATCAAGCTAAAAAAAAATTAAACAAGTCAATCGGACATGCAAAATTATCTCATTATTCGAGATCTTTTTTAATTTCGTAGTAATAGCATTAACGATTTTAATTCAAAAGAAATGATAGTTAGTCGCTTTTCTTTATGTCCGAATTTGAAAAAAAATGATACTTTTATATTATAAAAAAAAACAAATCCCTTGATAATTAATTATTTTTTCTAAACACGAATTTACATCAAAATAAATATGGTAGATTAAAAAAAAATCTTTGAAGTAGTATATTTTCACTGAAAATTAATATTTCTGAGTATAAGTCATAAACACCAGATAAATATACCTCAGCACACATTTTATTACTATAAAAATATAACTCCATAGTAATATTATTGAGAATAAAAACTGTCTAGTATGTATTTTTACCTATTAGGAAACAATGTAATCAGGAGAAATTAATATTCGGTTAGGGATGAAAAAAAATTCAAAAATCAACGTATAATAAAATCTTTGCCCATATTTACATATAATAAATTGTTTACTATTGCCAGTTTCCACAACGCAGGAAATTTAACCTATTAGCAAAAGGTATTTTTACTTTAAAGAAATTTTTTATATTTACATTGAGTAAATGCAACTTACTACGAACACAAAGTATATTTTAATAATATGTTTTAAAATTATCAGATATATTAGAAAATATTATCTCTATAAAATCGTTACGAAAACTAAGTAATAACACTTCTCAGGAATAATTACTTTCAAGTTCCACTTGAAACGTAAAATCGACCGACAAAAGTTGCATCATATTAATTTTGTATTATTTTGTAAAAATCCGTTTATCTTAATTTCATTGATTTACCAAGAGTTTCGAAATTCGAGGTTATTTATGGAAGTAAAGATGTAGTAGCGGCAACTTATTTTTATATATTATATATAAAAATTTTATTACAGATAAAGAATTATTTAAAGTTATTGGATCTAAAAAATTACTTAATTTAGTTAGAAATACTGAAATTTAAGTACAAGTCAGTGAAAAAGTTAATTAATCAAAAAATACTGATTTAATGAATAATAAACATAGCATTTTAATATTTGTTTTACAATATATAGATTTAATACAATTTTTTTAGAAAATGCACAAAATACATCAACGAAATGCAAAATATTTTTTCAAAACCACTGCCCATATTTACACCTGTTTATCAACTGTAATTTACTAATTTACCTTGAAAGTTGAATGTTCACTTTATCCGTTAAATATTTTGCAAGAAGCATTATTCGAAAATATTCGATTGTGTAATTAGAACAGACATGCCCGCCTATTTGAAATCAATCAAAGAACCAGAGATTAGCGAAAAAGCTTTGAAATGCCGTGTATTTTAATATCATGATGCAACCGAGTGTTAATGAACAGGTTGCCGAGAACAAAATGTATGTGGGAAATTTATTGGAATGTTAGATTAATAATGTTTATCATTAGAGATTGATTCGATATGAGATAATTGTGAAAGCTTGTGAATATTTTTTTTTTTCAGAAATGATACATTCATAACAGTAATATTTATCGCGTGTTGAGTGATGCACTTTCGGGTATAAAAACTAATCAATTAATTTTTAATAAATTATTAAAATTTTCCTTATTCGTTCTGTATATTGTAACGACATTTAGAGTACTTTATGAAACTATTTCATATGATAATTTAAAAATAATATGGACATGTTGAATGATTATCAAATTTTAAATGAACAACAAATAATTTGAAATTTTTAATAAATTTAGATTGTTTAAGCTTGTCAAATGACATCACAAGAAAAATTCAGTTTATCAGCAAATATTTTCCAAAATGCAATATTTTCTCATTAATAAGTTTAAAATATAAGATTTTTTCCTCTGATGTCACAGTGTCTTATGATAAAAATAATCTAAAGAAATTAATTCTTAAAAAGGTTAGCGATTTTAAAATTTATTAGCCGATGATATTGTAAAAGCCTTTTTTAGTAATTTTTACTTAATTTTGGATGTATTTTGTTAAAAACAACAAAAATATTTGTAAAATAATATTGTGACATTGATTCATTAATGTAATAATTATTTAATGAAAATGATATAATGAAGCAAATTGTCTTGCCCAGATTTGAGTGAAACAATGATATAATAAGATTACATAAATATTTCAATAAGAAATATGTTTCAAAATTGTATTTAATGCATTTGAATTTCAGTTATTTTCTTCCAAAAAGATATAAAATGACGTGCACATTTTTGACCGACTCTCTCTAATTTTTTTTGCATTGGGTGCATTTCGCACAAATTTTCTTGTAAAATCTACTTGATAAATCCTTGATCCTGATTATTAATAAAATAAAAAATTGAACTTTGTATCAAAAAGGAGAACAATGAAAATGAATAATAATAATAATAATAATAATAATAATAATAATAGTTATGTGATATAATTAAAAATAAAGTGCAACGAATGTTAGTTACCTTAGTGAGAACGCATCACCGAAATTTTTCCAAAATTGTTTTCGGAAATTGGAAAAATAATCTTCATAATAACAAGAAGAAACTGAAATGTCATTTTGAGAAGATTATGGAACTTATAAGTGCCTTTTTTTGTTAAAATGTGTGGCCAAATTTTAAAACTTTTTAAGAAAAAAAACTGATTTATAAAAATTCCCTATACATTTCTATAAATAATTTGAACTACATTTATCTGTTGGTAAAATCGATCATACACATAAAAAATATTTACCTTAGAAAGTGAAATCGCCCTGAGAAAATTTGATTTTTATTTTCTTTGTAATAATATCGTTTGTTTATAGTTTAATAGTTTAAGCCAAAGCTATTTTAGTAGTTTATAAGCATGCTAATTTTTTCTTGTAATAATCCAATATTTTTTTTAGGTTCTTCTTTTTCTCCATAATTTTCATTTTCTGTTTCGATTGAATTAAACAAGTGACTTGTTTTAATCCAATATTTAATCTATTTAATAGCAACAAATTATTTGCTTGTAATCGACAATAATATGCAAAATATTTTCTTTAACATGATAGTTACCATGGTCATACCATCCTACAAAATTGGTGCCATTTTACATAAATTAAAATCCTACCATTCACTTTTTTAATAATACGCCTTCAAGTTCTAATTTTTTTCATATTTATACATTGTTTACTAATACTTGTTGCAGCAACGTTATTATAAAAATCAACAGTTTTCAAGGTTAAAATATACTGTATGTGTATACGCGTTCTGTATATTAATGAAATATTGAATTGATCAGAGTTAATAAATAAATAAATTATTGTTACTTATCGAGTTCTAATTAAGAAGAGGCGTTTTCCAATTTGTACAGATCCTTGTGCCAAAATAAACGATTATTCGAAACGAATTTATGTAAAATACTGTAAATTAACCGTTAACGATAATTATTTAAACAATGCAGATTGTGAGTTTAGATGTAATCGGTGAAATTATGTATATCATTCATAAATTTTATTTATTTATTTATTTAACTTTTAACACCAATTATTAGGAATGGAAGACAATTTATAAATTTTGGTGGGCACACTTTGTACATTTTCTATCAGATTCATGTTGGTTCAAAAATGAACTCAACGTGGGTTCAGATTTCATTTAACTCTAATAATTATATTTACAATCCAATAAATTTCTTGTAGGTATAAGTTGTGACAAGTATTTTACTCTTAATATTTCTTACACCTATTTAAACAATAAACATTAAACTTATCAAAATAATAAAAAATCATCAAGATAACAAGAACTATGTCAACCATAGGCGGGTAAATTATACACCTTGAAGTCCTTTTCGATACAATTGATAATGACGGGCCAGCATCAGCGTGAATTCTTGAAAATATTATTTTCTTATCACTCAAAAATTCCGTTCATTTCATTGTTAAGTATTTTAATTAACTTTATGCCACTATTATTGGTAACTTTGTTTTTATAACACTTTATGCACTTAAAAATTGTTTTTCTTTTTTTGAGGTTATGCAAGTTCCATAAAAATGTATGAGCATCATTTCGAATTTTTGGTCATAATTATTATCAAATATCATCAAAATTTCATTCTAAATAAGTATTTTTTGGTTCAATCAACAAAACAATTTAATTTAAACTGTTACACATGAAATGAATAATTTTTAATTTTGACTCCATTTAGATTTGTAATTTTACATGTACTCAATTTTATATACGATACTTGAGAAATAACACAAATTCTAATTTACAAACATTAATAAGAGACATTATTGTGTTACATGCTTGATGTTAAATGTATACTGATCAATTTAACACATTTCATATTATTTCACACACATTATTATTTATAAAAAAAATTTCCATGTGTCAATCTAATGAATGAAAAATTACTGATATTTGTGTAATTTTATTTAAATTTGTTTGTTTATTGATAATTTCTATTATAGTATTATTATAGTCAAAGATCTAAACCTTCCTGTAATATACTTTAATGTTTCTAATCTATGATGTTACAGTATATTTTGATATTGATGAATAAAATAAGGGAATATTTAAAAAACGCGTGCCGACGAGTGTAGGAGAGTCACGCGCCAACGGTTTCAACAGCTGGATGCCCCTGTGTACCTATTTTTAAATATTGTAGAGAGGGGTTTAACATGCCCTTATGAACGTCACAGCCACTGACCGTTGTTGAAATTCAAAATAACGCAGCTCAGGTGTGTCGTTCCGTAAAAAACTATAACATACGAGGGTGCGTTTTTAAGTTTGCAGAATAAAAAAAGTTGGAGAAGAGAGGGGTGTTTCTCTCATACATTTTTCTATTACGAGACGATTATTAATATGAATACAAAATTAGTTTCATTTGACGTTAGTAATATGTTTTCAAAAAATCCTCCATGTCAATGTATTAATAACTAAATTCTTAGAAAGAAAAGACATTAACCAAATTTTAATCACTGAAATTAGAATCCTATTTAATTTATTTATTAATCAAAATTACTTTGTTTTTGTTGATAAATTTTATATTTTTGATGCGAATTTTTTAATTTTGAGTTTACAATCTGTTTTTCTTTCTAAAATTGTGTTGTTTCATACGCATTTTGATGAGAATTTTTTAATTTTGAGTTTACAATCTGTTTTTCTTTCTAAAATTGTGTTGTCTCATACGCCTCACTCCGATGGATTCGAAATCTTTAATATTCTGGATTATAACTTGTTTTTTTATATCAACCAAATATATTGTTAGGAAAAGGAGAATATTGCTTAAATGAAAATCTATTTAAGTTTCATAACACTTTATCCATAATGAAGATAATACAGTGCTAATGACAAGGGGACTTATCCTAAAAATTGGTAAATATCTGCTATAAAGCAATTAACCAAATAGAACCTGCAATAGCAATTTTGTCCATGCCAGAGTGTATCTAAAACAGTATCTTGTGGGATTCAAGATAGAGTTTTAGTGATTGTGTTTTTACGGGAAAGTGTCATAAGGATTTCACCATGTTTCAATGAAAATGTTGAAGTCAGTTTGCAAAAAAATTAGTAAATACATCACAAAATACATGCCAGGAATTTTCCTTATCAAAGTTTTTTTTGTAATCGCGAATATAACGGGTTTTTTTAATTTTCAATGAATTATAATGTAATTAAATTTTGTTGTACTTCATCGTAATCAAGATAACATTGTAGTAAGTACTAAAGATAAGACGGAGACTTGTCATTATAAAAAGTCGCAGATACCTACCTGCAATAAGGCCTTTTATTATTCAAATAAAACCTGTAAAACATCAATTTTACCTATACGAAAGTAGGTAACTAAGTTGAATGAACCGACTACAATTAGTTTATTTATTAATTAAGTATAGCACATAACATTTTATACGGTTGAAAAGCTTTTTAAATACCTGTAGTAATGTAATTAAGGCAGAAATAAAGCATTCGTGTAAACATTACCAAGGCAACGGATCTCGACTGCATTGACTACAAAACATAACCACAAAAATTCGGTACAAACAGAACTTACCTTTCCCGTAGCTTTTTTATATCTTAAAGTCGCCTCCCGGATCAAGTCCTTCACTAAAATATCTCCATCACCACAGGGCACAACCACTCGAACATTTCCGAAACATACAGTCACCTTCATTTTAAAAAAAAACGCGCTAGTAATTCAGGTAAGAAGTCGACACCATGCTACCGCTGTTTTAACGAACATTTTAGTTTCCACTGATTTCGCACAGAAATTATTTAATCCTCCGTATGGCGTACGGTTTGTGCAGAGATGCACAATTTTGGAAACAAACAAATCGTCGTAAAGGACAAACGTAACGTTCGCTTTCACTCGGTGAGTTTTACCAACTAAAAATTTTAAACGAGTTTTCCCCCCCTTCGGCTACCTGCCCGTTTCGACCAATCAGATTCGGGATACCGGCATGTGGCTGACATGTCAACTATGAATGGAATGTTGTAGAAGCAGTGTTGCCGCTACTTCATCCTTATTTGCACAAAATATCTCGAGGGTAAATTGCAAAAGAGGTATAGAAATTGTCCAGAAACTCACTCGACAAAGAAATCTGCAAAGTATAGAATAGAGCTCATTTTATGTCGATTTGACGCAAATTACTCTTAAAAGAGCTTAAAAGATGGCACTCTACTTCGGTTTAATTTAAATAACTTCAAAACTGTTTTCTTTTAAGTAAAATCGTTTGGTATATTTAATGTGTCCAATTAAATCACGTAAACACAATTTAAATTTAGTTATAAGCTGCTCGTTTGGGTTGAGGTATTAGATATTTTTAATTATAATTTTTTTTTCTGAAAATATCGCCATTTTCATGAGATATTTATAAAAAAATCATACTTTCATCTGAAGTATCTACAACGAAATTTTTCATGTCTATGAATACATTTCCTTTCACTAATAAATAAATTTTTGAATTATCATAGACGGTTAGGAAAAATATTTTTTTTTTGGAAAAATTTATTAATGGTAACATTTTGAGAGATAAAAAAAATATTTAAAAGTACCCAAATACCCCACCCAAATGAGCGCAATTTAATTGGACACATTTAAAGGAATAAATGTGCAAAATAATATAATTTAAACATCCAAACACACAATTTTGGTTATATAACTGTCACCTTAAATTTTTCGTCACTTTGTAATAATTTATGTAGTTCAGTCGCGAAAATATTTATATAACTCTTGTAAACTATTTAAATCACCTAACTGCAGCAGTTTACAAAAATACTAAAAACGTTTCTAACAGTATTATATAACTTATAAATGTAAAAAATAAAATATACTTATTTTAAAATCACACGATTTTCCAAAATATTATGACCCTTTTTTTCTTTTTTAGCATCGAAAGAATTTTTGTTGTCATTTAAGAAAATTATATTTTTATGTTTATGCAAAAGACTTTTGTTATTACATGTAGCAAACATAACAGATCGTAGATTATTCGTAATTTTACAAAAACGAAAAGTGTATTCAACTTTTGGAAATATTGCCTACGAAATTTTCGAATTTCACAGAGCCTTTCTGTAATTGATGGTAGTGGTATTATAAAAAATTTAACATTAACAGAAATTTTGAAATCAGATATGGTGACCACTTACGATTTTATAGATTAAAACAACCAAATAAGTCACATTACGCAAAACACCTCATTGACACTAAACACAAACCTACACTTGATAAATAATACAATGGAAATAACGAAAATCCTTCATACATGCGTTAAGAAGCAAGAACTTAATTTCTTCTAGCCGTTTAAATTTTTCACAATTTCAATATTTAAGAAGACTCATTTAAAACAATTAAATCTGGCAACGGTGTCTAGATTAATCATTTTCAATCCAGGTGTCACATTAAACCATTTCAAATTCATGGCAACGTTACATAGCTCTAGTTAGACAACACACAATATTCTTAGTTGTATTACTGGTTGGCCACCTTGAGAATACTATCCAACATTATTCAAATATATGGTTGGCCTAAAATTCAGTTTAACGATTTGAGTATATATAATATAAAAAATATATGGCTAAATATTGTGTGGTATTCTTAATTTTTTTTGGGTAACTAAAAATTTTTTTAAGGTGCTAGTTTGTTACCCCGTGTGTACATGGGTTTTTTTCTTACAAGTTTTCTGGTCCCATTCGTTTATTTTCTTCTTCCATATTGGAGAAGAGTTATTTTTACACGAGTCTCTACCCTTATTAGGGGTTGCATGACTTGTATCAATTATCCTTACAATTTTTCCCTACCCAAAACTGGGTTATTATTCTGTTGTTGGGATCTTATTGAACCCCTACTCTTATGTTTCCACGTTCCTGGTTCCAATTTTTATACCTATTATTACTAAACTTGAGTTCTTAAATTTTTTCCCAATACCTTTATTATTACCTGTTTATTGGTACAATGATTTTCAAACTTTATATACATCTAAATATGTTTCATAACTGTTATTTATGGATTTTGTAACACATGCATATGTAATTTAGTTAAGTTTTATAATTCCGTTTCATTTTGTGAGAGTCTCCTTTTTATTTTTTTGTTTTATTTGACCTGAAGATGACCTTAAGAGATCGAAATTTATGTGGTTTGATTTTGTATTTCATTGGATTATTTTTCCTGTTTTAGTTGAAGTTATTTGCTCTGTCTATGGAGCGACTCTTCCCATAATTTTCTGTTTTTGTTTTGAAGGTATTTTCTCTGTTTTTGGAGGCATTTCCCTACCTCCATATTTTTTGTTTACATTTATTTACTGCGTTTCTGAAGGAGCTTTTCTATTTCTCTGATTTTCGTTGAGATTCACATTTTAAAATTAGTTCCAAATATACAGTGTGTTCAGGAACGCAGTGCCAGACAAAAATTTGGTTTTCTTAAATGGAACACCCCGTATATTTTTACATTTTTATGAACCTAGAGGTCTATAAAAGTAATGTTCGTTCTAAATAGAGACAGAAAAAAAAATGGACCGACGTTTTACACTGTTAAAATAAAAGCGAATCGAATTTGTAAAAACCGATATTACGACGTCCCATAAGATTAAAGGCCATTCTAACTGAACCGATTGTTGGAAAATCTTCCAACCTGTCGTTTTCGAAAGAGGAAAATCCGCTCTACAGCCCCGAAGAAACGGAACGTTTATACCTGGAAAACTTTTAAAATGACGATCGATTAAATATGGAATTTAAAAAATATGAAATATGAAAATTAACGAAAATTTTACATTCCTTTACAGAGGAAGAAGTTTGGAAACATCCAAAAAACCCTTAAAATCCAAAAATATGACATTTTTAATTTCGCATTTATCTAAATAAAAACACTTGTTTGGTACTCGGAAGCTCTGATTGTCTTCCACCTTTGCAACATTTTAATTTTCGGGAAATTTTGAAAATTTAAATACAAATATATATTTTGGTTTAGATGGAGTTGCCCTGCACTGACTGAAGCCATTTATCTCCAAATATTGGTATTCCAATGCCAAAATTCAATCTGAAACAATAAATCCTTTTTCAATTGAACGTCTACTAGGTGAGTACCTACTTCAGTGAATAGTTTGTTTTTTATATTTATATCCTAGACAAATTAAAGTTTTCTCTTACATTGTTCTTTATGACACTTGCGTTGGGACCAAAACTTTTCGTTTTTCCTTTCTGGTTGATCATCTTAAACTACTTAAACATCATCTAAAATACTGCGCGTTTCGCTAACTATGTTAGCGTCATCTTAAATTGGTTTTATGAAAATAATGATATTATCTCGCTTTCTCTATGAGTTAAGTTTCATGTTTTCTATCTGTTTTTGAGATTCTTGTAAAATATCCCTTGAGGTTGCGATTTTTTTTTGAGGAAGGATCTCATCACTCTAATGGCATTAAAATTTTTAATTTGTTTAAAATGGATTTGTGTTTTAGGTGGATGTTTTTTATTCTTTTTATTCATTAGATGAATTCTATAAATGTGCCTAACTACTCATTTTTTAATCTGATTGTACAAATGATTATTAGTCAAATTTAGTATATTTCTATGTATTGTTCAATGTTCTGACGTTATAAATATTTCAGTTTGAAAAGTTATGACACTAAAGCATTATTATTAATGTTTAATACCAAATTAATTGTTTATATTTTTTTATTTTGTTATGAAAGAAAAATTTTTATTTTTAATATTAAGAATATTAAGAATAAAAGAAAATGTATAAATTTTGTATATTTTCTTTTAGATACATGTTTCAAAATTGATCTCAACTTGGATTCGGATTTCAATTAACTCTAATAATAAAATTTACAATCAAATATATTTATTTCATGTACATAAGTTCTCACTTAACATCTCTTTCGATTAATTAAACAAACATTAAATTTATGAAAAAAAAACATAAAACATAGCATTTTCTAAACGTCAACACTAAAAATTGTCTTATTTTTTGAAATATATCAACCAATATCTTTCTCCATACAAAAATGGTTATGGACCAGCATCAGCGTTAAGAATTGGAAATTCTTGAAATTTTTTTTATCAATCAAGAAAATCTATTCATATCAAAGTTAAGTATTTTATCTAATTTTATGTCACTATTATTTGTAACCTTGTTTTTTTTTTTTTTTTTTTTTTTTTTTTTTAACGCATAGAATGTATACGGAGCGGCCTTGGAATAAATACTTCTTCAACACAGCAGGTAGAGGTATTTCATTTCAAAACGAGAGTAAACATAACAATGCAAATAAGAAAAATCTACATATATAAATGTCACTTTAGGAATGACTAACATTGCAAATATATATATTTCTCAATTAAAATTCGTTTTTATACCTACACAGGTTTCATGTAAATCAAGTTTAATTATTTTTCTGCGTCACGTTCATTATATTTTCTTTAAAAAAATGCTTATTGTAAGAATAAATTAATGTCAATGGTTTGAATCTAAATAAGCACCAGGTAATTTGTTCTTTGACCGTGCTTATTTTATATTAGAAAGATAATTAATTATTAAATAATAAATTATCTGTTCTTATACTACCACGAATATACTTAAATATATTAAAGACCATCTGTATATTTACTTATAGACAATATAAGTATACACTAATTGTTACTAATAATATTCATCTTCTCTGGTGTTAGATAATAACTGTTTTTCATTATAACATTCATAAAACCCATGTTTCTTAATTGGTTGAGAAATTAGTTATGTAATTTTATAGAATGCAGTGGAAACGTTCTCGTTGTAGGATTCAATAGAGATTACGTTTGCACAGTAAAACATCTTCAAATGAATAGCTTTTTTGATCAGTAAACACATTTTTTAAATATTTTTTTTATTTTTTCGGAAACTATAAAAGATTATTACGACCGATTTTGTTTGGTTAAAGTATAACTATTAATTAACAATAATCATTATGTCAATTAAAATTAAGTGTTGAAAAAGTGGTAACACTAGTTCCAAAACAAACGTATAAAAATCGCGATTACCCGACGATACGTTCATAAATTTCTAATATACAAATGCATTGAATAGATTTTCTCTATAACTTAGTAAATAAAATAAGCACATGTACTTTGAGAACATTATTAGATATACCAATAATTTTTGTAAAGTAAACACACCATGATAAATTAGGTAAATTTATGTCTATACTTACTGGATAGTCCATGTAAATATTTGTTGAAATATTTCCACTTTCAGCAAATGTTTCAATTTTTTTATTCCTGATTTTAGCAGGAATTAATAACTGAAAGCTTGTATTTTTCGCATTTATTCAACATTTATTTTATTTATTTATTATAATATAGAGCCAGAAATAGTCATTAATGAATATTATTAATTTTAAGACAACACATCCATAATAAATGTTTGATATATCAGTGACGGCCAAAATAAGTTTCAAAATAGTATCATTAAATAATCTTGAAATATATTGCTTCAATTTATAAAATAAAAAATGCTTAACTCAGATCCACCTGGAACAAAAAATTTTTTATTCAAATATCTTTTGATATAGATTACAAATAGTGATAGACAATTGGATGTTTTCTTTTGTTTTATTAACAATTTACATCCAAAAATAAAATTTACTATTGAAATTGAAGAGAACAGTTCTATAAATTTCTTAGATATATCTATAAAAAGAGTAAACTGTAATCTTCAATATACAATTTATCGTAAACCAACTCAAACAAATATGCAAATAAGCAAGTAAATAATGTAGGTTCATTTTTCTTAACTGTAAAACCTAAAATTAATCAATTTTCAAAATCGGATATTTACAAACTAAATTTTCAGGATTGTAACGTTATTTATATTGGCCAGACTCTTAGAAACTTTAAGGTAAGGTACTGTGAACACTTACGATCTTATAGATTAAAACAACCAAATAAGTTACATTATGTAAAACACCTCATTGATACTAAACACAAACCTATACTTAACAAAACAATTGAACTATCAGTATCAGTATATAGTAGTGAATGAACAATTAAAATTGAGAAGTTTCATTATTTTAGATTACCTTTTGGACTAAATATTGTACCTTCTTCTTGATAATGATTGGTTGAAATGTTTATGATACGAAGTCAAGTACGTTTATAACAAATCTGTTAATCTTATGTCACTTTTTAAAATGAAATTTAATGAAAACTAATGAAATACTGTGGAAATTCAAGATAAATTTTTAAAGTCACTTGTTTTTATATTAAATATATATTCATTCCATTGGTATCTATCTAAATAATCGGTTATAAGTATTTTAAATTTCGAACTGTAATTTCAGTTAAAAGACACATTATTACAAGAAATACCCACTGGAAATGAACAAATCGTATAAAAATAATAACACGTTTTGTAAGATTCCAATTCAAAGCTTGTAATTATCCAACCATGAGGGCTATTATTATGGAATAATACTCTTTAACACGTTTCACCTTGTCTGTATTTTTCACATACATAATACATGGCGTTTGATTCCATAAATATGGGTGATATCGGGGTTTGCGTAAACTCGGCAACAAAATGAGGCTAAACGCTGTAATATTTTCTCTTGCTCTGATGTTTCTTTTCAGGTTTTCTAATGGAAATGACAACTCGAAAATTATCAGTTTGATTGCTCAGTTTATTACCAAACTGAGAGTTCCTACTAAAATTAATGCCTATATTTGCTGGTCAGAAGGTAAGAATTGAAATATTTCCACACTTGTTAGGTAATGTACTATAATTTGTATTTTAGATAGTCAAATTTTGCTTTGGAAAGCACTTTCTTCCGGTAGTTTTGCTTGTCAAATTGGAAACACCAGTAATAACATAACGTATTCTTTTCCTATAGAGCATCAGCTTTTTTTGCTCGATTTGAGCTGTCAAAACTCCGAAAAATTCCTAAAAATGGTAAAAATGTTAATAATATACTGTTTTTTTTTGTATATCTATATCCGTACGTCATAAGTATTATGCATATAAAATACCTAGAAAAAATTCTTAGTCAGAGCATTCTTTTGTGAAATTAGAAATGACTTCGTTACTGCTCCGATGTTAATAACAAATATTATACAGAGTGTCTACGAAAATAATGCATATTGTTAAATGGTATGTAGAACATGTGATTTGCAGCAAAATATTCTAACAACTTTTTTTTCTAACGTCATTAGTTTAGATAGAAATTTACTTTGAACATTTACTCGAAAATTTAAACGTGGTAACACCTCACTTTAATAAAAATATGTGTCATGTAACGAAGGAATATTTACCTGATAAATCATAAAATTGTGTTAGTTTGCAGATGATTCGGATCGTTTAATCATTTTAAATTTATCGTTTGGTGAAGTAGTTTTAGTTCAGTGAAAATAGTGTTTTATTCAACATGTTAATTCATCTAATCCGCGATGTTTTGTATCACTGTCCTCAAAGATGTTGGAAAGGTGTAGTGTATTACCTAAAAAAAGTAGTGGTAGAATTCGTTCGGATCGTGTAATAATTGTCCGGAATTTATATTTGAGTCATCCACATACCCAGTATTCGACCATTCTAAATATCCAAGTGTACTAAAAGAAAAACTTAATTTTAGAACGTTTAAAAAACCATTGTTTATACTTGACTGAGTTTTCGGTGTCAACTTTAGAAAACTATCAGACATTTTTATTTTGCGTGCGATTTTATACTTCGTCCATAAATAAGTGCATTATTTTCGCAGATACCCTGTATATAATGTAGGTATTAATTGGATCAACCTTCTTTGGCATTCATTAATATGGAAATAAGGAGTATTTTTAATATAATTTTATTACATAGGATATTCATACTCTAATGCTAATTATCCGGTTGTGCGGAACGGATTAAACACATATTTTTAATGTAAGAATAAAACGATAAATTAAATGTACCAAGATAATATTAGTTGAAATATATCTAAATTAACTTGACCACCAGAAATTAGGAAAGAAACAAACCAGTTTCTCAAAATTAATAAAAAATAAAATAATTTTGCTGATGTTTTAGATTGAAGTATTTATTTAGGAATATCATTCTACTATCATTAATAATAATAAAAACATTTCTTAAAATTAACAAACATATTGTTCATAATGACCTTCATTAATCTCCACTGACTGTGTTATTAAAAGTACATGCCGAAGAAAATTAAATATATTAAATAAAAACGATTTTATCATTATTATCAATTGCTATTATTGTAGTAACCTTTTTATTTCTTCCGTTTAGGAATTTATCCCGATTTTTCCTAACTAGAAAACCCTCTCGATGTCACCAACATTGTTTTTCTTCGAAATTGCGTAGCATTTTTATTTTCATCTTTGGTATATCGCTTTTTTGACCTTCCAGATTTTTTTTTAGTCGGTTTCTGCGTTTTCGATTATATTTCTTCCTGCTGGTTTAACTTACAATTCTTTAATTATTTCGGATATAACGGAATATCTTCGTTTCACCAGTTCCATCAGTTTTCGTTTTTCAACTTTCTAAAGACAAGAATCTTCGTAGAAAAAAACTCACTGGCGATTTTTTCTTTACCTCAAGGGGAGTCACAAGCGACTACTGAAAAAAGAAACTCTAGAAGGAAAAGAGAACTGGCAGTAGCTTTTTTTTCAACCAAGATTTCCACCTTATAAAAGTAAAAAAGCGAAAAGTGAAGTGTTGAAACCAAAATGGTAGTTTGAAGCACGTGGTAAATGGAAATTAAGTTTAAATTTCACAATTGTTTTAGATTTGTGCGAAATAAAAACATATACCACTGCTGAAAAATTACCGTTGATCGCTAATTTCGATTTACCCACACTAAAGTAATAGAACATTTTAGAAACCGTTAGGGAGGGACTTTTCAAGAAAATCGTATGGGAAATGTAAAAAAATAGTCAGTCGTTATGGGGTCGCCGAAAAGAAAAAAACTCGACTGAAGTCTCGGGACGATAAAATACAATTTTGAATCTGAAGTCCAGCTTCTGAGTTGAAATTTTTTTGTAACAAAAATTTGCTTCTTTAATGACGCACGGGTAAAGATCCACTGGACGTTCAATACATTAAAATAAATGATATTCGATGAAACGTTAAATTTGACGTTCGTTTACAAATAATCTGATTGCTTTTCAGGCACATGAATTAAAATTGTTCAACCAACCGTTTAGATGGATTGTCTGGGGCAAATCAGACATCCAAATTTTCCAAGAGTTTTATTTCAGGTTAGACAGTCAGGTTTTTGTTATAGAAAATAACGATAATCGCTACCGCATCAAATCATTATACAAACTGACAAAAAAGTCTCCAGGATTTTTACAGAATGATTTAGCGGAATGGACCGAAGGTCAAGGATTTGTCATATACAAAGAGTTGGTATTTTCGAGAAACAGGACAGATTTGATGGGGTTGAATTTGAATATTTCTTATGTCGTTACTAATAAAGATACCATGAATCATCTCGAAGATTATCGGTAAAAATTACGGTGTTACGAGGGTTGCTATTTATGTATTGAGAAATCTTTCATTTCAATCGGCAGTTTGGGTGTTTCAATGTGAAGAAAAGCCAACAAAAGTTACTCGTTCTCGAAGTGTTAAGAAGTAAATGGTGGCGTGTTTCTTCACGAAAACTGGTCATGTAGTAACTGTGGCTCTCGAAAATTAAAAGACCGTTAATTCAGCGTGGAATACGACCATTTACTTGCCAGAAGTTTTCTGTAAATTGAGAGAAACCAATCGAAAACGACGAATCATTTTGCATCACGACAATGCACAGATCAAGTGAAACAAGCGAGTATTTGGACACACAAAAGGTCGAATTGATGGGTCATCCGCCTTACAGCCCCGACTTGGCGCCTAGTGACTTCTTTTTGTTCCCACAAATTAAAGATAAACCGCATGGACAACGATTTTCATCGCCCGAAGAAACGGTTGAGGCCTTCAAAAACCATGTTTTCGAGCCATCATCTTTTGACTGGACAAAGTGCTTTGAAGGGTGGTTCAACCCCATGCAAAAGTGTATAAAGCTTAAATGCGAATATTTTGAAAAGCAATAAATATATTTTTGATAAAATTCATTCGTTTGTTCTTTCTATTCTCAATACATAAATAGCAACCCTCGCATCAAAGTTATTATTATCATTACTATTATTATTATTATTTTCTAGCTACACGCACATCGATCCGATATCAAAAGTGAATTGGTTCGTAATGAAACATTTATTAACGCTTTTAAACGCTAGTTTTACCCCGATATTCCAAACTAGCTGGGGATATCGGGATGCAAATGACACGTCCATGTTTACAGGAATGATTGGAGATTTACAATCTGGAAGAGCGGAATTCGGAGGTAATATTTTATCAAAACACCGTTTTATTTCACATCTATTTTTGTTTCTAGGTACTGCTCTGTTCTTCACAATCGACAGAATCGATGTAATAGATTACATAGCACCCAGCGTCCCAACGTACATGAAATTTATTTTTAAAGCTCCTCCACTATCCTACGTTTCAAACGTTTTCACTCTCCCATTTCACACTTACGTTTGGTACGCCTGTTTCGCCCTTGGACCTCTAGTTTTCATCGTTATTTATATTATCGTAGTTTGGGAATGGAAAGATCCCATTTTCAGGGAAAAGGTTGAAGAAATGCATTCCAATACCGTTAATCCTCTAAGACCAAGTTTCATTGATGTTTTATTGATGGGACTCGGGGCCCTAACACAGCAAGGTATGTACTCACTTCAAAATGATTTTGTACCTTTTTGTAACCCTACGAAATATTTTTGATTGATCTTCGAGCTAATCTTCTTCTTTTGGTTAATTATTTTAGGTAGTGATACTGAACCGAAAAGTATAGCTGGTAGAATAGCTACGGTTTTCACTTTAATAGCTTTCATGTTTTTGTATACTTCTTACTCGGCAAATATTGTAGCTATTTTACAATCTACGACAGAAAGTATCAAAACTTTAGACGATTTGCTACATTCTAGGATATCTTTAGGCGTCGAAGATATCATTTATGCTCATTATTACTTCAAAGTAAGTTCTGTTGCGTTTGCCCTACATAAGTAAATCAAAAATTTCCTTTAGACTGCAGAAGAACCTGTCAGAAAAGCGATCTACCAACAGAAAATAGCGCCCAAAGGTCAAAAAACGAATTTTATGACCATCGAAGAAGGAATGGGTCGAGTTCAAAAGGGGTTTTTCGCGTTTCACGTCGAACTTTCGAATGGTTACAAAGTCGTTGCTGATACATTTCAGGAAAATGAAAAATGCAGCTTGAAAGAAATCGAATTCATTAATCTGATTGAACCTTGGGTGTCGATTAAAAAAAAGTCTCCGTATCAAGAAATTGTCAAAGTAGGGTAAGTTACAGAGAACATTTTTCAAAATTTGCTTCCTAATATTTTACGACGAAAACATTTCGGTCTTGTAGTGGCGTCCCGTTAAAATAATCAAAATTTTATTTCAGGTTAAGAAAAATTTTGGAGTCTGGTGTTCAAAGAAGAGATATTAATCGGATTTATAGGAAAAAACCGATTTGTCACAGTAAAGGCAGTACTTTTGGCAGTGCCGCAATCTTAGACTGTTACGCTGCTTTCCTTATTTATGGCATAGGGATTGCTATAAGTTTTTTTATTTTGTTATTTGAAATAATAGTTAAAAGAAAAATTAGACCAACAACAACTACTGTATTCGGCATTGCGGATAGCAACAACTGAACAACAATTTCAAATGTATGTTAAATATACGAAGAAATAGAAGGGTTGTGATATTTTTTATTGGCTATTTATACAGGGTTGGGATAAAGTATGGAACCAAGTAAATATCTTTAAAACGAAACGGACGATATTTACTTGGTTCCATACTTTATCCCAACCATTTAAAGTCACATTTTTAAACGAATATACACACATTTATAGTTACAAAGTGTAAATTCATAGTTGTGAAAATATAAATTTAAATTACAAAATGAAAATCGCATATAAAAAATACTGTGAACCTTCTAATCACTTATTTTAAACTTTGGAATGCACTATTTTCTCAAAGCCGCTGTTAAGCACAGATTACAATTTTTTAGGTACATGCATGGCAAAATATTAGAATAAGTAAAAAAAAATTATTAAAGTGCAAATATTACCATCAAATTTCTAAGATATATTATATATAATTATATTTCACAACACGAGCAGCATATTTTAAAAACAATTTATTTTCGCAAATTAAAATTCAATACTAAATATTTTTCTAAGCCACTAGTGGCATATATGAATATTAAGTACAAATCAAGAAATGAACTACACACATGCTCAAAATCTAGGGATATTAGAGACTTTCAATTCTTAATAATTTATTTTCTAGTTTAAACCAAGTTGGACAGTCTAGCACCACATTCGGAATATTTATGAATGTAAACCGATATATTTTTGGTATTGAAATTTGCAATCTAAAAAAATATACAGGGTGTACCATTTAAAAAAATTGTCCATGACATCGTTACTCACTATATATTTCATTGTTATGTAAAAATATATGAAATTAAAATTGTTCCTCAAAATTGTTTGTTTAGCTTAAAATTATTGTATTTTTTTTTTATTTTATGTACACACTGTATATTTGGTAGAAATTTTGTTCTATTGGTAGATAATATAGTCAAATCAGATATAATTAAAATGCCATTTTTTACTGAATTATTAAAACTACTTCACAAAACGATAAATCAAAAACGATTAAACGATCCGAATCATCGTAAACTAACAAAATTTTATGAGTCATCAGGTAGATATTCCTTGATTACACGACACATATTTTTATTAAAAGTGTGAGGTGTTGCCACGTATAAAATTTCGAGTAAAAAAATCAAAGTGAATTTAAAAAATTTTGCAAACCGAGCCGAGCTTTTTCAAGCCAAGCTTTTTTAAGTTTTCAAATTTAGAAGATGTTATCTTATACTACTAAATTTTCGTGAAAGCATCGAAGTTAACTTTTATGTCTAAATTTAATATTTTTGACATTTTTTAAAATATATCCCATTTTATTAATAAAAAATATTAAAAACAAACAAATTCACTATTAAATTTTTTTATAAACTTTACATTATTTTTTGAAATTGCAAAAATTTAAAAACTTACTAATGTGTATATTTATTGCGACCTAAAATATATGTAAAGGTGATACTGACGGTCATTTTTATAATGATCTGCAACAAATTCTGAATAACGCGAGATTAGTAAAAACATAATAGGATAACCTTGAAAAGATCAATTACGACAATGACCCAAAAACTCTGATCATTTTACACACTTCCTATCGGAAACACTCCAAACTACCCAAACAATTTATTATGTAAATAATATAATGATTGTTTACGCCCATCACAATTAAAATTTCAATCTACATAGTGTTCCGTAAACATTCGAAAACAAGGAGCGTTTGGAGTTTGAATCTCAATAAAAAGTTTATTTTAATTAAATATGGAAATGATAATAATAATAATACTTATCTTGAATTTCCACAGTCTTTCAAAGCGTTTTAATATGCATTTTCTGAGGCAGAAAGAGGTTTGACAGATCTGTTTTAAAATCGTAAATAAATTTCATGTCATAAACCTGACATGGATCAGGGGTAGTTATTACATACTTTCAGAAAAAAAATTGGTACGCCAGTGGCTTTTTAAACCGATTTTCATAAAAATGATTTTGTCCTTTAATTCTTTAAAAAATGCTACTCTTTACTTTTTCCATATTCCTTCCCTTCTAATAAGAATTTAGCATTTTATGATTTGGTGTATTAATTTATGTGTAGCATTTAAATAAAAATGAATCTTCATTTGTCTAAAATTTTCCAAAGTATAATTTCTTTGCTAAATTTTGATTAAAAGAGTAGCTTTTTTAGAGAAATAAACGAAACGTCAAAGTCATTTTTATGAAAATTGGTTGAAAAAACCAGTGGCGTAGCATTTGTTTTCTGAAAGTATGTAACTACTTCCCCGTATCTACGCCATTGCAAAATTATTTATAACTGTTTTCATTAGCTTATTGCCTATAACTAAAAAATATTGTATACCAAATTTGTTTAAATTTAAAAATTATTAAGTAACAACCTTTTTTATGAAGAATTTTTAACACCCTGTATTTTACCTATCCATACTTAAATCAAAAAGTGGTAAATAGAAAGTTGACATACATTCTCATAAAGAATAAACATCTACTCTATGCGTGAATTTGGAAACATCCTGTATGTGCATGAAGCTTTTTTAAATATTAAAAAGTTACTGAAGTATTTCAAAAAAATTAATAAAGTACATTCTTAAAGTGGGTGCATTTAATACTAATTTCTGAATGCGAATGAAGCAGTGCTGAAGCCCCAAAAATGTTTTAAACATTATCTGAAATACTCAGAAACCTTATGTATAATTAGATATAATATAAAATGTAAACGTTTTTGATTATTTTTTCTTTAATTTAAATATATTTATTGCTGATTAAAAAACGATTAAATATATTGGAAAATTTGGTGAATCTATTCTAAGTAACTTATATAAATAAATGTGATGTAAACAAATTTGTGGTTAAGTTTGGAATTAATTAATTTTTCATTGTTGAAAGGAAATCGAATGTCTCTATTGTAATTTAAACAACCTAATAAGGTGCTTTGTATATGAAAAAATGATTTGTTGTAAAACGAGCAAAAATTGGCCTATTGACTCTGGAATCAATAAAGTTATCTCATCTAATTTAATAACAGTGTAATCTTGCTTTCTTGACAATTCTCCAGAACTAATTCATTTAAGTAGAAAAAGATTAGAAAACAGTACTTAAACCTGATTTTTTAATAAACAAATAAACTGGAAAAAAATTCGAGAACTAGTGGACAATATATTTCAATTAAGTGTAACAATAACTTTTTAATTAAAGGTTGTTGAAGCAGTCAACATTCTATCAAGAAAGATAATCAAAAAAGTGTGGCAATCTACCATTAAAGAAAACAGCAAGAGACGCTACTGGCTGAAGTCTTTGAAAAGCCACGAAAAAGATAAATCGTTCTCAAATTTTCAATTCCCGTATCTGAATTGAGGGGGCCAGAGGTTTGACTAATCCAACATATTTGATTTTCATTAACAAATCTATCGTAAGATCTTACATGCCCCACTCGGCATAAAACATATGGTTATATCATTTAAATTAAAAGATCAATGGGTTTGATTAATTGATAAGCGATAGGAAATTTTTTATTAACAGATAAAGTTTTTTAAAAAATATTAATAAAATAAAAAAAAAAGATATATTTGATAGAAAATCATCTACTGATAATTGGTCAGCTAAAATAAATAGTTGGTTAGATGAAACTCCATCTAATTCTACGACAAATATTTTTAAATTTCAATCACTTCTTAGTGTCTTTTTTTTAATGTAATAATTTACAAATTTTGTAATTAAATTTGCTAAAGTAAAAGTAAATAATAAATAGATTATTAAAAATATCGATTAAATTTTTAATCATTATAGTCCTTTATATAATTTACTGAACTTTTATATTTTAAAGAAGAGTAATTTAGAAATAAGTATGTTATTTAGTTTGGCTCTTATGATTGATAAATTCCTCGGTGGGTTTCTGTTTATTTAATTTGAAACTGAGAAATTCTTATCTTTGTTGATATTTCTCATTTCTAATAAAGTGATTGGTAAATCCACTAAATTAGTAGATTTCTATACTTTTCCAATATTTTGGACCGATTCTACAAACCGGATAAATATCCTAATAATAATTTTGAAAATTTGATTAAATCAATAGTGACTATTAGCCTGTTTTTTTTTAAATTAAAGAAACAGATTTTCTCGAATATCTCCATCAGTATTAAAGATAACAAAACCAAAATTTAGATAATACACATTTTTTTTCTTATCATTTCTATAAACATATAGCAAGGCTTATTCATTTTCATCGCCCTGTATAATAACCAAGTTTTCGGAATGAGAAGAAACAACTACTAAAAAATCTACAGGGTGTATTGCGTTTGAAATCATAAATTTGTTCTTATTGTATGGGTGATTCATTTTTTTATAAATAGTACTGATCCAACAATTCTTTTTATTTTATATTTCTCTTAAACCTTTCGTTGTAAAAAATACCCCTTCTCTCATTCTGACATGATTTATAAACAACTCAAGGTTTTCCCCTTCATTTTTTTTTATTTAGGAATAAGAAATTATGGGACCCTGAGTAACTTCTTAGTTTTCTTATGAGTTAATCTTTATCTGATCTTATAGGTTTATAAAAAAGGTCAAATTATATTATATTTTGACCTTTTTCTTAAATGAGACGGTCGGTATAAAACACATTTGAAATAAAAGAGAGTTAACTTTACAGGATTCCAAATTCGATACTCTATCTCAATGTTTCTCTTAATATCTCTCGAATCCGCAAGGAACAAAACACGTTTCTCAAAAAACTCATCATTGAATCATTAATTTTGTTATAAATTATTCCTTTAAGGAACTGCAGCGTAATATTCAATTTTTTTCAATAATCTATTACATCGGTATCTTAATTTTTATAACTACAAAACAACAATTTTTAACATAAAATAAAAACTTTAATTTTTTAATAGAATATCCCTGTATATCTTTAGATATTTTTCTAAGATACTTTTACAAAGAAGGTTGTAGCATATTTTTAATAATAATATAATATAATAATAAAACAACTTATTCGAGATAATAAATTCTAACTCATTTTTATAATCCTTGTTGCTTAATGAAAAAATTGAAAACAAACTGAATTTCATGGTTTATTTTTTTTTAAATTAGTGGAAGTTGAAACACAATGTTTACTTTTCCATTTTATAGATTCTGAGATATCCTGATTTGGACCAACCCTGTATATATATATATATATATATCTTAATTTAAAATAACGAACTTTAGTGTCTTTCAACTAGTCGATATTTTATTAAATATGAAATATTAATGTATATTATCAAAAACTTTCACTATTTTTTTCTTCCTTATTTTATGATTATGACAATACATATTATCTATAAATTCTTCATTAATCATAATCATAAGACCAGTTCCGAATAAAAAAATCCTTGTAACTTCTTAGAAATCCAACGATTAGCATTTTCCCCATTTAATATTCTCGTTGGTACCTCAATGCAAGTACCATTACCAACGTTAATGGTAATGGTAACGATAGGAAGGAGAACTTGAAATAATAAGAGAACTCTTTATCATGAGTGCTTAGTGAGTGGTCAGATTTAGTAGGTGGAAGCCACTTTCTAAAAATCTCTTTCGTAATTTCCGTTCTACACCGAGAAAAATGTTTAAAATCGGGGTGGTGGCTTGTGCCTTATTTTTCGTGACCGTTTCGGCCCAATTACAGGATATTTTCGAATGGAGAGAATTGACTTTCGTTTGGCCCAACGAGGAAACCAAGAATATGGCTCTGGCCAATGGGGACTACGTTCCTGGGAATAATTTGCCCTTAGGATTGGCCAGGTGGAAAGACAAATTGTTTGTTACAGTCCCAAGGTATTTAATCGCTTTAATTTAGTTGGTATTAAATGTATTAAACAAATATTGGAGGTACCACAAAGTAACTCCATTTGTAACGTTTTTATTAAAATTAGTAACAAAACAAGAGTATTTATTGAACCTGTAGGTATCAGGGTTTGTATTAAATTTGTAAATTTTGCTGTAACATATACAATGTGTTCCAGTACGTACGTTTTTTTATTTTAGATGGAAATCTGGAGTTGCAGCCTCATTAAACTACATACCTTTAAATGCAACCGAAAAAGCTCCAGCTCTCATCCCATATCCTGATTGGAAATCCAACCAAATTCCCAAAAAGGGGGATTCGCCCGTGGATAATCAAATTGTCTCAGTATTTAGGGTCAACGTTGATGCTTGTGATAGATTGTGGGTTATGGAAACTGGATTGGCGGATATTTTAGGAAATCCTAATTTGGTTATTCCACCATCAATTGCTATATTCGATTTGAAAACCGATAAGCTATTAAGGAGGTATAATTTGGGAGAAAACGATATAAAAGGAGAAGATTCTTTCTTTGCAAACATTGTAAGTAAAAGAGAGCATAAAAATACAATTTTTACTTTGTTAAAAAAGGAGTTGGACTTTATTTCCGTCTCGATTCTCACTTCAATGTTTAACGTTGACACTAAAGCCTGACATTAGTGTTTAATACTAACATTGAAGTTCAACTATGACTTATAAATAAAAGAATACATTAAAAATTCAGTGTGCAAATTTTATTTTGAATAAAATAGCTGTGGAGCTTTATTTTTATCTCAATTATCACTTCAATGTTTAAAGTTGACATTGAAATCTGACATTATTGTTTAATACTGACATTGAAGTTCAACCATGACTTGTAAGTAAAAGAATGCATTAAAAATTGAGTATGCAAATTTTATTTTGAATAAAATAGCTGTGGAGCTTTATTTTTATCTCAATTATCACTTCAATGTTTAAAGTTGACATTGAAATCTAACACTATTGTTTAATACTGACATTAAGTTTAATTATGACTTGTAAGTATAAGGATGCATTAAAAATTGAGTATGCAAATTTTATTTTGAATAAAATATATGTGGAGTTTTATCCTCATCTTAATTATCACTTAAATGTTTAACGTTGACATTGAAACTGACATTATTGTTTAATAGTGACATTGAAATTAAAATTGAGTATGCAATTATATTTAATAAAATATCAGTAGGTCTTTAGCTACTACTATCTCAGTTATCACTTCAATGTTTAACCACAGGGCATAATAGTTTAACGTTGACATTTAAGACTGACATTGATATTTAATACTGACATTGAAGTTCAACTATGACTTGTAAGTAAAAAAGTGTATTAAAAATTGAGAATACAATCAATTATTTTGAATAAAATAATAATAGGGCTTTAGGTATTCCCATCTCAATTCTCAAGGCAATGCTTAACGTTGACATTGAAGTCTGATATTTGTGTTTAATACTGACATAGAAGTTTTACTATGACGTTGAACTTTAACTTCAACGTGCTTAAGTATGAGTCCATTTAGCCCCCAACCTTCCAAACAAATCTGTTTTTTTAACGGATTTAATAAATAAATAAAAAACAAATTTTCTAAATTTATGTTATCTTTTAGATTGTCGATGTTACAAATGAAACTTGCGACAACGCTTTCGCTTATCTTCCTGATTTAGGAGGTTACGGTATCGTTGTTTATTCTTTGGCCGAAAACAAATCGTGGAGAATCAAACACAATTATTTCCATTTCGATCCTCTCAAAGGAGATATGACAATCGGTGGAGTGAATTTCCAATGGACTGATGGAGTTTTTGGTATCGCTCTTGGACCAATCAATGAAAATGGGTAAGAAAAGATGAGATTAAAAGAGATGTATGAATTAAGATTGTGTTTTTTCTGCAGTTTTCGTACCGCTTATTTCCATTCATTAGCCAGCTGCAACCAGTTTTCTGTCAGCACGCAAGTCTTAAGGAACGAATCTTTAGCAACAGACCCACGCTCCTTCGAATTATACAAGGTAAAATAATTCTTGTAAAAATATTTAGTATAAAATATTATTTGGTGAGTTGTTTTAGTTGGAAGGCAACAAAGGCGAACAAGGTCAGTCATCGTCGGCTAAATTTGACGAAAAAACTAATGTACTCTTTATAACTCAACTGCAAAGAGATGGTATCGCTTGTTGGAACCCAAGGACGAGACTTGAAGCCAACAATTTTCCTCTGATTGCGCAAGACCATGAAAAACTTGTTTTCACCAATGATATTTCCGTAAGAACCATTTATTTTCAAATTAATTATAAAATACTTTAACCAAAAACTCAATTAGCTCAAACACAAAGTGGCCAATCCTACTACCCTTTCTTCAAGTTGAAACTAATTCTAAGGTGAAAGCTGCCCCGGCGAAGTGCAAAAAGCTGATAATTTTGTAATTAATTAGCAATGATATTCCTCAATTTGTTATTATCTTTGATTCCCTCACAACAATAATTTTAAGAACTTGCCAGCAACTCTATAAAATCTCTGTTTATGGTGGATGCATTGATTGACATTTGCCATTTATTTTTTTTAGATTGACGCTGAAAGAAATCTTTGGATTTTATCCGACAGGATGCCGGTGTTTATTTATAGACAGTTGGATCCTAATCAAATAAATTACAGGATTTTGAAGATAACTGTTGACGATGCAATCAAAGGCACAGCTTGTGAAGCTTAGAAAAAAAAGGCTTTAAAGCAAAAAAATAGTGATAGATTGTAGATTATAGGTTTTACTATAACATTAGGTGAAGCTAATTTTTTAATAAAAAATTATGTTGCGTATTTTTTTCTTTTGAAAATAGTTTTTAACATCTCCTTACCGGTTTTTTCTTAAATCTAACTTTTCCCAGAAACAACCGGTCATCAACTTCTCTTTCTAACGTGCACGCCCAATTTTAAACTTATGTCACCACTTTTAATCACATTTGAGAATAGTACTAATAGTGCCTTTGGAAAGGAGGTTCTTTGCAAAAGATTTACACCCTGCTTCTATAAAGAAAATTGGTTCTGAACAACATCTGCGTCTAGCTTTAACGAAATTTTTCTCTGGTCTTCGATAGAACCAAATACAAAAGTGTAACACTAAACCAGAGGCCTCTTTTCAGACAACACATGGTAGCCACATATAGATTTTATCATACAACCCTGACCATGATTGAAAAGCTTATAAACTTGCACATGCACAATAACAATATCAAATGGATCTTCGAGTTCTTTATAAATGCATGCTCTATTGTGAAGACGTGCCTCCGGAGATCCATTACTAGCAAACAGATTAAATTCCCTAAAAATGTCAATCGCTTTTCCTTTAATTAGTTTTATTATTTTATTCAGTAGAGGATTTAATAAAAATTACGTTTTTATAAAAAATGTATTTATCTGTTGTAATATAATTTTATTAAATTTAATGTAAAAATTGTTTTGGTATAACAAATATTATTAAACAAATGATATACATATTTTAATTTCACTATAAATTAACCACCTGTAATACGATAAATTAAACAATCTGTATATAGCCAAATAATTGACATAAATAATAATAGGAAGTCTGAAATAAAAATTCAGTTATAAAATCATGTTTTTAACATAAAAAATTAAATAAATAAAATTTCATCGATAAAAAAATTTGATATTTTTCTCAATAGCGCGAAATTTTGTATAAAAATCTAGTAATTAATTAAAAAATTCACCGAATTTGTTCTTTTAGCTATTATTTGATCACAACAAATTCCTAACAATGTTAATGGAAACAATCGCATTATATGCTATGATGAACATGAAAACATGGCTATTGCAGGATCTTCGGTTTCATATGTGATCAAAACATCCCTAAATTTGTCCAACAGTTGTAACAATTGGCTTCGCCTTAAATTTTCCAGGTACATTATCTCTTCCACGTGATGGTTTCCTTGAAAATATCCTTTCCTGCATAATCTCGCAAACAATTTTAAGTCCTCCGGTGTATTAGTGGCGGGAATCTAAAAAAAAAACATTAATTTCATATTTACAAAAAATGTAATTCAAAACGTTTTCCTTGATCAGACTGTCTTTTACTGGAAGTTAAATACATATTTGTAACTTTAACGGATAACATTTGAGAAAAAAACCATTCAATAATTGTGCCTGAATGGAAAACTTCTGCTATTACGTTGGAAACCAGTACAAAATCAAATGGCGACACCTTACATTTGACAGTTGATCATAACTGTGAAATAAAATAAGTGAAATCTAACGTAACTTTTGACAAAAGCATTTGTAAACTTGTCAAATGCCAACTGTCAACGCTTTTATCCACCACAAACAAATATCATCTAATATCTAGTAAACAAAAGTGTAACCAATTAGTTTACCTTAAATATCGAACTTCTTTCTTCGTCTGGAAAATCTAACAATAATTCTTCTTGATAATCTTGTTTATCATCGTCCGTTGATGTGAAGCTTATGTTTTCCAACCTAAATAAATAGTTTTTAAATATTAGATATTATTGACTGCGCCATATGGCTTTATATTAATAACAATTTATACCAGTGTGTGTACCACTTACATGATATTTTTGCTTATAAGAATCTCTGGTGTCTCAGAAACCGTAGAAGCCCCGCTTTCAGATTCAGTTCGTTCTGTAGTATTTGACTGATAATTTGACATTACCGTACTGCTCCTTGGCGATGGTGAGGTCAGATGTTTTTTATTTAAGTCTCTAAAATAAATCGCAAATATCGCTTTTATTTGGAGCCTAGTATTGGTAAAAAAAACCTTTCCCATCCTAATTTTACTTGAATAATACTTACGTTTTATTCATTAATGGTCCGTTATCAGTAGGCATGTACTGAATATAAGTGTGAAGCTGCAACAATAAATGGTGTTGTAACATCCAAATTATGGTTTGTACCAGTTGCGACTGTTGTGATGGATGGCATAACGGGTTGCACTTTTGTCCCAGAGACGTCGGAAGTGAGTATTCACTAATGACTCTAATTAAATTTAAACCTGGAAAAGCTTCGCTAAATTTTTCCACCAAAGGAGAATTTAAATGGATCGGAGCATTTGGGGATATGACGTATTTGTTTGTGGAACATACGGGAAAAATTACAGTTGCCTTTGCCCAGTATACTAAGTGCGCTGTCAATTCAAATACCTAGAAAAATTTTTGGAGTTAGCATTTTGCAAGCTGTCAAATACCATTTGTCAAAATTGGAAATTTTTGCCAAGTTGAACAAAATACTTACATGAGTTAGTGTTAAATCAGAATCAGCTGCTAAAGTTTGCAAGTTTTTTAAAGGAGAATATTGAGAAAGCATTCTATCTAATGAAGGAGAACCGTCTAGAGAAGTAAAATCGTTTTTTTGTTGCAATGGATGTAACAATAATAAGCTGTGGTAGGGCCTCAAAGCATTTAGACACCTGTCAATATCATCTGGTTCTACAATTTTTCCCCTCATATGCCACTGATGGACTTTTTGTGGTAGACAGAAGCTAAGAGGGATCCATCTATTGATCCTTAAATTAACAAGCCCTGTAAAAATGAAATCCACTTAAAAGATATTTTGAAAAATTATGCAATAGTACATAAGACAAAAATGAGGTGTAATTTGAGGCAAACTGATATTTTTTATGATGAAGACTTGACTTCAAATGTAAAATAGAGAACGTTCCTATATTTGAATTTGTAAACGGAATGCGAGGTCTAAATATCTTATTTGGAAAACGTTTTAATTATGTTTACTTCAATGTAAAGAGCTTTAATATTTGTGCCGATTTAACTTAAATTCTTAAATTAAATTAAAGGTTTTTGGAACTCAACCTACCTCAATCAAACAGATTGAATTTCACAAGTATGTGCAAAAATAATCCTAGAAATGCTTGACAATGTTAGAAGATAATTTTGCTAATAGGCTTTTTTATTGCCAGGAAGTTAAAAAAGAAGATTTAGTATGATAACTGTTTTTTATATACAAACAAAAAATTATAAAACTATAAAACTGTTTATATGAACATAAACATAAATTAAAACGATGTATTTTTGACTTCACCTTCCATTTAAATTTACAATTACAGTGACACCCTCTACCTTACATTAAGAATCAAATATATGTTATAACAAATATATCATAATTTGCCTTTAATTTTATGTAGTTTTTGTTTGATGTCTCAATCTATTTCCTTTCAGAAGACATTAACATTAAACTATAATTACCAGTAGTACAGAGATCATCATACATCTTCTTAATGTTACTAGCCAGAGAACACTTCTCTAAAATTATTTTAAAAGCACTGCTAGGGCCATTAGTATATCCATCATCATGGGCAGTTGTCATTAACTGGGTTTGTTCAGAAACATATCCACATCTCTTTTCCTCATATTTCAATACTATCCCCATTCTCTTACTTAAATCATGGTAACATTTCACTAAAAATTAGTAATTTTGTCAAATCCATTGTAGAAACAATAAATATAAGTAACTAACCTACAGAATGGCTAGCAAGTGCTTGTAAGGCAAAAACAATATTAACCAGCATACCAGACTCATCCTCTTTTTCTTGTTTATTTCTAAGTTGCAGCAAAGTAGGGTGACTTACAAATCTAACGTCGTTCACTTTAAGCTCAAACTTTCTGTTACATAGCTCAGTTTTTACTGCGAAAAGTGAGGATAGCACTTCATCTGTGAAACCTGTTAAATTCTCTTTGTTAATGTTGGAATAGGGTTGATTCGGACTTTGCAGCAAATCGTCAACCACAGGAAGAGTGTACGGATTTTTTCTGCCTGTACTAGAGGGCTCATTGTTGTATTGAGTTTGAAATGGGTACCTAAACAATAGTCTGTCTCCTTTACTGTCTGATTTTACCAATATTATGCATAGAGGACTTACTTCCATAACTAGTTATGTTTAACTAATTTCAGTTAACATGTCAGAAATGCTGAATTTCGGAATTATTTAAAAAGTATCCAAAACAACTACTAACTACTTGAAAATAGAATGTGGGTTTGACAGTGACATTTTGTAGAAGAAATGTATTTCAATATTCTTAAAATTTAACATTTAACATTTAAATAAACAGATTCTCCTAGCTGAATATTTAGCTTAATGTATAAAAGAAAATAAGAGCCATTTTAAGACACTTTTGACTGCGTGTAATAAAAAATTAATGAAATTAGTGTATTCTTTTTCGGTGGCTGTTGTCGTAATATACCCATGTCATTACGAAAGAGAAGTTGAAACTTATTGACTATCACAACTTAATGTCATGATATTACAGATGATAATATCAACAAATAAATAATTTTCAAAATATTGGAAAACTTGCTAATATTGAGCATTTAAATTAAAATAAGATGGGGAATCAACTCGTGGGCATTGCCCCATCCCAGATTTTTCCAGTGGAAAGATATTTAACTGACATTCCAAATTTAAAATTTGATCAAAGGTAAGAAAGACTAAGTCCTGTGAATTTAAAAAAAATATTAAATACCAATAGTATTAAACGAAACTATAACTGTTATATCTCGTTAATTTAAGAAATTGGGAATACCATACATATCTTTTACAGTTCCTCCACATAAAATTGTTTTCTTTTCTTTAGTTTGGGAAGCACAAGATTTCTAAAAGTCGCAAGAGCTGATTCTCAAGAAGGTTTAATAGTGGTTAAAGTTTTTGCTATACATGATCCCTCTCTGCCACTATCACCTTACAAAGATCACTTGGAAGATGTGAGAAAAAAGTTGAATTCTGCAGTAAATTGCATTCCTTATCAAAAAATCATACTGACTGAGAAAGCGGGAATAATAATGAGAGAGTATATTAAATACAGTTTGTATGACAGGATTAGTACAAGACCGTTTTTAACCAACATTGAGAAAAGATGGATAACTTTTCAAATTTTATATGCATTGCATCAGTGTCATAAAGTAGGAGTGTGTCATGGAGATATCAAGCTAGAAAACATCACCGTTACTTCTTGGAATTGGGTGTTGCTTGTTGATTTTGCTTCATTTAAACCAACTTTTGTTCCAGTTGATAACCCAGCTGACTATTCCTATTTTTTTGATACATCACGGCGAAGAGTTTGTTATTTAGCACCTGAAAGATTTTCTAGCACCAGTACTACTATTACTGAAAGCAGTTCCCTTATTGCTGAAGCAAATGTTGATTCTGGAGATTTAACACCAGCCATGGACATTTTTTCAGCAGGGTAAGATGTTTTTATAAAAAAATATATCATACTTTTATGAAATTTTTGTAGTTGTGCTTTGTTGGAATTATGGAATGAACTTCACGTTTCCTTTGAATATTCTCAGTTATTGTCGTACTGTTCTGGGAAATATTCTCCACAAAAGCATCTCAACAAACTAGAAGATATTAATCTGAAATCTTTAATTTCAAATATGATTGAGAAAGACCCAAATAAGCGCAAAAGAGCAGAAGATTATCTGGCGGAATACCGCGGGACGCTATTCCCTGAATACTTCTTTTCATTTTTACAATCCTATATGCTGATATTTTCATCTAGTCCGATTTTATCTCCAGATGAGAAAATTATGCGCCTCAAGAGCGATATAAATGACATATTCACTTTTTTGGGCCCTATGACTAAATCTACAGTTGATAAGATTGAAGAGAAGGCCGACAATGAAAAAATAGACAAAGGGGAATGTGAGGGACTTGTTATTATTACTTCTTTGGTAACATCTTGTATAAGGGGGTTGCATATGTGCTCCTCAAAGTTATACAGTTTGGAAATTTTGCTAGATTTAGCATCTCACGCAAGCGATGAAACTGTTTTAGACAGGATACTTCCATATATTGTAAGTCTTTACAAGAAAAGAGACTGTGAAATAAATCTTGTTTTCTTTTTAGATGTACTTAGCTCATGACACTTCCACAAGGGTAAAAATTTCAGCTATCAACACAATAACTAAATGTTTAGACCTAGTAACTAAAATTTCTAGATCAGATGCAAACATTTTTCCTGAATACATTCTTCCAGAATTAGCACCCTTAGCTACAGACCCTAATACTTGTGTCAGAGCAGCTTATGCCAAAAACATAGCTACACTGGCTGAAATAGCATTAAGGTAAAAACTTATTTTGTAAAATTGTATTATGTTTCTAATAAAATTAAGATCAGTGCCATTAATTCTCTGGTCATTCACCAGAATTGCATAAAGTAATTCAAATACACAGCACCAATCGGGGCACCATATAATTTTCAAGTATTCAACCTTCTATTAAACGCTTCAAACAATTTTGAGCTTCAATGGCTACAAGCGTTTGGAGCTATGGTAGCATATTCTTTATATGCTATAAATACAAAGTTATAGTTTTAAGCAAGACTATAGGCGCACTAAACAAACATTTCTAACTATTACAAAGCTTCAATTACTGTAAAAATCTTCAATTATTGTTAAAAAGAACTTGTTTTTACTTTCTTTTATAAACAATAGGTACAAAAAGCTTGAAATGTTAAGCACTATATTGAAATGCTTAATCCCCCTCTCATTTCCAGGTACTTAGAACAGATTCAAAATGATTGGTATGATAATAATAGCACTAACAAACAAAAAGATGAGCATACTTTTAACTATGAACTTGAACTGCAAGCATTACATGAAATGATATCCCAAACAGTTAGTGCTCTTTTAACTGATACTCAGTCTATTGTTAAGCAAACATTAATGGACAGTGGGATTACAAAACTTTGTGTTTTCTTTGGAAAATCTAAAGGTAAGTGTAGATAGATCAAGGAATCAAAGTACTTTATAAATAAAAAGTATCAATATTGAATTGGTGTTGAAATATGAAATTTTTTAGCTAATGATGTCCTTCTATCACATATGATTACATTCTTAAATGACAAAGAAGATAAAGAATTGAGGAGTACATTTTTTGATTGCATAGTGGGTGTTGCAGCTTATATTGGTTGGCATTGTTCAGGAATTTTAACCCCGCTTTTATTACAGGTAAAAATATTCAAGAAGATTTTCTGTAGTTGAAATTGTTTTTTATTTCATAGGGTCTGACTGATAATTCTGAGTTTGTTACTGCAAAAAGTATCAATGCAATGTCGGCTTTAACTGAACTAGGTCTTATAACAATACCGGCTCTTTGCGAATTAGTTACAGAGTGTTCGTATTTTTTTGTCCATCCTAGTTTGTGGGTGAGACAAGCTGTGGCCGGATTTATATCTTCAGCTGCGAAATCTCTTTCTTTACTTGACGTTCAATGTAAAATTATGCCTAAATTAAAAATCTACATGAAATATCCACTTATACAAATAGATAAGTAAGTTTAAACTTATACGGTTAAGTTTTATTCTATAAATTTACGACTTTACTTCCCTACAGGCCAGAATTGTTATTAGAGTCACTTGTAAGCCCAATCCCTAGAAATGTATACGACAGTGTGGTTAGCTACAGTGAAATCGATGCTATTTTTGAAATTTTGAAAGAAAGAAGAGCTTTAAGAGATTGCGTAAATACAGGGAAAGTTCCAGTTCCTACATCCGATTTTTACAGGGATAATCAACCCAGTTTAAAAAATGTAAGCAACGTAACAAAAAAAACATACTGCAACATTTCTAAATAGTTATTTTAGTTATTTAGACGTCTAGAAGCAAATGGAATGAATGAAGCAATGGAAGAATATTTCCTAAAGATGGCGCATCATTTGAAAAAAATTAACAAATACAAGCTTCACCCTGATGGCCGACAACACCGACAAAATGAAGGAAAAATTGAAATTAGCTCTTTAAACAGCACAGTTAGAAGCCACGTCTTGAATTTAGCGGAAACCCAAAAAGGAGATTTCTTAGCTAACAGGTATTTTAGCATGTCAGTTCTTGTTAACTTTACAACATTTGTCTTTATTCAATTTGCAAATTTTAAACTATGGTTCTCTTTATTCATAATTTAGTCTGTCACATGATTTACGTCGTTAGTTTGGCCTTTAATAGACAATTGAAATATCCAGCACATTATAGTAACCAAAATAGCAAATAGAATGTGTGAAATTAAATGAAACTATAGAAAGATCAGAATAAGAAAATTCTCAAAATAATTTAGTAATTTTTAAACATTTTTCTTATTTGTAACATTTTATTCCACTGTAGACTACACAGAACAAACACATCAGGTTCCATAGATACAAACATTAACTCCGACTGGAATTATAGTTCAGAAGTATTAACCAGACAATCGGAGAGCACCAATTCCGGGGGACCTCCATCTAGATCAACTTCTAGTAGACCGTCTTCGCCTCCGATTGATAGTAATAATCAATTCAGCGCAACTGACCCATCAAGTAATGTCAGTTTGCACGAAAGATCATATATTCAATGTAAGTAGTAGAATCAATGACTTTTCATTTGTCAACATAAGTGTTTTAGATCGCAAATCAAATTGTTATATAGAATTGGCTAATTTGAAGAGTAGACAACAAGACCATTATTTTGAAGCTTTAAGGTAAGATATATTGATAATATTTGTAATATTTTTGTCTTGCCTTGTCAAAAGTCAAAGTAGACCTATGTTGTATGTTTGTAAAAAATACTATTTTAAAGAAATAAAGATTGGGCTGAACAAGCAACCTGGCGGCCCCAATTACCGCCCCCCGGTTGGAGACTTAGAGGAGCCCTAGTGGCACATTTACACGAACACAAAGGAGCTGTTAACAAACTCTGCGCTTTACCCGACACGCCGCTATTCGCTAGTTCTTCTTCTGACGGTTCTGTCAGGTAATAAAAGCCCATGTCCTAAATCTATTATAAAAAATCTGGGAAATATATTTGTTGTAGATTATGGGATTGCAGTAGAATGGAAGGTAAAAATATCGCCAATAGATCTAAGCAACATTACAAATTAGGAGGAAATATAACCGGTATGGCCGTCTGTGAAAGTGGACAATCTTTAGGTGTGACTTGTCAAGATGGATCTGTTAATATTTTGAGGATAGACGCAACAACCAACAAGTAAGGATAAAGCCATCTACCACATAACTTTTCTGCTAAAGTATCATATTTTCTAAGCTAAAAATTTGGTAACGTTACTTTAAACTATTTTTTTCTAGAATAAATCTTGCACAACCTCGGCTTCTGAGCCCAGACGAAGACGGATTCGCAGTGGATGTTCAGTGTATGGACTCTGGTTCTAAAAGCGTTTTGGTCTACGCAACTTTATATGGATCTCTGGTTGGTTGGGATCTTCGAGCTCCTGGCACCGCCTTTAGATTGGAAAACGGTTTAAAAAACGGCGTTATTACAACTTTTTGCTTAGATTCCCACCAAAGTTGGTTGATGTTAGGCACAAGCAACGGTAATCACGTGGCGTGGGATTTAAGGTTTCAGTTGCCTATTATGCAATTTGATCATCCTTCAGGTAAATATGAATTCTTTTATATCTCAAATGCCAACAATGACACGTCAGATGTTATAATTATAACAGACAAGTGACATGTTCGAGGTTTTTAGGTTCTGTAAGGATCAAAAAGGTTTTGAGTCACCCTACTGAGCACTCTTGGGTTCTCTCTAGCATACAAGGAAATAACGAAATTTCTATGTGGAATATTGAGACCAGTTTTAGACAGAAAGTGTTATGGGGAAGCACGTCACCTCCTCTATCAAAACAGGTCCGTTATTTTATGAATGTTATTTAATGAATTCATTAAATTCTTTATTTATTTTAGGGTACTAGTAACAGTGTATGCGCGATGTTGGGAGGTTGTATTGACAGATCACCCTTCCTTTTGGCAGGCGGTACGGATCAAAGAATAAGATTCTGGGATCTTGAAAGTCCTGCTGAATCTTATTTAGCGATGCCTGGCGCAAGTGACCCCACGGGATGTACTTTAAGCTATAGAAGTCGTCTTATTGACGGTACTATATTTTATTAATAACAGTTTCTTCCATAAACTAAATATTTTATTTACACAGGTACTTTAGTAATTTATGAAGAAGCTGGTAGCGTCAGAAAATTGGATAGAGGGGAAGAAGTACCAAGGCCAGGACCTGAACCACCGGCAGCCGGTCACAGAGATTGTATTTCCGATATTGCAATGTGTAAAGCATCACAATGTTTTCTTGTTACATCGTCTCGAGATGGCGTTATTAAAGTATGGAAATAGAAATGTAATTTTATATATTCGGTGCCTAGATATAAGTGAAATAAACTTAATTGTCTAACAGATACTTTTATTCATGTTTTGGATATAAATGAGTAGGAAATTTACAGTTTTATCAGACTGATGTGTCTTAATGATATTTATAATATATATAAGAAATATGTGATAATTATATTAGCAAGAGAATCTCTTGCAACTGGCTCTTAGTTGAATATTTTTGTTTACATGTATAAAATGTTTATTATGTTTCGAATTATTATAATTAAAATAAAAAGTTTATCAACAATGTGTAGTACTAAAACCTTTCAGAAACTCTATTTTCAACTTTTCCTCTCGCCTATCCCTCTTTCTATAAATAGAATAAAAAATAAAAGTCCAATATTTTATTCTCTTTCCTAGGGAAGCAGGCTGCTATAGATATCCCCTAATTTTAGCAAAGTCGAAGCAGATATTTGCAAAGATTTTCAAGGGTTTGAAATGCTTTTTTAAATGCGGTATATATTTTTTCATTGCCAATGATAAACAAATACAAAAAAGTGGTCAGTTGTCGTTACATTTATATATAATAAATACACCTGTTTGCCCTTGACCTCATCTTACAGAATAATAATAAGAACAGTTGGACGTTTTTTGGCGATCTGCTCCAGGCAATTTTACAGACACGTGAGCTAAGTTTCCTGTTTTGATATCTGATTTGATCCACTGCTAATCAGGCGCTCGCGCTGCTGCGTATGTTTTCAAACATTTTTGCGATAACCTTGGCTTAGTAAACACAAATTGTTATATATGTTTAACATTTTTGATAAAATAATTAGGTAAGTACATATGAATTGAAATTTTTTAATAAACAATGAATTATGCCTTATATATTGCTCAATGTCATGTTACAAGGACAGTAATTTAAAAATAAAATAGATCGGGAATATTCAAAATTAGAGTATTAATGTAATTTATCAAGATTGCACTTAAATGCAAGAGAGCAGCGGTTCAAATTGGGAATATATTAAAAGTACACATGTAAATATTTTGTTTATTATCATATATTTGTTTACATTTTATTTTCATACCATTTAATAATATATTTATAAAATTGTTCACTTTATCGCAAGTCAAAATATAGGGAGCAGTGAAAGGATCAAAATGATTTAATAGAAATTTCGACTTATAATTCTGAGATTAAAAAAGGAAATCCAAATTTCTAAAATTCCTACTTACATTTCTCAAAATTTTCCAACTTATAACTCAGAATTTCGAGAGTTTGTCTTAAAAATTTTAATGCAAATGGAAAAAAAATACATAATCAAAAATTGAATGTCTGTTTGTTAGTATAAAGGGGAAAGAAAACATTATATGGTTTATAATGAATAGTAAATTGTATTTAAATTCAAATACAGAGCAAAATGTTAATTGAAAATGTTTATAGAAATTAAGTTATTCTTAATTATACATTTTCAAGTATAGATTTTGTATTTTGGACAGTATGTTACAAAAGTAATTCATTTTTAAAAGTTTATATATTTCCACTTTACAATTTTTGTGATTGAATAATTTAAATATCTGTTTATTAAGAGAGATTGCCACTGAGTTCGGCAAAAAATATTATTTCAAAAATAACAGAAAAAGTATTGCCATTTAGAAATACCTTTTTTAGGGATAATTTAAAGAGGAATTCAGTTTAGTTCACCATGTGAGAGAGGTGAGAATTTGATGTTGATATTTTTTTTTTAATTTTGCCTAAGTTATTGACGGGGTTAAAAATTATGGGATATTCTTTATATAAACCACATCTATATATATATATATATATATGTATATATTTAAGTTAGCAAATAAATGTTGTATCTAATTATACTGAACTTGACCCCATAACATTGACCTAAATACAACTAGGTGTATTTATCGATTATTGAAACAAATGCATGGAACTTGTCATACACTTCAATGTTATTAGAACACTTAGATTAGAAGTTGTAATCTTTCAAAAAGTAATTTAGTTAATGAAAGTGTTTGTATGTGGTGAAACATTCTATTGATAAAAAACAAGTATTATAAAAGTTTTTTACTAGGAAATAATTGTAACATTTCTTCAAAGAAGTGTTTGTGTAATAAATAATTTATTGGTGAGGACTTAAGTAACATACCATTAATTTCAAATTTTCATTATAAAGTATTTGAGATTTATAATTTTTTAGAAATTTTTCAAGAAAGATGCCGAATATTTTACATGAAGTTAACCTTCCATTTAAAAAAGCCACATTTGGAATGGGTTGTTTTTGGGCAAACGATGCTTTATTTGGGTCAACGCAGGGGGTAATTCGGACCAGAGTGGGTTATTCTGGAGGAACATTATTAAACCCGGTTTACAGAAATTTGTAAGAATAATTTTTCTAAACTTTGAAATTAATGTGAAGTTTTCCAAGTATTAAGCGAATATTTTTTAGAGGCGATCATACAGAAGTTATTGAAATTGATTTTGATCCAAAAGTTATAAGTTACGAAGCACTTCTAGATTTATTTTATGCACATCACGAATATGGATTAACTACAAAAATAAAAAGACAGGTAAAAGTTTATTATACTACAAACTACTTCAAAAGACTTATTTCTTAAATTGGTCGGAAAATTACAATATTTTCAAAAAATATTAAGTTACTAACTTTTTTATGTTTTTTGATATTTTTTTAGTACATGTCCCTTATTTTGTATCACGATGATGAGCAGAAGAATTTGGCGGAGAATTCTATAAAAAATGAAGAGAAAAAAAGAAATATCAAATTGATAACCGAAGTAGCTCCAGCGGGTACCTTTTATGCAGCAGAAGAGTAAATATATAATTATCATATGATCATAAAACAGAACAAACATGTTATTATTATTACAGGGAGATGCCATTATTGAGTTGAAATATCATAATCTTCGCTTATTTTATTTCTCCATTTGCTTCTGGATTTTGCAAGATCTAAACTCTTTTTCCAGTTTAGTTCTCTTTCCTTCAAGTACCTACTAATATCGTCCTTCCATTTTATTTGTGATCTTTTGAGTTTTTCCCATTTTCCATATGATCTTACTTAGTCTCGTGTTAAGCATTCTACATAAATATCCAGACCATCTTTATGTATTTTCACTTGTTCGTTTTTCTCTATTTCTTTGTTTGGTACATTGTCCTTCATTCTTTATCTGCAATTCTACTTAAGAGTTTTTATCTCGCTAGCTTATTGTATTTTTCTTTTTATTTATTTGTTTAATTTCCACATTTCTGTGTCATATGTTAATGTTGGAAAACATAGTGCTTAATTTACTTCAACCTTAGTATCTGTTTTATATTGTTTTTTTATTAAATACTTGCATAATCATCGAGTAATATAATTTGGTGTTGGTTATTTATCTTTCTTCTATTTTTATTTCTTCCTCTTTATTTATAAAATATTCCTACTTTTCTGTCAATTTTCCAGGATTATATAATTTGAAAAAGTGACTAACTATAATTTAGTTATAATTTCAAAGCATTGAAATAAATTTATTTACAGCTATCACCAAAAATACAGACTGCAAAAGCATTCATTACTGTGTGAAGAACTAGGTATAACACCAAAATTACTGCAGACTTCCCATGCAGCGGCCCGACTAAATGGTTACGTTGCAGGAGTAGGAAAATCAGAAGATCTTGAAAGCGATATCATTAAACTGGGACTATCTGAAAAAGCTGCTAAATATTTAAGGACGCAATTTACAGAAAATCAAGGAGGAGCTTTATATTGCTGAAATAAAATATATAATACTTTAAAAATAATTTTATCTTTTCATAATATATCGATTTTTGGATTTAAGTGAACTATATAATTTTTAACTTAATAAAAATAAACTATTCCAACAGTGTTTCTATTTTATCATAACTTGGGAACGAATGGGATTTGTAAGTATACTGGTGTTGCAGAAAATTATACATTTTTCATAACCCATTGTTTTATTGAATGGACCAACAGTATTTTTTTAGAAAAATGATCGAGGAATGTCCCGGCAATATTTTTATCACTGTAGAAATTTTGTACTATTCCAACCATTGTTGAATAGAAGAGACGACAAAAGGTAAAAGAAAAACTGACTAATAGACCTAAAATGAGCTAGAGGAAATTTTCTCACTGGAGAAGTCTCATCGGGACCCAAGTTCATTCTTTTAAACACCTGTTTGCTTACTTTCAATGCCAAAAAGAACAAATTTCTGTGTTGGGTGACCCATCAAATTTTAATTAAATTTGGGGGTACTGCTTAATAGTTACAAATAATTAATTTTTTATTTTTTACTTTAGAGATGTATAACTCAGAAAAAGTTATACTGCGAAATGTACAGGACATCCTTTATACGTAATACTTTACAACCAGCATTACCATAAAAAGTCATATTATTCAGGTCTACAAATATGGTTTAAAAAAGATAAAAGTATCGCAAAAAAACGCACAAAAATCAATTCCTGACCACTTGCGGATTGTTGGAAAAACCTAAACTTCTTGCTACCGCAATTTCGATACAATTGTGCGCGTTTTTTCTCAGGAAGAATATCGCTTTTTTTGTAGTTATTTAGTCAGACGACAGTAAAAACCTTGTGTGTAAACAAAACTGTGCTAAATGTCTAATATTTTTGATAGAATAGTAGGGTGCGTATTATTACTTTTAACCAACCATTAGTAGTTTTACCATTTAATTGCTTTATTAATAATGTAATGTTACAAGGTTAAATAATTTAAAAATAAATCATGAACATAGACAATTACAGAAACAAGCAAAATTACAATCACAAAAATCAGGCTTACAAATAAAATAATTTAATAAATACGAAAAGATAAATTGTACTTATCTGAATTTCCACCGCATTAAAAGACTTTTTAAAACATTATTTATCTGACCACGGTGATGAAACCGGCAGATAAATATTTTTTTAAAAAAGCCTTGTAATAAATACAGTGGAAATTCAGATAAATACAATTTATCTTTCCATATTTATTATGGATAATTTCCACAAAGTAATGGTTGAAACAATTAATTCAAAATAATTTAAACTCATTGTCCATTGTTTTTTAGAAGGTTTTCTAGAAAGAAACCGAATATTTTACATGAAGTGGATGTTCCCTTTAAAAAAGCTACATTCGGCATGGGCTACCAATATTGGTTTAACGAGGCTCTATTTGGAGCTGTACAGGGTGTTATTCGGACCAGAGTGGGTTATTCTGGGGGAACAACGCTAACCCCAACGGACAATAACATGTAATTAAACTTATTTCGTGCAAATTGTTAGCGGTAAAAATTTTATCTACATAAATTTCTGGAAAATCCGAATATAATTTTCTATAGTTATATATTTTGTTAATCGCCCAACTGATTGAATATTTTTCAGAGGCGATCATACAGAAGTTGTAGAAATTGATTTTGACCCAATAGTTGTGAGTTACGAAGATCTTTTGGATGTATTTTTATCAGCTCATGAATATCTATTGTCTATGACGGATGTACCATTAAGAAGAGAGGTATGTAATAATGTGCAAGTATCATTTGGAAAGACACAAAATGGATAACATCGAAATATCTTGTCCCTTTAAGAACTAACTGTTCCTCTAATAACAGATAAACTGTCATTTATTTTAACGTTTTTATTTCAGTATATATCACTTATTTTGTATCACGACACTGATCAGAAAAATATAGCGGAATATACTCTAAGAAATGAAGAAAAAAAGAGAAACGTTAAATTGTCAACTGAAATAGCTCCAGCGGGCGCTTTTTATCCAGGAGAAGAGTAAATATATATTAATTCCCTAACTTTTAAATATATTCGAATATTTAAGTTTTAATTACTTAAAAAATAACGTGTTTGTAGGTACCGCCAAAAATCCGAAGTGCGAAAACATCCAATGTTGTGCAAAGAATTGGGGTTGGGCTTGGGCTCGGAATTAAATTTATTTCAAACTTCTCACGCGGCCGCCAGATTAAACGGATACGTTTTAGGAATGGGAAAACCAGAAGATCTTGAAAAAGATATTGTTAAGCTGGGAATATCAAAAAAAGCAGCCAAATATTTGAGAAAAGGGTTTAAAAAATGGAAAAAAGTATATGACTAAAAATGTTATAATGTTGATATAAAATTGATTCTAAATATTTTAAATAAATTATTTAAAAATGTTCAGGATCTTTTATTGGAAAAAGGAAATAATTTATTGATGAATAGAGTACGCCCTGTAATTCTAAACAGCTATTTGTTAAAAATTAAACAGCTAAATTTGCTAACAACTTAAATTCTCCTTTCTGCATTTAAATCTCGCTGGGTTATCTTCTAATCACAGTTAAAGAAAGAGCAGTACTAAAGGAAATCATATAAATATAATATCTTTAATAGTTTCAGGGGTCTTTCCAACTTTCATATGATATTGGGGGAATTTAATCATTTTTAAGCAACATATTATGTACTTAAATAATACAATTTGTTTGTGAATAAAAATTACAAATTTATTTCTGTTAAAAATGCTACTAGAAGCATACAAATCGAATCAGATGAAAAAGTAATGAAAAATAAATAAAAAAACTGTAAAACTCACAGGATGTGTTTTTTTAAAAATACAAGTTTCATTTGTTTGAGTAAATAATTATATCATAATACTGAATCCTATGTAAAAAACTGACATTATATTTTAGTAGTAAATAGTAGTATGACTGTGAACTTTTACAGTAACTTCAATTTTTTCCTGGAAGCAAAAGTTTATCTGAAAATATTGCTTTTTTGTAATATGTTGGAGAGAATCCAATAAAGACAGATTATTACCTATTTATTTATTTGACTATCCAAATATAGCTCTCAAACATATAATACCTAATAACCCTATTCCAATATATTTGCAGACCTTTATTACTGTTTCTTCAAGTTCTTCAGCTCTATCCAACGCTTGTTTAATATTTTGCTGTTGAATTTGATTTGGATTAATATTTTTTTGAATACGTTTATAATCTTCAACAACATTAAGTATATTCTTTAAATCAGCTTTATTTATTAAGATCGAATCTGGATAGGTTGGAATACTTATAGATGCAATTTGCTGCTGCATATATAGTTTTAAGTCTTGTTTCCAAAAAAATGTATATACAAACGCTGAAATGAAATAAAAATAACACTTTTACAATTTGAACCAATTGCCACATATTTAGTTACCTAAGAAAGAACCTATAAGACTTAGGGCCAAACCAATATATTTGCTATATTCTAGTTGTGCTCTTTGTTTTTCCTGTGAATCTCTCACAGCGTTTGTGAAAGCTGTAAAAAGATCCCTTTCGGCTTGGTCGTATTCTTGAAAAGTGACTGCAAATGACCTTTCCATATTCAATATCTTAAATGTAAATCTAAAAGAAATCATACCATGAAATGTAATAATATAACACTTACCATCCTTTCATCGTTTATTAGTTGACAATAGACATCAAATTTTTCTTTTCTGTCAACATGTTGAATTTGACTCTGCACCTCATTGGCCTGATGTCTAACTTCTGTGAGTTTTGTACTCAATTCTCTGCGTTTAGTTTGGGTTTCTAGAAGTTTATCCTGGAATAAAATATATAATACCATTAAAATGACAACTAATAAAAATTTAAGTTGTGGCAACTGTATTTAACCAATTAAAAGAACTTACATACCTGCAAAGCTGTAACTCTTTCTTGGTACACCTGAACTTCATCTAGACCAATAAATTTAGTGTACCATTTATTTAAGTGTTTAATTTTATCAAATACTATTTTTCGTTGTTCTTCTTTTACTTTTAGTAGATATTGCGGAGCCTCTCCTAGTACCCCTTCCATTACTTTTTTTAAATTAGCTAGTGTTTCCTTATTTACTGTCCTTAAAACTAAAGTAATCCTCATTTTAATGTTTAATCTTAAATGCTGAAATAACTAAAAACATCGGGTAAATGATTCATACATAACCTCAAATTTCATTTATCTTAAATATAATGCTAATACCCAAATCTTTATATTTAACTCAACTTAAAAAAGAAGAAGCTTTTAAGAACTTCTAATTGGAAGAAGATTGAAACCTGTTCAGTTACAACAAGGGAGAGACGAGACAGAAGAAAAATTAAGGATTCTTAAAAATCATCATTAGTGCCAAATTTGAAATTAAGTAGTATTTATTGATATATCGGCAATCGATATACAAGAATGAAATAAATCACTATCCGAACAGACGGGGTAATAAAACAATGTAATCATATCGCCTTTAGGAAATTTCAACAAATTTTATGTGTATTTATTATAAACTTTCTAAATTTTAAAATAGATCAGCGGAAAACACCCAATTTCAGCATTGTCACCGCAAAAAAGAAGTAAAACTTATTTATCGATAAACCAAAAAAATGCAATAGCATTCACAACACCCGATTATAAGCAAACAAAGAACATACATTTCTATTGTTCTATTGTATTTCTAATGTTCTATTAATATTATTAAAGCCGTTAATAATTGTAAACTAATATGTTATTGTAGTGCGCATTTGTGAGTAAACAATGTGTTGGGCGGAATATATGAAGCAAATCACGAAATTGCTTTCAAAAATATTTATTTTTTTAAGAAATGATATTCCTACTTGTAATTAAATTTTGAATGAGAAATGATCAAACTATAAATAAAATTAGTTACATAATTTTATTCAAAATAAAAATCGCTTATATAAATAATTTCTTTTAAATGACAAATAAAAGTGGCAGAAGCATAGAAATAAGAGAAATATGTAATGAAATCAGAATATCCTGTATTTATTTATTTTATATAGATTTTATTGTTCAATTATCGCTTCCAACCATATATAAACTAGATACCCTATTCCAATATAGAGGTAGACTTCCTTCGCGATTTCTTCACAATTTTTTTCATTTGATGCAACGTGCTGCTTCATACAATATTGTAAGTCTTCTTTCTTTAAATTAAAAATATCGCTGTCACAATTCCATTTTGCATCAATTGCCACAAGTTTATTTACCTAAGAAAGAACTTATAAAACTTAAGACCTAAGCAATGTACAGGGTCCGGCAGTGAAACGGAAAGATTTCGAAAATAATTTTATTGTTTAAGAATATTTTTTTAAATAATTTTTAATACATTAATGGAAGAAGAAAAAGTAGCCATTTGGTTTACAATATAAAAAAAATTATTTTTTGAACACTACATCCGCCAAATGTCCTCCGTTACAATTTATGCATTCTTGGAGTCGTTCCTGAAAGTTTTGCATAACTCTGCGCAGCATATCAACAGGTATTGCTGCAATCTCGTCTCGAATCCGTTGTTTAAGAGCTGGGATTGTCCTGGGTGGATCATTTGCAAACACCTTTGTCTTTAGGTATCCCCAAAGAAAGAAGTCGCAGGCGGTTAGGTCTGGAGACCGAGGGGGCCAACTGATATCCCCGTTCCGAGAAACGATACGCCCTGGAAACAAAGCATTTACAGCATTCATTGAAATTCTTGCAGTGTGACTTGTTGCCCCGTCTTGTTGAAAAAGTGTGTGTTCATCCACTGGAAAGCCTTCAAGTTGAGGTGTAAGAAAATTCTGAATCATTGCAACGTATCGTACAGAATTAACGGTAACGGCATTTTCAGCCTCATTCTCAAAAAAATATGGACCGATGATTCCATTTGCCGAAATCGCACACCATACTGTCACTTTCTGAGCATGAAGAGGTGTTTCATGAAGTAAACGAGGGTTTTCCTCCGCCCAGTATCTAAAATTTTGTTTATTAACAAAACCAGAGAGATGAAAGTGTGCCTCATCACTCATCCAGAAATTGTTAATTTGGTTGTCATTTTCTTCCAGTCTGGCAAGCATAATTTCACAAAAACGGATACGCTGTAAATAATCACCCGGGTTAAGTGATTGCACAACCTGTATTTTGTAAGGGTGATATCCAAGATCCTTATGGAGAATCCTTCTTATCGATCTGTCACTTATTCCAAGACGTGTGGCGTGACGGATCGCCGATCGGCGTGGACTTCTTAACATTGCTTGTCGAACACGTTCGATATTTTCAGGGGTTCGAACTGTTTTGTCACTACCACCCCTTTTTTTAGACGTCGATCCTGTTTGTTCCAAGTTGTTTACCCATGTTTTTATCGCTTTATCTGATGGAACAGGTTGGTTGCGCGGTATGTTAAAATGCCGTCGAAAGTCACGACGCGTTTGCACTAAACTCTCACCATTTTGAAAATAAGCTTTAACTGTGTAACCGCGATGCTCACCCGTACAACGCTCCATTGTAAACTAAATGGTAAATCATGCAGGTCTTGGCAAGTCAGCTACTTTCTTCCCCTCTACCTCGCGGCGCGCTGCAAACCATACCTCAAATCTTTCCGTTTCACTGCCGGACCCTGTATTTGCTATATTGTAGCGGCGTTCTTTGTTTTTCCTGGGAATCCCTAACAGCGTTTGTAAAAGAAGTAAAAATATTTCTTTCATCTTGATCGTATTCTTGAAATGTGTTCGTTAAAGATCTTTCCATTTTCAAAAGCTTAAATCTGAATGTAAAAGAAACAAACAATAAAATATAATGATAAACACTTACCGTCCGTTCATCGTTTATTAATTGACGAAACACGTCAAATTGTTCTTTTTTGTCAATACGTTGTATTAAACCTTGTACCTCATTGGCCTGATTTCTAACTTCTGTGAGTTTTATACTCAATTATCTGCGTTTAGTTTGGGTTTATAAAAGTTCATCCTAAAATATATTATTAGTACAGATAATAAACGTTTAACTTATAGCAATTACACTTACAAACCTGCAAACTACAACTTGTTCTTGGTACAATTGAACTTCATCTAGACCAGTAAATTTCAAATACCATTTATTTAAATGTATAATTTTATCAAATACTATTTTTTGTTGCTCTTTTTTTATTTTTATTAGATATTGCGGTGGCTTTTCTAATACCTGTAAAACTAAATTAAACTTCATTTTAATATTTTACCTTAAATGCTGAAATCACAACAAATAAAATATCAGTCTGATTATGTGATATAATAATTTTTTATCATCGAGATAGGAAAAAGAGAGGCTTACGTGACTATAGTGTATTTTTTAGATAACTTTTATTGGGATATCATTTACTATCCGTTTCATTCTGATGTTAAGAGGAAGAAGTGACTTTAAACGCGCACTATACAACGCTGTGCAAAATTGCAGGAACCCCCGATTTCTAGTTTAATTAAGATTTAAAAGAAATCAATCTAGTCTAGATTTTATTAGCAAATAATATTACTTTTCGTGGTAGATCCTTTAAAATATTTTATTTATTTTTCAGCCAAACCAAGTCTCCATTGAGTAGCTCCCAATATTTCTAACAAACAAATCATTAAATAGGTAACGTTACTAAGTTACTTATTAGTAACGCAACATTTTCAATTCAAATAAAATGCATCAACATAATATTAAGGTTGATACTAACAATTTATTATTTTTGATCAAAATAAAATATACAAAAATTTCATAAGCATGGAAAGAAAAATATTAAAAATCAGATATATTATTTTTATTCAAGACTGTTCTACATTTTTCGGCAAACCACAAAAATCTCACAAGACAGTTAAAAAAAGTTATAGCAAAAACCGGAAAACACTTTCTTAGGTCACAATATGATATACCCAAAATTTTTTTGCACAATTATCAGCATGTTAAAATAAAATAAATAATTGATTTTTCTGCAGTGTGATGTAATTTTACAAAATTTATTATGAGAGAATATTCAATTAAAAATAAAACATGTTTTTTCTACTTTAATTACAGTTCTTGAACCATATAAAATTTTTCCAGAGATTTTTAAATAAAAGGAAGACAGTTATAAAAGTCATAATTTTTAATATTCTCTCGTACTAAGTTTAACACCTGTATCTGAATAAAATAAAAAGATTTGAATACATTTTTAGTATCTTGGAAGAATTTAAAAGTCCTGATATTTTAAAAACAAGTTTTACTCGTAAACTGATCTAAGAAATAAATGTTGAACTTGTGAGCTTACTACTAAAAAACCTACAGAAATATTTCTCATCTTCCAAAATAACTAAATTTTTATAAAAACCACGAAATACAAGCTTACTTTGAATTTTTTTTTTCTATTTAAAAAACTGCGCCTGAATGGAGATTTAGACTTAACTAAAAATGATAACCTTATTACTACCTAAAACCTAATCGAAAAGAATCAACATATATTTACAATAAATAGAAGAAGATTCACATAAACACGATATTCTTTAAACAATAAAATATCGTAAATTTCGGGTTTTGATAAAAAAACAGTGATGTACATTTAAAATTTAAATAATTCACGTTTATATGAATCTGTTTACAAAAATAGAGCGGTCAAAAATAAATCACATAAAAAAAATGAACTACTCTGGTTGAAATTGAAAAAATGCAAGATAAAATTGGTTGGTGTTATGAAAAGGTATAAAGTCATTTTCACTGGGTGTAAATTAAGATATTTCATAATTAATATTTGCAAAGGAAGACTTTTTGAAATAGTATACGAATCATTACCTAAAACATGGTTTTACCAAAATAAATCCCCAAAATTATAAATACCTACTTTTAACATAAATAGCTAGATGAACCAGTCGTATGCAACTTCAAGATGTCTTCAGTCACAAATTTCAATTATCAAACTAATGTTAGTAAAGATAAAATTGAGTGAATTATAGAAATACAAAAAGAGAAATTGTGTAAATACCAACCAAATAGAAAAACGTATAAGGTGGTTGAATGTTTGTTATTTAAATAATATAAAGGCTTCCATAACGCTTTCAAAAATATTAAAAAGTTTTGTTTTGCTGGAAAAAATATTGTATGAATTTATTTAATCAAATTAGAACCAGCAATAGATAAAATTCAATTGACATTGTTTATTAATCATTACTTTATGAGTAAATAACATTAAAATTAATATCTTAAACTATACTTTGCAAATAAAGGACAAAAACTGGTCTTATTTTCCTATTTTTGGGTCGTAACTTATTCAATCACTATTTATAATTTTTCCTTTTTCAATTGTTTGTCTCTTAAATTCTCGAAATTGGTGCATTAATGAGGTGAATATTCAGAACCGATTGACAAAAAAATGATATTGTTTTCATATTTGTATATTAAATTTCTATGCAAGCCCTTAAAACACTGAGAAACTTAATAATATGTTTGTGTGTACTAAATCCTTTAATACAAAAATTTTGTCTCTATTTATGCAAAGTGATTCGTGAGTTGCGACTTAAAGCATACCTTCCTTTATGTCGATTATACAGAATGTAAATATGAATTTTAGAATCATTTCGATATCCTTCAATTTTACTAAATAAATATTTATTTCCAAATGATCCAAGGTATATAAATGTGAGCCACCTCATACATTCTTAATAACTCAAATTGAACTATTTCGATTTAAAAACAAAATAATGTTAGCAGTTTCTAATTTAAGAAACTACAAGTACAATTATTCGTTTTAACAAGATATCTTAAAATGGGAAGGAGTTCAAATGAACAAAAATTTCCTATGTCGATTGAAAAAAAAATAATACGGCATATTAAAAATCAAATAAAATTATTTAAAAAAAGGTGCACGGTAAAATAATTCAAAGTTAATGACCTACCAACAGATCTTTTTTTGAGCTATTATTGATCAATTATCTACATTTTGGACCGAAATTAATATCAGCGAAAAGGATTGTAATTGTATCTCTATACAGGGTGTATCGCAAGTTTCATATAGTGTACCACAAATTATTAAATGATCAATTTCATCCTAAATTTTCTAAACATGGTAAGCATAATTACTAATATTTTTCTACAAGCGAAATTCTCGTCAATAATTTTATGAAATATCTTATTTATATTCGCAAATTTATGAACTTTTCATTATAATTTTTAGAGTCTTCGAATGTAAAAATAAATTGTTCTCTTAAAAAATAACTCCACTGTTCAAAATTTGCAAAGTTTTGAGATTTAAAAATACATGATCATCTACTTTCTAGATGTTAATTTAAAAATATCGATTTTAAACAATTACAATCCGTTTCTACTATATACAGGGTGAGCCAACTATGAGAGTAATTCTAAATGAATTAAGTTCTCCATTATAGGAAAAAAAGGTGTGTTATTAAATATTTCAATTTAAACGTCCTGTATATTCCTACGCTGCGTCTGGTATCTTTCTATACTCAACCTCTGTATAGATATTGATAGCATGTCTGAATTTTACATTTAAAAATTTAGACATATTATTGTGGTTTAAGGTTTTAAATTAACCGAAGCAAATAATAAGAAACGTTACAGATTACAACATTAAAGCTATTTTACAGCAGTAACCTGGTTCAAAAATATTGCACGAACTGCATAAGATTTTAAAGCTGTTTAAAATTCAACTAAATGAACTACTTCTGACAGCGGATGGGGAAACTTTTAACCAGCTTTAAAGTAAAATAATAATATTTACCTGTTGAAACCTAAAATATGTGTATAACTCTTAAATTCAAAATATGCATATAATTATTACAATCTCTTAAAATCTCAATATACAGAAGCAAATTATTTAAAGGAACTGTAAGAAGAGCACGGATAACCCCACTGACCAAGACTATCTTTCCTTTAGAAAAGATTTGGCAACAGAACTTGACAATAAAAAAAAATACACAAAAATGCGTCGTGCCACAAAATTTTGCTAACATTCAGAAAAATACGTAGATTGCCAAAGAATGCTGGATTAGGTTAATTGGCAGTTCCGAAATATTTTGAAGAGATCCATGAAATTTTAGGTAACAAACATAAAGTTCCATCAATTTCAAAATATACCCGATTTGACGGCATTACATCAAAACCCACGGAAAAAGCAGACACTCTACAAGAATTGGTGAATATCCAAAAACAAGCAAAGGTAGAGAGGAAGAATTTTCAAAAATGATGACGTTCTTTCAGGAGGCGAATTTACAAACAAATAATGGCTCTGATTTTATCTCAGAAATCAGAGAAAGAAAGAAAGCACGAGCCAAGTAATGAGAATTAAAATTAGTTTTTATGATTACAGCATAATATAGTCACTGCTTTTGAAATATTTTATAGTTTGTGTAGTTAGTGAAGTTAGTTTTCTTATGAAATGAAGTATATATATTTTGATTTTAGTATTTAAGGTAGGAATTTATAAGAAATTTAGTTCCTATGTTTCAAATACTTGTAAGTTTATTTTAATGATTATATTATACAGATGAAATTTAGAAAACATACAATTTGTAATGAAGAAAATTAATTAATAGACAATCCAGTGGTAAAAAATAAACAAACATTTTCCAGTGCCACATGTTATGAAGTCATTTTAAACCAGTTTCAAAATACCGATTCGAAAATTTTTCACATTGAAAAATAACTTAAAACCACTAAAAACTTTACTTTCAGATTTTCAAAACTGCCCAGTAAAGTAAGCCTATTTAGATTTCAAAATTCAGACATACTAACTCAACCAGCTGACATTTCCGGCCACTACCTTTTTTTGCACATCATTATAATCGAAAAACCTAATGAAAAAAAAAATAAATTAAAAACTACAGCTTCGTTACTACTGGCGGTATACGGCGGGCATAGCCACCCCAATGGCAGGTTTGACGTAATCTCCAATCATTAAGTTGGCGCTCACTGGATAATTCGCCATGACTAGCGGCTGCTGCTGTTGGGGTTGTACGTGAGTCGGCGATGTGAAGAGCGACGGCGAGATGGCGCCACCGATCAGTTGAGCGGTATGCGTCGAGGTGGGGCTGGCGGCCACGCGCCCCCTCCCCGTGCTCGATATGCAACCCGGATGGATGTTCGGCTGAGAGCCGTCTGCTGTTTAAAATTTAAAGATGATTGTAGTTTGATCTACGAAAAATTTCTCAATAAATAGACCAAGAATATTTCGACATCAGACACATTGACACTACCTAGTGAAGAAAACAAGCCAAGCATGGTATGTACAGTAAACAGAGCGAGTCGAGGCCGGCGAGAAGTGTCGCCTTCGAGATGCGCACCAAATTCATAACCTGTTAGAGGTCTGAAAGCAGTCCTTTACGTTTTTTCACGCGATAAACGTAGTATTCTAGTACCGTATTAAATCAACTATTAAGTTTAATAGTAAACTGAACGTCAGTCAAACTCGTGATGTGATCGCTCATGTTTTTAAATATTTGGCGGAAGAAAAAACTTCAGCGTGTCTCAAAATTCGATTTGATAAGTTCTATGAATGAAGTATTGCTGGAACTGTTGTTTTTAAAAGAAGTATTCGAAGAATTCTCAAGGAAAAAAGTGAAATAGATGCCGGTTCCAGTTCATCTTTTATAAGCCTAATACGGACTTATTTTATTTATTAATGACAAACTTGTGCCTACAATACCATTCTGAAAAAATTGAAAGAAACAGAATACACCGGAGGGATAGCTTCTACTCGGAAAGAAATAAAATCAATGGGCTTTCGTTGGAGGAAAACAGAAAACTTTTGATGAAAAAGCACGACATTGGTTAATTGAGAGTATCTTATTTACGTGCCATCAATAGAAATGAAAAAAAACCGAATATATATATGGATGAAACTTATCTCCATAGTACTCATACCATGGCTACTTCTTGGAATAATAATTCCAATGAAGGATTAGCAAAGCCCATAGCAAAAGGACAAATTTTCAAATTAGTTTTTTAATATGTATAAATTCGTTAAAAAAATTATAACTATAAATTTGACTCTTAATTTACCCCTTAGTCCGTATTACGAAGCTCGTACCTTAGACCATATATAAACATAACTAGAAGGAGAGAGTTGGCAAGAGAAGAAGAAATAATCAGTAGTGTTTATATTGTTGTTAAGTGTATACATCTGTGTGATTTATCTCCCCTTCTGTTTCCATCTCTCTCTTAGACCATATATTTTCTAAGATCACTCTAGTATCCTCTCACTCTATGAGTGACGTCACACTCCCTTTATATATGGTCTCAGGCTCGTAGGTAGTTTGCATTTCTTTTTTCCGAATACTTTCTCCGTCTAACAGTGAGTCTGACTTCTTGCAACTACGATTTCTCTTACCGGCCACGACTCGCTTTGTCTTTTGTACATTGAAATATTACAAACGAACGCACATAGATTAGTACTGATGTATGTTATTTGTCAATGTCAAAATTCAAATGTAATTTCGGATTAAGTAGTATCGAATGAAAAACTGCATGGAAAATAAATGTGATAAAACGCTTACCTGCAGCCATATGTTGCGGCGAATCGACTAAGGCAATGAGATTATTAGCAGCCATGAGATTATTATTAAGCAAAGTTTGCGTGGTATCCATTGATACCTCGCCTAGGCCGTTTACTGACATTCCATTCACCATATTCACAGCATTTCTCACACCTTGGGCGTCCAGTTGACTCCAGTAACTTTCACTGGGTGACACATTGGAAACTCCTGAAATTATTAGCAATTTGTCCTTATTTTGCCTCCCGTTTTTCTATTAAACTACAATATAATTATTGCCAAAATTTGCCTTGCCAAAGAGAAACAATATTAACTTGAATTTTAAGCTGAACACCAATGACAATATTCATTTGAAAACGATCCTATATTATATGTCTTATTTATTTGTAAATATTCTTACATGGAATTTTGGAATCAATACTACTAAAGGCTACTAAGTTTATATGAAACTATTTTGATTTCAGAGACTGTAAATCATAGTGGCAAAGAGTTGGGAATCATTTATCTGGAAAAAAAGGACTTAACCACAAGGCTCGTATCAAGAATGATTTGAACAGTTAATCTCTCAACATAAAAAGTCCACAAGGTGGTACATGACTAGTTCAAAAAGAGTTGATGGAACGGATACTCCAAAATCCTTGAAAAATTCACGCTATTTGAGAATGCGCCAAGTTCAACTTAATATAATATATTTATGGAATTACATATATAACAATATATATACTACGTTAAACAAATATTATTTAGGATTATCATAGCAACAGTTATAAATTACATAAAAAAAAACAATTTTACGATATTTATTACATTCTTGTCACATATTTATTCCTGAGACCCTATTTTTAAACCTTGGACATATTAAATAGGTCTACATTTTTTGGCAAATCATTGACCAGTCTACAAAATCTTGATACTAAGACAGTTAAATCCATAATTGGCTCGGTGATAATTTGTGTAGAACAACTGAGTATTTCTTGCAGTTCAAAATCAACTAACAGATATTAAAATTAATTTTTAAATCAGAATACCAAAAATATAAATTGACGCTTCAAATAACATCCACAGATGAGTTTTACGATCGTAATTTAGAAATAATGAACATAGTTGGAGAGAAATGGACTACACCCGCGCGGAGGTTTTTTCTAGGGATTTTCCCTCCAATAAAAGGTGTCGCTCGAATTATTTTCCCTTCAATAATTCTCCGAATTGAGAAGTATGGTTACTTTTGTAGAGACTGAAAACTCTTTAATAAACCGAAAGTCATAAAAAATCTATAAAATCAAAATTGTACTAAAAGTTCAGTTTAGAAAGCTAGACGAATTCGGGAATCAGTTGCAGTCTTGAAAGGTACTTTGTGAACAAATGTCTTCAGTCTTGTTAAATCTTGTAAGTTATAATTTGCCGGTACTTTTCTGAATTAGTTACTAGAGTCAAACAGTTTATTAAAGAAGAATAATTGTTCATTTAATTTTTATTTATAATTTTCACCATTTCGTCGCCCAACAAATAAGTTCATTTACTTAGTATACCTATATACTGGGCATCCCCCAGAATCGGTGCCCCAAGACTGAAGGCCTAAGAATCTGGCAAGTGCCAATTTTCTTTATCAATATAGCATGGCTATCGACTAATTAATCCAACCTGTTTAATTAGCAAATCTATTGTAAGAACCAAGTTTTTGCTTCCGCTCGGCGAAAACCATTATAATATCATGTGTGGTGTCGTACATATATTACGATTAGCACTCGCCCGCATCGATTACATTATGCTCAATATAAACGCTATGAATTTATGAAACTTCATCTGCATATTAGATAAAAATTATTTCTATCTGAAAATAGGAAAAAACCTAACTTTCGATTTCAGGGCCCAGGTGAAAGTTTAACGGTTATTAAAAGATTTAAAACTGATAAAATTCCCTTACAATATACATTCCATTCATTTTTTGTATGTGTTGAAATTCGCAAATTTACATCTTTACCGACTGGACTACTAGGGTAATTGGTTCCTAATTTCCCTTGGAATGGATAGAAAAATTAAACGAACTAGCCAAAGTTATGCCTCGTCTGGTTCAAATAAATATTTGAATATATTCATACCATTTAAAATGTTTTCGAAAAAAACTCTTAATAGTAGCCAGTACAATTAAAATGCAGGGGGGTATTATACTCTAATTTATTTGTAACATACAAATGATATCAAATAACACACTAATAGGTTCTCCTCCTAATACTAGGCCTTTTATTCAAGGGCAAACTTCTTCTCCTAATGCAATTTTTATTATTTACAGCCCAACTTGTACAGTATCGCCGTCTAACCGCGTTCTTACCTGGAGGAGGTTGAACTGGAGCTCCAGTGTACCTAAAGTAAGGGTTCTTCAAGTCCAACGTATTTTGCGAAGTCTGAGTGGTGCCCTCTACGGTTAATTCTATCGTTACGTCGTAACTTTGTCGTTTGTTAGCCAAAAGTAAAACTCTACCTGTCAATACTTGACCCTGTTTGAGCAAAAGCGGTTGTTCTAGTAGACATCTACAAATAACAGTAAAAAATGCATCCCCGATTTCCAATTTTTGTTCAGTCGCCACACTTACCTGACTTGATACCAATGAGTGAGCGGTTCCGTGGGCGCTGTGCTTAACCAAATTGTTTGTTGAGAACCTGCGAAGGCGACATCAAACCAAAACGCTAAACCATGGCATGTGCCAGATTCTAAAATGTGAAATTCTAGTGGTATGTCGATTGTGTGAAGATCAGTCTCATCTGTTTCTAAAAAATCTACTACATGGCGTATGGATTTACTCATGCAGATCCTAAAATCATACAGAGAAAGTCATTACGTTGTAATAAAAATACTGAATCTCCAATTTAAAATTTTTTTAGAATGTCCACAGCATTTTTTCATGTATCTAAACCAAAAGTCACGGTTCGATTCTGTTGACAGAAAAGGGCACTTTACTTTTCAGCACAAGTATACACTTATTTTAATAGTATAAAATGTCTGTATTTTATTAAAAGACCCAGTTCGATTATGCTGATGTATTTCGTTCTTGAGACGTTTGATACAAAATCAATATATAATATAAACCACTTTTTGATAGTACAAATTAGAACAAATTATGGTCTTTATTTTAGTCCTTGTTTTTAGTTTCCCCTATTTATTTGTGTTTGGTTCTGATAACTTCATATAAAGTCAGCAAGGCAAGCTTTTCTTCAAAATGACAAGACTCAAAATTTTTATAGTGATACAAATTAGTACTAAATAAAGTAGAAAACGCGTTTCGTTTTTGCCGATTTGGTCCTGCCAACAATTGAGGCTTGTGAGATTATAAATTTACAAGAACCTATTTTGTAGTTTGTTTTTTTAATATTTATATTACACTAAACTCTAAACACACTTTAATAATATTCAAGGGTATATAAATATAAATAAAAATAAATTTCACATAAACAATTTGTTATTACGAACAATAGGTGTATGAAAAATAACAATTAAGTATAATTTGTCAACAACAATATAAAATTTGCCTTTTTCAAAATTCATCTGCATTTGGAGTAACTTGTCTTTATTAAAAGCACACTTGTTGTCAATATTTCCTTATTTTGTTCAAATAGAGATAAAAAATCAACTATTTCGTACTGTAAAATACAAATACATTTAAAGTTATTTTTTTAACGTGTAACACTTGCTTGTAATCAATCCATCTTGAATATATTATTTTAAACTGATTATACATTTTATTTTGAGCATATTTTTCAAATTTTTTAGATTTTTCTCCTGAATCCAATTATGTAGAATTTATATTTAAGTCCTTATTTTTATCTTTGGTTCATATGTTTTAACAAAGAAATGCTGTGGTCTTTTGAAATATGAAGATACTGATTAGTAAATAAAGGGGCTGTAACTTTTTATTCATTGCAAGCAGTTTAAATGTTATAACTCTTATAAGGGATAATGATCTACTATAATAAAATTCTCCTATCTCAAGATTGATTTTTTAATGTATCTATATGAAAAACTAGAGTCATAGTATTATATAAGAATAAAAAACTAGAATTATAGTGTTATATAAGAATAATTGCTTGAATTATATTTAATTAAATAATTACCATATATTTTCTTGAATATCAACACTAGGTACAATTAAATTTAATTTCATTCAATACACAAAGCATTTAATTAATTAAAACTCACCTAATATCAAAAGTGTCCACAATGGGTTGCCTAAAATATTCTTTGACAGCACAATTTTGTAAAGCGGAAAGATTAACACTATGAAAGCAAGTTTGAAACCAAAAATTTGCTTTGCTATACTGCTCCATGTAGAGAGCATCATCTGTAAAAGGGACAATGTGCAAATCACCCCTAGAGGGGTACATTTTTCCTTCTGGCATTAACCATTTTTTTGCGTTTAAATACGACTCCAACATTCTCTCATTATAGAGCATGTACCCCATAGGTTCTGATATAATGACATCAACTTTTTCTGGCAACTCCACTTCCTCGATTTTACCTGGTATAACTTTAATGGAATTGGTTAGATTGTTGGCTTCAACTAATTTTTGTGCATAATGAGCCATGGTGGAAGCCTCTACAGCGTAAATACGCTTCGCGCCAGCCTGGGCAGCAAAAAAAGATAAAATGCCTGAACCAGCGCCTACATCTAAAACTACTTTATCTTTGAAATCCTCTAAGTTGCATAATATTGCTCTTTGATAAGTGTAAGTCCTCACGAAATCTTGAAGCATGTTTTGTTGTTGTGATAAGTAACCATAAAACTGAAAATACTGAGCTGCCGAGGAATCTTCTGTCCGAACAGAAAATATAGATGCATCTTTGCCAGACTTAATCTTTGTTATTGCTATAGTAAAGTATCTAGCTTCGTCCCTATTGCTAAACTTTATTAATATAGTTTCGTTTTCGATGGAAAATAAATAAGATGTGGTACCCACTTTACAACAATCTGTATCACCATCTACAGGAAATTCTAACAGTTGATTGCTTTCGTCCAATTCTAAGATTCTTACACTTAAACCTTGCGGGTCATACTCTGCTCTCAATTTTACCTTCCTATTGTATTTTGGTACTGATTGGTTGTCTTCATTTACCGAAAATACATCTACAATCCACACTTTAAGCGCCATTTCAAACATAACAGAGGTTAACCGATCACAGTGATTTAAACGGGGTATTTAAGTAAATGATTACGAAACTAGATCCGGCTCAGAATGACCGCTCGAGTCAAGTACTTAACAAAAACCTTTGTAAAATTACATTAATTCAAAAAAAAAATAATCTCCAAAACAAGACATCCCTCGGTCCAAGCACAAAACATTTTTTTTAATGTGGTATTACCAATCAACTGTCAAAACAATTCATTCCAACCAACATAAAATATTTATAGATTTTTTTATAAGGAAATTTCCAAAAAAACATATAAAATCAATCATTATTTTTAACTTGAGTTCATTATTTATACAAATTCGGAGAAATGTATAGAAAACAATATTTTAAAATTCCTTATAAAAACACGAGGTCTGATACTGAAAATATGGCACCGACACAACAGACATGTTAAATATGTTGCATAACTTTAATTAAAATTAAAATATATTTATATTTTTATAAAAATGCAATTATTTTATTGACCTATATGATCGCAATTTTTTTATTTGTTTAAATTTTCCCAAATACAGTCCTTAATTTACTTCGGATTTTAATTTGCCGCCAAAATTCAAACGTTAAGTTTTCACCCCTTTGAGAACGCTCCCCTTCCCTAACCAATTCAATACATTGCAAGGGGTGATGTAAATTGTAAAAGGGTGGTGAATTTTTCTGTTAAAACCCGAAAATAATAACTATTAATTCAATTAAATGTATTAATTCAAAAACTAACATGGTGAGATACTTTTATTCTTTTAAATAGTTCATCTTAACTTGTAAAAAAGTTACTTGCACATGTTCAGAAACATTAACCCTTTTTTTTAGCTGTAAAAATTGTATTTTTTATTTACATAACAATATAGTGAGTTTGACTTGTTAAAATAATGTTTAAAACAATTTTTATTGGCTTAAAATATTATTTGCGCAAATTATTAAATTAGGAAATGGCTACTAATACAAACGGCCGGACTTATAATCACAGTGATATTTAATATAGGTATTAATTATTTATACAGATCCACAATGAACTTTCCATCATTTGGAGGCCATTTTGCAACTGCGTTACCAACAATTCATCAATTCGCGGCGAAATTTTCTCAGGGGAATTCCTCGACGTCTTTGTGCCCCCCTCAAGACACCAATCAAAGATATTCCGCCAACGGAATACCCTCTTTTACTCAACATCATCATGCTAACACCCAACAGATGTTATCAACTATTAATACCAAAGAATTGCGACAATGTCAGGTAAGAGACTAGTATTTATTGGTTTATTTTTTTTTGTATTTTTTATAAAATTTTAGAGTAACTATATAAATCAAACGATATACAATCAGAGCAGTAATGGACAGGAGAAACGTCAACATTTCGAGCCTCAAGAACTGGCTCAAGAATTATGCGCAGCTATGTTACAACAAAGTCAGCAACAAGGCAAAATCAAAGAAAAGGTAAAGAAGATTAGAGTGGAATGTTAAGTAAGATCTGCATTATGAGGAAAATATATGATATAAACATAATTTTTAAAAAATGGAGACTTTTGAAAGATTTCTAAAAAAAGTTAATTTAAATTTTTTAAAGGCAATGTCATGTACATCATGTAAGAGACGTCAGATCATCGGTGTCAGCGCAATAACATGATCCATGATTTTTTTTAAATATAAACAAGGGCAACGTAACACTTCATTTGTAAGGTTTTCTAATCGTCTATCCAACGGTACAATTATTAGAATAAAGAATCAAGGGTGATTGGTGTAGAATAAATAGAAATAAATAGAATAAAACGATATATTATTTTGTCCGTATTTTCCATAAATATTGGAATAATACATGTTGGATAGAAGATTAGGGAACTTTTCAAATGAGGTGCCGTACGACTCTTCTTTGTATTTATTTGTAATTTAAAAAATCGTTGATTATGTTATAACGCCAACCCGGCTAACGTAGTGTCTGTTTCATGCACTTCATAATATGGTCCTTTGAGCCTAACAGGCTGCTGTCAAAGAGCCTGTGATACATCTAACAGTAGCTCATTTGAATGATTTTTTTTTCCATATATTATCGATTTCGGTTTTTAGCCAAAACTGCAGGATCAACGACCTCAATCGTCCCAAACCCACCAACGAGTCGTTCAACAATCAGAATCGAACCAAAATGAGGCCTCGAACCAAACGACAAGCGCAATGTCGTCGGCATGGCAATCTTTGACCTCGCCTGGCTCAACCATGGCCAACTACTTATCGCACTTACCAGCCTCGTCTCTTCCACTGAGCATCCATCACTTCCTGAAATATTCTACAGAAAATTTAAAAAAGGAAAATATGCTGCTCACAAATAACTCTGGAAAAGCAAACGATAACATTCAGCAATTAAATTTGCAAAATAATTCAGACAACAGCGTCAACAGTTTGTTGCAAAACGGTTCGTTGAATTTAAATTTGAGCGCCGGAGGTTTTGCATCCGGTGTCAATAATCTAAATCCAAGCAGTTTGAATTTGGGGGGTTTTAATAGCGGACAAGCACAGATTGGCGCGGTGACAAAAAAGAAGAAGAAAAAAGTGGAAAAGGAGAAGAAACCAAGACCGAAACCAGGTAGAGATGGTTTACTTGTAAAAGGTACACCTGAAGTTGAAGCAGGTTGCAAACGATTTCAAATTTTTCTGTTATATCAATTAGTTATTTTGGGAGGCACGGTTTATTATTTAAGAATAAAGCACATAATAAGAAAAAAATCGCAAATATTTAACAAATACACGATTGCAAATACAAAACATCATATATCAAATACAAACAAAAGGATGGCTTTCAGCATAAATTTTCGTTACTAAGTGACAAAAATAAACAAGATACGAGGATAGATTGATTAATTCGCGGCTTGATAAAGAAAACAATAATTTAGAAGAATACATTTGTTTTTATTTTTCAACGTAATCTCCTTCTGGTTGGTCCATCGATGTTCCAAACTCTTTATAACATCCCTGTAGGTAGATTCTGGCAACTCTTCAAAATAATTGTTTGTCGCTACAATCACTTCCAAGTTTGAAGCATAATTTTTCCCGTATGAAATTTCTTCAAGTTGGGGAATGGGAAGTCCGACGGAGGCAAATCAGGGGAGTAGGGTGCGTGAGGTACCAGTTCATTAATCTTAGTCATCGCGATAACCGACTTGTGGCATGGTGCATTGTCCAGATGAAACAAGATTTTCTTTTCGGCCAACCCGGGTCTTTTTTCTTGAATTTGTTGGTAGAGCTGTTCTAGTAGATTAGCGTAGTATTCGTTGTTTACTGTTTTTCCTTTTTCAAGGTAGTCAACCAAAAGAATTCTTTTTGCGTCCCAGAAATCCGTCGCCATCACCTTTCCAGCTGAAAGAACTTTTTCGGAGCCGGTTCCCCATTTGCTGCCCATTGTTTGGTCTCTGGTGTATAATGGTGTCTCCAAGTTTCATCCACTGGCGCACAAAATCTGTTGGATTGCGCTGAAACAGCTCCGAACATAGCTCAGACGTGATTTTTCGAATGAGCCTTTGTTCAGGGGTAAGGAGCCGCGGCACCCATCTAGCCAATATTTTTCTCATGCCCACAACTTCATGAAGGACATGATGTACCCGCTCTTTTGAAATCCCCACAATCTCTGCTATCTCATCCAACTTTAATCTACGATCTTGTTCTGGACGTGGTGCATCTTTAATGCTCGTACGCCCACGTTTAAACTCCACCATCCACTCTTTAACCATGTTGAACGATGATGGAGAAGATTCACCTAACGTAGAATCTATTTCATTTTTAACCTCTGTAGGTGTTAAACCTAAACCGAATCTCAGTTTTCTCCATTTTTTCAAACTCTCAAACTTTGATAAGACACTAAATGAAAACTGCTTGGCAGACTCGGACGAAATTTTAATGTCAAACTGTAACAAGATGTTATTAGATGCAAACATAAAAATTAAAAAGAAAAACCATGGTTTACTACGGTAGGCCGCGAATTAATGAACCCATCCTCGTACAATTTGGTTCCTAGGCATGTAACGGCTGCAACTTTGAGTGTGCCTTTACAAGTGAACGGATTCTATACATACCCAATTTTTTCCATCAGGTAAAATTACGGACCTACATTATAATCGGACTTTTCTTCTTCTTCCAGGCGAAATAAGGTTAACAACAGCTCTAGACGGTTCTACACTATATTGCTGCCCCGAGTGCCATATGGCCTATCCCGAAAAAGAGCTGTTAGAGCAGCACCTGGTGGGCCACACTTTGGAACGTCGATTTGTGTGCGATATCTGCGGGGCCGGTCTCAAGCGAAAGGATCATCTGACCAGACACAAGCAATCCCATAATCCGGAAAGGCCCTACGTTTGTACGGTCTGTCTGAAGGCGTTCAAACGAAAGGAGCAGTTGACCCTGCACTTCGTCATCCACTCCGGCGAAAAAAGGCATTTGTGTCCCGAATGCGGGAAGGGGTTTTACAGGAAGGACCATTTGAGAAAGCACACGAGGTCGCATATAGCGAGGAGGGTTAAGGCGGAGTTGTCGCAGCAAAGTATGTACTTTCTGGATTTCTGGAAATGTTATTTATTTGGTCTGTTAAGTTGAGATCAGTGTTAGCCAAGGACCTGAATAGTACAATGATATAAGATCCCAGACAGATTTAAAAAAAATGTTTGTTGAATATTTGTTGAGATAGATTTTTAAATATATGGATATTAAATTAATTGTTTCAACTCTAACTTTATGGAAATTATTCATAATAAATATGAAAAGATAAATTATACTTATCTTGAATTTGCACAATTTTCCAAATTGTTTTAATATGTATTAAGGTCAACCTAGGTTTCGGTACCTGACAATATACCATTTTCCAAGACAGATATTTTATATATTATAAGTATTATTTATCTTTCCATATTTATATAGATGTTGTAAAAATATTTTTTTTTCATTTGTTGCGAGAGATTTTTAAGTTTTCATTAAATATTTTCTACACATACGATTAAACATTAGATTATTATAGTTAAGTACTATTATATTTATGTTTTCCTTTCCATTATTATTACCTAAATTGTGTATTAATATTAGAAAAATTTTAAAATATTTCACAATTCATAATATATTTTAAAATCGTGATTTAATTGAATTTCAATTTTAAACCGGAAATTCAAAAATATTAATGTTTAAAGAAATTTCGACTCTAAATTCTCGCTTCAAAATTACGATTTTAAAGTTAAATTTTCAAGAAATTTAGATTTTGAAGCAGGATTATTAAAATCTCCTATTTTTTTCAAAATCTCGTTTTTCCAATGATTTTAAGCCAGGAATTTTAAAAGACGAGTGTTTTTCTTCAAAATTTTGATTTTTATATTGAATCTCGATTTAAATACATGTATTTTAAAATTATAGTGTTTTACATCAAAATCTCAACTTTTTTATTCGAAATTTCGACAAATCTCGCAAAAAACGTTAAAAAATATTTTTTAAATTTAAATCTTGACTAGAAAGTTGTCTTATCACATTTTAATGAATCTCATCTGTAAAACAGAAATTTTAAAATATTTTTCTTCATGATCTCGATTTCGTAAATGATAATTTTAAAGTCAAGATTTTATCTTTATTTTAAAAATATCAAATTCTGGTGTTTTACTTCAAGATCTCGACTATATCTATATTTTAATAAATCTCAATTTTCAAGCAAAAATATTAATAATTAATCGTTTAAGTAATAACATTATTTTTTCAAGATCTTGATATTTTAATTAATCTTAACTTTAAAGATAGAAATTTTGATACATTTCGTGTTCTACTTCAAAATCTCGACTTTTTGAAGTAAATATTTTGATGACTGTCGATTTTAAAGTCGAAACTTATAAATCTCAATTTTAATAACAGAAATCTCAAAAAATCTCAAATCTCGACTTCAATATCGATATTTTAATTAAACTCGACTTTAATGAAACAAATTTTAGTATATTTCAAATTTAAATAAAAAATCTTATAGATGGGGTATAGAAATCTAAAATTAATCTCCACTTTTTTTCAGATACTTCATCTCAAGTACACCATCTGCAAGTGTCTGCATCGAGTGCATCCAACAATATGAATATATCTTCATGTATCCTTCCTTAAACTAAACCCAGACGTTTTTCTACAAAATTTTACAAATCCCTCTCAAACAAACAACCGAAATATTTATGAAAAAAAAATCAATTATAGAATACGACAGGTATCCTTAAATGAAACCCAAATATTAGACATGTTAAGGCAAAAAAAATTACTGTGCAATATTAAAAAAAATTTTTTTCGAAAAAGAAAAATTGCATTTTTGGGATATCCTGTTTTTAACAAGACCACTTCGAAAATTCTAGTACTAGATGTGATGGTCAAAAAATTAAACAAAAGTTGGCGTGGTAATTTTTGGCTGTGATAATTTTTTAAATTAACAATAAGTAGATTTAATCTGCTTTAAATAGGAATAGAACTAGTTATTTCCAAAAAAATAAGAATCAAAATGAAATTCAAAATTTCTAGATATTTAATATTTGAACTACCGAGTGTCGATATACCAAGATCGAGATAAAACCGTTAAAAAAAGAAAATTGTCAGGAGGAAGAAACGGAGAAATAGTAGGTCCTTTAAAATCAATAAATTTTATTTATAACAAAAAAACTACCGGTTTCGTGCTACATCTTCAGGTTCAATCGAAAAATTCTGTATTTAAAAACAAATAGTTTGGTGTAAGATAAATGTAAACAAATTGACTATATGATTTGTAGGTAAGAGTTGTTTTTGTGTAGAATATATAAGTTTTATTTTAATGTTTAGAATAATTTTTTATTTTTATTTTCTGTAATGACTAGGAGTTATTTTTAATTTTTGTACTTTACTTTTTATGTACAGTATTCCTTAGTTTAGTAAAAAAATTAGATAAAAAACTTACCGATGTTGTAAAGTAGTTGAATGAACTATTATTATAAAATTTTTTATATCGTTTTCATTGAGGTAATAACTAAATATTTTTGCTATTTAAACGTACTCTGTAAGACTAAATGTTCACTAAAATAATCTAAAGATTTCTATCCTAGTAAAATTGCTACATAACTCGTTTCTCAATTATTATTTATGTTTTATCTATTTTTATAATACACATTATTAAAATAAAAATTCGAACCCACTACATTAATACAAAAAATATACCTTCTTTAAATTATGAATATTGAAGTTATCTGTATTTGTTCTCTAAATTCTCTAAATTATGTAATGCTAGTCAATTTCACCTTTTTCTCATGTGTTATTTGTCAGTTATAGCCAAATAGTTTGGTATAACATTTATAATAGTCTATTCGACTATTTTACAACATCAGTAAGTTTTATATCTTATTTTTTTACTAAACTAAAGAAAACTATATTTAAAAATTAAGGTACTAAAACCAAATTTTAAATCTAAAAATAACTCCTAATAACTACAAAAAATAAAAATAAACAATAATTCTAAACATAAAAATAAAACTTATGTATTCTACAGAAAAACAACCCCTACATAGAAATCATATCTACGTTTTATTTACGTTTATCTTACACCAAACTATTTGGTTTTAATTACAGAATTTTGTGATTGAACCTGAAGATGCGGCCCATTTTACCACGAAACCGGTAGTTTTTCTATTATAAATAACATACACTGTTATATTAAAGGCCCTATTCTTTCTCCGTTTTTTCCTCGTGTTAAATTGTGCTCACACATGGCAACACCCACTCATTTAATGAAAATTATAGTTGTTCCAAGATAAAATTCGCACAACGAGGCTTCTGTTTTGCTAAAGTTTTGCTTTTTATCGACACCTGAGGGACAAATTGAAAACGTTTAAAAATGTTGCTGAAGCCATATACGAGTACTAGAATTATAAAAAAAAAGAGTATAAGTACACGTATTAATATATTATGACGCCCTAGTCATTTTGAGGCTACCTCATACTCGTTAATGTGATAAATTCAGAAGAAAAAAATCTGTAAGCTATTTCTTTCGATTTGTATTATGGTACAAATGTTTGCATTAAAAAATAGTACAAAGTACATTGTGTTATTTTATTTTTGTTTCATTTATTTATACTACAAAGTTGGTTTCATTTACACCGCTACAATTAATTTATATATAATTATTTTACTTTAATTTAAACCCAATTTTTTTAATAAAAATTCCAGTGAATACATAGTATAAAATCTAAGTAAAAAAATATACATCATTTTTTATTCTCTATATGCTTTTAAATTAAAGAAAAATAATTGTATAAATAACGTTATTCAAAATGTTTTTGTTCTTTAATCTTTTGCCTTAAAGGTATGATTTATTTATGTTACTTATACATTTTTAAAATGTCTCTAAACTAAAGACGTTTAAAAAAATCTTCTTAAAATTTGGGACACTCTTTATATGTTTATTATTCTGATATTTATTTTTGACCAAACGTTTTTTATCACGTGTACCTATTTTTTTATATATTTAACTGGTAGTCTAGCGCTGAAAAGTATTAACCATAAGGTAATAAAATATAAGCAATGGAAAATTCGTACGAATAAAAAATAAAAAGGAACTTGTAGTGTAAAATTTTTAGAATTTATATACGAACTTTATATTTATTTTTTAAAGTAAATGCTGGAATGTTTAATCTCAATTACAATTAAAAAATCAATAGTTTTACATTTTTTCGGAACTTCTTCAGGATATGAGGTTTCCGACATTTGAAAATTTCCCATTCTATGACTGAAAACATACATACTTTTTTCTTATTTTGCTTCAAATTATTTTTTTTACAAATACCGACATTTACTTTTTGTAAAACAAATAAAGTACAAATGTCATCTAGAACATATATTTTCAAGTTTTTTTATTGTACATCTAGTTCCCTACTACTTATTTTTTAAATCGTACTGTAAGTTTGAAAAATTATTTATCTAAAATAGTGAAATGATTCCTATTAACACAAGAAAATAAAATTTTAGTAACTGTAATAATTTTTTGAATTCTGTCCAATTTTTTTATTACTACGTAGTAGAGAGAGCTTCCTATGTATTGCTTTATACTGTACCAATAAAAACTATATGTAAAACATTTCTTTCCCTACCACTTTCATAAATTCACGGATGGCACTAGTGCCAGAATGCCTAAGTAATGCTCTACAATTTTATAAAAGAAAAAACATGTACATAAACATATTTATATTACACACTTCTAAATTATAATAAACTAAACGTCACATCCAGTCATGTGGCGACAAAACGTACAAAAGACCGACATCCAATTATAGATCATGAACATAGACATTGCGAGATTTGATTTTTTGAAATCCAAACCCTCCACGAAGGCCCTCAGCATGAATATCGCCGATTCCATTAAAATTATAGCAGCGTAAAGAAACATAAACGGCAGGAAGAATATGGGATTACCCTAAAAATCAACAAAATAGCAAATCGATACCTACGAGGATGTATCAGAAAATAACGAGACTGGTGCTATAGTATAACAATGAAACATTTATTTAAAAAACTTCAACAATTGTCCTTCAAATTAGTCTCCATTCTGTTCAATACACTTATCCCATCGGTTTATCCACTTGCCAAAAACTTATGAGAAACCATTTTTTGATAGTCTGTTTAGTATACTCATCACAGCGTTCTTGGGAACTAAATCCGGCTCAAATCTTCGATCTCTTAATTCTTTTTGACTTTAGGAAACAAATGGAAGTCACATGGAGCAAGGTCGGGAGAGTAGGGGAGCAACTATAAGTTCTACCCCTAATTCTTCAATTGTTCGTTGACAAATCGCTGATCTGTGAGCATTTGTTGTTTCATAAAATTCTACCTCTCATGAGGTTACAGCACCATTCTCGTTATTTTCTGATACATCCTCGTAAACTGTAAAATCTCTCAATTGAAAATTTACAAAAGGAGCAAAAAACGCTCTAGAGCAGTAATTTGATATCTCCAGATAAGAGGTTCACTTAAATCCCTTCACAAAGTGCAAACATGAGATTATTGAACAATAGACTCAAAAAAATTGTAGTTGAGAGGTTTTGGATATTGAAATGTCATGTGGCTGTGAATTTATTTCTCTATGAAAAATGTATGGAATAATTATTTAGTTATTAATAGTACTCACTGTTGTTAAACCAATTAACAGGAACAAATAATACTCAGAAGACAAAACTAAACATATTAATTTAAAGTCTCTTTCTACTTCGGGGTCTACAATTGGATACTTTTTGTGTAGCCTTTCTCTCCAAAGGACGTTTGGCAGTACTGGCCCACATTTTATGATTCGGACTATGTCGAAAAGGCTTAAACACTAAAATAAGATATTTATATACCAAATAATATTTAAGACAAAAAAAACGACTTGTACAAAAAAATATGTTTACGAAACCTCGGTTATTAAAATAAGTCGCAGATGTCCAAAAACGTGTTTAGAGAATGACAATATTTTTTTTACGTTGTCTTTTTGCAATTTAACTCCCAATAAGGGCAAAGAGCATTCTAGAAACTACGGAGAAAGGTTTTTTTAGAAAGTGATTAGGCGTTGAAAAAAAAACGAGTCACTCAGCCGTTATGGGGCCCCCGATAAGTAAAGACACAAAAAGGGCCGAGTCCCGCAGTGTTTAAATACATTTTGAATCCAAGTCCAGTTTCTGAGTTGTAATTTTTTTCTTAAAGTAAGACTAGTCTATATTGGGACTTCGGGCTAAGCCTGACAAAGACAGCTCTCCGCGTTTGAATTTTCTTTGTTTTAAGTCCTTGGGGTACAAAATATAGATTAAATAAGGACTGTATCTACAATTTACTTTTTTTTGGAAGTGTGATTCTAAGCTCTTAATCAGTAATTGGAAGCGTAATTTTAAATCGTCTTTCAATTATTTTTTAATGCTTCCCAGAGAAGTAGGGGGTGATTTGAGCACGATTTTATTGTTAATTAGGTCTTAATCAAAACGGTTAGAGCCTTAAGGCTTAACAAAAGTACGTCTGGTCGTTGTGAAAACCAGCTTTAGGTTCGTTCAGTCCATTGTTTTTTTGAGTCATTGTCATTATAGATAAACTTGTCTAAATTATAACCGGAGAGCAGCAACAGGAAAGGGCAGGAGTTAGCCTACAAGTAGTAATTTTGATTTCACTAATTGAAGACGAAGTTTTATGAATCCAGTTTAAGAGAGCCTGACACTTTCCTTTACTATAGACATCCACCTAAGGTAATCTTTGGTTTCCTCCATTTCGTTTTGGAATAATTCATTTTTTTAATTAAAATATTGCTAAACTAAAATGTGTAAGTTCTAAGACATGCAGCCTTTAAGTAGAAAGTCTACCAGCACTTAGTTGGTTGTTGGTTGTTTGTAGTAGAGTTTGCATTGTCCATTTTATTATTTATCTGTTTGTATTAATTATTACTTTTTGCATTATTATTCTTTTAAATTTTTTTTATATAACTTTGGATTTAAATTTTAACAAGTTTATTTTGTTTTTTTATCTATAAATATATTTGCATTCCAAAAGGATTCAACCTCTTTGTTTTCAATCCTTCACCCTTCTTGGTGGGCCCCGCAAAGTAAGCCAGGGGCGAAAGTACACGTTTCTTACTGAACAGGGGTGTCTAAAACCATTTGTCAAATTTTGACCTCTCAAAAGTTTCTGATATATCGTCAGAAGGTTATTATTTGATTGGTAACAGTAGACGAACATTCAAAACATTATAGGCGATTATCCTGTGACTTCAGATTAGAAACAGAGCTAGGATTAATAGTACAAAAACAAGAAAACCGCGATCTCTATATCTCGATCTATCATTATTATCATATCATCAATATTACGTTAGACGATTTTTTTAGAAATATTACACTGGTGACAGTTATTATATTGGCCAAAATTATTACTTTCATAAAAATTGTTTTAGTTATATAAACGTTTAGGTACTTACCACACCCAATATTCCTAAAAGAAGCACATAAAATGGTGAAAATGACAAAGCTGGAATTCCACAGAAATATTTGATGGACTTCTGATTTCTTCTTAAAATCGGACCTATTACAGTGTAAAAAGGTACTTTCATTTTAAATTTGAAGCCATACGCGTTACGTAAATAATTTTAAAAGTCAAAAAAAAATCATTTGCTCTTCATTTCTATTTGGTAAAATTTAAGTATTGTCAATTATGATTGACAGAATTCTAATTTTAACGTTTTATAACTCAAGTTTTATTCCTCTCAGAATACCGTTGGTCATTATTATTTAATAGAGGTAAATATACAAAATTTTTCCTTAATTAATAAAATATGTAATATACTAATTTTACATAAAAATATCAGCAATAGGATAACTCTTATTCTTTTTTGATCAAGTATATTTACATCATCTCCGACTTTTCGTTTATAAAGTTAAAACAAAATATTTCTTGACGCCGACATAAAATAAATAATCTCGTCTCGCGTTAGTATTATTGTTTGATAAATTTATTATATTTAAGAATAGCTATGAACGCTAACCGTAGGAATACAGAAATCATTTTTACAAACCCTGCTCTGCAATCTTCACAGCACGTGCAAAATGCTCCAGTTAAAGAAAAATCAAAACTGGAGACTTTAGTTATATGGGTTGTTTTCGCATTATATTCTTCTTGTAATGTCGAATTTAACAAGAACATTACAGGTAAATATTAAATAGATCACTTCAAAGATCGTAATTTTGAAAAATTTGAATTTTTTAGGAATAACATTTACAAATAGCGAAGCAGATTTTTATCTTATTTTATTGACTACATATTTGTTATGCAAGGGGTTAATTGATGTAAGTACTTAGTTACTACTTCAAAAATATATTAAAGTCTTCTAGGGTGTTCCTTAATTAGAGGAACAAACTTTTATAGTAGACACCTTTCATAGAATAGAAAATAGTGGATCTTGAAATATTAAAAATAATCAAACTGTAGGGGCTTAGAGTATGACATTTTTTATAAATTGTGTTTATGAAATTCCACACAGATACTACAATACTTCTAGGGTAATAGTTCATCTAAAAATAAAAGTACATTTTTATATACACTTTTTTCGAAAGTTAAATAATAAGGAAGATACAGGCCTCTAAAGTTGTATAAAGCTTCTATCTACAGAATTTGAAATTTTTCTAAATCATTTTGAAGATATTTAAAAAAAACATTTTACCATATTACTGAGCTTTAGAATAAAGTGTATATAGAAAGGTACTTTTATTTTTAGATGAACTGTCACTCCTAGACTTAATTAAACAAAAATACTGTAAATTTTTGATATAGTATATTATCATTTGTGTGCAGTTTTAAATATTTTAAACATTAACGCACTGTTAGGATCTGTTTAATATTAAATCATTTTAATTAGTTCTTACATAAACATTTTTCTGGAAGCTACTTTATATTTTCTTTTCGAGGAGGCATAAGCAAAATTATTTATCTACTACATGCCCGATTAATTTATTAGAAATTTTTGTTTTAGAAGCGCCTTGGATTAATATTTCCTTGGGTGTCAGCGGTTATATTAACCACTTATTATTATAACTATAAAAATTATATTAACATGGTTGATATTTTATTAAGTTCCAATAATGCCACTGGCCTACATTGGACATTTACTTATGTTGTTCTTATAATAATAGGTAAGATTTAATTTAATTAGTACAGTCGTATTATAATTGCCCATTGTAGTTGGGGAAAACTATTTTTTAGCAACTTGTGTAACTTTTAACACATTGACCACAAATTACATCTGATTTAGATTAAATAATTATTTTTTCTAGTGTTGCGTGTAATTCTCGTTTTGAAAATTTTACAACTCTCCGCTACTATGTGGTTCAGAAACAAGTTAGAAAAGGATTTTTTTACTTCATTTAATTTCAATTGATTGTGAAAATTGTTTCTAAAATTATTTTGTGTGATCAATAAAACTGCTTTAAGAAAACCAACTGTTTTTAAAATGAGACATAAAAAACATTGAAACGAGGCGAAAGTTCAACAACTGACAAATGAGATTTGTATGACAACTACAGGTCATATTTAAAACAACTTTTCACAAAATATATCGCTTACTAGTTTTTTAACAATTTACAGTAGGTAGATAACTAGTTTACGATTTTAAAACTTAAACTAAACTCATTAAAATAAATAAAATTTCTATTTTCTACAAAAAAAAAACACTTATTCAGTGTTCACTTTTTTGGCAGGATTTGTTTCAGTTTCATTCTCTTGCTTCTCCTCCGCTATATCATCAAGTTTTCTCTTTCTTTTTACTAAATGTGAAATGTCAGTCGCAGGTTTTGAAGAGCTGGATGAAGGGGCCGCATTTTCTGCTTTAGTACCGTCAGTTACAGCCGTGACAATTTTTTTCAACGCCTGTAATACAGAGAACAAAGCAAAATTGATAAAGATCTTATATCAACCTACCTTCTAGCTTTTCAGAATCCTAATAAATGTTAATACAATTAGAAGTTTCAAAGTTCACAATTCATTTAACGTTTGTAATCATTTTAATGATGTTAAAAAATAACTTTCTATGCTTTGAATTTTTTAAATGGGTAATTAGAGGTAAAAATAAAAACCTACTTGTAAGCAAAAATTTATTAAAGAATATTAGTACAACATATAAAGTAATTTCAAAAGATCAGTCTCCGAATTTTGACACCACAGTCTTAATTTTGAGATTTTTTAACAAATTAAATAGTAACTTTGTTAAGTCCTTCCTCAATTACTTTGGTATTCTTTCTTTTGACCTTTAGCTTATTAATATCATTTTTGTTTAAGATTTTTTCGAAATTAGGCTTAGAAACAAAATTTTTAATTGTAGTTCTAATATCACAGTGACATACCTCATCTTTGTAGGTCTTCATATCGCTAACTTTCTCTTCGATATCAGGCATGAGGTTTTTAATTTCTTTAATTTCATCTTCAATCTCATCTTTTTTATCTTCTTCTTTTTCTAAATTGGCGATTCTGTTCCTCAGGTACTCCAAAGAACCGTTAAAGCTGTTGATGGCTTCCTCGATTTGGGAATTAGTTGAATAGGCAATCCCTAGTTTGTACAAAGTTTCAGCTACTGTTCGGGAATCATTACCGAAAATTTGTTTCTGGATTGCTAGACCTTCAGATATGTCCGTTACGGCTGATTCGAAATTTTCGCTTTCCAAAGATACTTCGCCTAGAACTGTTAATGTTTCTGCTAGGTTTTTTTTCAGCGGCGAGCCTTGTTTTTGGAAGATTTTTTTGGCGAGTTCTAGGACTTCCCAAGCTACTTGGAGGTCAGTGGGTTCCTCTTCGGGTTCAGCTGTACCTGAAATAAAGCGATTTGCTTGTTGTTTTAAATGTTATATTAAGCAAAAATATCATTTACCATTGCTAGTAGATGGTTCATCATTTGTGGCTCCGTTAGAAGTTGTAGCTTGTTCTTCCATTTCTTTAGCATCAGTTTTTTCTGATTCTTTTGCTTCATTTTCGGCATTTTCAGCATTTTCGTTTTCTTCAGGATTATCTTCTAATTCATCTTCTTCAGAAGATTCTTCATTATTTTTTGGAACTGCATCTCCTAAAATGTTATAAAATATTATGTTTAGATAGTTTCAATCCAATAAGGTGTTAAGTGGTTTGTTTATTGACTTCTCAATCAAAGAGAAATATAAGTGTCTTGGATTGAACAACTATTGAGTAGAAGTTATTGAATCTTGAATTTATTCTACTATGGTTGAACGGTATTTAGTTTAATTGTAATTAGTACATTTCTATGTTTCTTAGCTCTGGTAGAGAAATAGATTAACAAGCCATTTGACGGCCGTCACATTGGATTGGAGTTTAACATTGTAGCTTTAAAACTAATGTAATTTTTTTTACCTAGTGCTTCGCTCTCATCTCTGGATAACCCCAAAAGAGCTTTTCCGTAATAAAGATAGACTTCCCCGAGGGATTCGTGAAGGTCGTCTTTATGTTCTCCAACCAAAAGTTCAATTGCTTGGCTAAGAGCAGCAACTGCGGCGCTGTAGTCTTGCAAGACGTAAGCTCTAACGCCTTGAGCGTACAATTCTTTTGGGTTTTTGTTATCGGACTTAATCACTACATCAGCCATCTGGAAAATAAGATGTCTACTAAATACCTATCCAGATTTAGAAAAATACAGAGAATTGGTTTTATTATAATCCTAGTAAAAAATCATTTTTATTTCGGCTGTTTGTTTTTTTAAGTGCACAATGTTTTTGGCGGGCAGTTTACATTTGCAGTTTTAACAAAAAGTCAAAATTTCTATTTTTTTATTGGATGGTTTAGGTCAGTAAACGGCAACTTTTACATTTTATTTTCGTACTTTAGCAGCTATCCCAATTTTTAGATATGTAGAAATCGACCTTAACCAGTTAAAATGTCAATCTATTTGACCAAAAAGTTCTGTTGCCATCGACGACGTCGGGGCGAATGTTTATCGACGCCAGCGTCGTGCTCCGTTGCCACATTTCCCACGAAATATTAAATTGGATCGACAAATAAGGATGATGTATTTTTTATTTTTACAGAATTTCACAATTTTTTTATGTAACCTTATTTTAAAAACTACTAAATTTTGTTAAAAAAATTCTTATATGTACGGGATGGAATTTTTCAAATACACAAAATAATTCGAAAAGTTCGAAAAACGACCTGCAGAAAGTTGGGAAAATATCAAAAGAGTGCCAAGAAGGCACTTGGCAAAGTAAAAAGTTGATACAGCGAGGAACAATTTTCAGTGAATCCTAACAAAATGACAATTGAATGAGCCTTTATAAAAAGGTAAATATGCAAGATTTAAATAGGCCGGTATTTAAAAAAAATAACAAGGTAATTTTTGACCATAAGCTCGTATGGAATTCCTACATGGAAAAAGATAACCATAAGATCCGAATCAACTTGAAAGGCGAAAGTTTTGGTGCAAGGTCGCGATCGGAAAACAAATAAACATTTTTATTAGAGTCATCAAAATTAATAAAAACAGATTGAAAGTCAAGTTTGTGTACTCGGATGATCGAGAAGTTGATGGTGCCTACCCCTGCGATTAAATATGTTAGTTATTTAAAGAATACGTAACAATTACTTTGCGAAAATATGGCGCATCATGACTTCAGTTTCATTACCAACCAAAGGCACAGAGTTGCTTCAAAGAAGAAATTCAATTGCCTAACTGAAAACAATTCAGGGACAAAGAGACCTTGGAAGAGAATAAGTCTATTCAAACCCTTTAAGGTGGTAAAAAGACGATTTTTGGGAGCATTGGCAACATGTATACCATTTGTATGTACGCAACGCGGTAACTCTATTATACTATACATATCTTTAGTGAGAAAGGGAGGACGCAAGAAAGACTTTTGCTAATCCAAACTGCAAAATAATCGTTTGTGAAATGTGAAAAACCAAGGGAATTCGCGTGACTGGTCACGCATACATGACGAGTCCGATCCAAATAGGGTAGTGTAAAAAATTAGAAAAAATCCATTGCAAGTACACGGTATATTTATTGTTTATAAGAGTCAATTATTATAAAATAGTGCTTGTATATTTTGTAATGTTTAAAATAAGTGCCTATTGTTAGTTATTAAAATGTGCTTCAGATTCAGTTTAGCTGAAATATAGAAGGTAAGTTTTTATTGAAACATATTTGTTAGGAATTAAGAAGGTAAATTAAAATATTATTATTCAGAACGTTAAAGTTATCAACAAAAAAATAGGTAGAATTTCTAGGTGGCATGCACTTTGTGTTTTTAAAAACAAAAAATAGAAGAAAATTGGCATTCTTTAATGAAAAGGACAAAAAATTAAATATATTTTTGGACATCCAATATAATAGAAACATTTTTAATGGTAATATATTTAAAAATTCTTTAAGGTTTGTCATTTATGTAGTAATAAAATATTCTAAACATGATATTATAACGAAAAACCCTGACCTAACCTGAAAACCTAAATTACTCTTCAGTCTAAATTGCATTGCGTTTGAAAATTGTTATAGGCGTTTTTCATTATTATTAAATAATTATAGATATTTTAGATTGTAAAATTATTATTTTGATTTCTATATTAACCCAATTTTTTTTCCTGGCTGTTTTTAAGGGGTCTTTGTATTTGTTGTATCTTTCGTTAGTCTCAGTTTTTAAAAAGATTATTCTGCATAAAAGGTGCTCTTGTTTCGAAATTGAACAGTTTTTGAGAAATTTGAGTTGAAAATAAAATATACACTATTGTTCAATAGTACAATTTTTGTACTTTATATTAAAATTCTTAAAAACAAATTAACGATATAAAAGCATTAATTTTATTAATATATTACAGTGCTATCACGGATTGTTACCGACAGAGAAAATTTAATACTCCCACAATGTGACCTTAAACCTTTTCATTGGGGTGAATTTTTATTTAATACTTAGCGAAATGCCATAAATACACAGCCTTGGGAGACAGTAGATTTATGATTTTATTATCAATAAATGAGATTTCTACTACCTAAAGTGTTTGGTACTAATTATTTCAGTGAAGTTATCATAACAATTTTCTAACGGATCAAAATTAAAGTTTTCTGGTTGTTGCAAGAGTTTATCGAAAATATACAAAAAAAAAATTCAGGTTGATCTTGACTTTGGAAATGACTGGTTTATTTACAGACGCAAACCATCCCAATTTGAGAATCCGTGCCGTAAACGTAAGCCGTAATTTTAGCGTCGCGACGGTGCGACCACTCAAGACGTTCCCTACTTTAGAAAATATAGTGCGCTTCCTCGAGAAGGCCTTCAAGCTGAAGCACGAACAAGAGTACGATCTCCTCATTGTCGACTACGAGCCGCCACTGATGGAGAACTCGGAAACGGATGACGAAACGGGTTGGAATTGCAGCGTCCATCCGAGTGTCTTTTTTTTATTAGGTAACGACGACTTAGTACTTTATAAGATTAGAGAGATGGAACGGTTCAATCAAATTAGTAAACTGGTAAAGGCCCCAAATTAAAAATGTGATTCAATTGTTTAGAGGGACAACATATCAAAAAAATAATTGGAAAGTTTTTCGGTTTTTTCTTAACGTTGTTATTGTTGTTGTTCTTCAGTTATTTGGTGATCTTAAAGACAATTGTATTAAATTACTACATTATGTTAAAGATATATAATTCTTGCAGGAACGTTGGTATTGACGACTTGTGCAACAGGAATGCTATGTGCTGCCATAATGACAGATAACTGGGAAGAGGTGACATGGGACAAATCGAGTTTAGACCTTTTAGCTAATAGCACGATTCGATTACAATGGTTGTTAGATCATACAGTAGCGAGAGTGTCAACAATCGACAAAGACAGAACAATAGCGTTTTTAGTTCCAATGCACGGCGGTATTTGGACATTATGTGTTAGCTTAACAGGTGAGAAAACAACAAAGTTAGTTAAGAAACTATTGCATCATCTGCAATTCCTTGTTTTTATTATACAGTGTGTACATAAAGTATGGAATACATTTTAAGCTAAACAAACAACTTTGAGGAAAAATCCTGAGACAGGTCGGTTTTTGATTTTAATATAATGTATTTTTACATAACAATGAAATAGACAGGGTAAACTATTTGTGAGTAACGATGTCATCAACATTTTTTTAAATGGCACACCCTGTATATTTTATTTTTTTAGATTGAAAATTTCAAGACGATTCCAAAAATGTATCGTACTTGTGTTTGATAATTAAAAGTTGATAGATTTTTGGAATCGTCTTGAAAATTGCAATCTAAAAAAATAAAATATACAGGGTGTGCCATTTAAAAAAATGTTGATGACATCGTTACTCACAAATAGTTTACCCTGTCTATTTCATTGTTATGTAAAAATACATTATATTAAAATCAAAAACCGACCTGTCTCAGGATTTTTCCTCAAAATTGTTTGTTTAACTTAAATTGAGTTTATTCCATACTTTATGTACACAGTGTATAACAATTTTTAAGCGTGTAGGGGAAAACGATCCATTTTTAAAAAATTCAAACTAGTAATATATTTGTTTGAGCTGAAAGGTTTCTATACAACTATTTTATAAATTTGATAAAACGAACAGTGTTACAAAGAAACCCTTATGTAGTATCGGAGAAAATATATTATAATGATCTACTCAGTACTTTAAAAGAACCCTTTATTACACTAGCGGTCTTCTTGCTATCCACGAATATTATTTTAGTGCTGGTTTTGTTTTGATTTAGCCGTGATTCACGTGATTCTGTTTTTTAATATCATTGATGATCTGGTTCCCATCAACAAAATCTGTGTGGAGGATCTTTGAAGCTAAAACGAGAAAAAATATCTGATCAATTATTGTCAACTATTGTCAAAGTTATGTTAATTTCATGCACAAGATTTTTTTGAAAGTTTGTTGATTCCTTATGAAAAAGAAGATAGTGAACAGGAATAACGTGCTTCTACATACGATATTTAAACAAATTTTATTATCATTATAATAGTTTTGTTATATCATAATAACAGTTTGTTTTCATTGATTTGTTCCTAAGAATTTATTATCTGTTTCTGGATACTTTGAACACATTCTCTACGTAAAAACGATGACCTATGGCCGTTTTTTTCATTGTATATCTCTGGCAATAATTAATTGACCATAACCAGAACAATCTTAAAAATTTATACAATTTTTGACAGTAACGTAATGTAGGTATTTTCAAATTTAGCCTAATTTATGGCTGTGATAGACAAATGAGATAGATTATCCTATTTTATTGAATTAAACAAAAAGTAAAAAATGTGATTCTAATCGTTTTCCCCTGTGCACTTCATTTTTATTTCACTTGCAGAAGAAGAAATAGGACTTTTAGGGCGAGTAGGCTTCCCAACTGTACAATCTTGTGTAAATTATTTGTCTGGTGGCATAGATGGTATTAGAGGATATGAACCACGTGCTGGTTGGCAACATAGTAAGAATTTATTTTAATTTCTTTATAAAATTAATTCATAAAACTAAGTATAAATGTTTTACTAAATATTTAGTTGAAGTAAAAGATATCTTTATGCTGTTTATCAACATATATATTTTGGTAATGGACTCTGTTTAACCAATCCAAAATACAGACCTTACTCTTGGTCGCTCTTAAACTTTCTTTTTCAATTTGAGTTCATGAAAAAAAGTGCTCCCTCAAAACACTGTTTGGAAAAATTAAGAGCTTTTTTCGTTAACTTATTACTACTTCTATTTTAAATATATGTTTTAATACTGTTTTAGGAATGCAAAATTTATCAATATCTTGTGCTTTGGTGTGCCTAATAATTTTAGGAAGCGCAGCTCTTATCGGTGCCTTTGGGGTGTTCCAACACCAAATTAGCGCCGTTTTGGTCACAGGAGTTATGTATTTGTTAGCAGGTAATAATTATAATTTAACAATTTTTGTCAAAAAAGAATTTTTTTTTATATAACAAAAACAGAAAAACAATTTACTAACATTTACTTGTACAAATTGGCTGTCAACTATAGATATTACTAAAGTGGAAAAACGAACATTTTTAGTGAATTTTTGTAAGCGATTATATTTTTTTCTTATTTTTAGCGTCTTTTGCTTTGTTTACCTTGACGATCATTCACTTCAAGCGTTTGCATAGTCGCCCCAATATGGACGGCGAGGGCGAAGGGACCGTCGACGGGGTGATAAGTCCCACTGGGGGCCGACTGGTGAAAGACTTATTACCTGCGAGAATTTTTACTACTTCATGGTCTTTAGACTTGGGTTGGGGAGGGGTCATGTTGTGCGTTATGACGTCAGTGTTGTGGATTTTGTTATCAAAGATAATGAGGTTTAACCCCATTTCTAGCATGATTAATTAGGTATACAAAAATAATAGTCTCATGGAAAATTTCCGATTCTGTAAATGCAATAAAACACAAAAAATATTGAGAAAACATGCTTCATATAAAAGAAAGAAAACTGTTAAAGTTTAAGATATTTTAGCAGGGTTTTATTGGAAAAATCTATAAAGTGAGATTATACAGTGGGTTTAATTTAGCAGCATTTTTGTTTAATTTAAAAACACACTGCCATATTAAAATAAAAATTGCCATATCAATATAATAACATTAATAGATCAAAATAAGTTTATATAATTAATTTTGTAGAAAATGCAGCATTAATTACTTTTTAAAGAATAGTTGAAAATAAACGCTGTATAATATCATATTTCTAGATTTTTTAATTTTCTGTGGATTTAGAATAGTAATATTGTTAAAAAAGATGTTGGAATTGTAAATATTAATATTTTTTCATTTTGATATTACACTTTTAACAACTTTCATGGTTAAATTAAAAATCATAAATAGAATAGGTACATTGAACTTTTTTACTGCTCATTCCTGTATATCAGAAGCAAGTGTGCTGAAGTCACATTTTTAAATTAGTATTTGAACTTAAAAAAGTAGACTCAACATAACTGCTTCTTCCATACAGGTTTATTGGCCTAATTTTTTTATTTTGTTATGAACTTGCAATAGAATTTAATAATAAATTTATAAAAAGGGGATTACTGTAATTAAGTGTACTTATTATAATTTTTAATTTGCTACTATTGAACATAAAAAATTAGACAACTTTTAAAATCGTCTAATTTATTAAATATCTACATGAGACTACATACAAAGAATTTTTTATTACGTTTTTCTTTAATATTTTACTTTTATTAACTTTAATAATGGTACTACTATTATACAATTAGTTGACTCCCTGTACAAAATCTGGGAGTAATATAATTAAGTGCAAAATTGCCTTGAACGAAGCCTGATTGTTTTTTGATAGTGATAAGGAATATAATTCTTTTTATACGCTTATTTATGCTCGCTTTTGCCTTATACTATAACGAATTCTCAAATAAATTGTTAACCTAAAAATTGTTTCGTTTCCTTGTTAAGTTCGAGCAGAGACTTACCTTATTGTAGAATGTATATTATTACTAAAAATAAGTTGCAAAAATACTTTTACTTATTAAAACTACGACACACTTATAAAATATCACAAAAACCGGCTGCTAATTAACGTTGTGAAAAAATGGAAGGCGCCGGCGGCAAAATTAAGTGACAGATGACAATGACAAATTACGAAAACAATTAAAGTAGAAGAAAAATATGTAAATTCATTTTTTTTAAATATATTTGATACTCTTAAAACTCGGAAAGAGTTAATATTCTAAACAACATTTTACACATATATTCAATTGAATTACGAAACAAAAACATTAATTCTATTATTAACCTAAACATCCTTAACCTTTGGTGGTATTGTTTAAGTAATGCTTGGTAGCATCTTCAAGTAAGAAACGTTAAGTTTCCACCCCTTATATGTGTTAAAAGTCTTGCCTGTCTTTAGCAAAAGGTAAAACTTATGAAAATGCCAAATACTCTGGAGATAGGGAAGTTGCTTTGAGCTTTGCACAAAAATAGCTGGCCAAATAACCCACAGGGTTCAATCCAATAAAGCAATTAAAAAGCAGAATTACAAAACAGGATAACCTCAAAAACTAGAACCGGTTTACTTGTACTATAACATTTTTCTTATTTTTTAATAACCTATTTTCTTTATCTTATTAAAATGGAAGAAAAATTAGAAGAATTTGCTAAACAATTATTTTCAATTAATGCAATTAAATTTGGAGAATTTAAGACTAAAATTGGCCTAATGACACCTGTATATTGTGATTTAAGAGTTATTGTAAGCTATCCTAAATTAATGGTAAGTTAATAACGTTTTAATTAAGAAATATGCATCATTTAACATTAAAGGAAACATTAGCTGATTTACTCATATGGAAGATAGAGAATATACATAATTTTGGCTTAATTTGCGGTGTACCCTACACCGCTTTACCTATAGCGACAGTGGTTTCATTAAAAACAAGTATTCCTATGGTAATGCGTAGAAAGGAAGCTAAAGACTATGGTACCAAAAAATTAATAGAAGGTGTCTTCAAAGCAGGCGATAACTGTTTAATTGTTGAAGATGTTGTTACCTCAGGTATAATTTTTTTTCCAAAACGGAATATTGTATAATAACTATTAGGAGATAATTTGTAGGTAGCAGCATTTTAGAAACGGTTAAAGATTTGACAGGGGCAAGTTTAAAGTGTACAGATGCTATTGTATTGTTAAACAGAGAACAAGGTGGTGAAGATTATTTAAAAAACAATGGAATTAAAATGCACGCTCTTTTAACTATGACTCAACTGATGCTAATTTTGAAAGAAGCTGGTTTTGTAGACAATGTTATGGTACAAAAAGTTCAAGACTATTTAGCAACAACAAAAGTAAATCCATCCAGTTTACCAACAACCATCTCTGAAAGTAAGCTGATAAAAAATAATTAAGTTTTTATAAAAGTGTACTTTTTTTTAGATCGTCTTACTCTGTCATTTCAAGCTAGAGCTAAATTGGCTAAAAACCCAGTAGCAGTACAACTGTTTCAAATAATGCAATGCAAACAGACCACCCTGTGTGTGGCTGCAGATATTCTCTCATCTACAGATTTGTTAAACTTTGCAGAAGAAATAGGGCCGAATATTTGTGCTCTTAAAACACATATTGATATTTTGGAAGACTTTCATCCTAATTTGTTAAAGCCCTTACAAGAAATTGCCAAAAGGCATAACTTTGTTCTATTTGAGGATAGAAAGTTTGCCGATATTGGAAAAACTGTGGAATATCAGTACAGCAAAGGTATGATGAAATGGGAATTGAATATTTTATTGACTAAAAGAAAACCGTTTTTAGTTTTATAACACAAAAAATCGAAAATCAACTATATTTGTTAATAAATATTAATTGTATAAACAATAATTGCTGCAATGAAAATAAAGAGAAGATCGATTAAAGTAGAAGTTTTTTAGCTTGAAAATCTTTATTTTGTTCTGTCAATTCACACATCTAATTTGGAATCCAGGTCCTTTTATACTCGTTTTTAAATAATTATTTACATTTTTAAGGTTTGTATCAGATCTCTACTTGGGCACCGTTAATAACTGCCCATTCTCTAATGGGACCTGGAGTTATGGATGCAATAAAAAATAGCGAAGGTTTAGAAAAAAGGGGCGTGTTTTTACTGGCAGAAGCCAGCGCATCAGGAAATTTAATCACCGAAAATTATGTTAAAGATACATTAAAAATGGCTGAAGATTATCCAGAATTAGTTGCAGGTAAAATTAAACGTATTCATTTATTTCCGTTTTAGTAAAATAATGAATTTTAAGGTATAGTTTGCCAAAATCCTCTGTTCTTAAACAATCCAGGACTCATTCAGCTCTGTCCTGGTGTTCAAATAGATAATAAGAAAGACAATTTGGGACAGATGTATAATTCACCATTTACTGTGGTTCTGGAAAAGGGAGCAGATATCGCAGTTGTTGGAAGGGGGATTACACAATGTTCAGACCCAGTAGCAGCTTCCGACTCTTATAGGAAATTATTGTGGGATGCTTATACACAGAGAATTGAAAAAAAAACCACATAAAAATGTTGGAAGTGGCTAAAATAATAATTTCCAGCAAAGGGAACAAATTCGAATAGTCTAGTGTTTAAATATTATTGGTCCATATGTAAACATTCCCAAAGATTGAAATATTTAGTTTAAGTTTAATTGATTTGTATAATAAATAAACATGTATATTTTTTATAAGTTTTCATAATTATATATATATAGCAACATTGGAAGAAACATTTTATCGGAGTAATAATTTCGAAATAAACCAAAAAATAAGTTTAATAAAATTGATTTTATACAGTAAAAAGACATCTAAAAATAAATACTTTGTAATAATATCAATATCTTTAAATAGATGTATAGGTAAGGCAGTATTCCATGTCTGGGGCGTAATGTTTGCAAAATCTTCGAATGCTAATCTGCATAACATCTTTAACCGTTGTTAGTTTGTTGGTTCTCCTCAATAGCATAAGGATTTGGCCGAAAAACGCGTGGCAAGGAACTTCGCTTTCTAAATGCAGCGCCTCATCGTCCACGTTTACTACAGGGGTACCAATTTGATTGGAATTTTGACGGTTGTCTGAAAAAAAATGCTTAATCACTGATATTGCCTATACTGTTAGGAAACATTGCCAATTCTTTTATTTTTGCTTTCAGCCGGAATATATTTATGAACATTTTTGAACTACTCTTTATATTCATATGAAATATCGTGAAAAGACTAAATTTCTAATTGTAACAACTCACCTGCGATATTCTTTTCAGTGATGACAAAATTGTTTACTTTCCCGAACTTATTAAACTTAATATCTTTTAAGTAACCACCTGAAGACTGCATTTCATAACTAGCGCCTCCATACTGCCAAATCTGCAAGACTCTCAACGCGAAAATCTGAATTTTCTCATTCATAAATTTGTAATACGGATACATCGGCGATGCAAAAAATTGCTGATTGAATGTCGTGTTAATGTATGTAATATTTTTAGGGTATATTTTTGATAATTCTTCTACTGTATCAACAGGCTTTTCCTTTGGTGTAGTTGGTGCTTTTGTGGTAGTTTTTTTAGAACTATTAGCTAAGATGGGATTCGTTTGTCCTATAAAAAATCCACCTGGTCCTCGTAAAAACAGGTCTAAGAGCCTGTTGGCCTCTCGGAAGTCAATATCGCGCCTCTTCTTTGGCTTGAAAAAAAAACAAATCAATTATTTTTCAATTTTTTACTAGTGATACTTGAGCTCATAGTGCTAAGTTGGAACTCAGTCAAAGGTACTACATTAAGTTTTTAGCGAGCAAAGTTTCGAAAAAGTTGAAAATTGTTTTGTGAGCATCGAAGACACAGAACGTAGTTTAATATAAATATGCCTCAAAATTTTAAATAAATTAATGGGGAGCAAAAATATAGTCGATTAAAATTTAAAATAAACCTAACATTTGTATATATACAGGATGGATTATTAAATTAATTTTAACTTTTTTTTTGAATTACGAAATACCTTTTTTTTCTCGGTAACAGCTTTTTTAGTCGATGTCGATAAAATCTCATTCTTCGTCACATTCACCAGTTCATCACCCTTTTTATCATTCTTAACGCCATTATTTGTCTCTGTGTCATTGTGTATCGCCAAAATTCGAATAATGTACTCCGGATATAACGCCATTAAATCCTTGACGATATTCACTTGGTCTGTTTCTAAACGTGCGGGATCATGGAAATGAACCAAATGGATGGTTTTATTGACAGGATTATCATGGGCTGCCACACATCTGGGCACTCTCAGGCTAACGGCCGTCATCGTGGATAAAACCAACATGATCATCATGAAGAAAATAAGACCACAGATTGCTGTGGTAATCCAACAAGTTCCTAAGTAATCTAAAACAAAATATAAAAAAATGGGTACCAGCAAACAGCGAGAAAGAAAATTTAACTTTGCTGTGATTTATAATATTTTAATTGCTGGAACCAATTAGATAGAGTATTTTATGATGATTGAAAACTTGACACCTAGATTATAATATTATAGTACATCTTTTACAAAAATGTCTCTAAATGAAGTCGTTAATCATAATCGAAAATTAATGAGCAATTTGAAAATGACAATGACCTTTAACAAATTTTTAAGAGGTGTTTCGCAATCAGAAAATATTTTATTATTGACATTATTTAATAACTTACATTATGTTTTGAGATATTGAAAAATAATTGGGCACCACAATAAGCCTGATTTTATTAATCTGATATATGTAGTTTTATACACCAGTTTAAGCATATTGTGTGACATCTGAATAATAAAATTTTCTAATAATAATCTTTATTTCTGACTACTTATTCAAAATTATATCTGGTGCACCAAAAAGTATTTTCATTACATTTAACTCACTTAAAAATGTATTAAAATAAATAAAATAAAATTTTTCACCGTTCGATATTTAAAAGTTGTACCTGGTGCACTAAAGAATATTTTAATTGCAATTAAGTTACAACAGAAGTGACAGATTTTAGTCAAATTTGAGTAACAAGGCCTTATCATAAAAAAATAAAGCCTGGTGTATTTGGCCGACAAATCGTAACAAAAAATTGAGCTTAACACGAATTAGCAGCTAAAATGTTAAAATTATTGAACAGAAGGTACACACTTAAATAATAATTGAACTGTATTAATAGGTTTTAAATGAAAATTATAAATAAAGCCCTGATCACTAAAATTTTAATATTATTAGATATCTTATTAATTTTGGATATTTTTGCAAAAATATAAAACATTGCATTTTGTGTACCTTGATTAAATATGTATCCGTTTTAAAAGATTAACACAATGAGTGATAACTTCACAGTCAGGTGATAATAATAATATAGCAATTTAACGTAGAAAACACGAAAATATATTTATTTCTATTGAAAAATTACATTCATTAATTTAATTATTATAACACGGTTCAAGGGGTTTGTGATTGTAACTAATAATTTGTACAGTGTAATTTCGAATCCAATCAATATTTTCATACAGGAAGATTTTAAATTCTACATTGAATCAGAAGTTTCAATTTAAGACACTTCAGTTTTAATATTTTTGGTTTGAAATGTCTTAGCTTTGATATATAAATTAGGTTTCTGAAAACTTACTTGGAAAATGAGTGAAAACGGTAGTAGCCCCTGTAGAAATTCCATGGAGTCTACTTCTTTCGAAATATCTGTTTCTTGATAAGTCGTCGTTGCTGTCCAAGACAAATAATAAAGGCGATTTTTCTTCTGAATTAATTTTGGACATATTCTAAAATTATAACAATAGTTTTGATTGCTTCTGTATAATTATTAATTATTCAAAAGCTTTTGAAAACCATGATAAAGGTTTTTATTAGCAGCTGACAGAAATAATCTGACATTCACGTTTTTCACAATTTTTCCAAAGAGCTCCTATATACCTAAGTACAATTTTTCAAATTTTAGATTAAACACACCATCTGGTGATTAAATTCAGTAATACATTTTTAGCTTTCGTTAAGGTTTTGAATGCATTAAAAGTATTATTTAGTTTACCGCTATTTAACTTAATTATTTGCATTTTTTCTTTTTATTAAAGGTCATTTTTTAATAAACGCAAATTCCTTAGAAAATACCTTCTGATAAGACTTAATTGACATTGTTTAATGCATCTATGTATATAGGGTGATTCAAAATTATTAAGCAATACTTCTACGGATGATAGTACACCTAAAAATAAAGGTACCGTTATATTTACACTTTTTTCGATAGCTCAATAATTAGGCAGATAGAGTAGTAAAAAAAATGTTTTTTCAAAATATCTTGAAATGACTTGGGAAAATTACAAATTTTAGACATAGAAGCTTTTCATTAAGATAATTAATTTTATGTTATTAATCATTTCCTCCCTTCTGATTAAGGAGTAGTTTTTGGCGATAAATACCACTGATTAGGTCATATTTTTTTTAAATACGTAAGTATTACAAAAATTTTTGGTAATTTAGATTTCCCTGGTCAATTTTAACGCAAAAAAGTACTCTTGATACGTTTCTATAAATAGGACCGTTTTGGAGTAATTTAAACCAAAAATAGACGTGCACCTTGTGAATAATAAAAAAATATCTAATAAGGTAAATAGGTTATAAAATCGCAGCCAAAAATTCTTAAAAGAAGCACGTAAAATGGTGAAAATAACAAAAATATTTGAAGGACTTCTGATTTCTTCTTAAAATCGGACCTATTACAGTATAAAAAGGTACTTTCATTTTAAATTTGAAGCCATACGCGTTACGTAAATAATTTTAAAAGTCAAAAAAAAATAATTTGCTCTTCATTTCAATTTGGTAAAATTTAAGTATTGTCAATTATGACTGACAGAATCCTAATTTTAACGTTTTATAACTTAAGTTGTATTTCTCTCAGAATACCGTTGGTCATTATTATTTAATAGAAGTAAATATACAAAACTTTTCCTTAATTAATAAAATATGTAATATACTAATTTTACATAAAAATATCAGCAATAGGATAACTCTTATTCTTTTTTGATCAAGTATATTTACATCATCTCCGACTTTTCGTTTATAAAGTTAAAACAAAATATTTCTTGACACTGTCATAAAATAAATAATCTCGTCTCGCGTGGTAAAAGTATTATTGTTTGAAAAATTTATTATATTTAAAAATGAACGTAGCCCGTACGAATACAGAAATGATTTATAGAAATTCTGCGCTGCAATTTCCAAACCACTTGCAAAATTTAGCAGTGCAAGAAAATTATAAGTTGGATGTCCTTAGGCTATGGTTTATTTTTGCATTTAATTCCGCTTATAATTTTAATTGCAACGAGAACGTTACAGGTAAATATTAAATAGATCACTTCAAAGATCGCAATTTTGAAAAATTTGAATTTTTTAGGAATATCAGTTACAATAACTGTACAAGATATTCTCCTTGTTTTACTGACTACATTTTTGATAAAAACGGGGCTAACAATCGTAAGTACTTAGTTACTACTTTAAAAATATATTAAAGTCTTCTAAGGTGTTCCTTAATTAGAGGAACAAACTTTTATAGTAGACAGCTTTCATAGAATAGAAAATAGTGGATCTTGAAATATTAAAAATAATCAAACTGTAGGGGCTTAGAGTATGACAATTTTTATAAAATGTGTTTATGAAATTCCACACAGGTACTACTTGAGAATATGTTTATTTGAATGCAATTCCAAAATTTTGGTTTTACAAGAATATTGTGCCAGGGTGGGGCTAACAACTAAAAATTAAAGGTGAATCTTATACAGGGTGGTCCAAAGTGGTCAAGCAATACTTCTAGGGGTGATAGTTCATCTAAAAATAAAGGTACCTTTTTATATACACTTTTTTCGAAAGTTAAATAATAAGGAAGATACAGGCATCTAAAGTTGTATAAAGCTTCTATCTATAGAATTTGAAATTTTTCTAAATCATTTTGAAGATATTTAAAAAAAAACATTTTATTTAATACAACTTACGAGATCTGTATCTCCCATATTACTAAGCTTTAGAATCAAGTGTATATAGAAAGGTACTTTTATTTTTAGATGAACTGTCACTCCTAGACTTAATTAAACAAAAATACTGTAAATTTTTGATATAGTATATTATCATTTGTGTGCATTTTTAAATATTTTAAACATTAACGCACTGTTGGTTTATTTTGTGGAAGTTTACTGTAAAAGTTTGTCCTCCCAAATGGTTTAAAGTGAGGATTTGCAATATAATTTTTTCAACAATGGTTTAAATTATATTTGGAGAAAATTTTGGAAGGGTTAAGTTAAAATATTTTATTTAATACTCACTATTAGTTGCAGCGTTTGGGATTAGGATCTGTTTAATATTAAATCATTTTAATGAGTTCTAACTTAAACATTTTGCTGGAAGTTAACTAAAACAAATAATAATTTAGAGTTGCAGTTTCAAATAAACGAATTTCAACCCATTTGGAACACATGACTATTAAATTTTTAGCGCATTAAGAATTAAATAAAATAAAACTTTATAAGAAATGCGACACTATTCAAAGAGGGCCAAATGCCATTGAGGTGACAGTAGCCTTTTAATCTTAATTATTATTTGTTGTATACTATCTGAACCCAATTTAACACCTTTAATTATCGAAAAAATTTAGCACCGGACAATTAAATAAATCATTTTACCGATCAGCTATTTGGAGTTCCTATTTTTTTGCCAGGAGGAATAAGCAAATTAGATTTATTTACTACATGGCCGATTAATTTATTAGAAACTTTTGTTTTAGGGATGGGTAGGAGTAACATTACCCTCGGTGGCAGCGGTTATGTTCACCCTTTTTTATTATAACTCTAAAAGTTTGATTCAAATTATTAATGATATATTACTTTCCAAAGATGCCACAGTTCTCCATTGGACATTTATTTGTTTTTCTCTTATATCACTAGGTAAGTTGAGGTTTAATTTAATTAGTAGAGGAAAACCTCCCATTATGGGGCCCTTTTGTTTGTCGACAGATTATATCTTATTTATTTGATCTTTGTGCTACTCTTGTTTTACCTTTATTCTAACAGATTTTAGTAAAAAATATAATTTATAGTTACTATTTTTGTCTAAACAAATCAAATAATTTTAAAGAAGATACCCCATATTAAGCTGTAGGTGTTGCTTATTAAGGGGTATTCATAGTTCCTAATATGGGGTACCTGATATATGGCTTTTAAACATTTTTTTTTATTCAAAACACGTTACAGATGTACCAGTACCTATAAAACACTAAAAGAAAAAATAGAAAACAGAGGTAAGCGAATGTATGAATTAAGAAAATAAGCACAAAAGTCATAATTATAATTGGGGTGTAATTTCCAGCATATTCTGAATGAGCACATTTTTTATATGATTGGCATTGAACCCTTTCTTCTCCAGGTCTGACGTTTTCATATTCCTGTTCACAGAACTTACAAATATTTTCCTCATCTTCGTTACTGAAGGGACTATCATTAGATTCTTCAAAAAACATATTTAATTCTTATTTTGTTTACATCAATCGAACGCTAAGCAATATATATCCCATGTTGTCAAACCAAAATACTTTTCCATTTCTCAGGTATGTTCCACTAACGTATTTTCTAGCTCATTGGAAAAAACAGTATTTCTTGCCAGTTTTATTAAGACAATACTTTCTGGATTTCCATTCAGGTTTACATATCTTTCCAAGGTTGTTTTGGGTACCCCATATTAGAAGCTTTTCCTCTACAGTTGTATTATAATTGGGAGAACTATTTTTTAGCAAAATGTGTAACTTTTAACAAACACATTGACCGTAAATTACATCTGATTTAGATTAAATAATTATTTTTTCTAGCGTTGCGTGCATTTATAATTTACAAAATTTTACAACTCTTCGGTGATTTGTGGTTCAGAAAAAAGTTAGAAAAGATATTTAATACTGAAGATAATTAAAATTGTTTGTGACAATTGTTTCTAAAATTATTTTGTGCGATCAATAAAACTGCTTTAAAAAACCAACTGTGTTTTTGAAATGAGAAATAAGAAACATTGAAACGAGGCAAAACCTTAATAACTGTCAGGAGAGATTTGTATATGACAACTATGGGTTATTCAAAGCTGGAGACGATAAGTATATGGGTTCTTTTTGCATTATATTCCACTTGTAATTTTGAACTTTGAAAAATTTGAATTTTTTAGGGATAATATTTACAATTAGCGAAGCAGACTTTTATCTTATTTTATTGACTACATATTTGTTATGCAAGGGGTTAACTAATGTAAGTACTTATTTTCTACTTCAAAAATATATTAAAGTCTTCTAGGGTGTTCCTTAATTAGAGGAACAAACTTTTATAGTAGACACCTTTCATAAAATAGAAAATAGTGGATCTTGAAATATTCAAAATAATCAAACGGTAGGGGCTTAGAGTATGACATTTTTTATAAATTGTGTTTATGAAATTCCACACAGGTACTACTTGAGAATATGTTTATTTGAATGCAATTCCAAAATTTTGGTTTTACAAGAATATTGTGCCAGGGTGGGGCTAATAAATAAAAAAAAATTAAAGGTGAAACTAAAGGTACCTTTTTATATACACTTTTTTCGAAAGTTAAATAATAAGGAAGATACAGGCATGTAAAGTTGTATAAAGCTTCTATCTATAGAATTTTGAAGATATTCAAAAAAAAACATTTTACCATATTACTGAGCTTTAGAATAAAGTGTGTATAGAAAGGTATTTTTATTTTTAGATGAACTGTCACTCCTAGACTTAATTAAACAAAAATAATGTAAATTTTTTACATAATGTATTATAATTTGTGTGCAGTTTTAAATATTTTAAACATTAACGCACTATTGGTTTATTTTATGGAAGTTTACTGTAAAAGTTTGTCCTCCTAAATGGTATAAAGTGATGATTTGCAATATAATTTTTTCAACAATGGTTTAAACTATATTTGGGAAAAATTTTGTAAGGGTTAAGTTAAAATATTTTATTTAATACACACCATTAGTTGCAGCGTTTGGGATTAGGATCTGTTTAATATTAAATCATTTTAATTAGTTCTTTCATAAACATTTTTCTGGAAGCTACTTTATATTTTCTTTTCGAGGAGGCATAAGCAAAATTATTTATCTACTACATGCCCGACTAATTTATTAGAAATTTTTGCTTTAGATGCGCGTTGTATTAATATTTCCTTGGGTCTCAGCGGTTATATTAACCACTTTTTTTTTAATTAAAATGGTTAATAGTTTATTAATTTCCAATAATGGCCCTGGTCCACAATGGACATTTATTTATGTTGAGCTTATATCAATAGGTAAGGACATTTTTTTATAAATTGTGTTTATGAAATTCCACACAGGTACTACTTGAAAATATGTTTATTTGAAGACAATTCCATAATTTTGGTTTTATAAGAATATTGTGTCAGGGTGGGGCTAACACCTTACACGAGAAATTAAAGGTGAAACTTATAAGTACAGCATGTCCGAGCTGATTTCGACACATTTTAAAGTAAAAGCGGATTAAATAAAAAAAAAACAAAAAAGAATAATTGATAAATTATACATACATAAGAAATACCTTAGTAATTCTGCTCTATTTAGAAAGTTTAGAAGTACATTTCAAGTATTTCAGAAGGTTTTCAAAACATAGATTTAAAATTAGGTTATAAGTCGTCAAATAATTTTTAAAAACATTTGGAAATCCAAAAGATACATTTACACCTTTGAAAAAAAGTGGAATATACGAAATTAGTTATACAAACTGCGGTGTGAAATATATTGGCCAATTGGCTCATTTAAGATATGGTAGAACTGGAAAATATTGTGTTGCCGAAGATACTCTTAACAGCGATCATAGAATTACTCTAGTGTCAAGATAATAGTAAGTTAATTAGAAATATTAATTATATAAATTTGCTTCTTAGATCTATACGGAAGTACAGCAATTCACAGAATTTAAATATTCTGGTTCGAAATACGAAGACTCCAAATTTAATGCCAAATAATAAATAATAAACTCTCTAACATTAGGGTAACTATTCTTAAAAATGAGTAGAAAGGAAATATGTGTATCTTTTATGCCCACGTTTCAGACTCCCTCTATAAAAAGTAATTGTCTACACACCTGCTTTTACCTGATTTGAACAATTCTATTAAAATGAAAAAGTTACTTACAATTTGAAAATATAATCGCTGCCGTTTATCAAACTTTACTCAATTAATAATGCTGTTTTAAGAATGGTTGGCATCCTTGAAAACAGTGTGTGACAAAAATGAAAACAATAAATGTTTTGGTTTGAATAAATAATAATAACCACGGACTATTTATTATATTTGGGTGATTAAAGAAATTAGTACTGTTTGTTAATTTAAAAAATATTTATTCTTCATTTTTTTTATATAAAAATATAAATACACTGGCAGTTTTATACATATCAATTATCATAATTACAAGATAAGTACGTATATTTTTTTAGAACAAAATACATAAGAAATAAATAACCTCAACCGTAATCCCCAAAAGGCGATATCAAAATAGAAAATATTTCAATATCGCGATTTATTCTACATCTAGAAAAAATCAGTCAAATCTTACACGAATTGCTTATTGATACAGAGCGTTTCAATTAATTTTTAAAACTATTTTTTTTATGTTTTGTTAAATAGTAAAACTGTAAGTTTCGAAAATCTCTGTATATCGCGTCAACTGGTGTAAAAATTAAGAGTTGCAAAAATGACTATCAAAATCTTACGCTAACAAGTTTACAAAAGTGTAAAAAAGTATAAAAAAGAAAACGTATACATTAATTAGTCGGGTCATTAGTTGAATTAAATCTATTAGAAAATGGCAAGATTTCCTATAGAATAGAAAAGAAAAATGTGAAATATGAGTATTAAAATAAACATTTTTACAAAAACATTCAAATACGGGGTGAGTTATTACATCAATTTCTAATGACAACAAGTGAATAGTACAATAATAATTATAGTACTCTAAAAACTCGCCCAGTATTTTCTAAAAACTAAAGATCTTGATATATTTATTTTTTTAATATGGCTAAAGAGGCTTCCTATAATTGCACAGATTCAACACGTGTCACTCTTTTACCAAAAATAAGCACTCTTTCTTCTTCTATAAGACACATTCATTTTTTCTACTGGTATTTGCCATTTCGAGTGTTCACTGTCATAACCCTCACAGTCCAAAAGCTTGTGCGTTCTTTCGCATCTTCTACTGATGGACCAGAAAGCAAAACCTTCTGGACATTGGTACATGTAGCCTTCGAACAAACTCCTAGAACTACCAGATTTTTGACATTTGATAAAGTCAGTGCTGCAAGCTGTAGGTTGAAGACTGTAGAAACCTTCCGCAGGACACAGGGGAGCTGTACTTGCAACTTGTAACTAAAAAATAATTTGTCGTAAGTATACTTTTCTTACAGTCAATATATAATTCCGTTACTTACCGGAGACAGAGAATTATCTTCTAACTTCTTGTACAAAGTATTCGAAGCTATTTCTCCTTTGCAAGCAGTATTGGTTGAATTTTGAGGCAAACACTGTACTTTTTTGTCATCAAACACTAATCCATCCGGACAACTCAGTACCAGTACTTTAAAATCATGTCCTTTTTCATTAGTGCACTGATAGAAGAGGTTGCAATACTTGGGATGTCTTCGGAACCCTGTGGGACATACCAGGGCCAGCTGGTTGCCTTCTAGTTCACCGATGGGACAAGGTTGGGTAACGGAACCATTTGGTTTTTCAGGCTGGTTGTTGGTGGAATCAGGAGACCCGTTCGAAGATCCAGTACTTGAAGATGGACTGCTGGGTTCTGGAGGAATTTCGGTGGGGGGACTGCTAGAACCATTCAGTATTTCTGGTGGTTCAATAGTGACGTATCCATCTGTTTGAGATGTACCAGGAGAATTTGTTGCCTACAAAAAATGACCAAGTATTTTTCTAAGTTGGTTAATCAGTAAAAAATCTTACCGGTGCAGGTTGGTTGCCCGTAGTACTGTAACATTTACCGACTACAGTCCATGGGTAGTTGCAGGTTAAACGGTCGGAGTCCCATACTGTTGTGTCTGGACAAGAGAATTCATATTTGGTGAAACCGCCTTTTCCATTGGCTACGCACCTGTAAAAATACCGAGATTGTCACTAAATAGAATTACACATTGTTTAAAACGTACCTATAAAATTTCTGGCAATTATTTGGGTCTCCTAGAAAACCTTCTTGTGAACAAGATGTACCAATTCCACTAATTACATTATTTTGGTTGGACGTTGATTGCTTAAAATTATTTAAAAATTAGTTTTACAATAAAATATTGCATTATTTTTAGTTATCAAAGATGTAATTAATTACTTACTTGATTATTCTGTTGGTTATTTTGGTTAGAATTTCCATCAGTCTGTTGATTGTTTTGATTTGAACCACCGTTGATATTTTGCTGATTTGAATTATTTCCATTGTTATTCTGTTGGTTGTTCTGATTGGACCCATTATTATTATTATTATTATTATTATTATTCTGTTGGTTGTTCTGATTGGATCCATTATTATTATTATTCTGTTGGTTGTTCTGATTGGATCCATTATTATTATTATTATTATTTGGTTGGTTGTTCTGATTAGATCCGTTATTATTATTTTGTTGATTGTTCTGATTGGATCCGTTATTATTATTATTCTGTTGGTTGTTCTGATTGGATCCATTATTATTATTATTCTGTTGGTTGTTCTGATTGGATCCGTTATTATTATTATTCTGTTGGTTGTTCTGATTGGATCCATTATTATTATTATTCTGTTGGTTGTTCTGATTGGATCCGTTATTATTATTATTGTCCTGATTGTTATTATTCTGTTGGTTCTGCTGATTTTGTTGATTGCTGTTTTCATTTCCTTGTTGATTTTGTCCATTACCTTGTTGATTCTGTTGGTTTTGTTCACTATTGCTTCCTTGTTGAGCGGAACTGCTAGAACATTTACCTGATACAGCCCATGGATAATTGCACGACAAAGAATTTTCGTCCCAGACAGTTCCTTCAGGACATGAGAATTCGTACTTTATAAATCCTCCTCTTCCGTCACTAACACATCTGTTAAATTTTTTACAATCATTTTCATCTTTAACAAACCCTTCTTTAGTACATTTGTTATTTGTTAATTGCCCTGTTGTGGCCTCATTTTGATTATTTCCTTGGTTTTCTTGATTTTGTCCTGTACCCTGTTGGTTTTGTTGATTTTGACCATTATTCTGTTGATTTACATTTTGATGATTACCTTGTTGATTCTGTTGGTTTTGTCCTGAGCCTTGTTGATTTTGTTGGTTTTGACCAGTGCCTTGCTGACTTTGATCTGTGCCTTGTTGGTTTTGTTGATTTTGGCCATTACCTTGTTGGTTTTGTTGATTTTGGTCATTATTCTGTTGGTTTCCATTTTGGTTACCTTGTTGATTCTGTTGGTTTTGTCCAGAACCTTGTTGATTTTGGCCATTACCTTGTTGATTTTGGCCAGTATTCTGTTGATTTTGGCCAGTATTCTGTTGATTTTGGCCATTACCTTGTTGGTTCTGTTGATTTTGGCCATTATTCTGTTGGTTTCCATTTTGATTACCTTGTTGATTTTGTTGGTTTTGTCCAGTACCTTGTTGGTTTTGTTGATTTTGGCCATTATTCTGTTGGTTTCCATTTTGATTATCTTGTTGGTTTTGTTGGTTTTGTCCTGTACCTTGCTGATTTTGTTGATTCTGTTCATTGTTGTTTCCTGTTCCTTGTTGAAGTGAACTTTGAGAACATTTACCTGTCACAGCCCAAGGATAATTGCATGATACGGTATTTTCGTCCCAAACGGTACCTTCTCCACATGAAAATTCGTATCTTATAAATCCTCCCTTTCCATCACTTACACATCTGTAGAATTTTTTGCAGTCATCATCGTCTTTTGCAAATCCTTCCTTTATACATTTGTTATTACTTAGTTGACCAGTATTACCTTGTTGGTTCTGTTGATTCTGACCGTTATTTTGTTGGTTTCCATTTTGATTTCCCTGTTGATTCTGTTGGTTTTGTCCAGCACCTTGTTGATTCTGTTGGTTTTGTTCAGATCCTTGTTGGTTTTGTCCAGATCCTTGTTGGTTTTGTTGATTTTGACCGTTATTTTGTTGGTTTCCATTTTGATTTCCCTGTTGATTCTGTTGGTTTTGTTCAGATCCTTGTTGGTTTTGTTGATTTTGACCATTATTTTGTTGGTTTCCATTTTGATTTCCCTGTTGATTCTGTTGGTTTTGTCCAGCACCTTGTTGATTCTCTGGATTTTGTCCAGATCCTTGCTGGTTTTGTTGATTTTGACCATTATTTTGTTGGTTTCCATTTTGATTTCCCTGTTGATTCTGTTGGTTTTGTTCAGATCCTTGTTGGTTTTGTCCAGACCCTTGTTGGTTTTGTTGATTTTGACCGTTATTTTGTTGGTTTCCATTTTGATTTCCCTGTTGATTCTGTTGGTTTTGTCCAGCACCTTGTTGATTCTGTTGGTTTTGCCCAGACCCTTGCTGATTTTGTTGATTTTGACCTGACCCTTGTTGGTTCTGTTCATTTTGACTGTTATTTTGTTCGTTGCCATTACCTTGCTCATTATTGTTTCCTGGTACTTGTTGAGGAGAACTTTCAGAACATTTACCTGTTATAGCCCAAGGGTAATTACAGGATAGATTATTTTCATCCCAAACAGTTCCTTCAGGACATGAAAATTCATATTTTATAAATCCTCCTCTGCCATCACTTACACATCTGTAGAATTTCTTACAATCGTTATCATCCTTAGCAAATCCTTCTTTACTGCATTTGTTATTTATCAACTGACCTATTGTGGCTGCGTTTTGGCCTGTTCCTTGTTGGTTTTGTTGATTTTGGCCGTTATTCTGTTGGTTTCCATTTTGATTACCTTGTTGATTCTGTTGGTTTTCTTTATTTTGGCCTGTACCTTGTTGATTTTGGCCATTATTCTGTTGATTTCCATTTTGATTACTTTGTTGATTCTGTTGGTTTTGTCCAGTACCTTGTTGATTTGGGCCATTATTTTGTTGGTTTCCATTTTGGTTTCCGTGTTGATTCTGTTGGTTTTGTTCGGATCCTTGCTGGTTTTGTTGATTTTGACCATTATTTTGTTGGTTTCCATTTTGATTACCCTGTTGATTTTGTCCTGTACCTTGTTGGTTTTGTTGATTTTGTCCAGTGCTTTGTTGATTTTGGCCAGTACCTCCTTGATTGTTATCTTCTGTTCCTTGTTGAGGAGAATTTTGTGAGCATTTACCTCTCACAGCCGAAGGATAGTTGCAGGATAAGATATTTTCATCCCAAACGGTACCCTCCGAACACGAGAATTCATATTTTATGTATCCTCCTTTTCCGTCACTTACACACCTGTAAAATTTCTTGCAGTCATTATCGTCTTTGACAAAGCCCTCTTTTGTGCATTTACTGTTACTCAGTTGTCCTGTAGATACTTGATTTTGTTCAGTTCCTTGTTGATTTTGGCCATTATTCTGTTGGTTTACATTTTGATTAGCTTGTTGATTCTGTTGGTTTTGTTCGGCACCTTGTTGATTTTGTTGATTTTGGCCATTACCTTGTTGGTTTTGTTGATTTTGGCCATTACCTTGTTGATTTTGTTGATTTTCGCCATTACCTTGTTGGTTTTGTTGATTTTGGCCAATACCTTGTTGGTTCTGTTGATTCTGGCCATTATTCTGTTGGTTTCCATTTTGATTACCTTGTTGATTTTGTTGGTTTTGTCCAGTACCTTGTTGATTTTGGCCATTACCTTGTTGGTTTTGTTGATTTTGACCAGTATTCTGTTGATTTTGTTGATTTTGGCCATTACCTTGTTGGTTCTGTTGATTTTGGCCATTATTCTGTTGGTTTCCATTTTGATTACCTTGTTGATTTTGTTGATTTTGGCCATTATTCTGTTGGTTTCCATTTTGATTACCTTGTTGAGTTTGTTGGTTTTGTCCAGTACCTTGTTGGTTTTGTTGATTTTGGCCGGTACCTTCTTGATCGCTGTTTCCTGTTCCTTGGTTAGGAGAACTTTGTGAACATTCACCTGTCACAGCCCAGGGATAGTTGCAAGATAGATTGTTTTCATCCCAAACGGTTCCTTCCGCGCATGAGAATTCATATTTTATATATCCTCCTCTTCCGTCATTTACACATCTGGAAAATTTCTTGCAATCGTCATCATCTTTGACAAAACCTTCTTTTGTACATTTATTGTTACTCGATTGTCCTGTAGTGATTTGATTTTGTCCAGTTCCTTGTTGGTTTTGTTGATTTTGTCCAGTTCCTTGTTGATTTTGTTGATTTTCTCCATTATTTTGTTGATTTCCACCTTGCTGATTTTGTTGGTTCTGTTGATTTTGTTGATTTTCTCCATTATTTTGTTGAGTTCCACCTTGCTGATTTTGTTGGTTCTGTTGATTTTGATTTTCTCCTTGATTCTGTTGATTCTGTTGGTTGCCTTGCTGGTTTTGTTGATTTTGTTCGTTATTTTGCTGAGTTCCGCCTTGCTGAGTTGGCTGGTTTTGCTGATTTTGTTGATTTTGTCCCGTATTTTGTTGATTATTGTTCTCATTACTTTGTTGATTCTGTTGGTTATTGTTTACCGTTCCTTGTTGAGAAGAATTTATAGAACATTTACCCGTAACAGCCCATGGATAATTGCAAGTCAAAGCATTTTCATCCCAAACAGTACCCTCTCCACATGAGAATTCATATTTTATCTGTCCACCTTTACCGTCACTTACACACCTGTAGAATTTCTTACAGTCATTATCATCTTTAACAAATCCTTCTTTTGTACATTTATTATTAGACAATTGACCTGTGTTGCCTTGATTTTGATTTCCTTGGTTTTGTGCAGATTGCTGATTTTGGTTATTATTTTGTTGGTTGGTACCTTCATTGCTCTGTTGATTTTGTCCAGCACCTTGTTGATTTTGTCCAGCACTTTGTTGATTTTGTCCAGCACCTTGTTGATTTTGTCCAGCACCTTGTTGATTTTGTCCAGCACCTTGTTGATTTTGTCCAGCACCTTGTTGATTTTGTCCAGCACCTTGTTGATTTTGTCCAGCACCTTGTTGATTTTGTCCAGCACCTTGTTGATTTTGTACAGCACCTTGTTGATTTTGTCCAGCACCTTGTTGATTTTGTCCAGTACCTTGTTGATTTTGTCCAGCACCTTGCTGATTCTGTTGATTTTGTCCAGTGCCTTGTTGATTTTGTTGGTTCTGTTCAGCACCTTGTTGATTCTGTTGGTTTTGTCCAATGCCTTGTTGATTTTGTTCGTTTTGTCCACCACCTTGTTGATTTTGTTGGTTTTGATCAGTACCTTGTTGGTTTTGTTGATTATTGTTTCCTGTTCCTTGTTGAGGAGAATTTTGTGAACATTTACCTGTCACAGCCCATGGATAATTGCAAGTTAATGTGTTTTCATCCCAAACGGTTCCCTCTCCACATGAAAATTCGTATTTTATATATCCTCCTCTTCCATCACTTACGCATCTGTAGAATTTTTTGCAATCGTTGTCATCTTTGACAAAACCTTCTTTTGTACATTCATTATTTGTTAGTTGACCTGTGTTTGCTTGGTTCTGTTGGTTTTGATTCGTTCCAGAACTCTGCTGATTTTGATTAGATTCAGAGCTTGAAGAAGTCTGTTGATTTTGATTAGATCCAGAGTTTGATGAATTCTGTTGATTTTGATTTGATCCAGAGTTGGAGGAGTTTTGTTGATTTTCATTAGATCCGGAGCTCGAGGAATTCGTTGATCCCTGTTGATTCTGTTGGTTTTGATTCGTTCCAGAACTCTGCTGATTTTGATTAGATTCAGAGTTTGAAGAAGTATGTTGATTTTGATTAGATCCAGAGTTTGATGAATTCTGTTGATTTTGATTTGATCCAGAGTTGGAGGAGTTTTGTTGATTTTCATTAGATCCGGAGCTCGAGGAATTCGTTGATCCCTGTTGATTCTGTTGGTTTTGATTCGTTCCAGAACTCTGCTGATTTTGATTAGATTCAGAGTTTGAAGAAGTCTGTTGATTTTGATTAGATCCAGAGTTTGATGAATTCTGTTGATTTTGATTTGATCCAGAGTTGGAGGAGTTTTGTTGATTTTCATTAGATCCGGAGCTCGAGGAATTCGTTGATCCCTGTTGATTCTGTTGGTTTTGATTCGTTCCAGAACTCTGCTGATGTTGATTAGATTCAGAGTTTGAAGAAGTCTGTTGATTTTGATTAGATCCGGAGCTGGAGGAATTCTGTTGATTTTGATTAGATCCAGAGTTTGATGTATTCTGTTGATTTTGATTAGATCCAGAGCTCGATGAATTCTGTTGATTTTGATTAGATCCAGAGCTCGAGGAATTTTGTTGATTTTGATTAGATCCAGAACTCGAAGACTGATTAGATCCAGAGTTGGAGGATCCTTGCTGATTTTGTTGATTTTGTTGATTTTGATTGTTAGAGCTATTTGAAGAAGAACTATTAGAACTTGAAGAGCCCTGAGTTGAACTTGAAGAACTGGAGGGGTTTGAAGTACTTGAATTTTGGCCACTTGATGATTGTTGGTTTTGGTTAGAAGAAGATGAACTTTGATTAGTTGAATTGTTTGAAGAACTTTGTTGGGTTCCAGAACTCTGTTGATTTTGTGAATTTTGATTATTAGATCCTTGTTGATTTTGTTGATTCTGATTTGTATTGTCAGAGTTTTGATTTGATGAAGAGGAACTTTGGTTAGTCGAGCTGCTTGACGAATTTTGTTGATTACCAGAATTCTGTTGATTTTGTGAGTTTTGGTTATTAGATCCTTGTTGGTTTTGTTGATTCTGATTTGTATTGTCAGAGTTTTGATTTGATGAAGAGGAACTTTGGTTAGTCGAGCTGCTTGACGAATTTTGTTGATTACCAGAATTCTGTTGATTTTGTGAGTTTTGATTATTGGAAGATGATGAGCTTCCGGAATTCTGTTGATTTTGTGAGTTTTGATTGTTGGAAGATGATGAGCTTCCGGAATTTTGTTGATTTTGTGAGTTTTGATTATTGGAAGAGGATGAACTTCCCGAATTTTGTGAGTTTTGATTATTGGAAGATGATGAGCTTCCGGAATTTTGTTGATTTTGTGAGTTTTGATTATTGGAAGATGATGAGCTTCCGGAATTTTGTTGATTTTGTGAGTTTTGATTATTGGAAGACGATGAGCTTCCCGAACTTTGTTGATTTTGTGAATTTTGATTATTGGAAGACTGTTGATTATTAGACCCTTGTTGATTTTGATTTGATCCACCAGAATTTTGATTTGAAGACGAAGATGAACTCGAGGAACTTTGATTCGAACTAGAAGAATTAGAGGCTCCTTGTCCACCTGTTAAATTCAAGTTATTTGAAGGATTATTTCCCGAGAAAAAATTACTACTACTGCTCGAACTACTGCTGCTGCTACTACTACTGGAGAATGAGCTAGAACTGCCGGAAAAGGTACTATTGCTATCGGTATTATTTTGGAAAGACTGTTGGGAGGAGGAGGATAATGTTTGGTTTGTTGTAGTTGCGTTTAAGCCAGATAAGCTGTTAGCTGCTTGTCTAAATACAGGTCTACCTTGCTCTGTAGAGCACTCGGGCCTGTTAGCAGCCCAAGGAAAGTTACAGGATAATATATTGGAATCCCAGATAGTTCCATCGCCACAACTGAACTCGTATTTGGTAAAACCATTATTTCCATTGGCTATACATCTATAAAACTTCTTGCAATCATCAGGATCTCCTATGAAACCATTTTGAGTACAAATACCGCCCTGATGGTTGGATTTTTGAGTAGAAGAAGTCTGTGGTGTTGTTGTACTTATCGAAGTAACAGGACCCCTACTAGTAGTTTGATGTTTACTGGAGTCTTCTATGTAATTACCCCCACATTCCTCTCTTGAGCTGGCGTAGGGATAGTTGCAGGTTATTGTAGCTGGATCATAGACGGTACCTTCGCCGCATTCAAACTTGATTGGAATAAAACCGCTTTTACCATCAGAAATACAACGGTAAAAAGTTTTACAATTTTGAGAGTCGGGATAGAAACCTTCGCCTTGGCAAGTAAATTTTGAATTGTACAGTAGTTGTTTCGATTCTCGACCAGTTTCAGTATCTAAAAAATAATATTTGGATACAGAATATTAGTGAAGATAAATGTTGATTTACTAAATTCGTTAGTTGTTTTTTCATATACATTGTTTAAATCAATTTATTCGGTTAAGGCGCGAATTTTTACGAGGCTTCTGATCTAGAATTTAACGACCTTTCAAGGCTATTTACTAAAGACTGGTCCCGGTATCAAAAGGACCATAAATCTGTGAGTCAGCCGACCGAATGAGGTCTAAAGAACCCACCATGGACGAAACTAGGGGAGACCGGAGTTGATTGTTTTACTGGCATTTTAATTTCGATTACTAGAAGATACATTTAAATTATTAAAGGAGTACATTTGCAGATACTGTACTTATATTTAGAATTCTTCAGGAGCTAACGTCATTGATTGAAATAGAGAATACATAAGTAGACAAATGGCTCTAAAACTGCTAATAAAGTGGGAAAAGGTGTATAGAGCAAGAGGCTTGTTGGTTCTGCTGAGTTTGTTGTTGAGAACTTTGTTGGTTCTGCGGTTTTTGTTCATTACTGCTTTGTGTTCCTGGTTGATTAGGTGATTTACTTGCGACAGCCCAAGCATAATTACAAGTCAAAGATTTTTTATCCCCAACCTTTACTGTCACCTGTAGAATTTCTGGTAATCACTATAATCTTTAGCAAATTCTTCTTCGGTGTATTTATTCGTTAATTAATCTGCAGTTACGTGAATTTGAATAGTGCCTTGTAGAGGTTACTCATTATTCTGTTGGCTAATATTTTGATTAACTTGTTAATTCTGTTGGTTTTGTTCAGTACTTTGTTAGTTTCGTTGATTCTGGCTTGCACTTTGTTTATTTGGTTAATTTTGGCCAGTACCTAGTTGGTTTTGTTGAGTTGCGTCTAGACCTTGTTGATTTTGATTACTACCTTGATCATTCTGGCCTGTTCCTTGTTGATTTTGATCTGTACCTTGTTGGTTTTGTTGATTTTGTCTTGTACTTCAATGATTTCGTTGATTTTTCGTTTTGCTGACTATGTCCTGTATATTGCTGATTTTGATCTGTATACTTTATTGGATTTGTTGATTTTGTCCTGTACTTTGTTGATTTCGTTAATTTTGGCTCATATCTTGATGATTTTGACTAGTGTCTTGTAGATTTTATTGCTTTTGGCCTGCACATAGTTGATTTTGACTAGTGTCTTGTTGATTTCGTTGATTTTGGTCATTATTCTGTTGGTTTCCATTTTGAGGTTTAAAATAGTTATGAAAAGAGTCTTCGCGATAAGTCGCTGCACAAAAAAGGTTGTTCAATTGTTCTATGTTCAGATAGACTGTTTCAGATTGCTGCCAGTTTATTTTCTTAGCAATAGAACTGTAGAATAGAACCCAGCATTTCCAAAATTCAATGAAGTTTAATTTAACAGTATAAATTATAGAAAAGTTCTAGGAAGTCTTTGATGTAACCTTCACATCTAAGTTTTACAAAACGTCGTTATCAAACAGACAATAGCAAAAGTGAACATTTAATACTTTTTCACTTCGAGTTTTTTTTTATTGGTCCTCGGCCAAGGTATGTCTCATTTCAGTGAGCAGCGATGTTTTTCGGTCAAGAGTTGATGATTGAGGGAGTGTTTCGAGGTTTCGAATAAATCTACATAAGCTTCTTCAAGGCGAATTATGCTCTGGGGTAGTTTCTGACCAATCAGAATTTATTTCAGAATTGCCTAATGGCCTTATGTGGTATAACGTTATTACAAAGAGCGAACTCGCAAGTGCCTTTTAGGAAAAATATGTTTTAATAGAGTGAAATAGATTTTTGCTGTAAAGTGGAAATTCCCGCCAAAAATGCTGCGCTGTTGTCAAATACTTTCAATTAATTGAAAATGTTTTCGTTAGGACTAGTGATGTTGCCAATACTTTCAGTAAATTCGAATTTTCTGCTGTGAAAAAGGCACCCAAATAAAAGCTCAACATAAAACCGAACCCTGTTTCCCCTATTTACTTCTTTAGGTGGTTCGCCAACACTTTGTATAGACACGAAGAATAATATTTTGTTTCCAATACGTGTTTTAAAAATGTAACAAGGTTTTTGCCGTAGTTAAATATAAACAATAGTAAAAAATATTTCATTTATTTTTTCAAATAACACCAACTTTTGTTATTTTTAAATTTTTTTGATATTTTTGATTTCCTCTAATCTTTATGAATAAATAACCGAATGCATTTCATTAAAACATTTTTAAGACTAAATCCCAATATTTCTCAGCTGCTTTAAATAAATATTTCCATAAAAGTCCAACGCATAAGTCCTTCGGTTGTACCATGTAAGCAGTACCATTAAGCAGTACCAAGACCGAAGGATAATGGTCTGCGGGATTTCAAATAATATTTATGGGCCAGAACGGCAGTCGTACATTAGGGTTTTGCATTTAAAGTGGCATTATTAAAGAAATAAAACAAATACGGCTTTAGTTGAGACTTAATTCAATTACGTGCAAAATGATTAAGAGAGACTGCTTTAATATGAAATAAAACATTCTCACATTTATTTACCTTCTAGTAGGAGAGGTTAGACAAAAATTAGAAAATGTTTAAAAATATATTATCACTATTTTTCGATAGAGAGTAAGGAAGAGATGAATTTGTGATTATGGATGTTGCAAATTGTAATTCAGAATTTAAAGGTCATAAATGTATGGAGAAAAACAATTACAATAATTCTAGAATGGATTCCTTTGCCAAAAATATTACTTTTGTATTCCAACATAAGGTTCAAACACCTTTGTACAAAATAAAAAACAATGGTTGAACTTCTTTGGAAGAATTTGTTAAAAAGTCTTCATTGTTTTTGTATTTTAATTTTGGCAAACAAACAAACGAAACATTTTTAATGCAATGTTTTCTTCCCATGCCATAATTTTTGGTTAATTTATTCCTTTAGTCCTAATTTATTTACTTGTTGCTCCAAAAAGAATGTAGACGTGTAACAGATGAGTTAAAAAACCTGTTCAGTTACATAAAAATCTTGATATCGGATATGGGTACGTAATTAAAGAAATTAATAAGATCAAGATTATCCTGTGGTGTTTTTTTGTCAGTCATTGAATTAAATATGAGAGGTTTAAGACCTTTTGGGTATTGTCAAATTCCGGTTTGTTAACACGTAATACGAATTATTTTTATTCGTTTATAAAGTGTTTTCTTACCTATGCTGTAGGCCGGTGAGAAATAGTATAAGCATATTATAAACAGCGATTTCCTAAGAAAATACATTTTAATTGGAAAACTAACTCCGTTGTGGCATGAATCTGTAACAAATATTCAATTATTTTTAATTGTGGGGAACAAATTGAGTGTTTTTTGAACAATTTAAGATAGGTTTTTAGACTCTGTGAAACACTGAACTCTCAGTTTGTCCAAAAATACCCCCAAAATACTTTTTTATCAGAAATTTATCGTTTTCTGTTCATTTCTTTTTACCTATTAAAAAAATATTTTTATTGAACCCTGTAGATCAAAACACATCAAAGAAATTTCATTTTCAATTACTTTATTAGAACTATTAATTTCTTAATATTAAATATTATATTGATCATCACTCCGCATGACATAATTGCTTAATTAAATTGCTAAACAGGGGAAATAACAAATGATGTTACATTAACTTTAGACACAATCTTCTTCATGCTCTTCGTTTTAATCGTCTCTTGCAAATAAAGCTCATTATTTAAACCAGGTATGCAAAGCTATCATTTTCGCAGACATGGCGAATTAATTAAGAAATATCTATACTAATTAAATGCGTTCAAAGAGCTAATAACTAATTATTTTTTGTTCGCGGGTTTGTTTATAACGTATTCAGATATTCTATCGTGTGGATGTACAGAATAAATAGAAATATTTTTTTCTTTACGTCACTTTTATCGTAAATGTTATAAATTTAACAAGTTAACTAACCCCACTTCTTACTTTTTATCTAAAAAGTTAAATTTTTTATCTAAGACATTTTGTGTTATACAGGGTTCACGAAATAATAATAATAATAATAATAATAATAATAATAATAATAATAATAATAATAATAATGCATGTTTTTAAATGGTATGCAGTAGAACGTGTCATTTGCAACAAAATATTTTTTTTTTATTTTTTTTCTAGCATCATTAGTTTACACAAAAATGCACTTTAAATATTTACTCGAAACCACACGCTTTTAATAAAAATATGTGTCATGTAATCGAGGAATATCTACATCATGAATAATAAAGTTGTGTTAGTTTGCAGATGATTCGGATCGTTTAATCGTTTTCAGTTTATCGTTTGGTGAAGTAGTTTCAATAATTCAGTAAAAAAATGGCATTTAATTCAAATCAAGACTTTCACGACATATTAATTAATATAATCCACGATGTTTTGCATCATTGTCAATTGTAGAATACATTTTTCATTCTTCTACATGTCCCGTAACGATCATTCTAAATATCTTGGTATAGTAAAATAAAAACTTATTTTTAAAACGTTTAAAAAACCATTGTTTATAGTTGACTGAGCCAACGGTGTTGCCGGTTTTAGTTGTTTTTCGGTAAAATTTTTATTCTGCATACGTTTGTATACATCATCTATAAATATGCGTACTATTTTTGCGGACACCCTGTATATTAAAACTAATACAGTCTTACGAGCAAAACGAAAACAATAAAAATACAAGTATTTTAGTCTTAAATGAATTAACAATCTATATATAAAACATTAATATATTTTATAAGACTTTTTATCGAAGTACACTAATAAATAATAAAGTAACTAAGAAAATATAAAAAAATACACTTATTATAAATCTAAAACTTATAACTAATAAAGTAATATAGGTTAAAAAAACTTGAAAACCAATTTTTCTCGATTTTATTCTCAGCTTTTCAACCTTCCCTCTCTCATTGAAATGTAGAATATTTTTTAAATTTCATGTAAGCTCTTGTAGATTTTTCCCTTTCTCTTTTCTGTAAACCTTCATTTTATTGGTTTGGTTTTACAAGTGGAATTAGATTTTCTTTATCGGTTATTAATCTATTTTATGATTTATCATTTTTATCTTTCTTATTTAAAATGTTATTTTTTAAAGTTTCAAAGGTAATCTTTTCCTTATTTAAGTTTGTGCTTACAGAAGCACAAAAAATTCGTAAAAAAAGGCTGTTACTGTTACTTTATTTAGACTCAAATGTTGCTATCAATACCTTCAAAAAAAGTTCTTTGGCCTTGTTTTGGCCTTGTTATAGCTCTATTTCTATTTGACCTCTATAATACCCAACATTTTTTTACGACTGTTTAAATCATTATTAATATTGTGCCAGCCTCTTTTTTTCAACCAAGATTTTTAGATTGCGATTCTTTATAAAGTCTAGGGTTAACTGCAGCTAGGGGTTAGGACCCCCTCGAGTAAGATCAAAACTATTTTCACAACCCTCCCATATTTATCTACTATTCTATGTGCGACTATACTAAAATCGAGACAAAACAACGCCTTATTTTTACAAACAAATGACTTTAATATTTATCTGTGTTGAACACCCACACGAAACAATTTCTGAATACTAAATATTCCTGTCGACCTGAGGCTTTAGACTCGTTAATGAAATTCTATTAGTTATCTTCTTTCTTAACCGCAAAAAGCCTTTCATCAATTAAAGAGACAAGAAAAGACTATTAATCAAACCGAAATTTATATATCTTTATCGAAAACCGGCCTAAGGGATTTCGAAGTGTATTTTATAATCGCAAAAAATAAGAAAAAAGAGTTTAAAATATTGCGAATTTAAAAAGTAATCCCTGCAAAATGAAACAAAATTTAAATTATAGTGGCTGTAGTTTGAGTTTTTTCTTCTAAAAATACACTCAGAAAATTAAAATTGTAATATTTTATTTTGTTATGAAAGAAAAAAAATATTTTTATAAGTTTTATTTTGAATATTTAATACCAATTATCAAGAATAAAAAAAATATAAATTTTGTTGGGCGCACTTTGTATATTTTCTATTGGATTCATGTTGGTTCAAAAATGATCTCAACGTGGGTTCAGAAGTTTCATTTAACTCTAATAATGTTATTTACAAGTCAATATATTTCTTGTACATAAATTTTCACAAGTGTTTTACTCTTAATATTTCGTACAACTAATTAAACAATAAACATTATACTTATAAAAAAAAATCATCGAGGAACTTAAAACTTGGTATTTTCTAAACACCAATGTTAAAAATTGTTTTATTTTTGAAATATTTTAACCATAAGCGGGCGAAAATTATTCACAATGATGGTTATGGACCAGCATCAGCGTGAAGACTTGAAAATTCTTGAAAATATTTTCACTCAAGAAAATCCATTCATGTTACAGTTAAGTATTTCAATTAATTTTATGTCACTATTATTTGTAAATTTGTTTTTATTGCACTTTATGTACTTTAAAATTTAAGGTTATGCAAGTTTCATAAAATTTTAATTAATTGATAATGAAATTTTTATCAAACAGCAGGAACTATTTAAAAATAATTCGACCACCACCTTCTAAAAAATGAAGTTCTTGTGTTTGCTTAGAAAATTTATAATAAAAAATGATACAACAATTCGAAGATCACCATAACATGAAGTGAATTATTTTTTTTTAATTTTGATACATTTAGATTTGTAATTTTACATTTACCTAGTTTTATGCTTCAGGAATGCTACAAATTCTAATTTACAAACATTATTTAAAAAAATTATTGTGTTACATGCTTAATGTTAAATGTGTACTGATCACTTTAACACATTTCATATTAGTGCACACACACTATTATTCATAAGAAAAAATGTGTCGATCTACTGAATGAAAAATTATTGATATTTGTGTAATTTTAATTAAATTTGTTTATTTATTGATAATTTCTATTATATTATTATTATAGTCAAAAATACTAACCCACCTGCGATATATTTTCAATATTTCTAATCTATAATATTACACTATACATTAACAATTTTGAAGTTTTGACAATTGCCATATTTCTAATATTTCTGAAATTTTTTTACAATTTTTTTTGGGTCTTACAAAAAAGTTAAGAAAACTGCAACATTTTCGTGCAATTAAAATCCCATAAATGAAAATCGGATGGTATAAATGAAGAATAAAATAAATAATTTATTCTTCGTAGCCACATTCTTTGTATTTGTTATTATTAATCAAATCATAAATAATAAAATTAAAAATAAATAACCGTAATACCACCGCGTACCCTACGGTTCCCATTGTCTCGATTACAATCGGAAACACTGTAAACAATATTTTTTTAATCGGCAACAATAAATAAAACAATAAATGACGTTCGTTAGGTATAACTGTAACATAGTGGGAGTGCCGAAATGGATCAATTTCGCTAAAAATTCGCATATTTGAATATTTAAAATGGCATCCGCGTATAGCGGAACGCGGACTTTAAATCGGGCCAATATTACCTCATCTGACCGAGTGCCGAACCGATTTTGATCTTCAATTTTAACATTCCTGCAACGTATTCTGGGTTAAATTATATTATTGTGTAGTGTAAGTTCCTGCTGAGATTCTTTAATCGCTTTTTTATACATATCGGCGCGATGTTAGATTCATCACAAATATTTCAGTATTTGAATATTGTTCGGTGAATAGAACAATGTTATGAAGATAAATGTTCCCGTGAAGTACATGGCAAGATTTTTGGAAGAAGATCCTGAAATATTTTTAACTGTTAAAATCATTTTGTAGTTCCTTGTACCCGTAAACAAACAATCCATGGTCGACTTTATACAATATGTCCCCCTAAGTTGGAATCATATGGAAAACTTTTTTATTATTAATTTTAGGAAAAAAAGTTATTCTTCATAAAAAGTTCTGCATTATCTAAAACCTAGAATACAGTCATCAAATATCAAATTTTTTCAGTGGTATACGAGGTTTGTCAAAAAATATGAGTTTTACTCAAGAGTAAAGTACCTTTAAATTTGACAATATCGAAAAATGTTACTAAAAAAAGTTGATCAGAATTAAAAATTACGTTTAAATATGCAAATACATCCATTTACATTAATAAAATTATTTTTAAAACGTATGTCTACAATAATGCAAATTTAACTGTAGTGCACTTATTACGCGTTTTAATTGCAAAATTATTAGAAAACATCGAAAAACTAAAAGGTTATCATGTGTTTCGTAATCACAAGAGATAAATGTTCATTCAAAATAGAAATATTAGTAAAAAATAAAATAATCTGAAGTTTTAATTTAAATGGATGTACTTGCATATTTAAACGTAATTTTTAAATCTGATCAACTTTTTTTAGTAACATTTTTCGATATTGTCAAATTTAAAGGTACTTTACTCTTGAGTAAAACTCATATTTTTTGACAAACCTCGTATACCACTGAAAAAATTTGATATTTGATTACTGTATTCTAGGTTTTAGATAATGCAGAACTTTTTATAAAGAATAACGTTTTTTCCTAAAATTAATAATAAAAAAGTTTCCCATATGATTCCAATTTAGGGGGACATATTGTACATGTATGGATGGTTTAAGTTCAAAATCATATTTCTAATTAATTAGAATTATGTCAATGAAGTACAAAAAAATTAAGATATACTATTTTTAGGATGTAGTTATTTTTGCAGCCTAGGGGATTATTATAAATTTCGAAATAGTGCTTGGTTTTTATATTTGTTAAAGATAAAATAGTAAATATTGAAGATAATTACATATTCCAGCTCATTAAATTTAAATCTCTATTCAAAGTTAATGATTTTGATCAAAATGCGATTCAAACTTTATTTGCGAAATAAATAAAAGTCCAAATGAACGGAATAAATTCACTATTTGATAAATCGGCGATTTTAGGGGAAAATCCCGAAACCCGTCGATTTTTATTTTTAAACGGGCACCTTTTTATTTTGGACGTCATCTCTATGAGCGTGATGACGTCATCAATAACATTTTTAAATAGAAAAGTGGGTCTTGCAATACATCAATTGAAAGGTCTTTTAAATATCTATTCACCCATATTAATATGTGTTTATTAAATTTACACCAACTTATCTTCATGTTTGTTTTAATCGCAAAAAGGCTAAGCTAAACTGAGCGCATACTACGGCCAAAACTAAATTAGTTGTGTTACAAAATGATACAGGGTGGCGCACTGGAATCAACAAGTGTATCAGTTTTGATACACATGGCAGTCAACGTGTCAAAATATCGGGTTTTGGTTTTGGAGATGTGTTTCTTTTTCATTTTAGAGTTTTCACCGCCTAAAAAAGCTCCACAGCGTATGAAACTTTTAAACCATCTAAAAATGTAGTTTTTATGACCCTTTAGCGATCTCCAAATTTTCAAATTATTTTCTTCTCTCGCTAGAAACTTATGGCTCTCTCCCGGGATTTTTGGGAAACCCTGTATAGAGCGACTACAAATAGAAGATACAATCATCTCGAATCGGCAATTTATTCAATTTTAGCATGTAAATACACCAACAATAGACAGCTATTTATCATGGTAATATCTTTTGCGATGAAACGACACCATATTAATCATAAACGCCGCAAATCGCAATGAAACGTAGTAGCTGCCCGACAACCACATTTGAATATCAATTGCTTAAATCAAGGCACTACTTAATAGCCCATTCGAGCGATTTAATTGCACAAAATGGCGGGTAATTAATTTCTACGTGTCCGTTAAATTCGCGAGAGCCTTTTGAATAAGAAACTAATTCCGAGAATAATTACCGATAGCTCGTGAGACGCCCTGTATACGATGCTTATCAATAAATCTGCTATTGAGAATTTAGGGTAAACTCAACAATTCGGTTTATTGGGTTTTGTTTGTTTTTTTGACAAATTATTTGCTTATGTTTTCCTGTATTTTAGTATTAATTTTTTAATACTTTTTTATGCATTTCTCAAAAACACTTTCTTAAATAATTTATATTTGCCGAGTTTAGACCAGTTACTTTTGTCGCGCACTGTATATGAAGCATTAACAATGGCCTAATAATTCATTCATTTAAAATTTAAAACTGGCTATTTTTAATGGAGCAAAGAAGCTTCATTTAATAAAAAAATCAAGAGAAACAAAAAAATTTCTAAAATATGTTAAATCATCTCATTCAAATTTGCCAACTAAGAATACGAACCTGAACCTATTTACAATCGAAATAGGAAAGTTTACTATAATAAAAAAAAATCTAAAGAAATGTGACTCAAAAATTATCTAAATGCATTTGTCGAAAATTATAAATACGGATTTTTAAACTTTTCTCAATCAAAAATGAAAGGTTATGTTCATTAGAAAAAACAAACAAATCTGATATTAAAATTTCCGAAATGCCTTATGACTTAATATTAAAGTTTTTGGTACACCGCATAGTTAAAAAAATCATTAAACTAACCAATTAATAATATGAACGTACATCTATTTTTAATCGAAAAAAGATGGATAGAAATTTTTTTTATAGAAATAAGTTACGACTCACTCTTCATATTCGAAAAAATAGGAACCATTTTCGTACACCGAATTGTTTAAAAAATCGTAAAAACCACGTAATTATAAATACAGACCTGAATTAATTTTTAAAGTAAAAAGAACGAATTATTTTAATAGAAAATAAATCTATAGAAACTAGACATAAAAATTTTCGAATTAACTTACGACTCAATATTCAAATTAGAAAAAATTAGGAACCATTTTCGTACACCGAATTGTTTAAAAATCATAAAATAAAAAAAATTCAAAATATGAAGCTAACATTGTTTTTAGTCGAAAAAGGACGGATTCCATTAATAGAAAAAAATTCTGAAGAAACCTAATACAAATATTTTCGAAATAACTTACGAAGTCAATGTTCAAATTCGAAAAAAATTAGGAACCATTTTCGTACACCGAACTGTTTAAAAAATCGTAAATACTGAGTAATTATAAATATAAAGCTGAATTAATTTTTAAAATAAAAAGAACGAATTATTTTAATAGAAAAAAAATCTAGAGAAACCTGAAACAAAAATCACATCCAGTAATAATATTCCTCTGTAACTCTGGTAACGTATTTTATCGCCGTTTTTGAATATCATAATACAATATGTCCCCCTAAGTTGGAATTATATGAAAAACTTTTTTATTATTAATTTTAGGAAAAAAAGTTATTCTTCATAAAAAAATCTGCATTATCTAAAACCTAGAATTCAGTCATCAAATATCAAATTTTTTCAGTGGTATACGAGGTTTGTCAAAAAATATGAGTTTTACTCAAGAGTAAAGTACCTTTATTTTTGACAATATCGAAAAATGTTACTAAAAAAAGTTGATAAGAATTAAAAATTACGTTTAAATATGCAAGTACATCCATTTACATTAATAAAATTATTTTTAAAACGTATGTCTACAATAATGCAAATTTAACTGTAGTGCACTTATTACGCGTTTTAATTGCAAAATTATTAGAAAACATCGAAAAACTAAAAGGTTATCATGTGTCTCGTAATCACAAGAGATAAATGTTCATTCAAAATAGAAATATTAGTAAAAAATAAAATAATCTGAAGTTTTAATTTAAATGGATGTACTTGCATATTTAAACGTAATTTTTAAATCTGATCAACTTTTTTTAGTAACATTTTTCGATATTGTCAAATTTAAAGGTACTTTACTCTTGAGTAAAACTCATATTTTTTGACAAACCTCGTATACCACTGAAAAAATTTGATATTTGATGACTGTATTCTAGGTTTTAGATAATGCAGAACTTTTTATGAAGAATAACTTTTTTTCCTAAAATTAATAATAAAAAAGTTTTCCATATGATTCCAACTTAGGGGGACATATTGTATATCCGTTATACATACCCCTCACGTAGTTTACAAGATTTTTCTAAAAATCATATGACTTATAAACCGAAAATAAAAATTTGAAAGACCAGTTTTCATAAAATTGTGAGCGGAACACGTTGGCAAGTACATTTTTAAAATAATGGTCGCATGCTGAATCCATCCTGAGATAGTATTTATTTTCAAATTGTGTATGCACACACGGTCTAGATATATCGGAGAAGGTATTTGGTGTCCTGGGACCCCCAGGGAGACCGCATCCGTCCAATAATTCTTGATAACGTGTACTCGTCAGGTTTATTCGGAAAAATAAAACCAACAAATCTGTCAGCAATATCTATTTTATTCTTCAGCAAAATTAACACAACGCAAGAGTGTAATTAGTACCCATGATTTCAAAAAAATACTATTGTCGAGGATAGTACGAGGGTTGCTATTTATGTATTGACAATAGAAAGAACAAACAAATGAATTTTATCAAAAATATATTTATTGCTTTTCAAAATATTCGCGTTTAAGCTTTATACACTTTTCTTCCTAGGGGCCCTCCTAATTTATTTTTCAAATATAGATTTGTACTTTTAAGTTCCTCTTTTGACAAATTTTGACCACCTCAATGCAGTCGTCACTAATCTGATGTTATTTTGAACAAAAGAGCAAATAAATGAATTTATAAATAGCAATAGCATTTTAATTAGATGTAATTGTAAACATCAAATATATTTAACGTAAGTTGTTAATAGTGTTTGAAAAGAGAAATATCTTTTTTTGTCTGAGATTATGATGAATATGAAACAAACAATTTTATATTTTTTAACGGATCTTCGTGGTATTAACATTTATTCCGTTCACATTCTATGCTTTTAAAAAAGACCAATATTCGTGTTTCTGAATTTGTTTGTTTTGTCGTGAAATAATTTTTTCTTTATCTTTATCGGTTATTTTTCTTTTTCTGGTGCTTCTTATATTTCCCTTGTAAATGAATAAAGAGGAAATGGGACAGTCCAGGTATTTCAAGAAACTATGGAATTTGCTAACTCCTGGTTTATGGTTTTCTGGCTAATATTAAGATAAGACTTAAATACTTGTTTCTGAAACACAAAAAATTCTTACGAACGACTCAAATGAAAAATATATAAAATTTCAAGGTGAATCCTTGCTGCAATTAACATTTTATTCGCTATTTGAATCAACAATTCGATACGGTTTGACGCTCACATTTATTTTAGTACAAGTAAAGTGTTTTTTTTTAATCAACAGGAAGAAGCTCTGTTAATTCTCCATTATATTATGATTTTTAGATCCATGTAAACTTAATAAACGGTTAATAAATTTCTAAAGTTAAATATTGCTAAAGTGAAATAGCATTATTCAAAAATTAATTTTTTTCGTCTTTGCATTGTTAACATATTGTTTTACCATTGTAGCTTTTGTATAATTTTTGTATTACAGACCTGATGATGATTTTGAAAGTCGAAACTAGTTGTCATTTTCTTAAAAATTTTGGAATTAATAAATTATTTTGTTGTGGTACGATTTTGAGTTTCTTTGGATTATTCCACTTTACCAAATATGAGCTACATGGAGAACCTTTTATAATTCTTACATATGTTTAGTATACAATATGTCCCCCTAAGTTGGAATCATACGGAAAATTTTTTTATTATTAATTTTAGGAAAAAAAGTTATTCTTCATAAAAAGTTGTGCATTATCTAAAACCTAGAATACAGTCATCAAATATCAAATTTTTTCAGTGGTATACGAGGTTTGTCAAAAAATATGAGTTTTACTCAAGAGTAAAGTACCTTTAAATTTGACAATATCGAAAAATGTTACTAAAAAAAGTTGATCAGAATTAAAAATTACGTTTAAATATGCAAGTACATCCATTTAAATTAAAACTTCAGATTATTTTATTTTTTACTAATATTTCTATTTTGAATGAACATTTATCTCTTGTGATTACGAAACACATGATAACCTTTTAGTTTTTCGATGTTTTCTAATAATTTTGCAATTAAAACGCGTAATAAGTGCACTACAGTTAAATTTGCATTATTGTAGACATACGTTTTAAAAATAATTTTATTTATGTAAATGGATGTACTTGCATATTTAAACGTAATTTTTAATTGTGATCAACTTTTTTTAGTAACATTTTTCGATATTGTCAAATTTAAAGGTACTTTACTCTTGAGTAAAACTCATATTTTTCGACAAACCTCGTATACCACTGAAAAAATTTGATATTTGATGACTGTATTCTATGGTTTAGATAATGCAGAACTTTTTATGAAGAATAACTTTTTTTCCTAAAATTAATAATAAAAAAGTTTTCCATATGGTTCCAACTTAAGTAGACACACTGTATGTAGAAACATGAAGTGAAATAACACCCTGTATATTTATAAATAATAAACTTTATTTTTATAGCAATAATAAATAATAATCGTACATAAAATGCGGGTAAATACCTTAGGAGATTAAAATAACCGCGTCTTGAACAATTAAGAATGTACTATAAAAAAGTTATTGGTATGGACTAACGACGAGGATCAAAACCTGATCAACTTCTAGTCTACCACTCGGTTCAGTTTTTTGTCTTTCTTTTCTTCTGTTGTGCCTCTGATGGGTAAATTCACTTTCAACTTCACTTATTTGCGATAAGGTTTTATGTTTTCTGTGAATCGTATTTTTTTTTATATACTAAACAGTTTTTTCCGGTTTCCTTTCTTTGAAACGCATACAAAATGTATCTTATATTTATTGTGGTTTGTACATGTTTAGTACTCCAGCCGAAGTACCGAAGCATAGCAGTAGGCGAGATATTGTCTTTTTACCTCGATATTTATGAACTCATTCTTATTTAGAATGTTGCTCCTTGGGCACTTGCTGTTTTCTACTTTACGCTCAAGATAAAGCCTTTCGCAACAAACTTTTTAGACTCACTCTGCGAGGTTTATCATATTATAGAACGCAAAGTAAATACGTGGTTGGAATAAAGTATGGAACCAAGTAAATATCTTTAAAACGAACAAAAACCGGAAGTATATTATTAACAAAAAAATGTACATCAAATGCATTTTGGCCCATTGCACTTACCTGTAAAATTTAATAAATATCGTCCGTTTCGTTTTAATGATATTTACTTGGATCCGTACTTTATCTCAACTATGTATATTATAAGAATAGAAAATTAAAAAATAAGCAATAATTGTGAAACTAGTTATGTTATAATTTTTACTAGGATAGGAATCCTAAAAGTATTTTAATGAACATTTAGTGATATAGTGTACATTTAAAAAGCAAAAATTTTTGTTATTATATTAACGAAAACGTTCCATTTTTATGAGAAATTAAAGGTGTGAGAAAAAAGATTTAACATAACCTGACCTAGAACTTATTTTTGTTAACATATTTATCGACGTTGTTATAATTAATAGCAAAAGCTCGAAAAATAAGAAAAATCATAAGTTCGAAAAATTACCAGTCTAATAAAGGGAACATTTTATTAGAAAATGTGGCTCATTTTGCCACGAAACCGATAGTTTTTTCCTCTTGTTAATAAATTCTCACGCTCACTAAATATACAAAAAAAATATGTCAACCAACCTTTGGCCCAGTATTTTTCTTGATAGATTGAAAAAGGTCTAATGTGCTTAAATCCGGAGAACGAGCAGGCCACTCTATGAATCCTATGTACATCAGATGCATTTTGGCCCATTGTACTTACCTACAAAATTTCATAAATATCGTCCGTTTCGTTTACTTGGTTCCATACTTTATCTCAACCCTGTACGCGAGTGGTACCATCGATATCGATAATAATTCTTCCTACAATTTTGTTGGTACAAGCATTGCATGCTTTTTACCATTAAATCATGAAATAACTTTAAATCGATAATTAAACGCTGAAAATATGACTCGTTACAATGTTAAACATGTTGAAACGCCTCTTTAAACCATCGATAATTGAAACAAAAATTCGGTTGGTATAAGATCCTAAATTTGGCGAAGAGTGAGAAATCCCAGCATGTGGGATGGACCAGTCGTGATAAATTTCGTTTGGCGTAAAATTCGAGTAGAGCCGACTTTCAAACATAATTCTTTGGGCCAGTGGGTTTATATCCTGAGATATATGTCAGATGGGAAAAAAGGAACAAGAAGAAAAATTAGCTGGTAATTCGATCCGTCTGGTCTAGAGATATATTCGCATTATTCGCTCTTACTTTTGGTTCTCTTCTGTAATATTTTAGTAGTATAATAAATTAGTAAATTACAGTTTTCTGGACTTTTATACTCCAAAGGCTAAATATGCAACCGAAATTACGAGAACTACATTAAAGGGAAGAATAATATAGTCAATTGTACAAATATAAATCTTAAGGATTTCCAATAGTTTTGGTTCCTATTTTACAAACTTGAATAGTGAGACGTCATGGTATTTCTGAAATGTAGTCTCACTTTTGTATTTTTTTCTCTTACAACAAACCTTCCTTTTTTGATTAAAAGTAGGTATCAGCTCCGTATTTTTATTTGCTTGGTTTTTTAAAATTTTTTTAATCCTTAGGTGTACCAAAAAAGTGCCTATTTTTGGAAATTTAATAGTAAGTGGTACGGTAAATAATAAATTTTTGTGACAAACTCGTTAACATTGTTTTATAAACTCCTTTAGTTCGACAGAAAATTTATACGTATTTTTAGTTTCTTGGCTTTTAATCATAAGATGTACCAAAATAGATTATTTTCGATTAATGTGAGCCTTTTTTTTTCGATTGAAAATGGTTTTAGGCGCTTATTTTTATTTGCTTGGTTTTTAAAAAGGCTCATATTTTTTGAATTTCAATATTGAGTCATAAGTTACTTCAGAATTTTTTGTGTTACCGTTTCTATTGAACTATTTTCTAGTAAAGTAATACGTCCTTATTTGATAAAAAAAAGAGTTAAGTCCATATTATTAAATGCTTGGATTTTATGATTTTTTTATTTATTCGTTGTACCAAAAAAGCTTCTATTTTTCGAAAATTTTTGTGTTTTTTTTTTAAATATTGCTTCATATTCGTATTTGTAATTGGTTTCTAATACATTTTAAATATTTCGGTATCCGAAAAAGGTATAAACATTTTCTTTAAAAAATGGCTGGAATATCCTATACTATTTTTACAAAATTTTACATGAATAATGTAACTTTAAGATAAGACAATAATAATAACTATTATTATATTAAATAATTCTCTGTTTTTTCAGAGATGGAACTATTTTTTAGTTTTCGTCCTGGGGGTTCCCTAATTAAAATCTTTTAATACTCTCCGCTTCGCATACGCGTACACTCTAAAAAATCCTTAAATCTGATTCATCAGTAAAGGAAGGTCAAAAAAATAATCAGAGTTAAACGAACTCGGGCTGAACTTTCGATTTTTTGCACTTTTTGTTGGTGCAAGGTCTCATTTAGACTTGGACCCGGGCACAGTTTCAGTTTTGCAATAAAAAACCAGTTTCGTTTAACTAATAAAACGCATGGTTTTATTGTAAGAACTGTTACGTGATAATGACAATGGACGAGGATATTATTCCTCTCTTCCTTATGATGTGACCAACTTCGAAAATATTTCAAAACGTCCGTTTTTCATTGAAAATATTTCGCAAGGAAATTGTTTACCAATAACCGCGTTGATAGATTCTGTGAATCACGTGTAAATGACGATAGTTCTGTCGTCACGACAAGCTGTACATTTAAAGCTGCAAAATACAGTGTTGGTCGAAAAAGTTCCTCAGGGCGTTCTATAGGACACACCCTGTATTTGATATTGTAAAATTATATTTTTATAAATTTTAATTTTAACATTTAATACCAATTGTCAAGAATAAAAAAAAACTCGAAATCCTTCCCTATGCTATGATGGTTATGGACCAGCATCAGCGTGAAGACTTGAAAATTCTTGAAAATATTATTAGAAAGAAATATAATGAATTGTAACTGTCATTATTAGAGTTAATTGAAATACTTTTGAATCAACGTGAATCTAATAAAAAATATACAAAGTGCCCCAAACCTAACTTATAAATTATCTTATATTTTTCTTGATAATTGGTACTAAATGTTAAAAATAAAATGTATAGTATAAAATATTTTCTTTCATACCAAAATATAATGTTACAATCTATTTTTAGAGGTAACACGCTGAACAATTTTCTTTAACCCGGATTGGAGAATTTTTGCATTATATCTGGCCTTAAAAATAATTCTAATAAGTTTTTGTCACCATCCATCGAGGTTGCAAATTCACCGGCATCGTTTAACAAATAATGTCCCTTTAACAATCTGTGAAATTGTAAAAACAGAAAAAATGCGAGAAAAAGACGCCGAAACAGCTTTAAATCATTGATGCCTGAATTGTCAAGGTTGTTATTACTCATTGCTTTAGCTCTAACTTGAATGGCTACTTCTCATTTTATGAGATGCAGGTGCATCGTGTTCGTTTTATCAACAACCGTGTAAATAACACCAAAAATATTGATATTAAAACAGAAAGTATTAGTTAATGATATTGAGGATAGGGAGAAGATTTTTCGGAAAATTAAAGATTGTGTTAGTCGAAAAAATAGTTAGGGCAAAAATAAAAAGGCCGAAGAATAGAGAATTACCTATGCATAAATCATACGTGCTTATCATAAAAAATAATAATTTTTATGGGAATTCTTGAGTGGTGTACATAATTGTTGGCACGAATTTTCACTGATTCATTAAACATAGTTTAAACTAAACTTAATTTTAAATATTTTGTGGCCTCAAGAGCCAACATTTAAACTTTTCGACGACTTTTTCTTTTTGCAACTGTGATTGGTTGATTGTGTGCTCAGAGGGCAGTTTTCATTGGTCAAACTTTGTAGCGTACATTAGCGAAATGTTGATTGGTTGAAGTAAAAATTGCGGACATGACAAATTGCGTGCATAAAATTATTTTGGGTTTACTAATATGAGTTGAATATTATTTTGACTTGAGTGAACTTTAATCACCATCAGTATCGTTTTTTAAGGGATTCTAAACCAATTTTCGCTAAAATAAATATTCCGACAGGTTCAGAACTTAGTTTTAGAATCTGTTTTGCAAAAATTTGTTGTTATTGTATATACAAGTACATCATAATTAGAAACTAAGAAATTAATAAAGTGTTTTTTGTTTCTTGCTATTCTGACTATGAAAGTTTCTTCCCAAATAAAAGTTTCCAGCTTTAGTTACGTAAAAATTCATTACGTAACGAATGATGTAATGACACAAACAATAATGAAAAATGTGAAATGTGAAACCTTCATAATGCATTTAAAATTTTCAAATTAACATCTCAGAAAGTGTTTAAGGTAACAACAAAATTTTTAATACATTAAAAAAAATTTTAATTCATGTCTGTTCCATTAGACTATTTCGAATTAGTTTGGAGATACCCTGTAGAGCACAGAATCTAAAACCTGCGACGTTCTACATATTTTATTTAAATATTAGCGTTCTGTAAACTAATGGAAATGTACCAACTATTCGGAATTTTTTCATACAAGTCCAGATGTAGGTTCCGGTGTATCTGAAATTTATTCAAATGGCAAAAATTAATCGAATCTGCCGATATAAAAGCCATAATAACGGGCACACCGTGTTTCTGGGATCATTATACGAATTTCCAGTTTGTGGTCAAAACGGGACTTGCCAATTTCAAAGGCAACAATCCCATAAATTAACAAAAAAATAAAAAATAATTTGAAAAACAAAAGATGAACTAACAACAGTATTTGTATTAAAACATCCGGAATTATAGGATTGAATGAAATTTACCAATAATTAATTGATTGTTACAATGGAATGTATCAATTTAGAGTTCTGAAATTGATTAAAAGTGATATTAACTGCAAATGGATGTTTATCCAATTAATATTAATTGTAACTAATTGCTTTTGACATACACATTATATATTAATTGTTATACAGGGTGTCTGCGAAAATAATGCAAATATTTATGGGTGAGGTACAAAAGCGTATGCAGAATAAAAATGTTTATCCAAATATTATACACAACTAAAACCGGCAACACCGATAACTCAGTCAAGTGTAAATTATGGTTTTTTTTTTAATATTTTAAAAATAAGTTTTTATTTTAGTACACTTAGATATTTAGAATGGTCGATTAAAGAGGATGTAAAAGAGTGAAAAATATATGCTACGATCCGAACGATTTTTACCGATTATTTTTTTTAGATAATACAATAAACTTTCCAATAATCTTTGGTGCACTGATACAAAACATCGTGGATTAGATTAATTAATATGTAATTTTTCACTGAATTATTGAAATTACATTATCAAACGATAAACTTAAATCGATTAAACGATCTGAATAATCTTTAAACTAACACAATTTTATGATTCATCATGTAGATATTCCTCGGTTACATGACACACGTATTTTTATTAAAACTGTGATGTGTTGCCACGTATAAATTTTCGAGTAATTATTTAAAGTGAATTTTGGTGAATTAGAAAAGAATACAATGGTCAGAATACTTACAAAGAATATTAAAAAAAAAACGGAATAAATAGAAAAATAGAAAAGATAAACTATACTTATCCTGAATTTCTCCATTTTTCCAAAACTTTTGAAAAAATTATTATGTAACAACTAATAGAATATATAAAGGCAACTTACACCTTTAAATAACTTACAGATTTAATCGCAGGGGTAGGCACTATCAAGTCTCGATTTCTCGAGGTCCAAACTTATCATTTAAAATGAATTTTTGTGTAAACTAATGATGTTAGAAAAAAAATGTATTAGAATATTTTGTTCCAAATGACATACCATCTAAAAATACGAAATAGAAGGAAACTCAAAATCATAAAAATTATATATTTAACTTGACTGACAACTAGTTTTGATCTAACACGGTCATCATCAGATCTAAAAATGTGAGTGTATAAATAACAATAGAAAGCAAAAACAAACAATCAAAACTTACCATAAATAAATAAGAAGACAACAAATTTCAATTATACAAAATACAGCACAGACTGCAGTGTAAAGTGAAATTACAAATAATAAATAAAATTACATTAGGTTACCAATAAGAGACAGCGGTAGATAAACTTAACAACATGTCAAAATTTAAAATTTAGGTAAAAAATTTAAATTCAAAGTTAAACTAAATCTAGCTAGAAGCAGCCAAGTGTGTGTTGCTCAAGGAACATTCCAACAAGACAGAAAGTTTGCAAAAAACTTTCATAATCACTCCAATAACGTAAAAATCAGGAGAGGGAAGTAAAAACTGATAAAGGGACATATAGTTGGGGTTAAAAAACTGAACAGTCTTTATTATCTTAGATCGAAACTAGTTCTCAGTCAAGTTAAATAAAAAATGTTTGTGACGAGAATTTGAGTTTCCTTCTATTTCAACCTACATTTGAGGTCCATGGATAACCTGTTATAATTTAAAAATACGCAATTTTTTCGCGGACACCCTGTATTTATTTGTGGAGTTTTTAAAGATTAACTTCGCTCTACCTTTTTGAATTTTAAAAACCAGCGGAACATCCAGACGTAGATAAATGGTTCATTTTACGTCTGACGGTATATTTAATAACCTGATTTTTTTTCGAAGGAATTTGAATTAATTATCTTATAGTCATTTTTTTCCCGGAATTTCTAAGTAATTGTTACGGGGGTAGTTTGATAAGTAACTTCGACTGTATTCTCATAAAATAACAATTATATAAATGATATTTAAGTTTCGTTCTTAGCTATAAATTTAATTATTTTCGATAGACAAACTCTGTCAACTGAAGACTGGAAGAAGAACTTATAGAAAAATATTACAAGAAAAGCTCAGGAAATATTTTTACGTCAAAAGGTGCGTTACTGAAAATTTAATAAATTTGCAAGTGGGATTTGATGACGAAAAAAGAAAATTTTGAACTTAAGAAATTTATTGCTTACATAAAAATAACTGGAAAAATCTGAGATCACAATTAACGCAGCTATTAAATATACAAAATTAAACATCAATTTTCCGCTTTTCACAAAAAATCCAAATAAACTGTGAAATATAACAACACTCAAATACAATTTTATAAAAATTTCCAAAAGTCAAAGTTATTTTCTATTTTAATAAATAATTACTTACCAAACTATGTTTAAATATTAACCATTATTAGAAAAAATAATATTTATCACAAAAACCACCAAGTATTATTAATCGGTACAATCGAGTTGAAATGAAAAAAAATATTTTCGCGAGAGAAAAATAGTGCGTGTGCGGAATTTCGCGAATGCCAAAAACTTTTTTGGACGTATGTCAAGAGAGTTTGTGTACTTGAGCTTTAAGTTAGTCTGATATACTTATAGGCGCCCCCTCCCCACATTTTAGCCAAAGAGTGACTCTTTTGCAGACTGGAATTGGAATTCGCGAAGATGCGATCATCGGGAGCTAAACCAACGGTCTTTTTCTTCTTCTTCAATTCGTTCGCCTCTTTCTTCTACATGCCTAACAATGTCGACGATTCAATGTTACACTTTACAATACAAATAACCTCGTGACAAGATATTTCGGATTAATTTCGCAAATACAACGCGTACTCATAGCAATTTATACAAATGTGTATCTACTTCTATCGCAGATCCGAAATACAGTGTGTACATAAAGTATGGAATAAATTCATTTTAAGCTAAACAAACAATTTCGAGGAAAAATCCTGAGACGACTCGATTTTTAACAATTAAATATACAGGGTAAACTATTTGTGAGTAACGTCATCGACAATTTTTTTAGATGGGACACCCTATATATTTTACTTTTTTTAGATTGCAAATTTCAAGACGATTCCAAAAATATATGATACTTGTGTTCGGTAATTAATAGTTTTAAAGATACAATAATTTTAATGGTTTACCCTGTATATTTAATTGTTAGACCTGTCTCAGGATTTTTCCTTAGAATTGTTTGTTTAGCTTAAAATGAATTTATTCCATACTTTATGTACACACTGTATAATGAATGTAATAAAAATTGAATTTTAAATATGGTTGGTGAGATTCTCAGAAAATCTGTCGAATTTTTTTACCAAACAATTGGGTGACAAACAGATATTTAATACCTGCTTATTTAAGGAAGTTAGAAGAATTTGTAGTTGTGTTCGAAAACAAACCTTCAAAATTGAAATTTAGTTAATTATTACGTGAAAATATTAAATCAATTACATCAGTAATTTAGACAAGGGATAGAAACATTATGATTACTGCTTTGAAGGTAGAAGGCCTAATTCTTTTATTTTTTATAGTCGACGCTTAGGGAAAAAAAATTAATTTTCTAGAAAATTGGAAGAAATAGGGCTATTAAAAAAATTATTAAAATCTTAATGCGTCGCCACGAAATTTATTATTTTTCAGTTCTGTTTAAATTTGAGTTGCATTATGCCAATAAATAGTTTTTTTTTGATATTATGTTTTGTGTACAAAAATCAATCCTAAGAAGATTTTTTTTTTTTAAGAATACACCCAATCAGGGTATTTTTCTGTAATTACAATCTGACCGTGAAGATCAATAAGCAATTTTTTTCAAACCTAACTTAACTAAGGTGGAATTTTTTTTAAATTCTAAGGTCCTACTCATTAGTATACCTTAGTGTCTAATAATTTTAGCAACGCAATAAAAAGATATCGAATTAATTATATTTCAAGTATATTTTAGAAACCTTAATACTTTCAATACACGTTCCAAGAAATGTTTGAATTTTGTTTATATAAGCTCCTTTCCATTATTCTCCTTCCCGACTTATTTATTTGATATAATTACAAGTTGGTGATACTCCAAGTCTAAGTTTATCGTTATTACAATGTTAAACGTCGAAAACAATTTTGAAAAAATGTAGTTCAGTCTCATAAAGACATCGTTTAAGGCACATAACGGCCAATGCCGGGAAAAGTATGCTTCGAAGGACGAATTTTTATATCAGCAATCAAACGAATTAATTTTGTAACTTGTGTGTGAGTGTGAGTGTGTGTTGTCATTGGCCTTGCACTCGAAGGAACGAGTTTTTCACGATATGAGATACTCATAGTCGGCTCGTGTCTCTTTCACAAATCTCAAATTTTCAGATCACCTCGAAACAGAGCCAAGAGCAGCTAACAGAAGTTAAGTTTTAGTTTGGACTCAAAAATTATACACTTTTGAGTATTTTCCTAAAGTAAAGATACGCTTCCAGATAATAATAATAATAATATTAATGGGTGTTGGCCATTTTATACTTTAATTTTCTTGATTTACTTTATCATTTTGAATTTAGCTTCCCGTTCCGAAAACTCACCGTGATTATATTATTTCTCGTTGTTAATTTGCATTATTTATTTTATTTCTCTCTCCTGCTATTTTCCCTGCTAAAGTCAGGGTTTTCCTTCTTTACATTTTTATTATTTGTGATCAAAACCAATTTTCGTATTTTCTATTATTATTTTTATATTATTTAATTTAGTCTGTACATTTAGAAGTATTCTATTGTCAATTAAATTTTTATGGAACTTTCATAACCTTAAAAAAGGACAAACAATTTGTGCATAAAATGTTATAAAAAGAAAATTATAAATAATAGTGACATACAATTAGTTAAAATACGCAACTGTGACATGAACAGATTTTCTTGATCGATAAGAAAATAATATTTTCAAGAATTTATAAGTCTTCACATATTTCAAAAATAAGACAATTTTTTGCGTTGGCGTTTAAAAAATACCAAATTTTTTTATTTTGATTTTTTTTTAATGTTTTATTGTTTAATTAGTTGTAAGAAATATTAAGAGTAAAACACTTTTGAAAATTTATGTAATATTGGATTGTAAATATCATTATTAAAGTTAAATGAAATCTGAACCAACGTTGAAACAATTTTTGAACAAACAGGAATCTAATAAAAAATATAAAAAGCGCGCCCAATAAAATTTATAAATTTTCTTTTATTTATCTATGTTAAAAACACTTTTTTTCTTTCATAATAAAATAAAACCTTTAGTATGTAGCAGAAATGTAAGAATCTAGGCTAGAACCACAATATAGAAAAATTATAATTGCAATTGGGGTATATTGTGTCAGAACTGCTACATACAGTTACTTTTATCATTTATTCAAAATTTCTATTTATCATTTATTCAAATTTTGTATTTATCATTTGTTCAAAATTTCTATTTATCATTTATTCAAAATTTCTATTTATCATTTATTCAAATTTTGTATTTATCATTTGTTCAAAATTTCTATTTATCATTTATTCAAAATTTGTATTTATCATTTATTCAAAATTTTTCACAAAAACAATGTGCAGTAAAGAGTTAAATAGGTACGTTTGGCTTTGACAAATCAACGAAGGAAGTTTTGATATTTGTACAAAAATCGCACCACCTTTTTTCATTTTTATATTAATCATCATTTTCATTAAAATATTCCTTGTCGAGTCGCTGATAGTTTATGAAGAACTCGACGGGAATATCGTTGAACTCGGGCATTGATGACGCTGAAGAAATGCAAATATTTCGACTGCCCTCTTATCTATTCTTGACCTGAGATAATATCGTTTTAATGCGATATTTTTTAATCCGAATGCTCCATCACACCGACGGTCAAGATAACTTAAGTCAGGTAAGACAGGTGGACCAGATATCTGGAAAAATGGAAAAAAATTAATTGTTAATTGGAGTGAACTGATACGATTAAAAATTTCATGGTCAATTTTTTCTTTTATTATTGTCAAAAATATTCATCTTGGAAAATATTTCAAAATTCGGTAAACCGAATTTATTTTTGAGTTTGTCCTATATACAGAAGAAGAATTTCTATTCTTTGGAATAAAAAAACGGTAGGAAATTAAATATAATTTTGTATTAAATCTTTAATCTTGACCTCTTAACTCTGCAAATCGTTGAACAAAATAAAATACTCGGCACATTGACACAAATTAAAATTGCCAAAGCCGGTAAGTAGTACAATGAGCGTGGGTCGAGGAATACAAAAATCCCAAATTTAAGTTGCAGTCAGATAGTAACGGTTAACAAAAAAATATTTCCTACTTTTTAAATTATCCCAAATTCTTATTATGCGCGAATATAAAAAAAGATTAATGGTTACAAGTCCGTTTGTAATGAATTGTTGCCAATTTGAATTTCAAATTTTCTAACTGTGTACCACAACATATCGTTAAATTTATTGGTTTGTAGACAGTTGATACGAATTGAAAAAAAAATAGAGGATAGTCATTTAATGTTTCTGTAGGTACTTAAGATAACTTTATCTTAATAATGGATAGTTCTGGTAAGTGGACGTCGAGATTTATTTGTTTTGTAATTATTTATGGGCACAAATAATTTGACATCGCCGAAGATTATTGATTAATAATATAATTTGAGGACGAGGCAATAACTCCCACGACCTCGTGAAGCTGTAAACAATTTTTTAGTTTTTTAGTTGATATTAAATTCCGCCCCTGATTATTTATAGACAACGGTAGTTGTAGGTAAAATTCCGATAGTAGTAACTTCACTTAAAAAAATAGGTATAGAACGTATAAAAATATCAGTGGCGTATCATGAAGTTTAATAGTTTTAAACAGTTTTAAACAGGAAAATTATGTACATCTTTATGGATGAAGTATAAAAACATACACAAAATAAAAATCTTATAAATGTATTTTCTAATGTCAGTCGTTTTCAAAAAAATAAATGTTGTTATTTTAGATCTATCCAAAAATTTTATACAGAAAAGCTGACACTGACAACTCAGGCAAATATAAATAATGTTTTTTTTGAAAGTTCTAAAAATAATTTTTTTAAATATTTTAAAAATAAGTTTTTATTTTAGTACACTAAGATATTTAGAATGGTCGATTACAGGGGGATGTAAAAGGTGCAGGATTTGAACGATTTATACCACCAATTTTTTTAGGTTTCCAACAATTTTTACAACACTGATGCAAAACATCGCGGATTGAATTAAGTAACATGTCATGATATTCTTGATTTTAATAAAATGCCATTTTTCACTCAATTATTAAAAACGATCAAACGATCCGAATCATCTGCAAACTAACACAATTTTATGATTCATCAGGCAGATATTCCTTGATTACATGACACGTATTTTAATTAAAAGCGTGAAGTATTGCCACGTATAAATTTTCGGGTAAATGTGAATTTTTTAGTAAAGTACCGATGTTAGAAAAAATTTTATTAGAATATTTTACACCACAGCCGTTATATTAAAATAATTTTCACTTATATTGTTCAAATTATCACATTTTCCTGTAATAACCAGTAAATTAAACTTTCATGCTGATGATGTATGTTATTATTTTGAAACAGGCGTTTCAACAAACTCAATTATGCTGGCAAATATCCTCTTCTTTCTGCCGATCGTAAATAAAACCTGATTGATGTAACCAACTTGTTGCTCATGTTTTTAATATCAGCACTGGAATAATAATAGTATGAATTATTACACGTAAGTGTTGGTTCTACAGCTCCTTGTGACCAAGTAGTTCATATCGAATTAAAATTAGCTGGTGAAAATTATTAGTTATTGTAAAAAGGTACAAAATGTTTATAGAGGAAACACTACAGATTTTCGAGAAACAATAGAGCTGCAGAGAATACATTTTTCACTCTTCTAAATCCCCTGTAATCAATCATTCTAAATATCCAGTTGTATTAAAAACTTATTTTTAGAGATTTTATTGATTGTTATACTATAGCACCAGTGTCGTTATTTTCTGATACATCTTCGTAATTATTTTGTTCAAAAACTTAGTTTTAGATCACTTCTATAACTCCATCCTTTTATGAAATATACTGTATTTTTGTATTTCTGAGATTCAAATAATTTATCTCTATTATGAAATCTGTGGTTGTAAGAACTCGCACAAGGCAATAAATTACCAAACAATTTAGATTATGGGAAAATGCTACTAATGGTTCGTAAACGATTTGTTAAATTTTATGATACCAATAAATGTTTCGCTATATCTGAACAGTTTTTCCCAAAAGAAATAAACATCTTTCAACGTTCATTATGTAATTACTTTCAGGAGTACCTTAAAGCAATCTTTTGTGTTAAGTTAATGTTGCAATTTATTAACAAAAAAAAAACACATTAAGTTTTACATTTTATTGAACTCACAACCCAATAAAATTAAGAAATAGTAAATGGATAACAAGTAAAACGAAAATTTTTGAAGTTTGTGGTATTTTGTCGTTATCACATCATTTCTCAATCTATCAAGCGATTAAGGTGGATGTAGTCGATATTGTAGCAATTTTTGAAACCATTAACTTTGGAGCTATGAAAAGCAGGTCAAAATCTTGGTAAATTAAGTTATTATTTTTAGATCTATTGCTTTTCCTTTTATCATATTTTTTTATTTTTCTTAAAGCACCATATTGAATTGAATAATAACTACTAAATAAGTGATGAGTGCTGAAAAAATCGATGATAAGCATGACTGATTGACGTTGTAAAAATCGCCAGATGAAAAAATTGGCCGCAGTTCCTCCGCATATGTGACTAAAAGAATCAATTGTTTCTTGGTTTCTTCATCTTTGATGCCGTCTTGTAACAAAAAAGACTTTTTTACTAATCGATTGCCGCTTTTTTCTACAGCGTCACAAGATATTATCAGTATTAGTAGATAGAGCTGCAACACAAAACAGAAAATTATTGTAGCTCTACAAACATTGTTTTATCGAAAGCACTCGTTTTTTTTATAGACGGAAAAAAGTAGTATTAAAACTAGGTTAAATTCGTGAAAAAAAATTAAGGTTTCACGAATTTTTTTGTAAGGTCCTTTATGATATTAAACAAAATAATTTTCAACGAAAATCAGGAATGGAAGTAATTATTTTTTCATCTCTTGTGATGAAATTAACTCTTAATTTTTTTATTTTTTGGTTATGTTCAAACTTTCTATTTTTATTACACAATTATTAACAAAGGGTGCTTTAATTTTAAACAATTTTGACGATGTTAACCCTGAACAGGTCAAATATTGATTTTTTCTTTATAAAATTTTGACAGTCTATTTATGGGTTTTTGAGATCACAGCAGTTTATCAAAACTAATATTAACAATTTGACATTTTGAAGAATTTTACAATATTATTCCTAAATTTTAACTTATATTTTTACATACATAATAGTTGACAAAAAAATAATTATAAATTAAGAATGCTCATTCTTTTTTTTCTACCCTACCAATAATATATACAATATATTCTTTGTTAAATTTTTTTTATAGATCTGTATCAGGTTTTTTGATACTTCGATATATGTATAAATATCTTCAATTTTATTTATAATTTCTTGCATATTTTTATAAACTCACTTCAATAATAAAAATATGATTAATATTTTAATTTTATTCAAAATTTGCATAGCTGCATTTTTAAATTTTGTAAATAATGTTAATATACTTTGATATGAACTAACCAAATAATATCATAAAATTTTTATTTCTAGTTAAAATATTGTATTGTCTTTAATATTGAATGATTATGTTATAAGTTTCCAATATTTATTTTTCTCTATCTTCATTCAAAAAAATAAAAATAAAAAAAAATAATTTCGATTATTCGTTCGATTAACCTTAAAATTTTCTATTTAAATTAGTTTCATATTATTTGATAAGTTTAAATTAAAATTTATTCTTATTGTAGAATTCTATTTACTACGACTTCTTCCAAACAACCAAAGATATCTTGAAAAGGTTGGAGGACAACGTAAATAAATATTTCTTAGCCGTAAAATATTTAGCAAGACACATATTTAATTTTAAATGTATATAAATAAAAATCCTATTACAATACTCACGGCATAAATACAAGGTGCGCTAAAAAAAAGGATTTTCTCCTCCCACGAAAATGTCCTATTATCCAATGATGCAGTAAAGTAGAATACAATTTGCAAGACGCACAGCGTGAAATGTAAAAACAAAACTCCTCCAAATAAATGATTAGTTACTTCAACAACAGATTCACCCAATTTATACATAATGATTACTTTCTTTACAATAAAAACGCTACTTTGTTTCTTGACCAGTAACTTCAACTGGCCGTTCATCAGGTCGTATCGCCGGTGCAACCAATTGGTTAGAAGCAGATAAAATACGGACAGAAGAATCATGTAAAAATTAACGACAGCTCTCAAATAGAATATCACTTGAACTTGGGCGTGGATGAAGAACGTATAATAATATATACTACAAAAAAATAAATTCCAACGAAATTATTTATTTTCAATTAAAGAATCTTTCAGAAAAGGTCAAACTGCTACTTAAAATAAAATGTTTAAAATCAAACAAAAACATTATTTATTGAAGTTTGACTTAAATGATGTTGACATCTGACATTATGATATTTTCATCTGACAAGTGTTTAGCGAATCTGTCAACAGTTTAGCGAATCTGCCAATAGTTTAGCGAATTTGTCAATAGTTTATCGAATCTGTCAATAGTTTAGCGAATCTGTCAATAGTTTATCGAATATATCAATAGTATAGCAAATCTGTGAATAGTTTAGCGAATCTGTCAATAGTTTAGCAAATCTGTGAATAGTTTAGCGAATTTGTCAATAGTTTATCGAATCTATCAATAGTATAGTGAATTTGTCAATAGTTTAGCGAATTTGACAATAGTTTATCGAATTTGTCAATAGTTTAGCGAATCTGTCAATAGTTTAGCGAATTTGTCAATAGTTTATCGAATATATCAATAATATAGCGAATCTATCAATAGTATAGCGAACCTGTCAATAGTTTAGCGAAACTGTCAATAGTTTAGCGAATTTGTCAATAGTTTATCGAATATATCAATAGTATAGAAAATCTGTGAATAGTTTAGCGAATCTGACAATAGTTTAGCGAATTTGTCAATAGTTTAGCGAATCTGTCAATAGTTTAGCGAATTTGTCAAAAGTTTATCGAATCTATCAATAATATAGCGAATCTACCAATAGTATAGCGAACCTGTCAATAGTTTAGCGAATCTGTCAATAGTTTAGCGAATCTGTCAATAGTGTAACAAATCTATCAATAGTGTCACGAATCTGTCAATAGTTTAGTTTATCGAATATGCTAATAGTTTAGCGAATTTGTCAATAGTTTATCAAATCTATCAATAGTATAGCGAATCTATCAATAGTATAGCGAACCTGTCAATAGTTTAGCGAATCTGTTAATAGTTTAGCGAATTTGTCAATAGTTTAGCGAATTTGTCAATAGTTTATCGAATCTATCAATAGTATAGCGAATCTATCAATAGTATAGCGAACCTGTTAATAGTTTAGCGAATCTGTCAATAGTGTCACGAATCTGTCAATAGTTTAGTTTATCGAATATGCTAATACTTTAGCGAATCTGTCAATAGTTTAGTGAATTTGTCAATAGTTTAGCGAACCTGTCAATTATGATGAAACTTTTAACGTCTGTCAAATATTTTAATTCATTTAAGCATTTTTCAAAATCACTTACCTTATGATAGAATGCAATATACCACCGCTAATTGAAATAATTTTCAGTGTTACTTTCCAGCAGCTTTTATTTTTGTATTGACAAGTGTTAGAAATACTTTCGAGAGTGTATACTTTGTCGTAGAGCATGTTCCAATAGATTTGGTTTCTACACATCAATGTTATTACATAGTAAAATAGAAACAAAGCTTGGAAAATTTTTATTACATACGACATTCCCTTCAAAGTGGGGTGTTTATCGTAGTTGATATCTGCTGGCCATATTTGATAAACACAAATGTGTATGACAATTAATAAGATAGTCGAAACTACCCCGAATATTTTGTGTGTCAAGATTTTAAGTTTGGTGTTGCTGCAAAAAATAAATCAGAACTGATTTGGTACAAATCAAAATTTGGAAGTACAGGTTAAAATTTCCAGTCAATAAATAAAGTAGAATCAAAATTACTACTCGCATTTTCGACTTATTAGACAATATTTATTCCTCACTCGCATTATAGAAGACTACAATTCGTAATTTAGAAGTATAATTAGAAAATTCCCAACTTAGAAGTCAATATTTAGACATCACCTTCGAAATATAAATCTATAACTCTTATTTTCGAAGTAGAAAACAAATTTGGAAGTATAATACGAAATTTCTAATGGAAGTACTAGTAAAAATTTGAAGTACAAGTAAAAAGTTGGAGTATAAGTAAAAATTTGGAAATACAAGTCAACATTTGGAAGTACAAGTCAAAATCTGGAAGTACAAATCAAAATTTGGAAGTATAATTCAAATTATCAAGTTACGAATCAATGTGTCGATGTCACCATTCGAAATATAAATCTACAGGTCTAAATTTTGTAGTATATTTATTATGAAATTAATTGCGTTACCAATCGAAGTACAAGTCGAAATTTGAAAGTATAACTAAAATGTTTAACTTACAAGTCAATATTCCTTCGAAATTCAGGCTTACAAATCCTAATTTCGAAATACAAGTCGATATTTTGAAGTATATCTTAAATTTTCTACTTACAAGATAATATTCAGAGTGACCATTTGAAAGCTAGAACTACATGACTTATTTTTAAAGTACAAATACAAATTTGGAGATATAAATAATTTGAAAGTATAACTCAAATTTTCAAATTACAAGTACATATTTCTGTATTACCGTTCGAAATATAAACCTACAAGTCCCAATTTTGAGATACAAGTCAGTATATTCGATTATAACTCAAACTGTCCAATTAAGTTTTAATATATAAAGTCACTGTTCGGAATCTAGAGCTACAATTCTTATTTTCAAAACACATTTGGAAATAAAACAGGAAATTTTGTGTAACAATCAAAGTACAAGTCAAAATTTGAAAGTATAACTAAAATTTTCAACTTTCCAGTCAATATTTCTATCACCGTTCGAAATATGGACTTACAAGTCCTAATTTCGAGATACAAGTCGATATCTCGACTTATAACTCAAATTGTTCAATTAAGAGTTAAAATATAGAGTTATTGTTCGGAATTTAGAACTATAACTCATAACTTTCAAACTACATATTTTAGAGTACAGTACAAAATTTTGAGTGATGAGTGACTATTCGAAGTACAAATCAAAATATTTATAGTCTTCAGTCGATGATTAAGTAGAAAATTTGAAATACAGGTCAAAATACACTTCGTTATTGACTGAAATCTCGTGTCATTAGTCGAATTGGAAGTTAAAAGTACAGAATTTATAACTTCGAAGTACAACTAGCAATGTAGAAGTACAAGTCAAATTATCACAAGTCGATAAATATTTTTTACAGGCGAAAAATCTGCTCGAAGTACAAGTTATTTACCGAAGAAAGGTTATATTGATTCAAAATATTACCCTATTCCTTCATGTCCAAAATCGTAGAAAACGCCGAAATATCCTGCAAACTTGAAATAAAATTTAAGTAACTTAAAATCAGTATTAAAATTTTCCGGTGCAAAGAAAGATATTTTGTGTTGAAAAAGTTTTTCAACCGAAACATCATTCACTTTTTTTGTATGCATCGCAGAACCGTATGTAATATTATATTACAATATGTTTTGATTTTATATAATTTTTTTTTTCGTTTTAACGACCACATCGGAGTTTAAATTATTTATTAACCGGATCGGTATTTAAATAGTTTTTACACACGCGACGGTTTTCAGGTATTAATTGAGTTTATTTTCCATGGAACACGGTGTGTAGCAGGTGCGGATACAATAAATCCAAATCTATATTTGATAATTATTATAATTGTTGGTAGGCATGTACTCGGTATTAAGAATCTCAGCAGGATTTTCCTGTCAACTGCCATTAGAGCTGCAAATCGCCCAAAAATTATTTCTTTATTCTATATTTCTGTTTTTTTTATCATTTATACTTAACACTCGTGTTGGTTTAACAAAGTTTATTTACAAAAAAACGGACTCTAATAAACTAAAATTATTACAAATTAACAAGAATATGTGAGACTATAATTTGCTTACGTTGGACTTAATATTGTAATATTATACAGAGTGGACCAAAAGTCTGGAAACGGCCAATTATCTCGCAAATTCCAGATTTGACATTTGCAATGTTGCTAGATTTACCGTTTCTCTGATATTAGTAGTCACTTTGGTGTTTTAAATACATCACCCTGTAGATTCAGTCATTTTTGGAATCTTCTCTTCAATACGAGTTCAACCATATGTAACATTTATGATTTTATGTTGCCTGTATGGCCTCCGCGTTCACCTGATTTCAATCCTAAAGATTATTTTTATTGGGGATACTTGAACAATTCAGGGTACTGTCAATTCACAAATGGAGCACATTTTGAACACTTGATTAAGTAATAATTATTTGAGAAATGTTACATTTTAATGTAGTTGAAAATAGTTTGTATTAACAAATTTATTGAGACAATTAGGCGTTGCCAGACTTCTGTTTGATTTATTTAAGACCTTCTAGACTACATAAAATCATAAGTGTTACATATGGTTGAACTCGTATTGAAGAGAAGATTCCAAAAATGACTGAATAAATAAAGTGACTAATAATATCAGAGAAACTGCAAATCTAGCAACATTACAAATATCAAATCTAGAATCTAGGTTTATCCCAAATTTTGTAGAATTCGGACTAGCAATTTACGAGATAATTGACCGTTTCCAGACTTTTGGTCCACTTTTAGATTAGAAATATTAGGAAGGTTCAGATCCTTGACTATAATAATATTATAGAAATTATCAATAAATAAACCTTTAATAAAACGTTAAATGAGTTCAAGTTGTTTCTGTTGTTTGACAAAACCTTTAGAAGTATATTATTGTTAATTCATGGAACTTGCATAACCTTAAAAAAGGGCAAACAATTTTTAAGTGCATAAAGTGTTATAAAATCAAACTTACAAATAATAGTGACATAAAATTAGTTGAAATAATTAACAATGATATGAATGAATTTTCTTGAGTGATAAGAAAAGCCATCTCGCTGATGCTGGTCCATAATCATCAATTTTTCTGGGTGTTGCCTGTACATCCATATAGTCAGCGTTTTGTTTAAAAATATAAAATAAACGTATTCCAAAAATCTACTTAAGTTTTTTTTTTGGGAATCCATTATTTGATATTAAAACGAAGATTTTAAAACGATACAAAGGTCATCGTACTAAAAGAGATTGAATAAATTCGTCAATGGCACAACTGAAAAGTGAAAGTGTTATATATAAGTTCAAGTTCAATGTTATTTACGCTACTCGTAAATTTCATTGTTACACAATTTCTTTTTACCTTGACTGTATCGCTTTTATGAAATTATCTCATCGACTTGCAAACTGGATTCGGTATTGAACTTGGATGATTATTTAATTGGTTTCAATTAAAAAAAATTGAACTTTGGAAATGTAACCATGTATTTCAGTGGTATTTGACAATTTGATGCATTTCTGCAAACTAACTGTTTTTATAATGTACATCAAAAGACCGCAAGTTGAAATTTATAATCTAGGAAGGACCTACGTGGTAAAGATCGCTAAGTAAGATAAAAGAGAACATCAGGTACATCAAGTGCAGTAAATCTAATGTTATTAATGTTTATGACTTAAGCTATTTCGGAGGAAAAATATGGACGTTGCTAAGGATATTAATTTAATTTTATATAAAAAATATTGTTTCGATAGTATGTACAGGGATTTAGTTAAATATCGCCCTGTAGAGTCATCAAAATTAATAAACATTAGGGTCTTCTTGGTTAGTAAAATAAAAGAAGATCGAAAAGTCTAATTTGGGTTCTCGGATGATCGAGAAAGTGATAGTGCCTACCCCTGCGATTAAGTGTAGTTATTTAATGTGTAAGTTAGTTGTTTTCATTAGATAAATAAATTGTTAATGTTCTTACTCAGCCTCTTTAATTTCCATTAACCAAGTTACGTAACGTGTAAAAAGCCCCTTATGTTAACATTTAGATATTTTCATATCTTTATTTCTTCAAAAACAACCCAATACGTAACAATATTTTTTTGTCTGGTACAACCGTCGGTGATTCTTGAAATACCACGATGGTACTTTGAATAATAAATTAATCAACTTCGTAATGAATTTAGTTGCTCCCAAGCATATTCCACTCTGGAGGTTATCTAAATTTCCAAAATAACTTTTCTCTTCTGGTTAAACCTTTTGAAAATATAAATTCTGCCGACGAAAAGTGGTCATTCCAATAAATCTGTCCGCCAAAATCAAACTAAAAGATATTATTTAGAGTTAATGCACTTTTTGCGGACGATCCTCGTATTTATTAGCAGCGATAAAAGTGGTTCAAGTTGAAAATAATGAGGTATAAAGAGTTGTTGATTTATGTAGTTTCCCCATAACATATTTTTTAGTGATGAATTAAAGTACCACACACATGTTAGTTTGGGACCCATTGCGAATGGTAACCACCATGGTATACTGGGTAATAACTGCCTCAGGCTTGCTAACCATCTCTCATATCATATTTTTATTCCGAACTCAACCTTTTTCTTTCTGGATCTTCTGTGTTGCATTCTGGTATCTGTGAGAAAACTAGGAACTTTCTTGCGGGAACTTAGTTTCACCTTGAGACATTTCCTGATAGAAACCTGATATAAAAAGGTTTTTTGGTGTTTTAGTATGAAAAAATGAAATATTAGAGATCTAATATAACTGAGTTCAGAGGTAAATAAAGAAAGAGAAAGAAAATAAGCTGGAAAATGAAACTGAGAAAAAGACAATCCTGATGGGAGCATTAACAACAATTTCATTTAATTGATACACTATAATCATTCCCAATAATTTTAGATATATTTTAATACATAGTCATCAATTTTGCTATATTTCCTTGACCTCAATTTCTCATTAGCGGAGGTTTTTCCAATTTACATATTTTCCATTTCTAAACAAGAAAATTACATAGGAAATATATAAAATATTCATTAATTATTATTTAATTACATAACAATGCAGATATACATAAGTACACTTTTTAGATATTTAAATGTAAAATAGAAGCCTTATTATTCTTCTAAACTATCCGAGCGGTGTTTTTTGATAACTTTAATAAAATTATCAAACATTAAATATGTGTAAGTCAGTATCTACTGAATCTTACAAAAAAGACATTGAAATGGTTTTCAAGATATTGAATGGAATGAAATATTTTGGAATGGGTCCTCTGACTTCAGAAAAGAAAATTATATCAATAATGATAACGAGTATCATTATACCTCTAAATTATTTTACACTGAGACTAAAAATCTCTTTAATGCCTCGTTTCAGTATTTTACTGGGAAAAATGATAATATTGGAGGGATTTTCGCAATTATTTTATCTCCTTTATTGTCTTGTAAAATTCCAATTTTTTACAAGAAACTTAAAGAATGATTTGTACAAATCTTTACAAGAATTGGAAATCAAAATGGAAGTCCAAAGCATTTATACACGCGTTTATTATTGGTTTATTTCCTTTTCGCCGCAAATTATGCTGTGTATATTTACTCCGCAATTACAGAGAAAGACTTTGATATTTTGCTTTACTGTTCAGCAGAAATAATAGTAATAATATATAATTTAATAGTTTTCACGTATTTTTTGGTTTTGACAAATTGGTTGAGCAAGAAATACGAGAAATTCACATCGGTTATTAAGTTATGCTGTAATAACAGTCTGATTAATTTTGAACGACAAGTTAACGCCATTATTAAATATATGGAAGTGGTAAAAGTTTTGGTTAACATCAATAATGATTTATTTGGAGGTGGAATTTTTTTTAGCAACAGTTTGATGGTTTTCCACATTCTGCAAATGATTGTGCACGCTATTGATTCGCATCCTGGACCAATAAGGGTTTTTGCTTTTCGGTATATTTTTCCGATACCATTTTCTGTAAGTTTATATTCTCCAAAAGGAAATCTAAAATAATTGAACTTCCCAGGTTTAATTTTTAAATCACTACTATACACTGATACTGATGGTTCAATTGTTTTGTTAAGTATAGGTTTGTGTTTAGTATCAATGAGGTATTTTGCGTAATGTGATTTATCTGGTTGTTTTATTCTATAAGATTGTAAGTGTTCATTGTACCGTATTTCAAAATTTCTAATAATCTGACCAAGATAACAGAATTTGTTTACAAAATATGTAAAAATTAGCTGGGACATCCAATATTAACTCAACTTGCATGATAATGCGTAAAACACTTTTTGAAATATTTACAAACATAAAATATGAAAAGCTTTAACATTTAAATATGTAATTTCACCTATAATAACGTCGAATTATTGTTTGTTATAACTATCAATACTCGAACGCAAACAGTAGAAGAATGTTTAAATCTGAGATTCCCAGAAACGAGTTTCAAAACATTTTAAACGCAATAGATGTGTTAAAATACAGCGGAGCGGGTCCTTTAGCATCAAAATACAAAATTAATTCAATAATTATAATATGCCTTCTGATTCCAATAAGTTATCTGAGCATAAGACCTGCAATTACCATAGACACGCATAACCCTAGTTTGATTTGTGGAATATTGAGAATAATACAAGAATTTTCGGAATTATTTACTTTAATATACTCTATTGTGAAATTTACATTTTTCTCTAAGACTTTAAGCAACAATTTATGCGTAGCTTTATACGAACTTGAGTATTCAGTGGACTTCAAAATTTCTCCCAAAGCAGAACAATGTTATTTATATATTCGGTTATTTTTTATATATTTTCTATATTTCGGTACCTATTTGTTTTTATTTTCCGAGTTTATTGCAATCAATAAATCCTCAGAATTATTATCACTCTCTATCAGAATTATAAATGGATTTTATAAATTGCTTTATCTGTCTTACTATTTAATTTTAACGTACTGGTTAAAAAATAAATATGATGCAATAACATTAATGGTAAAGTTTTATTGTAGCGAGCAGAGGGTGAATTTTGAAGAAAGGAATAAAAAGCTTATAAAATATTTGGACATAATTAAAACTGTTATTGATAATAATAACAAATTATTCGGTTCTGTCATTTTCTTAACTAGTTTTTTAAATGTTCTTCTTATTTTGCGTGTGACTATTGCTAGTATTGATAAACATTCTAGGACTGGTTATGTTAAATATTTGTTGCCGGTTCCTTCTGCAGTAAGTAATTTTTAGTTATTTACTAACATAAGTAATACTTTTACAATATATATTATTTGTAATATTAAAAATTTGTACTAATTTCTGTTAAAAAATAAGAGATCGGCTATGTGCGTTGTTACTTTTACCATTTCTTTTGTTCATTGTATCAGTGAGAATATTTTTAACAAATATGTTTCATAGAAAAATTCTAAATGTAGCTAAAGATTCATTTTCGAATGAGGTACTTTAGATGGAGATGCAAATAAATCTAATTGTCAACTAAAGGAGGTTTTAACCCACTACTTAACTTCGTTAATGTCAATTAAAGTGGCTGAATGAAACCACAACCATTTAATTATCTATGAATAAAAACAACTCTTACAAAATATCGGGCCAACTTACGTCTTTAAAAAACCAATACATTTAATTGCAGGGGTAGGCACCATCAACTTCTCGGTCATCCGAGAACCCAAACTTGACTTTTTTCGTATGTATATTCTGTATTTCGGTATAAATTTCCTTACATTCAACATGCTTATTTCAACAAATAATACCGCATTTATATTGTCTCTATCTATCAAATTCATACATGGAGTTTATGTGTTGTTTGGTCTCTCTTACTATTTAGTTTTAACGTACTGGTTAAAAAATAAATATGATGCAATAGCATTAATGGCAAAGCTTTATTATAATGTCCAGAGAATGAATTTTGAAGAAAGAAATAAATAGTTTATAAAATATTTGGACGTACTTAAAACAGTTATTGATAATAATAATAAATTATTCTGTTCTGCCATGTTCTTAACCAACTTTTTAAATTTTTTCAAATTTTACGTATGATTATTTATAATATTCTGTTTCACATTTTAAACATTTGATACCGGTTTCGTCTGTAGTAATTATTTACGAACATAGTAATACTTTTACAATATTTATTTTTTATACTATTAAAAACTTTTGTAATAATTTCCCCCAAGCTATGGTCACCTTACCTAGACTTTTCTAGGATATTGCCAATGTGTGTTATAACTTTTAATATTTCATTTGTTGGTTGTACCAATGAGAATATTTTTAACAAAAATAGTTTGATAGAAAAATGTATATTTCTAAAAATACTATTAAATTTGACAAAATATAATTTATTTTCAAATTACCTTAGATGCTGATAGAATTCAATAAAAAAAAAATAATTTGTTTTTTAGGTTTATTTGATCATCTTGATGATGGCCTGCGATGCAGTGGAGAAAAGCGGCAAGAAATTAATAAAAACCTGCTATTTACTGCATGACCACACTCAAGAAGAAACCGATAAAGAGCAATTGCTTATTCTAGCGAAATACGCAGAGCAATGGAGCCCTTCATTTTCCGCTGCAGGATTTTATGAAATGAACCAATCCAGCCTGTCTTCTATGTTTTCAGCAGGAATAACTTACTTAGTAATCCTTATACAATTTAATATGGTTCTCACGGAATAAATAATCAGTTCACTTGATATTGGGTTATTTTTTTGAATAAATATGTAAAAGAATCTAAATATAATTTTCGGGTGGTTTTTTTGTAACCCCCTACGTAACTTGATTAATGGAATTTAAAGTCGCTCAATGAAACAATAATGATTTATTTATATATGAATAAAAAAGTCTTACGAAGTATTAGGGCAACTTACAAGACGTAAGTAAATAACCAATACATTTAATTGCAGGGGTAGGCACCATCAACTGCTCGATCATCCGAGAACCCAAACTTAACTTTTTTTCAATATCTTTCTATTTTCCCAACCAAGAAGACCCCGATGTTTATTAATTTTGATGACTCTTTGCGACCTTGGTCCGAAACTTTCGCTCACGTAACATTAAATAAACAGTGAATGTTATAAATTGGAAAATATTAAATAATGATATCTGGACTTTACAATCGAAACTTCGACTTTAAAATTGAAATCTTAAAAAAATACAAGAAATTTTTAATTTAATGTATTACTCTCTTTCGAGCTAAAAATCTTCGAATTTCTTCAGTAACTTAACTTCAAGTTCTTAAAAGGGGAAAAGTACTCGGGTTCATACTTAAAATAATATGCAGGGTATTCTAGTGAGTGAAACAATAACAATTTATTTATCTATGAATAAAAATAAATCTTACAAAATATAAGGGCGCCTTACATCTTTAAATGACATATTTAATCGCAGGGGTAGGCATCATCAAATTCTCGATCATCAGACAACCCAAACGATCATGTAATATTAAATAAACATTGAATGTTATAATTTAAAAAATAAAAAATAAGTTCTATGTACAGGGCGATATTTAACTAAATCCCTATACACACTATCGTTACCATATAATTTCCGAAAACAATTGCTCAGCATTATTTCGGGACATTCTGTACACATTGGGCAAGTCTGTGATAAAAAAAATATGGCCACTCTAACAAGACGTATAGAGTTCCTTACGATTTCGCGTGGTTCATTTTTTATTAGAGGTTCGCAGTTGTCCAATACGTTAAAAAAAAAGGTGGGTAAGTAGGTAGGAATGCAAGAAGCGCTACGAATGTGAGCTCAAGTTATAATCACTTGGGAATTCCAGCATTAAGGCTCAGAGTCGACTAGGCCGCCACATTAACATTCATCACGTCAAATAAGTCGATGAGAATAAAAAGTAATAAAGTGATTTACTTAAGGGTTATAAGTTTTTGGAAGTTGTCATTTATTTCGTGAACATTCTGAAGCTATCCCAAAGGTTATAAAAGTTTGACGAGCCCCCCAAGTATGGAGGGAAACTAATAGAATTAGGATGGGAAAGGAACTAAGCGCTGAAATAAAGGATACCACCGAAAATAATGCGTATATAAAATCGTATGCAGAATAAAAATGTCTAAAGCCAACCATTTTTAAAGAAATAAATATTAGTATTTTACATCTATCCAAATATTATTTACTGAACAGGAACTAAAGGATATTAAAAAAACGGAATAAATAGAAAAATAGAAAAGATAAACTATACTTATCCTGGATTTCTTCATTATTCCAAAGCTTTTGTAAAAATTATTATGTAACAACTAATACAAAATATAAAGGCAACTTACACTTTTAAATAACTTACAGATTTAATCGCAGGGGTAGGCACTATCAAGTCTCGATCTCTCTAGGTCCAAACTTATAATTTGGAAAAGAGAATTGAAATAACTCAAAGTCTTACCCCCGTAGAGCCCTCATATTAATTTGGAAAATGTTAAATAAACAAAATAAGTTCTATGTAAGGGGGAATATTTAATTAAATCCAAGATTCAAATTCTAAATCTATAAATGCACACAAGTTAAAATAATTCCATATATTGTGATATAGGTAATTCAATAGTCAATAATGCTCCAGTTTTTTTAATGTAAAGTTATCACACAAACTTCATAAAACTGCATTGGCATAACAAAAAAAGCACATAACTTAATTTGACTCTATTTTCTATTTTAAGAACTTCTTATTTCTAATTAACTAGTTATTTATTGATATTGTTGCAATTTTAAAAAGTTCAGCAGAAATATTTTTAGTTCAGAGCTGATAAGAGTGAGTATTTATACTAAATGTTTTTCTGTCAAGAGTTAAAGATTGAGTCAATGTTTCTATTAAATATCTCAACAGTTCAAATAATTTCCACGTGACTTCTTTTAGCTTCTTAATGGTGGTTTGTTTCATACGGTGATTTCTGGTCAATCCAATATTTATTTATTTCCAGCATAGCGATAAGTTGGTACAATATAATGAACTTTAACTTTAAATACATTCTGATTTGATCATTAGGATTCGGGATCCTGGCAATACTTTTAACAAATTAAAAATATAGCTTAAAATTCACTTGAATGACCTTTATACAATGTAGTTTAATGAATGACCGTTTATTATTATAATTTAATCCTATTTAACAAAATACATATTATTTTAGAAATAATTAATAATATACAGTGGTACATAATGTATAGAATAAATTCATTTTTAGCTAAACAAACAAGTTTGAGGAAAAATCCTGAGACAGGTCTAACAATGAAATATAAGATGAGTAGGTTTTTAATTTTAATTTATTGTTTTCCCTAATAAATGGATCGGTAGACAAGGACCCATTGAGTGACCGGTTCTCAAGCCATTAGATTTCTTTTTGTGGGGTCATCTATAAAATGTTGTGTATAAAATTAAACCCGACGACATAAATGATTTAAAATATATAATAAGGCAAGAAGTAAATAACATTTCGCAGGAAACCATTAATAAAGTTCATCAGGGATTTATTGATCGCTTAGGACATTGTCAAGCACAAGAAGGAAGACAATTCGAACACTTAACTGTAATTTATTGTGTGCCAATTTATTGTTATTGTTGTATTATTTTGTTATTTTAATTAAAGGTCTTCAAAAATACAGATTTTAAAATTATCGTATCTTCAAAACTATTAATTAGCGAGCACAAGTATGATATATTTATATATATATGGTGTTGCTAGTTCTCAATACATAAATAGCAATCTTCGTATGTAAACGTTTTGAAAATGTTTTTACACCAAACAGTTTATTCTCTAATGTTTGTTATCTAAAGATTTTTAAAGTTAAAAATATTTATTGATTGTAGAATTTAGTAGACACCCTCGTAAAATTCGATATTTAATAGACCTCCGATATTATCCAGGATTTTTAACCCAGGCATGTTAAGTACAAGAACACTTATTGAGTACATTGATGACACTTTGTTGAGGTTCGCTAGCAGGCTAATTGAAAAGTGAATTTATGTTCTGAAAGCCAATGCCAGGATTCTTGGTCGGTGGCCTTTGTATATAATTATTTTATATTTTATTACTCTTGTTTTAAATTTTTAAATTCTATATTACAGAGAAGAGAATGCAACGACAACAAATAAATTTTTCTATTGAATAAAAGCTTGTAATGTCATTTTTTTATCAGAAAATAAAACAAAATAAGGGATAATCAATTTTTAAAAAAATAACTAACTACGTAAGTACATACTATCTTACTTATACAGGATGGCCCATCAGTGTAGTAAAGCTGTATATGTCCGCTATTCTTGATAAAAAATATGAAAGTTTGTTAGAATTTTTTTAGGTACGTTAACTACTTTCCTCCATTTAAAACATTCTCGAAAAAATCCTAAATTGTATACTGGAAAAGTCAAAACTCGGAACCAACATTTTCTCAGTTTTTTTTAAATAGAACACCCTATATTTTTATATCGTTTGGATAGACATTTAATAGCATTCATTTTCCCAAATCTAGCAAACCTATATTAGACGACTTGAAATACCCAGCAAAATTCATATATGGAATAAAAAATACATTATTTCATTTAAAAAATTATAACTTAGGCATTGCGTTCCTAATTTTAAAATATGAATCTTAAGACTGCCTAGGTTTTTTGCAAATATATTTTTTGGTAACTTCAATAATGTGCCACCCTATATATGCATTCCATTTTTGAACCCGCTGATGAGTGATGACTGTCCAAACAAAGACCTTTACGGTTAAAGAAGATTTTCAGGGACTTATGCAAGTCATAATGAAACCAGAAATGAATCAACACTTTTGTTTGAATACTTTTTGTTTATTTTTATTAAATGTGGAAGGGTCAGTCGACTTTACATTTCATGAAATGTGGGTCAATATCGACAAAAATAATTTCCACATTTTTTATTTCTTTAATAAACACTTTAATCAAACTAAAATGTCGATTTTAATTTTACGGAAATTCACCAACTCGTTGTAACAGACTAAAGAATAAAACAATACACCTAGATCTATATTCTGGTCTCACCCTCACTAATCGTACGAGGGTTACTCTTATTTGTTGATATCTAAAGCGCATCATTTGTTAATAGATCTTGTCAAATCATTCATTGGGTTACAGCGTCACAAGGTTTTTTCTTTAGTTTATGAACTTCGCAGTAAATTATGATTTACAACAATTACATTTTCTCCTTCTTGGTATAGTATCTTTGTTTATTTTTCAGTTTTAGTACAAAACATGGTAAGAAATCTTGCTTCCAATATATCCAGGAGTGGTCGGTTAGTCTTTGTCAATCTCTCCATTTGGATAACATGTTCGAATGTTTTTTGTCCATCTTTGCAAAAGGTAGTGTTGAATATGAAAGTCCATTTAAAAAAATAGTTCAATTAAAAGGTTTCAGGTCATTGATATCACTTGAAACGTTTGTTAAAAATCGACTTTAACTAAGTATATATTCTTTTGGACATTTTGCTGAAACTTTATCTTTCCTTAGATATTTGAAGCAGAAAGGTTATAAGTTATAAGACCTCCAAGTACTTTTTAGTACTAGTAAGCTAAATGTAATAAATAAAGCTGTCTGTGCTCAAATCATGAAACTTCCAGATGAATGGTTCTGATAACAATGAAGGTAAATGCCATTCCACACAGTTTCTTCTAGTTTTTTCACCAACATTCATGGGACCAAAATCATTCAAGTACCGTTTTAATGAAGCATCTTGGTTGAAATCTGCTACATGGTAATGAGACCATGTTCATTGAGGTTCAGTGAGCCTTTGATTGCACGTGAAAAACGCCCTAAGAATCAGGTCTCGGCGATCATCTTTCCACTCTTTGCCCTTACAGAAAACTCTAAAATACAATTTCAATAAAGCTAACTGGTGGTCTTTGCAAGCATGTATTGAAGTTAATATTAATATCCATACTGATATTCTTCCGTTATGAAATCATTAAGAATGCCATTATATATTCCTTTTAAAGAATCTTTTATTATCCCAAAGCTCTCGCTTCTCTGATGGAAAAAATCATGTTCTGAACAAAAATTAAACTCTATTCAAGGACCCAATCACTTGAAAAATGAGTTTTAAAAAAAGCAGTATCTCAATACAAGAGTAGTAGTGAAGAACAAATTTGATGGAGCCTAAACAGAATAGCTCATATCGAAAGTTAAAATGATATTCAAGTTTTGTCAAAGACACTTGTAAAGTTTTCTTGTGAATAAAATTTGTTAAACCTTTTAGGAGTATGTTTTGTTATTTTCAATAAAGTTTGTATTAGAGGTCTCTTGTCTTTTTGCTCTGTTGTTACTCCTAATTTAAAATTGATCTTTTATTTTCAATAAACGCCTTTCGTGTTACAATTTCTGCCTTTTTGTTACTCATATTGCGTATGCTGATATGAGATTTAAAAAAGATTATGAAAAATCTGTAATTTTGTGATTTTATTATCAGCAGTTGAAATTTATTTCTCTACCGCACTCAGTTAGGCAACTAAGTATACAGTATAAAAGTATATCGTCTTGCATGGATTAAGGCGGAATAACACTGTGATGAATTCAAAAAATTAAACAAATAAGAGCCAAGTTCATCACGTGACTTTTTCTGACTTTGCACCCTTATACCTTCAAAAAATATATAGATCTTCAAACACATAACTATTAACACGTCTCCTTTTTTCAGATTTGATTACATGAAACAAAGAGAGAAACGAATACGATTTTAACAAAACTACTTTGGCAATATTGCTTTTCCACTAGAATACTGCACAGGCACCGTTCTTTAATTTTTTTTGGCGCAGACACGAATGGATGGGGTATATATCGCTGCCCCCACGGACCACATCCTTAAAATAATAAAAGAGTATAACCCAAGAGAATAATTCAACTTGGATTTATCTTATTATTAGTTCCTAACGTTTGAGACTAAAAGTAGTTATTAAGTATTAAAAGAATTCTCAGAATGGCATGGTCTTTGTATTTTTTTCAAGTTACTACAATACTCATATATCAAAATAGGTTTTTTTTTAGTATCATCTATTATTTTAAATGAAATCATCTAGTTGCTGTATTTATTGTAATGTGTTATAGATTTTTTAGGCATTATTTATTGTTCCTTATTCAGAAAAAATGTATTTTGTGGTTTTATTTTATTTTATATATTTGTGTATTTCTACCAGTCAATTTGTGAGTTATATTTCTTTGTTTTGTGACAAAACCCAACAATTTTGAAAATCATATTCACTTATTTATTTTGATATATCATTTATATGTACATAGATTACGAAATAAAAGGGTGTATGACAAACTAGATTTTCAACCTTCAATTTTTGGGAAAATTGTGCAATTTGTTGCTTGGACACTCGACAAATTGTGTCATTGATTGGCAAAGTTTCTTTTCAAAATAGAATAGATGCTGATATTTTTTTAATATAACTTGTTTCTAGTTTGACTAAAAAAATTTCTAGACAACTTGTGTTTAAATTTCTAACAGACACGCGTTTTTTAAATCATCCCATAATTTCAAAATAATTTAACTTAAATGATCAACCTAAAGTAAATATAAATTTATTTGCAACTTTTTTAAAGATTCGGTAATATTAATTTTATGATTGTCTTACATCTATTACAGAATGCCCCGACATTTGTATACAGAAATTCTCCATTATAATGAATACAGTTATCAAACATTTGTGTATTTCGTATTGGAGTAAAAAAATATTCAAAATGTAGAAAACCTTTCAAAAGTATGCTTATAAAATTATTTACAATGAAGTTTCTCAGCAGGACAGAAAAGTAGACTTATTTTTAACATAGTACTGGAGTCCAAATTTTTTTCAGTAAAATTAAAGCTTAAAATAAAGTGAAATAAAAGCTTTAAAGGTTAAATAAAAAAACACTATTAACAAAATAATCTTTTAATATTTTTATAGTTGATACAATTCAAAGGTATTCAACAATATTTTATTATTAAATATTGCGCTTTGACACCGGCAGTTTATGTAACATTCTTAAAAATATAATTCAAAGGTAAAAAATCATAATTTAATTCTAATTATCTTTAATAATTAGTTAACGTATTCAATCCTTAAAACTATTTTTACACAATCTGTTTTAACCACAATTTATAAAAACAGTCACTTGGATAAACTTAACAATAGAACAAGTCCATAACAATGTCATAGAAAATTATTTGGCTAAACTCTTTAACAGAAATCAGGTACAAAAACAAACGATATTCGACAATTCATATGTAAAATTTGAAATTTGTTTCTAGATGGGTAAATGCTTTGCTTTTTTTTAAAACACTTGAAACTGATTTCTGTTCAGAAGGTTACTAATTTCATTATGACGAAATGTAAATACTTGCTTTCTTTTACAACAAACCATAAAATATCCAAGAAAGCTGCCAAAAAAACTTAAATCGATCTCTTCGTCAAAAGATATAAATTGAAATTAGAAGGAACAAAGCAATTGATCCCGTATTAAATTAGGTAAAGGAAAATGAACCTCAACAAAAAATGAGCATGAAAAACGAAGAAAAAACTCCAAGCATGGAAAAAACCTATTTTGTCATTTTCTTCTAACAGAACAGCACATTTGCAGTTTTTCTTTTTAAATTTCCATCTGTTTTCTTTGGTATATTATTTTAGAAAAAACTAACCTAACGAAAGTAAATAACCTAGGAAAGAAAAGTTGATTTCGTTTCCATTTTTTTCTAACCTAGGAAGATTCCTAATTTTCATTTTATTTTCTATTGGTTTTCTAATAATAAAACTGATGACAAACAATAGCAAAAAATAACAAGATTTCTGTTACAGGCCTCGCCTTTGGCTCACCGAAATACCTATTACCTAATTTAAATAATTATAATTGAGAAATATGTTTATTTTTGTCTAATAATACTGGCTAAATTTTTGTCATTTAGGTGCATCCTAAAAGCAGAAATATAGAAACAAATATTTTTAATACTATTCGAACATTTATATCACAATAAATCAATGTATTCTGTACCGCTATACAGAAGTAAGCGTAACGAATAAAAATTAACATTATAACAAAACAATCTTTGTTAAATAATACTACAAATGCAAAAAGATACGTTATTTCCTAAAACGGAATAAACTCATTACCACATCCTAAAATCGTCACAATCATACAGTAAGTAATTTAATTACAGAATTTGTACTTAAAGATTTAAGAAATAGTTGTTAAGCGAACACTTAGTCAGTTTGTTTTGATAACGCTTTCAAGCAAATACGTTTGTGTTGAACCCAGTCGAGTCTCTGAAAAGTAAAAAAAAAATATTATTTTCTGGGTTTTTCACATAACATTTCCAGGATCTGTATCTAAGATATTTTAATTCCGTAAATAAGAATTACTTCAGGGTTCATAAGATTTTCATACATTCGAAACAGATTGAAAAATATATAGGAACAAATGGTATTTTATTGGTATTGATATTTGTCTTTATGCATACAAACGTTATCTGTAGTAGTAAGAAATTTTATTCAGCGAATTTTAAATCTTAATGTTACATCAGTTCTTTGGAACTTTATTTTTAATTTTTCTACTGATCTCAATCTTTCCAATAAAGATTTAATAAGTAAATAAGGAAAAACCAAATCAGTTATAAAAATGTCATAAAATGAATATTGTAAACATTTCAAAAAAAATTTTTTTTCAGTTTTCAAAAATGTAGTTTGATTTGAAAACATCAATTATTTCTTTCTAAATTTGAAAAATGAATCTTGGGAGTACGATATTGCAAACTAAACGAAAAATGTCTTTAATTTTATAATCTTTTAAAGTTTTAATTTAAAAAGGTTTTACCTCCACATTTGAATTTTCTACGAAAATAAACCTTGAGGGTGCGATGTGATAAATTTTCCCTAGAGTTACATTTTTTGCACAATTTTTTTCATTGACATTTTTTAAATAAAGTTTGTAGCTTTTTAAAAAGTTCATTTTTATGGAAATTTAATTTTTTTTTCTTCTCAAAAATTTCCCTAAATTTACGATTTCGTGACGATTTTTTAAAGAGAAAATTAGAAGTTTGACTTGTAAAGGAAAAATTTTTTTTTTAATTTAGATTTTTTATCTGAACAGGAATGAAACATTCTTAATTATGCATCGAGAGAAATTTGTCATGCATAGAATTTAATTATCGATAAATAGATATTTATATTTTACTTTTTTCTTTTATTTTATTTTGAGTTTATAATTTGGCTCCAAATTTAGCTTTTCCTTTATTTATAAAATTCAATACATATAAAAAATCCTATTACAATATAAGGCGGTTTAGAAATATCTTTACCATTTCTCAATATCAAGTTTGCAAGGATTGTAAAATTCTATGAAAAAACATTAAAACTACATTAGATATAGATTTGATGCACAAGAAAAAATCAGTTTGTGTATTAAACTGAGGGACTTCTATTAGATGTAATTAAAATATCCTAAGTAATTTATCAGATACTGATCCTGCGGTTTTTATGTGAAATATACAGTCTATACAGTGCATAAACGTCATGATTGGATTGTACAACAAAATCCATATCTTTATCGACGCACTGTAAAAATTAAAATGACATTTTGTAACAATTTTAACAAAATATTTACTTGGCAACTGTCGCTGCAATACATGACCATTCGGCACACACAGATGTATTCCGCTCGTTTTTCGCAGATACACAATCGTCCGTGGTAAACCGATTCGTTTTGTTCTACCTGAAAAATTTAAATAATTTAAAACCAGCAAACAGGAGCGCGCACATTCACACACAAGAAACTTTAAATAGTTCGTTCACATACAGTTTATTATAAATCAAAACTTTTTTGGTTTTAATTTGCTTGAAATATTTAGAACTATGTAAAAACTTGAACACACACAAAACAGTTTTAATTGGCTTCAGGCCTCTTTAAAAAGCTTGAAAAAGAAAATAATTTAGAATAAATATGGGAAGATAAATAATACTTATCTTGAATTTCCACAGTCTTCCAAAGAATTTTAATATACAGGGTTGGCATAAAGTATGGAACCAAGTAAATATCTTTAAAAAGAAACGTACGATATTTATGAAATTTTGTAGGTAAGTACAATGGGCCAAAATGCATCTGATGTACATAGGATTCAAAGAGTGGCCTGCTCGTTCTCCGGATTTAAACACATTAGACCTTTTTCTTTGGGGTTATCCAAAATCACGTGTTTACGTTAAACGACCAACATGCTTGCAGGAATTGAGACAAAGAATTATTGATGAATGTGAACTAAATAAGGGGAGAAGTCTTTGAAAGAGTGACTCAAAAATTTGTTAATAGATTGGCATATTGTCAGGAGGTGAATGGAGAACATTTGAATTAATTTTGATTAAATTACTATTCTCATTAGTCTAAAGTAAATAAATGTACTTATTCTACAACTAAAAGTGAGTTATTTCTAGTTTTTTTTTGCTCCATTGCATTTAATTGTAAAATTTCATAAATATCGTCCGTTTCGTTTTAAAATTATTTACTTGGTTCCATACTTTATCCCAACCCTGTATAAATATAGGAAATAAAAAACCAAAGAAGTCTTGACTGACGAGTTAAACAACGAAATTTTTAAAATCTTGGGGATGCTTTTAAAGGGTGAAAATTCAGAAATTCTTATTCCTTCGACAGTCATTCTACAAGATAATAGAAATATTACATACATGTATCAATTTGTAATAATTTTACTTACAGTGCTTGAGATTGTTTGTTCTATAACTATACAAAAATGTAGAACAAAGAAGAACATTTTTTATACAATAAAATTTACTGACGAAGGAATAAAGTTTTCCGAAAGCTTTCAAATTAAGTGAAAAGAGTCTGAATTTTCACCCATTAAAAACTTAGCTGCACTTATGATGTTTAATGGATCTTTTTAATATTTTAATTTAAATTTAAGATTAGTATAATTTACCTTTTGTATTTATTATGGATAAATTACACAAGTAAGGGTTGAAAAAATTTACTTATTATATTTAGTCTAGAAGTTCCAGTTTCGTATCGAATATATGATGTGCTTCCATTGTTGTTTCTATCTAATGAAATTAGGCACAATTATACTAATAATCTACTTCAAATATTGGCGAATTTGAAATAAAAGTGCCAAAGGAAAAGGCAAACCTGATTTCAATATAGCTTTGATAGTGAATTTTTTACAATTTACAATTTATATCGTCCAGGTGCTTTTCGAATTGAAATAAAATACAGATAGAATACAAGTAATTTGTTATTTCCATAATACATTTAGGTATACATACCTGAGGCGATGGCGAATTCTCAATGCCGCTGTCATTCGGTGAAAAAGCCTTAAAAAAAAATCCTAGAATTACTAATGTTTTATAATAGAAACAGAATTATATAATTTAACGCTTTTCAGTATTACTTTATAAATTTGAAACAATTTTTAAATTTTCATAAACCTCAACTTAAATAAACGATATACGTGTTATTTACCGACTTTTATAAATAATCTCATTTGCCTGCTTTTTGAAAAATACCTTATTTTGTTTTGTAATCGTTTTATTTAACGAATTCATGCAAAAAACAAACACAATAAGGTTTTTTATTTTTATTCCTAAAAACTTAATTAAACTACATTACTGCTATTAATTTTAAACTTAAACCTAAATATTACATACGACACTTAACATATCGGTAAAAGGTACATTTTATTTCTAAGCACTATAAGACTTTCTCAAAGAAGAAAAAAGAATTACGTACATCAACTAAGTTCAAGTTGCGGATCAAACGGACTCGGTGGATCCCAAAGAGATCGTGATGTTCCAATAATGTGGGCCTGAATCAAACAGATTATTTTATCAAAATCCACAACCCCAAAAAATATCATTTCGTAAAAAACATTTGGTATAATACACTATGCACCAAAATTTCGGAATCAAAATCGATATTACCAATGATGCTGTTTTTTAGTAATCTGATTGTGCTCGCTTTTGTTAATTTACAAGTTAAGGCTATATAATTTTTATGTGCGTATTTTTTTTTATAACAATGATGTACTCTCGCCCCACGCGATTTCTCTTTATTTCGTTAAATAACATATTTACCCAATGAATCTCTACAAAGCATGATAAATACCAAACGTTTTATATAGAAATAATTTAGTGAATGCACCAAGCTAAGCATACGGAATATTTATAATGTTAATAGTATGTTAATTAGTGTAATGATGATGCTTACCTATAAATCAGCCACCAATATTTGTTAAATGTATTTAGACCGAAAATCTTGCATGGGGTAAACATTTTAATCAAATTTTATTTAACCAATTTCATTGGCCACAAATAACCAATATCGTTAAAAACAGAGCTTTCAAAAGAGGTCCCCTAACAAAATTACTTCAGAATATATCACTATTTTAAGCGCCTTTTAAAATTGATATCTACAGCGTCGCGGCTAAATATATATACAGGTTATTTTATTTAAAATAAGGAGTTAGATCCTCTTTTCACTGTGTTTGTTTCTAGAAACCCGGTATATGAACTAAGCCTAATTTTTTTTACAAAAATGGAATAAAAAAATAAAATAAAAATGTTCTATTTAACAACAATTCTATTCTCAATAATGTTTTCAGTAAAAGGAAGTTTTCGGGTTAAAAAAATACATTTAATTTTGCCAAACACCATTTTCCAATAAACAACCAACGGAAATGAAAAGCAAACTCAAATGCGTGCACTCTAAACAAAAACAAAAACGCGATAAATTCAAAATAAAGTACTCACCACTGGAAACTGTTCCTTATTCAAAATAACTTCCTCCTCTTGCTCCAGTTCTTCTTTCTTAATAAAATCCAATTCTTTTTTTAGATCTTCAGTGTCCACATCATCCAACCATGTTAAATCGATAAAAATCGTTTCGTCATCTTTATTAAGTCGTTTGTCTTCAGTTTTAATATTCACATCGTTGTTTGGTATTTCCGATTCGGAAAATTGTGCATCTACGGTCGAATCGCCTTCATCAAGAACGTGTCTACTATCAGACGATGACGATGGATTAATATTAGATTCATTTCTACAAGATTCGTTAACTAAAGGTGCATCTCTTGTTGGTTTACTAATAACGGGTTGGTTAGGAGGCGATTCACAATTTCGCGATGCGGGTTGATGACTCGGCGTCGAGTTTGAAGGAGAAGCATTAATACTTGGATTGCTAGTAACCTCATTATTGGTGGTAGAAGCAATGGGTGAGATAACGGGAGATGTAAGACGAGTGGAATTGAACTCGTTCTCAGTTAAATAATTACGAGTAAATGGCACGGGTGCGTAAACATGTTTAATTTGTATCATCGACGGCATGGCAGTGTTTACAGTTTCACTGCAAGGCGTAACCGAGGGGGAATTTTGCCTAGAACTATGCGCCGGTGTTACATTGACGGGAGATTTACTCAATGAATCGGTGCTTTTTTTACGAACTCGACGTAGTTGAGATATTTGTGATGGAATTTTAAATAGTTCTGGACTATTTTGAGTTGGTATCTCAACGTGTCGAGCAGGTGTTCTCGACACTTGTGGAAATGGGTTTAAGTTCAATGGTTGTCTCATGGTTCCGTACACCATCTGATGCTGGTTGTTGGAATTATTTATTATGCGGGTATTAGGAACTGAAAATTGTGGGGTTATCTGTCTGACTTGTTCTCTGCCCATGTTTGAGGCTACTTGGTTCGCATTCACATGAGGTCGTAATCTTGAAAAATCGGCTGGAGCACCGCAAACAGTCATTAATTTATGTAAATTTCCATTTTGAATGAATCTCTTAAAAATTGGGGTACTATGTGGATTTATAGAATTAGTACTAATTCTTGAGTTTTGAATAATTTTAGCGGTTTGTATACTTTTCGTGATTTTATTGCAGAATTCAATTTGCCAATTTAATCTCGCCAATTGTTCAGATGACAGGATTGGTCTTGTTGAACCTAAAAAATAAAAAAAAATAGAATCTATTAATCTCACTTGTTTCTTTAATAGTAGATAATTTTCATAAAGTAATCTCGATTGCCAACAGGCTCCGTGCATAGGATTCCGTTACTAAGCAGATGGATGCTAATCATTAAATGAGATTCGCCTCTCAATCGAAGTTCAAGTCTCAATTCTCAAGGAAGGGATATTGCAACCAAGAAAAATCCTAGGCTATTCTCGGAATAAAACAAATTAGGTGAATTGAGCAGTTGGAAGATGCAACTAAATTAATCTGCAAAATAACAAAAATAAAAGAACCACAAAAGAAAAGTTAAAGAACCATTAATCACGAAGTAGTAAATTGAAGCTTCCAGAAGGACTAAAATGCCAATTAAGGTCCCAAAAAAAAAACGGCGGACTAATAGTAACCAATAAGAAAAAAAATTAAAAGTCGAGTGGTTAAAATATTAACAGTCATTATTAACCACCCGTCTTACAAAAATAAAAGACGCCTAATCAAGATCAAAATAAAGTGAACACACTGCTAATCAGTAAGTGACTAAATAGCCAAGCGCATAAATTAAGCCACCAAAATGAATCGACAAAGCCAAACAAATTAAAAGAAATTTTAGCCTCAAGTATTTAAGGCATTTTATACAAGAGATTGGAAAAATAATTTATGCAAGAAAGACTTCTTGCTTCTTTGGAATCAAGATGAATATGAGACAAGTTATATTATTTATACTTTAAACTTACTCTTTAAATTTGCTTTTGCTGAAATAGCGTTTGCGGTCCCTTTCACCCACTGATAAAAAGTTCTTAATTGTGGATGATACAAGTAAAAATCTTCACTTGCTGTCATGATTGAATTCAGGGTCACATACATTTGACTTAAAGCTCCAGTTCCTAACAATTGCAGGTAATGATGTATCCTTTCAATTGCATTTTCGGGTATACAATCAGCAGGTTGAATATTTGTACTCTTCAACAGTGAGACCAATTTATAAGAGATAGTTTTCAATCTAAAACATTCAATTTTTAGTGACAGTTCTCTTTCCACGTTGTACCCTAAGCCTGTTAGGTTTTTGGATTTCAACCAATTCAAGAATTCTTGAGACAACAAAGAATTTTGTATGGCTAAAAAGACAAACTCGGCCACAGATTGGTGCCAATTTTGGGAATATTGCTGTGACGGTGGTAGAGATTGTTGGTTCCTAGAATAGTCACTAGTAGTGTTAGGTCTAGAAAGAAAAGTTATTTTATAATAAACAAATATATATAGTGACGCCTTGATTAAGCCCAAAAGCCACAAATAGAAGAGCACTTACCTAACATTTTGAACATGAACTCCAGCTTGGGAAGGTATTCTGTCGTTGTCTACAACAACATTTCCTTGACTACCTAAAGAATTTGAACAAGAAAACGCAGGAATTGCAGTTGGATACGTTTCACAAATTCGATAATTAGCTTGATTGACAATTTCATTTCTCAGGTTTCTTTCAGGTAAAGAATCTGCTACTAAATGCGTAAGCGAATTTGAGTTTTTATTGAAGTTTTGTAGGTTTGTAAACGACCTGGTTTCAGAAACTGCTTGACCTACCCTTTCAATATTTTTTTGATAATTTGGAGCATTACATACAACATTAATATTTGAGGTAGTTTTTCTAAGCGAATCAGTAGCGTCCAAATTTGAAAATAAATTTGTTGACGGCAAGGAAATCCTTTCAAGCTGTGGTGGTGAACTTATATAAGAACCCTCCAAATTATAATGAGTAGAGGTAATTTTTTTATTACATGTATCTTTTTCCAAATTCGTCAAAAGAGAATTGCCTAATACCTTTAAAAGTTTGTGAGATGTACTGCTAATTGACATACTCTGTACTTGATTCTCGACTCCTTTACTAGTACAATTGTTTTGGGAAACAAAATTATCCTTATTAATATTAATTTTGCTTGCAGGTTGATTTACCTCCAAATTGGGATTTCGTGAAATCCCTTCAAGGCTTGGTTGTGTTGGACCGGTAATAATTGGAATTTGGTTAATGTTTGTAGGTTCTTTCGCTTTTATAGAGACATTTTGTACATTTAAACTGGAATATGTAAGTTCAACATATCTTGAACTCTGCGTATCAACTGCAGCTGTAGTAATATCACTAACTTCGAAATTTTCTGAAGTATTAGCGTCATTATTTTCACCTTCAAGTTTAACTGCAACCTCTAATTTAACGACTTGTTTGGCGGGTTCCAAAACTGTAGATGGAAGGTGAGCCGACATAGCTTGTACTTCATCAATATCATTTTCAGTTTCACCGCTTCTGTATAACGTTATTTTTTCATTATTATCTGTATTATCATCAAATACAGTTAAATCTATTATTTGAACCTTATCGTCTTTATCATAGATAATATCCTCGGAATCAGATTCAATTTCTATCACTTTCGTAACGGAAGCACACTTTTGATTTATTACTTTGATTTCAGTATGCACTTCTGGCCTTTCCATGATTACCGCTTCTTCTACACAATCTCTATCATCCGCAAATATTTTCAACTTTTGTAATGGAGGGTACGGTTCTAAAATTAGAGTAGAAGCTTTTTCTAACTCGTGAAGTTCACTTTTAACTGCTGTGTGGATTTGTTCAATTGTGAAATCTGCAGTGGGAGTTTCCTGTTTGATTTCTGCATTTATATCAATTATTGATCGATCCATTATCTCTTTGGACACGGCGGCAGGAATTTCTTCGTTTTGTACTGTTACAGAATTTACCAATTTTGAGGAATTTGAATCTTTATTATTTATAGTGCTAACATATTTTTCTATCTTATTGGATTTATCTGAAATTGGATTGGGTGATGTACCCATTTTCTTTAGTTCAACAGGTATTCCGGTATCTGTAGATTGGGCAGATTTTTGTAATGTGCCTGCCTGATGAAGTAGGTTCCAATGAACAATGATTTGTTTTTCTTTCTCTGTTTCCTTTGCTATCTCATCTTCTACCTTTTGAAGATTCGGATCAATTGCATTTTGTTTTTGTGTTGTTTCAATTTTCTTTATTTGCTTATTTGAGATCTTCATCAGGCAATCGATAATGATTTGCTTTTCTTTCTCTATATCTTTTGTTATCGCATTTTCTACCTTTTGAAGATTCGGGTCAAGGTCAATTTGTTTTTGTGTTTTTTGCGTTGTTTCAATTTTCTTTATTTGCTTATTTGGGACCTTCTTCCTCGGGGAATCGATATTGATTTGCTTTTCTTTCTCTATATCTTTTGTTATCGCATTTTGTACCTTTTGATGATTCGGGTTAAGGTCAATTTGTTTTTGTGTTTTTTGCGTTGTTTCAATTTTCTTTATTTGCTTATTTGGGACCTTCTTCGTCGGGGAATCGAGATTAATTTGCTTTTCTTTCTCTATATCTTTTGCTATCGCATTTTCTACCTTTTGAAGATTCGGGTCAAGGTCAATTTGGTTTTGTGTTTTTTGCGTTGTTTCAATTTTCTTTATTTGCTTATTTGAGATCTTCATCAGGCAATCGATAATGATTTGCTTTTCTTTCTCTATATCTTTTCTTATCGCATTTTCTACCTTTTGAAGATTCGGGTCAAGGTCAATTTGTTTTTGTGTTTTTTGCGTTGTCTCAATTTTCTTTATTTGCTTATTTGGGACCTTCTTCTTCGGGGAATCGATATTGATTTGCTTTTCTTTCTCTATATCTTTTGTTATCGCATTTTCTACCTTTTGAAGATTCGGGTTAAGGTCAATTTGTTTTTGTGTTTTTTGCGTTGTTTCAATTTTCTTTATTTGCTTATTTGGGACCTTCTTCGTCGGGGAATCGAGATTAATTTGCTTTTCTTTCTCTATATCTTTTGCTATCGCATTTTCTACCTTTTGAAGATTCGGAACAAGGTCAATTTGTTTTTGTGTTTTTTGCGTCGTTTCAATTTTCTTTATTTGCTTATTTGGATCTTCCGTACAACTTTTATTTTCACTTTCAAAATATTCTTTTCTAGGCATTTCTTCCGATATATGATTTGATGCTGCGGGATTGGTTTCAATTTTATTTTTACTTTCTTTTTCATCAACATAACTGCCAACTTCATTTTCAAAACGCTCTTTTTTAGACATTTCTTTTGATACATGATTTGATGCTGTAGAATCAGTTTCTTTTTCATTAAAAGTTTTAAATTTTTTATTTTCTTGATTTTCAATTTCAAACAAATTAGATATTGATTTTGACCTTTTTGTCCGTTTGCCAATTTGCTTCTCTGTACGATTTTTGGGTACATTATTTATTTTACTTATGGTGGTACATTCATCTAATTTAAATGATGTGTCATCTTTATTGATTGGTTCAGTGTGATTTTTGGATTGTACTGGTAAATGTTCTTTAGAATTTTTGACAACATCGGTAAGTTTAACTTCAATAATATTGGTTAGAGATTTATTATTTTTGATAGGTACATTTTGTTTTTCAAGGGTCTTTATATACGTCTTTTTTTTACTTCGATATTTATTTTTTTCATAAGATTGAGTAATTGTGTCATTTGAATGTTTATTTTTTTTATTAGAGGCTAGAATAATTGTGTCTGATGAATGTTTATTATTTTCAGTAGAGGATTGAATAATTGTGTCTTCTGCAGTTTCAATAATTGTATCTTCTGAATCAGAGCATTCTCCAAAAAGTCTACTTATAGTAGACATAAATGGCTTATCAAATTTAGAAAATTGTTGGGGTTTCTTAGGAATTTTGTAGTTTGGGTTTAAATTGGGGAAATATACATTCTTTTTTTCTACAACTGGGGATTTTCCCCTCATTTTTGATTCATCTGCAAAAGAGACTCGTCTCTCTTTTATTTTTGATTGCTGGTTATGGCCATCTTCAAAAGAAATTCTCCGTTTCTTAGAATCTGTAGGATTTCCTGCATTACACTCCTTTCGTCTTTCCTTACATCTTTCTGATGAAGATCTCGTTGAGCCTGGGTATTTCGAGGGAACGCTCTTTTTGCGACTAACGCTTGATTTTTGTTTAATCAAAAGAGCCGATTGATTTTCTTTACTTATTTCTTTTACCTCTATGGCCCCTTTCAATTGTTCTACCAGCTCAGGTGTCCTTATCGCCTCAGTACTCGAAGAGCTGGATGCTAGATCCATATCTACCATTTTAAAATTGTCTATAAATGGGTAAGGGTCTAAATAAGATTTATTCTTTTCTATCGATTCGACTGAGACTGGGTTCATCATTTTATTTAGAGCCATTTCTATGTCTATGGCAGTTTCGTTGGCGTCAATAGTACTGCCATTAAGTGATTCAGTTTCTGTTTTGTTCGTTGTGTCATGTTGAGTATCAGAAACCTGTTGATTTATTTGTGAATCGCCTTTTTCTTCTTCTGAAGTGTATAAACACGACTGGATGTTATCCTTTGGTGATAAGCTATTTGATAATTCGTTATCGTTGACATTAGACGTACTGTTACTTTCGTATGTTTTATTGCATATTGTTGGTATCGAATTTTTTTCATAAGCCTGGACTGTTGCATTTTTCGATTGATCTATGTTGGCATTAGCACTTGACGTATTTTTTTTATTTATTTTACGTCTGGGCTTGAAATCGTTGCGATCTGGTAAATTTGTACGCTTATGGAAGTCACGCGGGAAAATTCTTTGGTGGTGTGTTGGAGAATGGGATCTTCTGCGATATGTATCATTTGAAAACCTATAACAAAAGATTTTTGTGATCATTTAGATTGGAAGTTGTAAGATAAAAATTGTAGCAAATTCACACGGCTTCAGGAATACCCGGTGTTTGTTAGTTTCCAATTTTTAAATTGTACAATTAAAAAATTAAATAAATTTTCAAAAACTCACTTATATTCGATGTCGTAATTAGGTCCATAAATATCAGACAAGTAATAACTCCTTCTACGGAAAGTTGCCCTTGAATACCTATATTGGTGGTGGTTTTCCCTGATAAATATTTTAATATAAATATGAGTGAAAATTGAACAGAAAGCCCACAAATATGTAAACCACCACCTTTAATACATCAAACAAATGGTTAACTACGAGAACGATCTAAATATTTGAAAAATTTTATTAAACACACCAAAAAAGACAAAATTATGAAGCAACCTGTATTAATAAAGCAATATATATATATATACAAGGTGACACAGAAACACAGAATTTTTGAAACCTGGTTTTTAACAGGATGGAGCGACATCACACACTGCACGGAAATCAGTGAAAACTGTGCGAGAATTGTTCGGTAACCGTGTGATCTCCAGATTGGGTGGCCCCCTAGATCGCCAGATTTATCCGTTTGTGATTTTTTTCTTATGGGGCCACCTCAAGAGTAAAGTGTACACGACTCGACCAAGAACCCTGGATGAGTTAAAACAAAAAATTCTGGATGACATTCACTCCATCTAAAGGACGTAATTTTTAAAACTGATAAACTCCATCAATGTTTCGTAAATGGCAAGTTTTAAGGTTTCAATTATTATGAATAAAATGTATTTCTTTTATCGCTTCTAGTTATATTGGATTGTAAAAAAGTTCCCGTTTTTTTGCGTCACCTTGTATATATTATAAATTATTTCATTCTGTAAACATTCATTAAATTCGCTATATAACTCGTTATTGCCTGCCACCAATTTTGTTATATACCTATCTAGATTTTACACTTATGTTTCCATCAATATAAATTGTTTTGTTTGCGAAGATTATTTATCATTTTAAGGAATCACAATAGAAGCTTGGATTATCAATCGGGGTAAGTGAAAATATTGCAAAACGAGAAATGGATCTCCAGATTATCGAGAGAATAGAATGTGTGGAACTATGACAAATATTTTAATATTTATTATCAACTTGTTTTATTTAGTTTGCGCTTTCTTTTAAATAAATTCCGATTTAATTTAGCATATTGTTAGTTTCTGTTATTATCCTTTTATTTGCATCTGCGATTTTATTGCGAAATGTCGATAATAGTTACTTACAAAACATGTAATCAAGGAATATCTGCCTGATGAATCATAAAATTGTGTTAGATTGCAGATGTTTCGAATCGTTTAATAGTGTTAAGTTTATCGTTTGGTAAAGTAGTTTCAATAATTCAGTGAAAATGGAATTTTATTCAAATCAAGAATAGCACGACATGTTAATTAATCTAATCCGCAATGTTTTGTATCGGTGTGCCAAAGATTGTTGAAAATGTATAGTGTTTTACCTAAAAAAATAGTGTTACAAATCGTTCGAATTCTGTAATAATTGCCGAGAGTCATTTTGCATTTTTCTACATCCCTCTAATCGACCATTATAAATATCTATGTAAACACTGAACTTGGTCAAACTTGAAATACGTAAAACTTTTCTTCACTTACCCCATTTCACCTAACAACAAATAACAAATAAGCCCTCTTATTATGTGAAAAGCAAGCATTACAATATCGAAAAAAAAAATTACAAACTTCTAAATAAAAGACTGAATTCATACCAGAGAATGTTTATAATCATTCTCTAAAAAAAAGTAATGAAAAACACATCTTTACAAGTATATATTTTTTTGGAAAGAAAGGAAAACAGCAAAAAGTAAAATTTTTCTAATTCTAATTTTGTTTTTGTTTGTATTGCTATTTTTATATTAATACTTTAATTGGTAATTGTAATATGTAAATGTAGTTAATTCGTTATAAAATAATCCACATGTGGAATTTGCAACCTGTATTAAATTGAAACATATTTTATTAAGCCTCTTTATTTATTACATATAAAATTAAAAAACACTGATCAAACACTTTATGGTTTAACATTAAACTTATCAAAACAAAAATCAAAATAAAAAAAATCATCCAAAACAAAATAAAATAATCATCAAAACGAGTAACATAAAACTTGAAGTCCTTCCCGATAAAATGAAGGTTATGGACCAGCATGAGCATGAAGACTTGAAAATATTATTTTCTTCTCATTCAAGAAAATCCATTCGCCTCACAGTTAAGTGTTTTAATTAATTTTATGTCACTAGTATTTGTAACTGTTTTTATATAACACTTTAGGCAATAAAAATTTGTTTGTCCTTTTTAAGGTTATGCAAGTTTCATAAAAATGTGGTTAATTGACAGTGAAATACCTCTAACGGTTTTATCAAACAGGAACAATTTTAAAAACAATTAGAAGATCACCATCTGGGGTAAATCAGTAAATTCAATTTAATTTTTTTTAAGGTTATCAAATCAATTATTTCAATGATGTGCTCTCTACCAAGTGAAAATTCCAAGAAAAATTGACATTAGCACATATTTTATTTGAGATTTTTTAACAAATATGGTAGACATTTTAATAAAATATTTGTTTGCAATGCTTGAATATTCTTAATTATTTTTATTTATAAGGATATGATTACGTTCTAATAAAATAATGTTTTTTTCTTTAAATTGTAAAATAACGAAACTTTTTATATAATATTTAATTAATTACATCTTTGTATGTTTTCGAATTTCTGGGAATAATTATTATCAAATATTAGCAAAATATCTTTCCAGACAAGTTTCTTTTTGGTAATTTCAATAGATAAAACAATTTAATTTAAACTATTACTATTATCAAAAATCTGTATATTTTAAATGCATTTAACACTTTCAACGGAATTTAACATCTGTCTTTACAATATTAACAAAAATGCGTAAATGGCAAGGATACCCCTATGATTAATGTTAATAAATACACGATGCTTGTTTGCCTTGATAAAGTTTGATGAAAATGCGAACACTAACAAATAAAAATAATTTTAAAAATTAGAACCACCTACGTTTCTTACCAAAAGTTCCTGAATAACTCGATTTAATATTAAAATAACTACTTGTACGGTAAACACTCTCACAATATCGTTTAAAAGTCATACTTTTTTGGGGCATAATACCTCGTAAACTAAAAACAACCAGACCATCACTTCCTATCTACAAACACTCCCCTCACCGATTTTCACAAACGAATAAATAACGTACTGCAGGTAGTCTCGGTCAGTGTTTACTGGCCCGAAATGCGCCCTTCGCTACCTCAAGACTTTGAAAAATTCTGAAAACGAGTTTCATGTACCGCTTTGAACCATCAGTGAGAGAGTGAGAATGGGGAACTATCGGATCGTTCAAGGATTTTTAGAAAATCTTGCGCCGAGGGTGTCACGTGTTACTCACTTGTGGGTTTTTAGAAAACGGCCTGAAGATAACTTATTCCCATCTGGGTAGGATTTGTTCGCACTGGATCGTTGTAATGGGATTATTTTATCTTGTTTTAACAAAAATTTAAAACGATTCTTTATTATATTATTATTATAAAATGAGGATTTTGAAGGTTTCCACAATTTATTTATTCACGATAGTAATTTAGTGTTATATTGAATTTGTTATAAAAATTAATAAAATTTTCTAACCTTGTAACTAAAGTCCTGACACATCCGATTATTGTAAATTGTCGTTTCGTTTTCTACTTTTCAAATTTTCATTTAAAATATTCATTCGGTCAATTCTCACGATTAAACTATTAAAGTTCTTGATATTTTGGTTTGCCTTTAGGTATTTATATTTTTCCACTTCAATAGTTACATAAATAGCTCCCCTTGCACACACATTAGAAATAATGGGCCCCTTTACAATCGTTTACTTTTAAATATTACTATTAGATGTTATGTTAGGTATGACTACCAAAATGTTAAAATAGTTCTAATTCTCACTTTAAACAAAATAGTTGCTTGTATTAGTAAAAGTCGAGCGTAAAAAAAAGTTTTTAAAAACAAATTATCGTGCAAAAACAATATAATTTTATTTTCTACTCTGATACTCAAATTTGGCCCTCTTTTTGAATATACAGAGTGTCCGCGAAAATAATGCGCATATTTATCGATGAGACATAAAAACACGTACGCAGAATAAAATATTTTTTTCCCAAAGTTGATCGTTTTTCAAAGAAATAAATAGTAATATTCTAGATCTGTTCAAACTCAGTCAAGTATAAACAATGGTTTTTGAAACGTTTTAATAACTAGTTTTTATTTTAGTACACCTAGATATTTAGAATCGTCGATTACAGGGAATGTAGAAAAGTGAAAAATGTATTTTTGGCAATTAAGCTACTAACACTATTTTTTTAGGTAATTCACTACAAGCATATCTATGAAAGTTCAAATGTCAGAAGCATTAAAAAAATATTTAGAAATATTTCACACTTTTCTTGCAGATTTGTTTATACACTTAAAAATAAATTTTTGCGAACTATTCAGAAATGGGATATGCGATGTTTAAAATATACAAAATGAGTTAACATATAAATGCAACGAAGTTATTGACTACATTAAGAACCATATGTGTATAATACAGACTGCTTCAAATATATTAAATACCAACGAAACCATAGAAAGAATAAGAAACCATTGTTTAACCACAGAAATATTAATTTTAAAATATAGTTGTTTCAAACAATTCAGTGAAAATATAAGGTTAATCAGAAATTACATAAATTTCGTAAAATATCAGCTTCTAACCATTTATAAAATTTAGATTGAAACAACTAAAATTAAAACGATAAACCAAAACCCAAAGCTTTAGATACATATTTTTTTAACAAACACATTTTCTAATCCATTAGCTTGATAATGGAAAATATAGTTATTCACAATTTTGTTATTTTATCTATTAACAAAAACTTTAGTAGTTAAATAATTCATAAACGAGTATTCATGCGAAACAAAGCACTTAAAACTTGATATAAGCGTTCAAAAACTTACCATCCTCCTCTTCTTTCTCTTGTCACATCATCCGGATGCATTCCATTACATTCCGGATGTGTCGTTAAATCAGGTTGGACGTTTTGAGTATTTTGGTACTGAAACAAAACACAAATTAAACAAAAAGGAAAAAAGAACATTCTCTTCTACGTATAAAAAATACCGGCCATCAAACAGTAAAAAATCACTGAGACTATCAAACAAATTGCGCTGATAAAAATAGGGTCTGTCAAATTTAGGACCCCAAAAGGAGTAAGTTCTAGCTTGAACCAACATATAATCGACAGAGAACCGTTTGTCATGAAACATCCAAATTAAACTATCAAAAAGAAAAAACGATGACCAAAGTATCCAAAAAGAACCTTTAACCACATTTATTAACCAAAAAGAACCTTTAGTCAAATTTAGCAGATAAAAGAACCGTTGGCTCAGAATCGTGACAACCAAACAGCAAATTGAGATGCTGAAGAACAGCAAAATTTAGTACCCAAAAAAAATCCCTAACTTCCAACCAGCAGATGGTTCTAGAGAAACGAATTTTTACTATAGAACGAAAACCAAAATATCACCGATAGAGAACCATTTGTCATAAAACATCCAAATTAAACTATCAAAAAGAAACGGTAACCAAAGTATCCAAAAAGAACCTTTAGTCAATTTATCAGCTAAAAGAACCGTTGGCTCAGAATCGTGACTACAAAACAGCAAATTTGAAGGGACAACCACATTGAAATGTTAAAAAGAGGGGCAACCACATTGTGCTGCTAAAAAATAACAGCCAAATTTGGCACACAAAAGAATCTCTAACTTCCAACCAACATACGGACCATGAAAAACGAATTTTCACCATAGAACAACGAACAAACTGTCACCGGTAAAGAAAAAAAGAAACGGTAAGCAAATTTATTAACCAAAAGAAACCGGTAGCCAAATTTACAAGCTAAAAGAACTGTTGGCCCAGAATCGTCACAACCAAACAGCAAATTGAGCTGCTGAAGAGTAACAGTCAAATTTAGCACCCAAAAAAATCCAACCAGCAGATTGTCCTTGAGAAACGAATTTTCATTATAGAACGAAAACCAAATATCACCGGTAGAGAACCGCTTGTCATAAAACAATACAAACTAAGTTATCAAAAGGAACCGGTAGCCAAATTTATTAAAAAACAAGAACTTTTAGCTAAATTTATCAGCTAAAAGAGCAGTTGGTTCAAAACCGTGACTACCAAACAAATTGAGTTGCTAAAAAGGAAGGGAGCCACTTTGAGCTGCTAAAATAAAGACAGCCAAAGTTAGCTTCTATTGCTCTTTTTGCGTCGCCTTTCAAGCGCTTACGTAATCTGCAAATATTTTCTTCATCTGCGTGGCCAAGAAGTTTTGTAGCACTTGAAAATTGTTGGTATCTATCTTCATCACTGAATTCTGATAGATCATTATTTATTGTTTGTCTTGCTTTTAACGATTTTATTGCTTCGGCCATTTTCTCAAATTCCTTATTGATACTATTAATTGCATTAATGGTGTAGGACTAGGAGCTTTAACAAATTGCCTTCCAATGTCCTATTGAGGAATTCGACTATTTGCTTCAACTGCTCTGGATCAAATCAAAAAATCAAATTTCATTTCCGTTTTGGTTCATTATTTAGCAAATAATATTCGGCAAAAAAATTATAGTACGATTCAAAATATATTAATTCGACTTATATGCCTTAATCTTTCCTTTTTCTTGTTCTAAAATGTTATTTATCCCATGATGGATAAAAGTGTTCTCAGAGTTAAATACATGTAGTAGCTCGTTATAATGAAACCAGTTACATACTTTTGATCTCCCATTTTTTGTTTTATTTAATAATTTTCTCTATGCTCCGTTTGTTCTTCTAAATTTTTGCCTTTTTACACTTCTCTTTGCCGTCTGTTTTCGGTGATCACTGATTTTTTTTTGTTGTTGGCTCTTCCGATCCTCTTGTCCATTCTCTACTACTTCATTTTGATTTTCGGGTTTGTCAACATCATTTACGCCAGCTTTTTTTTTGCTGCGTTTTTCCGCAGGCGTTAGAATCAGTTTTATCGCTCGAAGGACCAAGCAATTTTAATGTAATGCTAATATTTCGAGAAATTAAACTGTCTAACTTGACGGTTTTTTTATCCGTCAAAAAATTCATAACCATAGCAATATATTTTAACCAAAAAATGTAGTAATCCGATTTTAACACTAATTTTCGCCGTAAAACCAAAACAAAAAGACACTGGTATAGATCCGCGTGTTATGAAATATCCAAATTAAACAATTAATTGGAACCGGTAGCCACATTTATTGAACAAAATAAACCGGTAACCAAATGATTCAGCTAAAAAGGCCATTGACAAGGAACATAAAAGTATCAAATTAAAGACATAGCCAAAGTAATCAACTATAAAATGCAGGTATAAAATTTAGAAACTGTCAAAAAGCATACACGAAATATCGTTCTATTAGTTTAACAACCACATATTTTTTATTAAATTGGATCACGTAAAAATTCGCAGAAATATATTGCGTTCCTGTATATAAAAACATTTTGTGTAAATAATTTGCATAAAAAGCATAGAAAAGAAAACTGACAGCCAATCACAGCACAAAAATGACAGCCATCAAAATTTAATATAAAATTCGCTTTTTATGAACATAAAAATTACCTATACAAATGCAATTTGAAAAATATTTGGCATGCATTTTTCAGCAACTTGACACAAAGACATAAAACCGGAAAAAATTTTAAAAAAATGTATCGCTGCTTAAAATGATTTATTAATTTGTTGCCCTATATGAAAATACGAACAGACGAAGGTATTTGTAAAAACTGAATATACAAATACCTTACATCTCTGAAAATGCAAAAAAAAATTAAGAAATTTTTTTAAAAAACAACTTACATTCTCCATTGGTTGGATATTCACGGAATCTTGATTATATTTAACAAAACCGATAGTATATACTAATTATCTAATTCGCTAAACAACTTTTATTGAAATTTATGAAATTAATTTCAGAACTAGGAAAATCGCGACTGCAATCTATCAAGACTTTCAAAGTAAATAATCGTTTTATTAAATAAACGTTACTAAAACAACGATTATTTTCAAATGTTTCGCTAAGGTTACAAACAAAAATTTGTTCAATTGTCACATTGGTTTTATTTACTTTGACATTTGTTGTAAACTGCCAATAAAAAAACAGGAGTCAAATGCATAATATAAAATTAATCAATTTACTATTCCATGCTTTTCAAATATTCAACAAAATCTATTACTAATAGAAATCGTGTTTTGTGATTCTGTGATATAAATCTTCAGGCGACAATAAAAAATTGCATTAGAAAAGTCAAACCCATTGTGGGTTAATAATACATTGTGTATTATTTCGATCGTTACAAAATTTTAATTCATTCTAAATTAATTTCGAATATTCAACTTACTATTTTGGTGCGTTTATCGCGGTGTATCTTGTATTTTTTAACCGAGCTGTTTTTTCCTTGATATTCGTCCTCAAAATCATGAAAGTCTGACCCACTGAAAGTTTGATTATATTCGTTAAACATAAAATCGCTCGCTTTGCCAAGACGAAGGTTATTACATTTTGGCTTAAAATATTTAACGACGATTTTTGATTTCACTTTGTCATATTTTTTTGAAAACATTTTTAGGCGATCATACACTTGGCGAATGAGTTCACTAAATGTTATTTACTAATCAAAAGATAAAATGTGTATAGATTACGATTCGAATAGTTTTGAATTCTACGATAACAAATAAGAAACCTATCTTTATATTTATTTATTTGTAATAGTTTATCGATAACCAACGACGATGAATTACATAGAAATACATTAATACACACGGTTGAGATAAAGTATGGAACCAAGTAAATATCTTTAAATCGAAACGGTCAATATTTATGAAATTTTACAAGTAAGTGCTATGAGACAAAATGCAGCTGATGGACATTTTTTTGTTAATAATATACTTCCAGTTTAACCGGAACTATCCTCAACTTTTTTAATTTAAATTGGACACCCCGTATATTTTTGCAGTTTATGAAAGATCTTACTATTTCGAATTCGAACATACTGAGTTTAGTGTAAATAATCTGTAAAAACGAGGAATACAGCACTTTAATAAACCACTTTTAAGTTTTTATACATTAGCGTAAAATATCATTCAGATAAACAAATTGATATTGTTTGTTTTAATAGTAAGAATTAAACGAGTACTATTTAGTACTGTTGCCAAACTGTCAAATTGTAATTTACGGAAATAAATTTTACGATTAAGAATGGTTCATTTAAGTGAAAAAGATCGTATTGAAATATTAATGATGATCGGTTATGGTGATCGATTCATAAAGTGGCCTGCTCGTTCTCCGGATCTAAGCCCATTAGACTTTTTTCTTTGGGGTTATCTGAAATCACGTGTTTACGTTAAACGACCAACATGCTTGCAGGAATTAAGACAAAGAATTATTGATGAATGTGAACTAATACGTGGAGAAGTCTTGGAAAGAATGACTGAAGAATTTGTTAATAGTCTGGCATATTGTCAGGAGGTGAACGGAGAGCATTTGGAACATTTGAATCAATTTTGTTTAAATTAAACCGGAAGTATATTATTAACAAAAAAATGTACATCAGCTGCATTTTGGCCCATTGCACTTACCTACAAAATTTCATAAATATCGTCCGTTTCGTTTTAAAGATATTTCCTTGGTTCCATTCTTTATCCCAATCCTCCTGTATTTGCTTCACATAAGAGAGTAGTAAGACTACGAAATGATATTTAAAACTTTTTGTTATCAGTTTAATTTTACCCTTAAAGCCACGAACATAATTTAATATTCTTTGTAACAATATATAACTATTTATATTTTGTCCTGCTCACTTTATTTCTTAGAACGGCTATTCAGTATTGTTTAAATTATTATTTTCATTAGTCTAAAGTAAATAAATTTACTTATTCTACAAGTAAAAGTGAGTTATTTCTCGTTTTTACAAATTATTTCCACTAAACTCAGTATGTACAAATTCGAGTAATAAAAAGCTCTTTCAAAATCTGCAAAATTATACCAATTTAAATTCAAAAAGTTGATGGTATTTCCCGTCAAACCGGAAAAAAAATGCACATCAGATGCATTTCGGCCCATTGCACTTACCTACAAAATTTCATGAATATCGTCCGTTTCATTTGAATGATATTTATTTGGTTCCATTCTTTATGCCAATCATGTATAAATCGTAACCAGTTTATAAGTTAGTCATTATTATCGATGATAAAATATTAAACGCATGCTTTGCAAATCTTAAGGTCGACTTGTTAATAATTTTCATTAATTTCCATAGTTAATTAGTATAACTATTCCTTAGATGAAGTAGTATCTTACTTTAATATTGTAGTTTTCTTAAAGAATTAAAACGCACTTTAAAGTCAACTTAATCATTTAATTTACTGTCACCACAATTATGAGAACCACTAAAACATGCACTGTTACTTCAGTGAAGAACTCAAAAAGAAACTCGAACGCCAGAACTGTTTAAGTCTTTATGAACAATAAAACCATTCAAAGAGAAACGGCATGCAGCTTAGTCAACATGTAAAAAAATATTTGAAACGTAATAAACGATTATTAAATAATTGTTTACATAAGTACTATTTATTTTGAAATCAATTCATTTAATTGGAAATGGATTTTTCAAACGTTTTATTTTCAACGTAATTCAAAATACCTTTAAATTATACAACCCAACATACACTTATGTATTAACGTGTCATAATTGCCGATCTTTCAGTAGCACCGAATCTACCACATTAATTGTTCTGTGTATATTTTCTTATTCAATAATTTTGAAAATACAAATAATTGGTTTTATAGTATTTCTAAAATCTAAAATAATACTAATTCGCAAGAATAAAAGAAAATTTATAAGTTTTGTTGGGCGCACTTTGTATATTTTCTATTAGATTCATGTTGGTTTATTTGTAATAATGATATTTACAATCCAATATAGTTCTTGTATACTCTTAATATTTCTTACAACTAATTAAACAATAAATATTAAACTTAATATTGTCTTACTTTTGACATATGACAACCATAGGCGGGATAATTATTCTCTTTAAAGTTCTTCCCGATAAAATGATTATGGTGAAGACTTGAAATTTCTCGTAAATATTATTTTCTTATCAATGAAGAAAATCTATTCTTGTCACAATTAAATATTTTAACTAATTTTATGTCACTATTATTTGTAACCTTGTTTTTATAACACTTTATGCGCTTAAAAATTGTTTGTCCTTTTTTAAGGTTATGCAAGTTCCATAAAAAATTAATTAATTTACAATTTACCTCTCAAGACTTCATCAAACAACAGGAACAACTTAAAAACAATTCGAAGATCACATTCTGGGGTAAGTCGTTTAATTAAATTCATTTAACGTTTATTAAGGTTATAAAATAAATTTCACTTTTTTCTAGTTTTCCATAAATTGTATTAATTTCAATGATGTACACTTTAGACACGTGAATATTCGAATAAAATGTAGAAAATCTGCCAGTCTTTATAGTTTTGTATTGTACATATTTTATGACATTTTTTTAACAAATATGGTAGAAATTTCACTAAATTCCTAATTAACAATACTTGAATATACTTATTATTATTATTATTATTATTTACAAAGATATGCTTATTTTCTAATAAAATCTGATCTTTTTTCTTTAAATTTTGTATAACAAATCTTTGCATAATAATTTCATTACATCTTTGTGAACACATTTTCGAATTATTATCAAATATCAGCAAAATTTCTTTCCAAACAAGTATTTCTTGGTAATTTTGATAAACAAAATAATTTAATTTTAACACATGAAATGAATAATTTTTTTTAATTATGACACGTTTAGATTTGTAATTTTATATGGTATACTTCAGAATACAAAGTCTAATTTACAAACATTAATTAGAGAAATAATTGTGTTACATGCTTCATGTTAAATGTATACTGACCATTTTACCATATTTTATATCATTGCACACACATTATTATTCGTAAAAAAAATTATTGATATTTGTGGAATTTTAATTAAATTTGTTTATTTATTGATCATTTCTATAATATTATTATTATAGTCAAAGATTGGAACCTCCCTGCAATATATTTTAAATGTTTTTAATCGATAATATTACAATATATTTTGTGGTGATTGCTAACTACATTTAGGAGATAAAAGTGCGTTTGTCTAAAAATTAATATATAATATTACAATATATACTAATAAAAATATTCGTTTTAAAGATATTTACTTGGTTCCATACTTTGTCCCAACCATGTATATAGTATTACTATTACTAAAATATAATATTAGTGAACAAATTTAAGAAAATCAATAAGTAAAGACCTAAAATAGCTAAAAGATTACAACAACCATCACTTACTCAGCCCAACTCATTTCTTAATTTTATTAATTCCAACGTAACTTATTGTAAATTCAAATAATTTCGTTCATATAAAACATAGTCGTACAAAATTCTGTATTCTCTTACAATGTTTACAAAACAAATTCACTTTTCTATGTATTAAACGTGGTAATAACAATAAAAATTAAATTCTATTCCAGACATAATAATCACAACTATAAAATATGATACGGAATTGTTCAGGAAATTTAATTTTTTAAACATATTTAAAAGAACTTCTTGGGTTTGTATGCGTAAATCTTTATTTTTCAGTACATAATTGTCATTACTTGTTTGTGGTATTTCATGATCCCTATGAGCCATGAGCCATATTATTAATGCAAAGAAAAATAAATATTTTAAGAAAACATTTACACGCGCTACTGCCTGAGAACTTAGAAGGGAACTTCCATAGAAACCATAAAGAGATTGATTCATTTTCGCCTTTTCATTATGCAGTTCTAACAAGTTCTATTAAAAACCAAAAGGAATATTCGAGCGAATGTAAATTTAGGTCCCATAGTTTCAAATCGATGGCAAAACATTCTCAATTTTTAGGATAAAGGGCAAATGGAGGATAGGCTGATTGTTTTTTCAATCAGTAGGAATTTATGTCTGTTGGAATCATCTGTATATTAGTATGTCGATGGAATCTTCAAAATTGCTCCCTTTATTTTTGGGAAATTATAAACCATACGAGGTGCAAATAAGTACTTTTATCGTCTTTGGAAGCAGTTTTTTTTTCTTGTAAACTACTCTTGTTATCTACAAATGTAGCAAGTGCATAGAGTCCAAATATCCTTATACAGGACGTACGAAACATTTTTAATGATTACGTCCTAAGTACGACCCTGTAGTCACATTTTCCAATGGTCTGTATTTGTAAAAGTACAAACTCAATTCAATTTATGGGATGGTTCTCTACATAAGTTTATTTCAATTGAAAAATTAACAAACATCTCCGATAGAATTTCGTAACCCCCACAATGCTCATAAATTATACTTTGAAGGTAAAATTTTGTCTGCGGAAAAATAAAAAGTGGATGAGTAGATTCAGCTTTTTCTGCTCTTTCGAATGATAAAAAGGGAGATTTTTTGGAGAGATAAATTTTTTTAATTTTTTGTTAAGTCTGTGACCAACCTGACCCAGGTAGCGTCATAATTTCCTAAAATTCCCATTTTATAAAGAAAATTTAAATCATTTACATTCAAATCCGTTTTTCTTAGGAAGAATTATTCCCACGAATTTCAGTATTTTTTTTAGATGTTTATAAAACAAACTCGATTTCTAAACATTACATGTACCCCCAGACATCATAACCATAAAACACATAAAAATTAATTTTAGTTTCATACAAAAGTCTATTCCAGCCATAACAATCATAACTATAAAAATGACACGAATTTATTAGTAGATAATTAATGAGTCTGGCGACACTGTGGGAATATGCATCGTCGGTAATTAAAATCAGTGAGTGAATTATCCAAAGTAACCTAGCAATTAGTAACAATGTAACAATAAATGTACATATAGACAAACATTGGGATTTCCACTTGTGTCCTGCCCATTGAATGGGACACAGGAAACAATTGCCTTTAAATTGTACCAACATAAAGACACTACGAATTTGGTGCGACCGAAGTGTTAGTTTACCCCCGACCTATAGTAAATTACCAGCTGATTAGGGGTGAACGACACGGCGGTTGGCTAAGTTCTGTTTGCACTGATTCACATAAATATGGTCGATGTTACTACAGGGTTGGACTCTCTTAACTCTCTCAAAATCTGCAACATTAGGTAACTCTGAACATGAGGGGTAGTACGCTGGTACTGATCCGGCCCTACCTCAGTAGGATTACCTAGAATAATTTCCCTGCCTAGGTGGGCCTGAACATAAGGGTTACTCGTCGGTATTGATCCGGCCGTAACTCAGTAGGGGCACCTAGAAACCATCTCTAGTACTTTAAAGAGAATCCAAACTTGAGTATATCTGCTGTATATCAAAGTACAAATATCTGAACTTGTACATATTTGATTGCAAATGGCCTGTGGCCGATTTTACTGAGCGGGACCCCACGAGGTCCCAATGAGGCATTCAAATTTCCGATGTCTAATCCATTTAAACAAGTATTAAATAAATCAAGTTAAATGGCTTCTTGTGTTTGATTTCATTCGCAAATTTGCACCAAACTTTGCAAAAAGGATTTGGGTTATTTTTATACAACGTGGGGCATATAAATACAAACAAAACTTTTAACTAGACGATCACTACCGGGGAGAAAGGCTAATAAAGGTAAATATAGAAATATCGGGAAAAGTCGAACGGGATGGGTTTAATTATTAAAGTTTCTTTGTTTTCCAAATTAACTAGTACCCAGGGGTAGGTAGGTTACAAGTCGGTTCTGGATTTTCTTTATCGTAATATTTTCATAGATTTTCCAGATAAAGTTAAATAATACTTATCTTAAATTTCCACAATCTCCCAAAGTGTATAACTATTATTTATCTTTCCATATTTATTAGAATAATTTCCAAAAAATAAGATTTGAAACAGTTAATTTGATTTTCAAGGCTATGTTAAAACTAAATCAATAATAAGAGGAATTGAACAGAATTAAAATGATTTGGCCATGTTAGTACGATAAGCAACGAAAGGTCAGTAAAGAAAGTCAAGGATGCTAAAAAACAAGAATCACAGTTTTGACAAAATAACACAGAATGATTTAAAATAAATGAAAGAGTCTAAAATGCGTCAGGTGTATTTGCAGAATCTAAAATGATTTTAAAATGTTTTTGAAAAAATCTCACTAAGTCAAAGAGAATTTGGAACGAACGACAACGATACCAGATGAATCTAAAAGAATATAAAATGATTCAGAATGATTTGAAAGAATCTAGGATCCAACATTTTCGAAAAATCAAATCCTCAAAAATGTCAATTGAATAGTTCAACGATTTTTTTCGGAAAATCATAATTCAGAATCCGATTTAAGGAGTATAAAATGATGTAGGAAGATTTAAGAAGAGTTTAAATAAATTCGAAATTATTTGAAAGAGTCTAAATTTCAATTGTACAGTCTAACGATTTTTTTTCGGAAAATTCAATTTTTTATTATTTGAAAGTCTAAAATACTTCAGGAATATTATAGAAGAGGCTAAAATGATTCAGAATGATTAGAAAGAGCCTAAAATGATTCATGAAAATTTCCGAATAGTTTAAATTGATTCAGAATGATTTGAAAGAGTCTAAAATGCTTTAGGAATATATCATAGACTATTAAATCGATTCAAAATGATTTGAAAGAGTCTAAAATGCTTCAGGAGGATATCAGAAAACTTTTAAATTGATTCAGAATGATTTGAAAGAGTCTAAAATGCTTTAGGATAATATCACAAACTTTTAAATTGAGTCAGAATGATTTTAAAGAGTCTAAAATGCTTTAGGAAGATATCATAGACTATTAAATCGATTCAAAATGATTTGAAAGAGTCTAAAATGCTTCAGGAGGATATCAGAAAACTTTTAAATTGATTCAGAATGATTTGAAAGAGTCTAAAATGCTTTAGGAAGATATCATAGACTATTAAATCGATTCAAAATGATTTGAAAGAGTCTAAAATGCTTCAGGAGGATATCAGAAAACTTTTAAATTGATTCAGAATGATTTGAAAGAGTCTAAAATGCTTTAGGATAATATCACAAACTTTTAAATTGAGTCAGAATGATTTTAAAGAGTCTAAAATGCTTTAGGAAGATATCATAGACTATTAAATCGATTCAAAATGATTTGAAAGAGTCTAAAATGCTTCAGGAGGATATCAGAAAACTTTTAAATTGATTCAGAATGATTTGAAAGAGTCTAAAATGCTTTAGGAAGATATCATAGACTATTAAATCGATTCAAAATGATTTGAAAGAGTCTAAAATGCTTCAGGAGGATATCAGAAAACTTTTAAATTGATTCAGAATGATTTGAAAGAGTCTAAAATGCTTTAGGAAGATATCATAGACTATTAAATCGATTCAAAATGATTTGAAAGAGTCTAAAATGCTTCAGGAGGATATCAGAAAACTTTTAAATTGATTCAGAATGATTTGAAAGAGTCTAAAATGCTTTAGGATAATATCACAAACTTTTAAATTGAGTCAGAATGATTTTAAAGAGTCTAAAATGCTTTAGGAAGATATCATAGACTATTAAATCGATTCAAAATGATTTGAAAGAGTCTAAAATGCTTCAGGAGGATATCAGAAAACTTTTAAATTGATTCAGAATGATTTGAAAGAGTCTAAAATGCTTTAGGAAGATATCATAGACTATTAAATCGATTCAAAATGATTTGAAAGAGTCTAAAATGCTTCAGGAGGATATCAGAAAACTTTTAAATTGATTCAGAATGATTTGAAAGAGTCTAAAATGCTTTAGGATAATATCACAAACTTTTAAATTGAGTCAGAATGATTTTAAAGAGTCTAAAATGCTTTAGGAAGATATCATAGACTATTAAATCGATTCAAAATGATTTGAAAGAGTCTAAAATGCTTCAGGAGGATATCAGAAAACTTTTAAATTGAGTCAGAATGATTTTAAAGAGTCTAAAATGCTTTAGGAAGATATCATAGACTATTAAATCGATTCAAAATGATTTGAAAGAGTCTAAAATGCTTCAGGAGGATATCAGAAAACTTTTAAATTGATTCAGAATGATTTGAAAGAGTCTAAAATGCTTTAGGAAGATATCATAGACTATTAAATCGATTCAAAATGATTTGAAAGAGTCTAAAATGCTTCAGGAGGATATCAGAAAACTTTTAAATTGATTCAGAATGATTTTAAAGAGTCTAAAATGCTTTAGGAAGATATCATAGACTATTAAATCGATTCAAAATGATTTGAAAGAGTCTAAAATGCTTCAGGAGGATATCAGAAAACTTTTAAATTGATTCAGAATGATTTGAAAGAGTCTAAAATGCTTTAGGAAGATATCATAGACTATTAAATCGATTCAAAATGATTTGAAAGAGTCTAAAATGCTTCAGGAGGATATCAGAAAACTTTTAAATTGATTCAGAATGGTTTGAAAGAGTCTAAAATGCTTTAGGAAGATATCAGAAAACTTTTAAATTGATTCAGAATGATTTGAAAGAGTCTAAGATCCAATTTGTTCGAAATATCAAATTCTTACAAATTTAAATTGTACATTCTATCCATTTTTCCAGAAAATCCGAACTTTTATTATTTGAAATGCTTTCGAAAGACTTGAGAAGAGTCTAAAATGATTTCGTAAGAGTTCAGAATAACGTAATTAATAGACACACGCCACTGAATATTAAAAAGCATTAAGAAAATTCTTGGTCCAACTGCTCTAAAAGAATTAATTGTCGTATTTCCCAATAGTAATTCATATAACTGCACTGGTGTGCCTGATTTGATAAAGTCTCTGATGGCTATAAGGAGCGTCCTTTTATATTGTTTCCCCACTTGAGCGAAATATTTTCATGGTCAAGTATATTTATATGAATGCGCCTTGTAGACTTGCCTTGGTAAGTTTTATTCAATACAGCGTGTAAAAACTATACTTTATTTTGGACTGTTTACTCCAGTTTAGATTTATCTGATAATTGCCTATATTTTTCCCCTTGTCTTTAAGGATTTTGCGAAAATCAGCCTTAAGATGCAGGAGATATCAATGATAACCTCTTTTTTCTATGATTATGCTGAAACTGTCGATCTGTTTCTGTGAATCTTTATTCTATTTGTAGTGCAATGTATTTATTGGCCTTGAAATAATCTGGTGTATCGTCTTTCATTATTCTGTAACGAATTTAACACGTGTTGTGCCTTTGCAGTACCTACCCACTTTTATTATTCTAGAGAAGACATTTTTGAGCCATTTCAGATATTTGAAAAGTAATACCTAAGAAAATGATCCTAAATGTAAAATTTAAATTAAAAAATAAACCTAAATATTTTAGCTCATGGTTTATGTTCTATAGGTGTATTTACCAATCAAGTATACATTCATTTATATTTTTGTGATATTTAAGTATAAAAATCTACATGTTCTAAATTCTATACCTGTAAATTTAGTGTTGTTAAGGACACTGGCGACACTTTCATTGTTTATGTACAAATGTTTAATGTTCTAATTTTCGGACGACACAACAAACTATCGGAAGTTCGCACTGATAACGGATTTTATCAGTAAATGTACACTTCCATGAGCTCAAATAAGTATTAACGAATATTCGTCCAAGCAAGAGTGAAGCTGTGATTAAAAACTTGATTGAAAACCCATAAAAAACATATCTTAAAATTTTTTAATATCTGTTTCTTGAAAAACGAACATTAAAAAACTAGAGAAAATATACTTACCTCGTACAGTTTAAATGATTGATACCAGTGATTCATTCTAGTATAAGAACAGTAGCCAGAAGCAAATTCTGTATAATTATTTTCAAAATATCGATTATACATTTTTGAAATATTTCGTCTCTTGTGCATCACTACCACTTTTAAACATAAGCAACATATAAATTATTATTCCTTGACACTAATAATAAATATTATTATGCAATTCAACAAACTATTTTCAATGTTGCTACATTGCATTTTAATATAAATATTTTAAATCAACGTAAAATAAATTAGACGCAGAGACTTGATTAAATACAACTTTACAAAACAGACAAAAACTAGTCAGTAAGTTGTGTAACCATACAAAGTAAGCAATTTTGAAAATATCGCTACTTGGAACTACTCAAAGAAATAATAGAAATTGAAAATAAACTATAATAATTCTTATTAGTAACAAATATTCAGTATAATACAGTAAATATATTTGTGAGAAAAAAATTTAAAATGTGATGAATGTGAGTATATTCTAAGAGTGTTAACTGTTTCAAATATGTTGTCAGTCTAGCAAAATGATTTTCCCGCTAAATAATAACTATGATATGTATACCATATTTAGTTGATTAAAACATGCTGACTAAAAACTCTAGGATTATGCAAAAAAAAATAAGTATAAAAACAATTCATACTTACAGAATTTTTTGACATTTGAATCTGTTTTAACAAGTTTGCCAAGTTCAATAACGCAATTTGCATTTGAAGTTGAGAACCACTTAGATTTGTACTCATTGTTTGACACACGCGTTAACTATTACGAAAATTAGTTTTTACAAACTTTATGCAAATAGTTTGTTACACTTGCAAGAATCTCATTCAGCTGACTTACTATTACCGTCTACCAGAAACTTGACCTTTGTTTATTTAGCCGATAAAGAATATCTAATTATTGATAAAATGCAAATTTATAACTCAATTTTGTATATGAATTAATAGAACAAGATTCTTTACAAATCACGCCATTACCGGCTACAGCCCACTTACCGCATTTCAACTGTTTTTAAAGTATAAGAACCCCAAGAAACAATGCTGCCCACCTTGCCACATTTCCTCAATAAAATTTAGGTGAATCCTTAGACGTGATTGGTTAAAAAAATTCAATTTATGATCGATAGATAGAAAAAAATCGATATTGAACATCGATATGTGTTATGAGTCATTCTGTGGATATGTTAATCTAAATATACTAACATCGAAATTAAATATTAATTATATTTTATAATAATAAAAACAAAATAAGATTATAAAATTAGGAAAATAAAACCAAATGATTTGAATAAATTTGTGTGTGACTGTAGAAATCAACTACTATTTATACAATTAGCTACAGCTATTAGTTATGCAATCCTCATTACATTAATTTGTATAAAGTGTTGCGTATAACTTGTTATGGTAGGGTATGAATTAAAAGTACTATGGATCAAGAATATATTCTATTCTATTCTTTCAAAGGTCAGTGGAAAGTGGAGTATTATAAATATTCAAAAAAATTGATCCCCGTGTTTTAAACAGATCGAACCTATTTTACACCACATAAATCATTATGTTATTTTAATAATAAAATTATTTACATTAGTTATACGTATATTTGCTATTTGGGGATCACAGAGAAACATTTTTTTCCAATATTCAAGATCGTCAGTTATTTTTTATATTCAAACACAGGGGATAACTTTTAAACAATAGATATTTCATTTGAATATGACCCTTCGAGTATGCTTTTTTGATAGTTACTGATATGTCTATTATTTCCAAATTTGGTGGAGGGAAATAAAATTCTAAAAGAATAAAAAATGCATATAATAAAAATAAATTACAAAAAATATAAAAACAGTCTTTGCGCAATTCAAACATGCCACTGTATCAACCTTTCCTTTTCTTTATTGGTTTCTTTTTACCTTTTGTCACAATTTTATCATTACCACTCAAATGTGCGTCTGGTAATTGTTGTAACGTTGGATGGTAAGCAATACCAAATGGTTTCAAATGGTACACCAGGTACTCTAGGGTGTACATCAGATTTGGTGCGACGTAATGAAAAGAAATTGCATTATCTGAGCAACAATCCATCCCCTAACAAACATAACATAAATATATATTTAAAAATATTTAAATAGAAACCATCAGGAGCTTTAGATATTCCTAGTAATATTTTAGAAATATCATGCTACTATTTACAATGAAAAATGTCTGGCAATATAATTGTGGTTAACGAATTTGAAAATGTTGCAATAGAAAACTATATTTACAAATAAAATATGCACACAACACCCTTTAAATGAATAAGTTACCCATGAAATACGATCACGATTAGAGAAGAGGTTTATAAGATTAACAACGACAGTTATAAAACTAATTTCCATTATTTCCTCCTCCAATTAAATGATATATAAGAAGTTATATAATACTGGTATGTTATTAATTTTAGTTATAAAAATGGAAATTAAGTAACGTCACAAAATAAAAGTGTTCTTCACAACCTTATAAACTGCTGCATTTGAGTGAGGTAAACGGTTTATAAGAATTATATAAATGTTACCGCAACTGTGCTATTTAACTTATTAATATATAATAAATTTACCAAAAATTTAGCATACCTATTATACGAGTATATTCAAATATGTTTATTGGGATGAGATTCAAGTTGCAAGTGCTGCCACAATCTCTCAAAAAATTCGTGGCTCTAAAAACCAGTCAACCACCAATTCACCGATTGTGGCTTAGCTTATGTTCAGGAAAGTCCAAAGAAAACTTCATCTGCAATGACAATTACAGAGAGTTACAGAAAGTTATAGAAAATTATACATAGTTAAAGACAATTAGAGACATTTACAGAAAATTAGTGACAATTACAGACAATTATAAACAATTAGAGATAGATACAGACTGTGAGAGACTGATATAAATATTTTGGGACAATTATACAAACGGTTACAGAGAGTTAGAGACAATTACAGACAATTAAGGACAGTTATAGACAATTAGGGACATTTAGAGACAATTACAAACGGTTACAGACGGATAAAGACAATTACAGACTATTAGAGATAGTAAGATATAATAATACAAACGGTATTACAGACAATTAGAGATAGTTAGAGACAATTAAAGAAAGTTACAAACAGATAAAGACAATTGGAGACAATTACAAAGAGATATAGACTGTTAGAGACAATTATACAGAAAGTTACAGACAATTAGGGACAGTTACAGGCAATTAGAGATAGATAAAGACAATTACAGATGGTTACAGACAGCTAGCGACAGTTACAGACTATTAGAGATTGTAGTTAGAGGCAATTACAGAAAGTTACAGACAGATAGAGACAGTTACAGACAATTGGAGACAATTACAGACAGATACAAACTGTAAGAGACACTTATAAACAGTTAGAAGCAAGTTTACAGAAGGTTACAGATAGTTAGAGACAGATACAGACAATTAGAGATGGTTAGAGACAAATATACAGACGGTTACAGGTAATTACAGAAAGTTAGAGACAATTACATACAGTTACAGATACTTACCTAGCCATCATTTTCAAATTAGGAGGAAGGGAAATAAAATTCTAAAGGAAAAAAATTTCATATAATAAAAATAAATAACAAAAATTTGAAAAACAGTCTTTGGAGAATTTGAAAACGCCACTACATCACCTTGCTCCACTATTAGTTGTTGTATTTTGACTTTTTGTCACTATTTCATGAGTTTCACTCAATTGTTCGTTTTTTAATTGTGGTAACGCTGGATGGTAAGCAATACCAAATGGTTTCAAATGGTACACCAGGTACTCTAGGGTATACATCATACTCGGTTCGACGTAATGAAAAGAAATTGCGTTATCGGAGCAGCAATCCATTCCCTAACAAATATAATATAAAAATATATTGAAAATATCTAAATAGAAAACATCAAGAGAAAAAGTAGGACAATCAAAAATTCAAACAAGAAGAAAAAGAGGGAGACCAAGACAAACATGGGATGGAGATATAGAAAGGATACTGCAAAAAAAAGAAAAAACACGGGCAGAGACAATAACATTGACAAGAGAAAAAACAATAGACAACATATGTATACGAATAAAATTTTTGTTATTTTCTTTTTAAATATAAATTTGGAATGTTTGTTCTTAGTTTCAGTAAACACTTAAAATTTCTTTTATTTTTTAAGTATATTACACAAAAATGTAATTTAATTGTAAAGTAAATCTCAACACACCATATATTATGCTACGATTCACCAAAATATAGTTTAAAGCCCTTCCAATGGTCTTTACAATTATCTTCGAATGTTAACATTTCGACCAATACTTTTAACGTTACTTACTCACTACTTAGGCAATTAAATATTCAAACTGATAACCATCCTCGTATAACATAAAACAATATAACAATATATATAACATATAACAATAAAGATTATAAAATTTTGAGTTTATTTTGGTTAATCTAATTTACCATATTTGAGCCAAATGGAAAACCTTCTTCATCATAATAAAGATTATATTCGAAACATTCTCACATATTTTTATAATGATTCGACCTCACTCATTCAATATTTTCTATTATAATTATTATTTTTATCTTTTTTTTTTCGAGCAGAGACGTCGGTCTCGCAGAATAATTTCCTGCCTTTCTGTAAGAAATTTCTATAATTTATAGCCCTGATATGTTAGTTGGTGGATTTGCTATTTCTTTAACAAAAATTAATTATACTCTAATATTACAATTTATTTTGTGGTGATTGGTGCGTCTAAGAAGTAACTCAGTTCTTGGTAAATGCACTGTTTGGTTTTCGTATCGACACCCTATATATTTATTTAAAAAGTGCATGTGTCACGAGCTTTAATATAAGAATAATTAAACAAAAAAAAACTAACCTGTGTTTCGTTGTAATAAATATAACTCCAGTACCAGAAGCTTTTGTCCACATGTCCAGGAATTAAATGATGAGTAGGAGCAAATGGGAAAAATCGCCCTCTTTGTTCAGGATCTCGAGAATCTCCTGCTTTGACTTCAACAGCTTGCAAACATTTGCCCATCTCAACGTCTTCCGCACCCCCATTACCCTTGTTACATACAGCTTCATTCGGCAAAGCATCCTAGAAATGACATACAACAGTTATTCATTTTGTAAGTGGGTATTGACATATAAATGTGAGAGTTGCAAGACAGGGGCGTTAGCCCGAGTCGATAACAGCATGAGTATGTTAATAGCACACCAATTAAAATACAACATTATCTGCTACTGCCAAAAATGAAATATTGAAACATAAGAATGACATTTCGATTTAATTTATTTGACAATTGACGATTGTTTTATTTAAAATCAAACAGCGATTCTGTAATAGCCGTTGTTTATTGTAATGGCAATCTGACAGTTTGTTACAAACATCCACAAATTATTTTAATTTCTCTTAGTTTCTAGAAAATGCGTTAATATGAGTGAGTCTGAATCTGGAAGTATTGCATCACAAATTTCGTTAATAATTTCACAAATTTCACGAATGAAATACGAACATGCTTGTGATGTAAAAATGATAAATCTTGAAGCCTTTGAGTATTTTATTCAATGATACGCGCGATGATATCCAGAAGGAAAAATGTAAGATAATGGATTCACAATCTTAGTTACATAACAGTGATTAATAAATAAATCAAATTAATTTGATCCACACAGTTGTAGATAAACGATTTTTAAACAATTTTCATATTTATTTATAAAAATTACATTATGTTCTTATACCAAACAAAAACTAATTATTTTTATTAAAACCAACTTACTTCAACAAATCTTCTTAAGGCTTCTTTGCTTAGGATATAACCTGCCCCTCCGCTCATATATCCCTGTTTGACGTAGGGCTTAAATCTGCACCCATAGAAAATGGGGGTATCAGGACTTATAGGATACAGCATATAACGAAGATTTTCTACTATTACGTACCTAAAATTTGAAATTATCAATAGAGTTAACGATTAGTGTCTTTTAAATGGGGCGTTATTATCCAATTAATCAAAAATAAAATAGAATAATCTATAAAATCACACATTTATATCAAATACTCTTGCTTTAATTACGGGATATGCCAGAAAACACTCAAACGATCCCTTTAGAAAATCGCAGAACAATGAATGATGACTGGTACACAGCTATTTGTTTACCAAAAGTTTTCTCTGAAATGAAAAAAATCAATAGAAGACGTCACACCATTCTGCACTAGGACAATGCAAACCCCTCGCTCAATTGATTAATTAACCACGTAAAATGTGGAATTAATGACCCATCCTCCATACAGCCATTATCTAAGTCCGAATGACTTCCATACATTTCCAAAAATGAAAAATCAGTTGCGTGGTCAACGTTCTTCAAGCACAGAAGATGAAGTTGAAGTGTATAAAATTGCTGCGATGAGTGTGCCATTGGAAAAAATTATCAAGGGAAAAATTTTGAAAATCAATAAAGCCACTTTTTAAATCTTAAATGTTTTCGTTTGCATCTATCTAACAGCAATTAGATGAGGTTTCTAATTGAAAAAAACTCACGTGTCATCATCAGCCTTCATGAACCAATCGGCGTCGTCAAAATGATGATCGTAAACATATTTGAACGCTTGCTTAGTTTTTGCCCATAAATTGTCTCTACCTTCATCGACTTTTAGAGCTATTGAGGGCAAACTTTTATCTGAAATATACAAAAAAAACTGTTTTTCCAATATTGTATAGTGTATTTGAAAGATACCTTCTTGAGAACTCATGAACAAAAGTATGTTGCACCTTTTTCCCCATGTCGCTTTGACATGCTTGGCTTTGGCTTCGTGATTTTTAGGGCCAGTCATGACCCAACATAAAATCCTGACCTTTTTATACAAAGTGTCCGCCACTCTCGTGTCAGTCATTCTGTGAAACGTGTCGTTTTCACTGAAATAATATAAATTGTTAATTAAAATAGTTATTTACCTAACCAGTTTTTAAAAGACTCACGAATTACATGAATCCATTAAAATTAGAGTTTTCATATCGTTTTAAGTATAAAATTTTATGTAACCCCGCTTTAAAATAGAGAGTTGTGGGGTTAAATATGCAATAGCACCCGCAGCCGTACAAATAAATTAAACTTTATCGCTTTTCTTGACGTTGTTTAATAATTAAGCCCAAAATGGATCATTCTGATTTAGATATATATACCTTTTGATAATTTAGCAATAAATTAAATAATACATAATAAATCGAGAAACAGGCACGAAGAAGTATATACGAAATTTGAAAAATAGTATCAAGAGAAATGAGTAAAAAAAATTTACGTAAAAATGCATTATATAACTAGTGATATAATGACACCGAGAGTTATGAAAGGTTTAAAATCGTCAAAAATGTATTTAAAATTTGACATTTTGGGTTGGATAAAATTAATTTCTTGAGTTTTTTGATCAGCAAAAATTAAAATACTAACACAAGAAGAACGAAAGATAAAATGCATCTTGCCAGTAGGTTTTAATAATTATATTAACTGTCCAAATGAGTTGTTAGGCGATATGTTAAACGCACTGAAAGAAAAACTGATCAACTTATATTGGATTACCTATAGAATTAGTTTTTTATTATTTATATACCAATCGAATTACAAATTTCAGAATTTCTATTCCCAATATTTTCATTGATACTTTCAAAACCCTCGCCTAGAAACAGCATAAACAGTTTTTATTATTTAATCTTGGAATAATCAGAGATTATTTAAATCAAAATTTGAATTAAAAAGAAAAAAAGGCCTGTGCAACAAAAAATATATTAAATTTCTCAAATGTAGTGAAAAGAAATTGGGTTTAAAGTTCACAGATGTTTTAGATTCATGCGAAATAAAAAATATATACCACTGCTGAATACTGAAAAAATACGTTTACAGAATCTAGTTACAAAGTAAGTTTGCTGATGCATCAAATTAAAAAAACACCAGGATCCAAACACGTTTTCAGAAAATGACAAATTTGGACGTTACACATACAAATTACCGTTGATCGCTTATTTCTATTTACCCCCACTAAAGTAATGGAACATTCTAGAAACCATTAGGGAGGGGTTTTTCAAGAAAGCCAGTACGAGAATTGAAAAAAAAATAGTCAGTCGTTATGGGTTCGCCGAAAAGAAAAAACACGAGTGCCGCAACACTAAAATAAAAGTCCAGTTTTTGAGTTGGAAATTTGCTCCTGCCATCTACTGCGAGTGGCGAAGAAACAACAGGGGCCCAGCGGGAATCAAAAGGAATAAGGGGAGAATTAAAGTGAAAGCAACTAACAAAAAGTTCTATTTATTTTGTTTTGTCTACATTGTACCATAACTAACTTTATTGTGGATAATTTGTCTCAGTACTTCGTTAATGGTAATTGTTTCTGCTTATTGTCATAATGTTAAGAGTTAGCTTATTTCCCAGCTCTTGAAAAACAAGAGAGTTTTATTTGTGTATTTTAAATTGCCAGGTTTCTTCAAATGTTTCGGTTACTACTATTTAATAAAGTGAAAGTGAAAGGTTTAGTGTTCAAACAGAGTAACGCTGTTTAGTTTATTCACTTACTTATGTTCACCGACCGCTTCTATTGGTCCTGCCATGCCATCCAGATCTTCTTCATGGTGAAAATCGTTATGTTCATGTTGGTGCCCGTGAGAGTTAAGGGGCGGTAGAGCTTGGTTTGATTTTTCGAGATTTCTTGGATGGTCATGGTAGTCCTCGAACTTGGATTTGTAGACCATGCTGGGCGTCAGGAAGAGAAAAGCTATTGTGAAACCTACTACGATTCCCGTTAGCAGGTAAAAAGTACTTTGGTTCTGAAAACAAAATATTGGTGATAAATTGCGTTAATTAAAAATAAAAGGGAAGAAAAGAAACGTAAGTATGTTTAATATACACGCAGCTTACGAGGAAAAAGAACTGACGTGAAGGATGCATTCTATGAATAACGGACCAACGAATATGGAAAACTGACGAAACATGATGTAGAAATAGTGATCGAAGATGGATATGCGAAGATCGGAAAAAAAACTATTTACTTAGTAATACATAGGAAATACCAAACAACAACATATAAAGAGTGGTAATATTCGCAATTGAATAAAAGATATGGTTGTGATTACACAAATAAAATGGAAAGAAATATATAAAAGTACATATTTAGCACCAGATGGTGAAACAGTAAATCAAATCGACTATTATTAATAGAAAAGAAACATAGAAATAACATATCTAATGTTAGAACTATGAAAGGAATGAAGTGTGACAATTTTTTACTAAAAATTAAACGCAGAAGGGTACAAAAAGACAGACATAAAAAAAATGAAAACACAAACTAAAAATACTATTATGATATCAAAGGACTT